>JAMXSV010000026.1:0-1200000 GCA_027559495.1 Aurifilum marmelostoma | reverse complement strand
CGTGTCGGGCCTGCACTCGATCCTGTCTGGCCCCGCAGGCGGCGTCGTGGGCTACGCGGGGACGTGTTTCGACCCGGCGACAAGGACACCCGTCATCGGGCTCGACATGGGCGGCACCAGCACCGACGTGAGCCGCTTCGACGGGGAGCTGGACCACGTCTTCGAGACCACCACGGCGGGGATCCCCATCCACGTGCCGCAGCTCAACGTCAACACCATCGCCGCCGGTGGCGGGAGCGTCCTGGGCTGGCGGGACGGCCTGATGACGGTCGGCCCCGAGAGCGCGAGGTCGTTCCCCGGCCCGGCGTGCTATCGCAACGGTGGTCCTCTGACGGTGACAGATGCCAACCTCGCCCTGGGCAGGCTGATCCCAGAGTATTTCCCCTCCGTGTTCGGGCCTGGGCGCGACCAGCCCCTCGACAGGGACATCGTGCTCCGGAGATTCCAGGCCCTCGCCGAGACCATCAGCCGCGACACCAACAGGTCCCTATCCTGGGAGGAGGTCGCCGACGGGTACCTGCAGGTGGCCAACCAGGCCATGTGCGGCCCCATCCGCAGCCTGACCGAGGCCCAGGGCCACGAGGCCGCGGCACACCACCTCGCATCCTTTGGCGGCGCAGGAGGCCAGCACGCCTGTGCCGTGGCGGAGATGCTGGGCATCAGGCGGGTGCTCGTGCACAAGTACTCGTCCATCCTGTCGGCGTACGGCATCGGCCTGGCGGACGTGGTGCGCGAGGAGACGAGACCCTGCAACAAGAATGTGGCTGTGGCCGGCGAGACCATCTGTGCCGAGATGGACGCGCTGGCCGAGACGGCAAGGGGCCACGAGTCCGTGAGGAACTTTGAGGAGGGCGTGGTCGAGGTCAAGAAGTACCTGAGCATGCGCTATGACGGGAGCGAGACGAGCATCATGACCTCTGCCGATGGGGGAGACATCGATGAGGCCAGGGACGAGTTTGTGAGGACGCACCATCGACAGTTTGGCTTTACACCTGCGGGGAGGGCTATCTGGGTCGATACTGTGCGGGTGCGGGCTGTCGCAAGCGGGAGACGGTACTTTGCTGAAGGTAAAGACGAGGAGCATGACAGCAGCAACAAAAAGATGGCTGTGGTGGCTGCTGGCGAAGACGGCGATGCTGCAGTGCCGATACCAGAACACACACGCCCTGTACGCTTCACATCTCTCGGCTGGGTCGACACCCCCGTCTACACCCTCCACGCCCTCCAGAAATCCCCTGCCTCGAGGGTTAAAGGTCCCGCCCTCATCGTCGACAAGACCCAGACCATCGTCGTGGGACCCAGCTCATCCGCCAGCTTCCACCCGGCAAGAGACCTCCTCGTTATAGACGTCCACCCAGAGGCATCGCTCCAGCCCCAGCCTTCCCCTTTCTCCTCCTCTCCAGGGCAGGACATCGAGCCGGTCAAGCTCTCCGTCTTCCGCCACCGCTTCTTCGGAATAGCAGAGCAGATGGGCCGCGTCCTCCAGATGGTCAGCGTGAGCGCCAACATCAAGGAGAGGCTCGACTTCAGCTGCGCCATCTTCACCCCGGACGGCCACCTCGTCGCCAACGCCCCCCACGTGCCCGCCATGATCGGCAGCATGGCCTTTGCCGTGAAGTCCCAGATCGCAGAGTGGAGGGGCAGGCTCCGGGACGGCGACGTGCTGCTGTCCAACTCCCCCGCCTACGGAGGCGTCCACCTCCCCGACCTGACCGTCGTCACCCCCGTGTTTGACGAGGACGACAGGTCCAGGATCATCTTCTGGACCGCCTCGAGGGGCCACCACGCCGACGTGGGCGGCATCCTGCCCGGCTCCATGCCGCCCACCTCCAAGCACCTCTCCGAGGAGGGCGCCGTCTTCGACTCGTTCCTCCTGGTGAGGGACGGCAGGTTCCACGAGGAAGAGCTCCGGCGCATCCTCTGTGACGAGCCCGCCAGGTACCCAGGCTGCTCCGGCTCGCGCTGCTTCCAGGACAACGTGACCGACATCAAGGCCCAGGCTGCGGCCAACCACTGCGGCATCCGCCTCGTGCGCAGGCTCATCGAGGAATACACCATGCCCGTCGTGCAGCTATACATGGGCGCCATCCAGGACGCCGCCGAGCTGGCCATCCGGAACCTGTTCAAGTCCCTCGCAGCATCTTCCTCATCCTCCTCCTCCTCCTCCTCGCCCTCGGGTCCTGGCTCGCGTGCTGCCCGTCTCCAGGCCACAGACTACATGGACGACGGCACCCCCATCACCCTGACCGTCCTCATCGACCCAGACACGGGCTCCGCCACCTTCGACTTCACGGGCACCGGGCCCCAGGTCCTGGGCAACTGGAACGCCCCCGAGGCCATCACCAACTCCGCCGTCCTGTACGCCCTGCGCTGCATGGTGGGGAGCGACATCCCCCTGAACCACGGCTGCATCAAGCCCATCACCCTCGTCATCCCTCCCCTGTCCCTGCTCAGCCCCGACCGCGAGGCCGCCGTCTGTGCCGGCAACGTGCTGACCTCGCAGCGCCTCGTCGACGTCATCTTCAAGGCCTTTGGGACCTGTGCCGCCAGCCAGGGCTGCATGAACAACTTCACCTTTGGCGTCGACATGAGCAGGGACGGCGACGGGGACGAGGACAGCGGCGACAAGATCGGCTTTGGCTACTACGAGACCATCGCAGGAGGCAGCGGGGCAGGCCCGCACTGGGACGGGACCAGCGGCGTCCACACCAACATGACCAACACCCGCATCACCGACCCGGAGAGCCTCGAGCGCAGGTACCCCGTCATCCTGCGCCGCTTCGGCCTGCGGAGCGGAACAGGAGGCAGAGGCGCCAGGCCGGGCGGGGACGGCGTCGCCAGGGAGGTCGAGTTCAGGGTGCCCATGACCGCCTCCATCCTGAGCGAGAGGAGAAGCTTTGCGCCGTATGGCATGCGAGGCGGCGGGGACGGGGCCAGGGGGTTGAATACCTGGGTTCGAGGCAATGGTGTGAGGGTGAATGTGGGCGGTAAAGGGTCCGTCAGGGTGAGTGCTGGGGACCGGTTTGTGGTCGAGACGCCTGGTGGAGGAGCCTGGGGTGCCCTTGATGACGATGAAGGAGAGGAGAAGTCGGTCCAGAGGGACAATGTCGACGAGAAGAGGTCGTTTGTACCTCTTGCGAGCGGATCTATTGCTGCGAGGGTCGATCTTGCGGACCAGGTCTAGAATGATGGATGCTCGAAGCATCAATGACCTGGGGAGTTTTATGTCAGTAACGCCATCAGGGACAAGAGTGCTCTGTAACTTACCTCTACTAAGAAGGAGGACGGGGAAGAAGGACATCTCTGACGTGCTCAACGAGTTGATGACTGAGTGTGGCTGGAGGAGGGACGATGCTGGATGGATATTATGATATCAAAAGCAAGACAAGCACAAGCAAAGCCATCTTATCTCCTCCTCCTTCTAGACACCTTTTGTTGCAAATGAATCCGCTCAGGGCAGCCCCCAATCCCAATCCTCTCCCATAACAAAAACGCCTGACCACTCCAGAGGCAAGCAAGACAGTTATTCTTCCTTGATAGCATACCATGCGTCCAACATCCAATCCGACTCGCTGTGTGTCCGTGTCGCTCTCCCGTTAACAATAAAGCCATCATCAAGAGTCATCAAAAGCCCCCTCTTTCCAATTCCCGTGTCCTGCACCTCCAGCCCCAGCGACACCTCGTCCACCTCCTCCACCACCACCACCGGCACCGGCACCGGCTGCCGCTGCCGCTGCTGCTGCAGACTGGCCAAAGTTGGTAGCATGCTGGTCCGCATCTGTGCTGCCCATGTAGTACAGCGAAAAGAACACCAGCAGGTGCAGTGCGACGCAGTACGCGGCGAACAGGTTCCTGCTCGTCCGCGTCGCCAGCACCGTCCGCGTGATGGTGTATACCACGCGCTCCGGAAAGCTCATGCGCTTGTACGCCCGCGCCGACTCCCTGCCTCGGAACGCCGCAAATGGGCTGATGTTGGACTCGTATGCTGACCGGTATCGGTCCATGCCCCCCTCCTGCGCCTCCTCCTGCTCCCTCCCCAACGCCGATGGCCACCGTCGACGGGTTCGGGTTGTTCGCGTACGAGGACGAGGACGTCACCGCACCGCCGCCAGTATGGCTGCTGCGGTTGTATGTGGAGACATAGCGCGTCTTCTCGTACAGGTTGAGGTTGTCCTTCTGCAGGGCGGCGATCTCCTGCCTCAGCTGCGATACTGTCCGGTGCGTGCCAGACAGTTCTTGCTCCAGCTGGGCGTTGCGCTTCTTGAAGCGGTCTCGCTGCGCCGTGATCATCGGTAGGATGCCCGACCCGCCGCCCATCGCCTCGCCGCCCGTCGTGTCTCTTGGGTTGAAGCCGCTGATGATCGATGATGTAGGTGATGTGCGACCTCCGCCCCGCCGTCCTCCTGCAACAGACGGCGCGTAGCGGCTCACATATGTGCCTGCCACGGATGCGCCCGAGGGGAAGGCGCTCGCCTGTGACTGCAGGCTGGAGAGGTCGTTCTCCAGCTTCTCGTTCAGGTTCTGCGACTTCTCGAGCTCCATGTTGGTCCGCGAGAGCTCCTCCTGCAGGTCGGACAGCCTGCCCTGCAGGTCCTGGTGTGACACCCTCAGGATCGTCAGCTCCTCGTTCAGCTTCTTGTTGCGCGACAGCAGTAGCTGCTCCAGCGTGTCGCCCTTGGCCTTTGCGCCGCTGCCGTTGGCCCCCTCGTCGTCCACCAGGTCCTTGGCCTCGACGTCGTCGTCGCCCGTCGAGAACTCGATGCTCTTCAGCACCTCCAGCTCGGACTTGATATCGTCGTAGTCACTCCACTTCTGCACCTTCGCCTTGACCGCGTCCCGCTCGTCCTTGAGCAGCGCCACCTCCCGCTCGAGCCCGCGCAGCTTCGTGTCCAGCTCTCGCTTCAGCTTCTCCTTCTCCACCCTCGAGGCGTCCAGCTTGCGGATCATGGACGAGTTCTCGGATCGCATGCGCATATACCCGGGGTCGTCTTCCAGGGACGTGGTCTGCTGCTGGCTCGAGGCCTGCGACTTGGCCTGCGCGAGCTCAAGCCTCAGCTGCTCGTTCCGCGCCTCCACCTCGGCCAGCCGCATGCTCGTCCGCTCCAGGTCCGAGTTGACCATCTCCAGCTCGGCGCTCGTGACATGGCCCCTGGGCTCATCCTCTGCGTCCTCTGACGACCTGCCCAGCCGCTGGTTGACCTCATAGCTGGCCTTGATCTCGTTGAGGAGGCGCTCCTGGTTCTCGACCTTGTCCTCCAGCGCCTTCTCCTTGGACGCCCAGTTGTCCTTCTTCTCGTCCAGGACCGCAACCCAGGACGACTCGACCTCCTTGACCTTGCCCTCGAGGTTCTCCTCGAGCTGCTTCCGGGCCTCCCTCTCGGTCTGCAGCCTCGACTCTGTGTCCTCGAGCTGCGAGGTAAGCCTGGCCACGGAGCCCTGCAGCCGCTGGTTCTCCTCCGTCACCTTGGGCAATGTGTCTTCGGCGACCAGCATGGAGTCGACAGCCGCCTCGAGTAACGGGTATGGGTCTGGTGCCTCGGAGAGGGATGTGTACGCCTGGAGGAAGGCCGAGTTGATCGATTTGGAGTGGTTCGTGAGGAGATCGATAAAGGTCTGGTATGCTATAAGACGTGTGATGTGTAAGTATAGGGCGCCCTTGGGCTTCCGGTCAACTAGGGAAGGCGTTCCGTCTGGGTTCCATACCTTTCAAGAGACCCTTCACCTCGACCAGCTTGGTGGCATCGTCAAGCTTTCTGAAGTCTTTTGTCTTCTGAGCCAGGTCCTTCCTTTGGACTGTGGAATCTCGCTGGTATGCTACTATTTCGGAGGCCGTGTTGTCGAGGGTGGAAACCATAGTGGTCATGTCGATATCTATGGAGAGGAGGGTTCAAGAGACGCGGTCAGCTATAGCCCGGCAAAAACATATAGAGTGTACCCGCGCAGGAGATCACGACATACTCCTCCATGCTGAGATGGCCGCCTGGAACTTGTTGGTCGTGTCCGGAGCCGAGGCGGCTGTTGCTGCCCCAGAGGGAGCTTGCGACGACGCCGTGTCAGCCATTGCTGCCGCTATTTCGTGAGTTCAAGAGAAAATAAAAGGAATGTATGTTTGCCCAGCTCAGCAGCTGAAGCTCATGGCAAGCATGGAGGGTCGGTGGCAGCGCAGCAGCAGCACGGCTCGCGGGTTGTGTGTGCTCGTCAGAGAAAAGAGATGCGACGACGAGAAATGCTGGACGTGTTCTCTGGCTCAAGGGTCTGCCGTCTAAGCCGGAGTCAGCCCGCGGGTGATACGCAGCAGTAGCAGGTGGTGCTAGGTAAATCTGGGGTACCCAAGGGTGCCTGTGGGTGCCTGGGATGGTGCCCGCCAGTGACAGATTTAGCACCTCATGGTGCTATGTTGGGGTGTCATACCACACGGCACAGTGGTCCACCGTCATCCATGCAGGAGCTACGTAACCTGCGCCATCAGGGACCAGGGGCGCTATAGTACGTACCGCACCTACTGCGTACCGCTATAGCAGGTACCAACAGCATTCAGCCCACCACAAGGCCGCATTCCGGAAACTCCACCCTCACGACTTGTCGTCTACAGGCAACAGGACCATTCAGCTCAACCCACCTAATCCCTAATTCCTTCTGTACCTTCTATGATCATGTTGATGCGGTATTGGCGATGACATTGCGATCCCAAAAATGGGAGGATTCGACCCTCAAAGTCCAGAAGCTGGAGCTGCCAGCTCGGAGGGCGCAGCAACAGCAGCTTGGAACTCACCCACCGAACCGGGCCCATTCGTCCTGCGCACGCTGCTTGACGACGTGCCCTTGTCCGAGGATGGCGACAATGACGATGTAAAGATCAACTGTGTTGATTATCTCGGTGTGAAATCTCTCCGTTCTATCCCTCAGGGCCCCGTCTTGCTCGCACACACAGAGACATAAACAGACAGGCTGACTGTTCCTTTCTCCCGCAGGCGGCAACCTCTACATCGGCACCTCTGCCTCAGAGCTCCTCCATTTCGTCCAGATCCCTCCGGACCCGGCTGACAAGAACAGCCAGCCCAGCTTCATCCTCGCCTCCAGGTTGCGGCCGACATATGCCGAGACCTCTGTCGCTGGGGCTGTCAAGCCCGGGGTCCAGCAGATCCTCCTGCTGAAGAAGGTGCAGAAGGCATGCATCCTGTGCAACAATACCGTCACGTTCTACTCTCTCCCAGAGCTGAGTCCTGTGTTCGGCACGGTCCGGGTTAAGAACTGCTATTGGATAGGAGGCCTGGACCTGAACCTGCTCGAGGAGGATGCAGCCCGTGATGACCACCAGCGCCCGGGTGGGGAGACCATCATGCTGTCCCTGGCCAGAAAGATCCAGGTCGTCCGTGTGGGAGACGACGCCAGGGTCTTCAAGCAGATCGACTTCTCAGGGAGCACCATATCGGTGCGGCGCGACTCCATCGCCTGTGTGGCCGACTCCAGGAACTACGCGCTGCTGGACGTCGACCGGCAGCTCAAGATCCCACTCATGGCCATCTCCTCCCTGGACGACTCGCAGCCAAACATCGGCCAGGCGCAGAACATCGCTGGCAACTCTGACGTCGGCATCCTTCGGAGCTCTTCTTCGGCCCAGCCTCGGCCTCTGAGTGCTGAGGCCCAAGGCCACAGCCGCAGCACGAGCCTTGGCGGCTTCATGTCACATACCATCAGGAGACAAGGCAACAACAATACTTCTGGAGATGGCAGTCATGAGTCGGATGCGCAGCGCTCAGATGTTGCACGTCGCGCAGCAAGCCCAGACAAGCAGCAGCAGGGCAGCAGCCAGGAGCCCGCTGCCAGCTCCAAGGACAAGGCCCTGCCCAGCCCTCCTGACGCGGATACCTTGCAGGTCTCCAGACCACCGCAACCACCGCAGGTCGCCCCCAAGGCTGCCGCTGCCGCACCAGTAATATTGAAGCCACACATTGTGTCCCCAACGCCTGATGAGTTCCTCCTCGTGACCGGCACTGGGCCTCAGGACCCTGGCATCGGCATATTTGTGAACCTCGATGGAGATCCCACGCGGCCCACCCTGGAATTCGCCAAATATCCCAAGGAAATAGTGGTGGACGGAGGAGGCTCTGACATGTCCTCATCAAGGCCGTCCATGGGAGACGAAGAAGAGGGCTACGTCCTCGCATCACTGACGAGACAATTTGAAGACGGGCTACATGCAGGCCTCGAAGTGCAGAGATGGGACCTCAACGTCGGTGAAGGCGAGCCTCAGAAATTCTGGCTAGAGCCTCCCATGCCGACCAGGACGGCCGAGACAACCGATAATAATAATCTTCCCACCCTGGGCATTCGACTACTCATGAGTAGCGAGGAATCTAACCTCCAAGGGGTAGTGGACAGACTCTGCCAGAAGAGATTCTCTCCGTTCTCCACAGGGCAGGTTGAGTCCTCGGCCATGTCGCTGAAGAGTGTCGATTCCCGGACAGCCCTCTCACTCGAGAGGCTGAACAAGGAGAGAGAGCTTTTTGAGAGGGATGATGACGATTCACCGCTGCCGGAGGGCTGGGAGGCGATGAGGAACGAGGAGGAGGAAGAGTTCGCGAGGAGGTTTGCAAAGACCACCTCACGGCTGGCGGTCTGGTCTGGCAATCACCTGTGGTGGGCAGTGCGGAACCCGCTGCTCCTGCAGCTGGACGCAAGTATCGCCTCTACCGCCATGGAGAAGCACGCACCGCCTCACACGGCCGAGGAGCGCCGCCAGCTCTTCTCGATTCTGGCGACCATCAGGGGACGCGATCCAACGACCGAGCTGGAGTTCATGACGTTCAATTACATCAAACAAAGAGCCAGTGTGCTCCTCTTTACGAGTTTTCTTCACTCGAAAGATACGGCCTATCCACCTGAACTAAAGGCAATGGAAGAGGTTCTGTTGGAGTCGAACCTCGACCCTAGAGTCGTTCTTGGTCTGATCCCAGGCCTGCGGAACGAGATCCTCGAGCCCAAGAAAGGAATATGGGTATCTGGAGGCGTCAAGGGGACCGTGGAAAGGTACATGGCATCAGAGAAATTTGGCCAGGTCGGCCACAGCGTCAGCGACTTGCCGGAGTCAACTTTGCTCTTTATCAAGTCGTACCTGTGGTCGACCAGGAGGAAGAAGGGTCTCGCCAGCACCGGCAACGAGGGCGAGGTGTTTAGGACCGTCGATGCCGCGCTGCTGGTCGTCCTCCTCGAGCTCGACAAGGACTCGGCACCGGGCCCCGGCAAGAACGGCAGCGTCCGCGCCGAGCTGTACGAGCTTGTCGACAAGGGCGTCGACTGCTTTGACCGGGCCGTGGACCTGCTCGAGTCCTACCACCGGCTCTTTGTGCTGAGCCGTCTCTATCAGAGCCGCAAGATGGTGTCTGACGTGCTCTACACGTGGAGGCGGATCATACAGGGAGAGCAGGACAAGGGCGGCGAGTTCCGGGATGGGGAGCTGCGGGTCCGCGAGTACCTGTCCAAGATCAGCAGCCAGCCCATTGTCCAGGAGTATGGGCTCTGGCTGGCGAACCGGAACCCAAAGCTCGGCGTGCAGGTCTTTGCAGACGACAAGGGCCGCGCGCCCAAGTTCGAGCCGGCACAGGTGGTGGCCCTCCTCCGCGGTGAGGCTCCCGATGCCGTGAAATATTACCTCGAGCATCTTGTCTTTGGCAAGGGACACACAGCCTACGTCAACGAGCTCATCACCTACTATCTCGACATTGTCATCAACCACCTCAAGTCCTCCGCCTCGGCGAGGGAGGCCATGGCGAGCACGTACGTTGCGTACAGGGCCCTGAGACCGCCCAAGCCGACGTACAGACAGTTCCTCCACGAGAACGCGCCGCCCGAGGATGAGGTCTGGCAGGGTCGGCTCCGGCTCCTGCAGCTTCTGGGCGAGACGCACGACTACGATTTCAAGTCCATCCGGGGGCGCATCTCCGAAGCCCTGCCCGCCGCCCGGGCGGAGGAACAGCTCCTTGTCCCAGAGGCCATTATCCTGGACGGACGCGAACGCCGCCACGAGTCAGCCCTGCGCCTCTTGGTACACCGGCTGGGCGACTACGACACGGCAGTGTCTTACTGCCTCCGCGGGGGTGCGAGCATCTACACGCCGCACCCCGGCAGACGGGCGTCTATGCCCACCGAGGAGACGCAGGCGGGCCTCTTCCGGGCCCTGCTGCGCGAGTTCCTGGCCATCGAGGACGTCAGCGACCGCGTTGAGCAGACAGGCACCCTGCTGGAGCGGTTCGGCGGGTGGTTCGACATCATGGAGGTGCTAGAACAGATCCCCGAGAGCTGGTCCGTGGACGTGATTGCCGGGTTCCTGGTCACTGCGCTTAGGCGGCTGGTGTCGGAGCGGCACGAGGTGGACATTGCGAGCCGGCTGAGCTCGGCGGAGAACCTACGGGTGAACTGGGACCTGCTGGTCAAGATGGAAGAGAAAGGACCGACCGTCGAGACGGGGTAGTTGAGGAGCCCGAGGGGAGGAGGACTGGATATCATGCTGCATGATGACGTTTGCTCCAGTCTTGAATACAACAAAAAAAAAAAAAAGTCTGGTTGCGCCTCGGAGTGGCAATGCAACTGCATGTCCAGTTTTTACGCGCAAGCATCGTACGTACATTGATACGACCACCCTGTGACAGTAGACTCCTGGCCTCGTACTGTGGTCACCCAGCTCAGCCACACTCACACCTTAATTCATGTCGCATGGTACCATAATAGTAGTATAGTACTGCTTTTATCCCTTCAACCTTGTGGCTCAGCCGCCGCACACCTTCTCCCTCCAACCCTGCTCGATCACACATGCACATTTCCTCTCCAAAGGGAAAAAACAAGCCAACCCGGCGAATCACCACCCAGGAACCTTCCCTTCCCCGTCATCGTCGTCGTACCTTTTCATAGCAACCGGAACCATATATAAAAATAGAAAAAAAAAAGGAAGAAAAAAGGAGAGAAATCATGCTTCTACTACAAGTAAGTGATAAAAATAATCATGTCCACCATCACCACCCACACCACACCACACCACACCACACCACACCACACCTCTGCCCCGCCCCATGCGACTGCACCGACCGACAGCACCTCCCCCCTCCCCATAACAGGAGACGTCATCGGGCCCGCCCATTCTACTACCGCTCGTTTCCGCGACTCGGGCCCAGGAGATGGCAGGCAGGCAGGCAGGCAGGCAGGCCATGCACCACCCCGGCGCACAGCTCGCCCTTTTTTTTTCCCCCTGAGGAAGGGCGCAGCAGTGAGGTGGCGGTGGTGGTCGTGGTCGTGGTGGTAAAATGATGATATGTCTACTGGGTGTGAGAGTTGGATTGAAAAGAGTGCCGACTTTTTGGGGGATCTTGAGGATCATGAGGCTTCTAGAACGAGGTGGTGGCGTTGAGGAGGGCGAATGATGGGTTTGCTGGAGGTTGTGAAGACGCTGCTTCTTCAGGGGGCACAGAACATTAAGAAGAGGGGAAAAAAATAAAATTGAGAAGAAATATCTTTCCATTCAAAGTTCCTGCTGCTGTGACCTAAAGAATATCGACTAAGCAAGGGCAAATTTCCATTCAGACTGTAAAGAACACAAAACCCAGGCAGGCTTGACAAACACGAGGACATGGTGGTTTCCCTCTGGTGATGATAATGATGACGATGATACTCTGTGAATTGGTATTGCTCCCTATTGTCGCTATCGCTCATGAAGGAGATGACTGTTTTCCGTTGTACACACCCCTCTCTTACGCCCGACCCTCCCTCCACCCAGCCGGTCTCTCTTCTCAAGTCTCGCCATCATCTTCCACATCCTCCGCAGTTACTGGTACCGGACCGTTCCTCTTTGCTGATGATGAAGGGCCACCCTCGCCCTCCTCCTGCCTCCCCTCCTCATGCGTCGAGGAGCTCTGGACCGCCGTCTCAGCCTGGTCCTGCTGGACGCCAGCAGGGACTGGTGTGCTGCTGCTGCTGCTGCTGCTGCCCTCATTACCGCCACTGCCACTGCCGTTGCGACTACTGCTGCTGAATAGCTGGGCCGAGCCACCCCAGTTGGGCGTTACTGGTGTAGGCGCTGCGACTTGGACTGCTGGTGCCTGTGTGGTGGACGCCACAGGCTCATTGGCATCCTGGCTAAGAGGTGCCTCTGTGGTGGACGTCACAGGCTCAGCTGTGGTGTCCTGGCTGGGAGCAGGAGCACCGCCCGCTGTAGTTGCCTGGGCGGTCGAAGGGCCACCCAGTCGAGCTATCAGGTTCAAGTCGTCCTGGATCTGCTGTATCAAGTTGGGCTCGACATTGTTCGGAGCGTGCCGAGGATTGCGAGCCATTGTAGGCTGGTCGTATCGTTGAAGTGGGAGGAGAGACCACCCCTGAGGGAGGACAACACCCTCGGGGAGGTCGGGGCTGCCAGCTGGGATGGTGGTACCGCCTGGTGGTACGTTGTGTCGGATAAAACTGGGTGATGAGCTCATCCTGAAGCCGGCAGGAGGGGCTTGGAACTGAGGAGGGAGGGGAAACTGGGGGAACTGGCCGAGGTGAGGAGGATATGGGCCCATCATCTGAGGAGGCATCATCATCGGAGGCGGTGGCGGCATCATCGGGGGGTGAGGAGGTATCTGCTGCGGCGCGGCGTTGCCAGTAGGGGTATGAGCCGCGGCGGGCGTAGATGCCGCTTGGCCATTCTGGGCGGGCGGATTATGTTGTTGTTGTTGCTGCTGTTGTTGATGGTGCTGCTGGCCCTGACCTTGGGCCTGACGCAGGCGCACGATCTCGGAGAGAAGATGGTTGATGAGGTGGAGCTCATGCTGGGCCGTCTGGACGTTCTGCATGCCACTCTGTAGGTCGCGGACCTCTTGTTGAATTCTCTGGTCGACCTCCACAAGCCTATTCCGGACGGCCTCCATGGATGAGAGGTCCGCAGTCTGAGCGGCCGCTGGCAGGTTGTTTGCCTGCTGCATACCACGTTGCAGGTTGGCCTCGTTGATCTCCACTCCCATGCGGTTCGCCAGCTCTGCGACCTCCTGCCCGCCCTGTGCAAACCCGAGGCGTATCGGTCCGAGATTGATGTACCTCATGGCGTTCCTGGGAGCTCCCGGCTGCTGGCCTCCTCCCTGCCCGGCCTGCCCGTTAAGCTGTGCACCCTGCACGCCGAGGGGTGGTCCGCCGCCGTTTGCCGCTCCCGCCTGGTTCTGCCCGCCTGGGTTCGCGGCGATGTGGAAGGCCATACGGTGCCGATATTGTGGGCGCTGCGGATCGACGACGACAGAACTGCGGCATGTCGGGCAGACCTGCTGTCTCTCCAGCCAGCTCTTGAGGCAGCCGAAATGCAGGATGTGGCCGCAGGGGAGCTTCTTGGGCCGGTGCCTCTCGAGCTGTCCGGCGCTGGGGTCCCAGGGCCGCATCTCCTCCCGGCAGATGATGCACGTGTCCTCGTTCCCGAGCTCGTCCACGCTGGCATCAGGGTACCGGTTCATGTCCCGCAGCGCCTGTTTGTACTTGAGAAGTGCACTCAGGCGCTTGACGAAACTCCTTGCGGTCATGAAGAGATCTCGCATGATGTGGATCGGCAGGCCGTAGAACCTGAGAAGGACGCCAAAGAAGGCAACGTAGACCGAGAGCTTGAGGAAGTCTGTGCCTGTCGGGTTAGAGAAGCCACATCTTCCCAGCACGATATATCACCCCCCCCCCCCCTAAGGTAGACATGGTACTGAAGACAAGGAAAGAAACACACTTACCGGCAAAGAGGTCCAGGAACAAGACCCACTGCCCCTTGGCCTCCCATCCTGGGACCTCGATATCCATCTCCTCGACCTCGTCCGGGTCGGGCAGGGGTTCCCCCTCCCCCTCGGCGAGCTCGCCTGCCTCCCTCCTCCGCAGGATGTCGTCCCGCTGGCGGCTGACCTCGTCCCTCCTCTGGCGCAGCCTGAGCCTGGTCTGCTTCTTGACGACGCTGGTCTCGACGAGCGAGATGACGTAGCGCAGCGCGGTGTGTATGGAGCCGACGACCAGGACGGCAAACTCGAACAGGAACATGACCATCATGGTGGGCTTGGCGACGGCGATGACGGTGTGGATGGCGTAGCTCAGCAGCCAGCAGTTGTAGGCGACGCTCGCGACCAGGGACACCACCAGGCGGGTGTGGAACAGGCGCGGGTTGGCGGGCGGCTGCTGCTCGAGCACCTCGACGCGGCCCTCGCCGATCCAGCCCCAGACCTTGCCCGTGATGAGCGCCGTGAACATGACGAGGAAGAAGGCGCCGACCTCCTCGCGGAACACCGTCATGGCCAGGCACGTCTCGGTCACGGCGAACCAGGCCTTCTCGTACAGCTGCTCCACCTCGACGGGGCGCAGGGTACCAAAGCACAGCCGCTGGAGGCCGTACATGAAGGAGCCGTAGGCGAGGAAGACGAGGTTGACCAGGATCATCAGGCACAGGTTGGACTGCGAGAGGTACACCATGGCCGAGTAGAAGTTGGCCCGCTGCCAGAAGGCCGACGTGACGACCGCTGCAGCCAGCGCTGCCGAGGTGCCGGCGTACATGGCGAGACGCATCGTATGGGTTGTCGGTATGTGTTTGAAGGAGTGGGCGGGTGGGTGTGGGTGGGTGTCGTGCGAGGCGGATGACGGAAACGTCGGGCAAGTCGGTGCGGCGGGAGTTGGTGGATCAAACAAGAGGAGGACAAGAGCAGGGCAGATTAAATACAGAAAGAGCGTAGAGAACGTGGGAAGGGGGGGGGTTTTGGCTAGGTGCCCATAGTTGCGTCGTAATGATTGGAGGTTTGCTTGGTTTCGTGGTTGAAGAAAGCAAAAGAGGAGGACGACGGCGGCGACGAGGATGGTGGATAGGTGGTGATGGCAGCGGAGGACGGTTGTGCCTTGTCCAGCTTTGTGCTATGCTGGAAACTAAAGCCACGTTGATCCCAACGTCGTCATGGCATATTCCCTCTGTTTGTAAGGTACGACAGGCAGGGGCTTACCAACTAAAAACGGCACGGGACAGGGGGGGTAGCTCTTTCCCTATCTGATCGTTGCACAAGGGTGAGTCAGCAGTTCCCATGATCGGGGTTAGGGTTAGGGTCTGCCACTCGTCTCCTGCTACTGTGTCACAACGACGCCATCACCACCACCATTCTGAGTCAAGGCCAAGGAGGGAGCGAGATCTCCGGCCAATTCTCAGAAACTTGCATGTATCTGTCTAGCTCCCAACGGCTCTGCCACAAGTTTCTTTTTTTAAAATAAATCCCAAGACATGATGCATAGGCCCTTGACTCTAATTTAGATTATGTTTAATGAGTGTGGTTTTCTCCTCTCTGTCGCCCAGCTACCCTCGGGCCATGCAGTCCTGATCAAGGTCGTTCAAGCTCACGCAAGGCAAAACAGATCACACAGATCGGGACCATATTGAGAATATCCAAAGTGACTTCTTTTCTTTTAAAGTTTTAGAGTATTACACTCCCGTCGTGGTCGCTTACATTGTATATAAAATAGCAAGAAGAAGAAGAAAAATGAAGAGAAGATTAAATCATCAGATCTCGCACCTTTCCGAGGGCCTTCCATTCGGCATGCATTTCTTTCCCGTCTTTCCCAGGCCCTGCACAGATGATGAACGTCCCAAACAAACAACAAGTAAATGAAACAAGCCCACAAAACAAAGGCTATAAACAAGGTACCCGGGTATCGTCGCTACAAGTATTCCTTCCATGAACAGTGGGTGGGTAGTGGGTGGTGGTAGAGTAAGGAGTAGGAGAGGGAGGGTGTGTGTATGTGTAATCCCAATGATGTGAAAAAAAAAAAAAAAAACATCGTTTCTTTTTTTTTTTTGTTTTGTTTCTTTTGTACTCGCCCGCTTCCCGAATAACCATGCCTTGACTCGTCGCTTTGCTGAACACAATATATATAATATGCAGATAAGAGAGACAGAGAGAGAGAACGAGAGAGATGTATGTGTGTAATGCAAACAAGATATGATGTGATGCTGCGATGCGATGCTGTACAGAGTCGTTGCTCTAATGAGGAGGAGGAGGGTGATGTCGGTATTGGTGGTGGTGGTAGTGGTGGTGGTGGTGGTGACGTTAGTGATTGCCTTAGTGCATCTGAGCATTCAGCATGGCGGTGAGGTCCTCCTCGGTAGGGTCATCCGAGATCCAGACTCCCTTCTCCTCATCGGTGGCGTTCAGGAAGCCCTCGGCCCTCCTCAGGGTCTGGACGTCCAGGTCCGTGACGTAGGACCTGCCGTCGGCCAGGGGGAGGCGGACCTCGTGCTCGGTCGAGAGCATCATGTCGTCCTTGGCCAGCCGGCGGGGGCCGTCAAAGACAGCCATGACCCGCTTCTTCATGGTCATCTGGCCCTTGTCGAAGCCCCAGGACGATGGGTACTCGCGCCTGCTCTTGCGGCCCTTGGTCTGGTTGTGAGCCCTGGGGAAGCCGCCGCGGGAGTGTGTCAGCCCCCGCGACTTCTGCACGCCGTTGGCCGGGTTGCCCTTCCTCTTGATGAGCGACGCCGACGTCTTGACGCCCATGGCCTTGAGCTCCTGCTCGTCGTAGGCCAGGCCCTCCTCGTCCTCCATCTCGTCGTCGTCCTCCTCGTCGCCAGCCACCAGCGCCTGCGTGTCGGTGGGGAGGTTGTTCTTCTCGAGGGTGTGGTGCACGTCCCGGTCGTTCTCGACCTCGGCGAGCCGCCTCGCGTTGACAGCCTCTGCCGGGTCCTCCTGCTGCACGATGCGCAGCACGCAGTCGTCCAGGTGCTCGTAGAAGTCCTGAGCGTTGCTGAAGGTCTGCGAGCAGGTGGAGCACTTGCCTGTGGCATCGGGCGCGTAGCCGGGGCCGGGCTTCTTGCCGGAGCCCGTGGGCGCGACGCCAGCACCAGTCTTGTTCTTGCGGCTGTTGGGCGGGGTCTGCTCGACGCCGTGGACAGCCGTCAGGTGTCTCTTGAAGACGTCAGCCCTGTTGAACGACTTCTCCGCCGCGGAGCCGGAGCCTGGGCAGAAGCCGCAGACCATCGTCCCCTTGTAGTGCGTCAGAGTGTGTCGGTTCTTGTCGTACTTGCGGGCGAAGCCCTTGATGTGGTACTCGCAGGTCGTGATGGGGCACTTCTCTGGGCGCTCCGTCTGGTGTGTCAACATGTGCGCCTTGAGGTCCTTGAAGACCTTGCCGCACTCGGGGTGGGGGCACCTCTGCTTCTCCTTGGACTCGTTGTCGCTGAACGTGCCCGAGTGGCCCGAGCGGAACGAGACCAGGCTTGGCCTCCGGTTCTGGTCAACTGGGACCGGGAAGGGAGAGAAGTGGTAGCCGGGGTTGGCTGCGAGGAAGGGGCTCTGGCTCCCGTTCCTCATGTGGGGCGAGGATGAGGTCAGGGCGGGCGAGTTGGGGTAGACAGCGGGTGGCGGTGCCTGCTGGACCGACGGCGCGTGCTGGAAGCCACCATCGTAAGCCGTCATGAGCGGCCGCGCGATCTCGGGGTGGATCAGGCTCGGATCTAGAACGAGGGAGGAAAAGCGAGCATGTTAGCCTCTTCTGGGACCAAGGAGACGAGTGGAGGAGGACTGGAAATCAAAAGAGCTTGACCAAGGAAACCAACAAGAAGATCCGAGAGGGGCTACAAAATGACCACTGCTCTGAGAAAAGAAATGGGGCACATGAGGAGTCGACGGGCTCCAGCCAGCGGCGGGAGAAGAGAGGGAAGTTGAGAGATCAGGAGAAGTAAAGGCACTGGACTTCCTCCTCGCCTCCTCGGGAGAGACGGGCGAGCTCGCAACCTGGGCATAGACAGCCTCAGGCGGCGGCGGCGGCGGCGTCTCTACCGCCGTTCGAGGGGTTTCAGAGAGGACAGTACAGGAAGACTCGCGGCGAGGAGGAGTAGGAGGGGCGAAAGAAGGAGAAGTGGGACCATGGTCCTGTTGCTGCTCCAGAGGGCGCTGTGGAGCAGCGCATGTAGAAGCTTGTGGTAACTCACCAACAAATCCGGGCTTCGAGGTGTCTGCGAACGCATAAGGTGTGAGATCCTCCATACCTGATGGTGCGAAGCTGTACTCCGTCCCAGAACCGAAGTACTCGTGGTGGCCCACGATGCTGGGGCTCATCGTCAGGCCCTGGGTAGCCCACTCCGACATGGGCGGGGGGTGGCCGTGTGTCGACCGCGGCGAGCCGACGGCAGACGAGGGCGCTGAGGGGCCGGAGCCGGTGGACATGTTTGAGGGGATTCCCACCTCTCTGTCGTCTGTAAAGGTTGGCGGGGACATGGCGGCGTACGACCAGCCCGCAGGGCCGTCGACGGCAAAGGGCATGTGCTCGAAGCCGCTCATGGTGGTGGGCAGATCCTGGCTCATGCGCGGGTAGTAGGACGAGCCATCAGATGTGAGGCCCATGCCGAGAGGCGCGGCAGAGAAGGGACCATGTGGTGGGTCCGGATATATGGAGCTGTGGTGGAACTGCTGCTCCTCGTTGCCCTGCCTTGGAAACATGGCGAGCGAGTGGTGCTCAACAGACACCATGGCGGATGGGACCATGGGCAGGCGATATGCGGAAGAAGGGGGAGAGGAGAGACGGCAAGACGTGACCGAAGCCGTCCTGCGATGCTGGCTTTGCCCAAGGGGAGGAGGAGGAGGAGGAAAGCCACGAAGCTCGTGCTAGAAGCTGAAGTCAGTTGAGAAGTTCAGTTGGACCACGACAACAAGAATATATATATAGAGAGATATATATATATATGCCTTACAATCAAGTCTCTTAGCTCATACCAGAGTGTGAGAGGAGAGGAGAAGAGTGACTTGGGTCGTATAGTGGACGGAATCGTTGGCAGTCGTCAAGTAGTGAAACTCATAAGAGGAAAAAAACAGAGAGAGACCGAGGTCGTTGTCGTCGTCGTGAACCGTCGTCTTGTCGTTGATGTGGAAGGGGGGTGGATCCGTGTTTGGTTTTGTTGCTTGTTGTTGAGAAACGCTCTTCAGGCTGGTCCAAGCTGAACTCTTTAAAGTTTTTCTCGTTCTGATTCCCTGCCGGTGGGCTCTAGGCTGCTTGTTGTTCCTGGCCTGACAGTTGAGAACTGCCGAGAGGGTTTTCACAACAAAGAAGGAGATGAAGTGGGGGGTGGTTGGTGGTAGTATGTTGCGGGCCGGGACGGTTGGTGGTGTAAGATGGGAGAGGCAAAGCAAGGCGATGGCTCCTGGGGTCCGTGATGATGATAAAGAAAGGAAGGATGTCAGGGTGGTGGTGGTGGTGGTGGAGGAGGAGGAGGAGGAGGAAGGGGAGCAAATGTATAGGTTCGTCAGGTCATGTATAGAGAGGACAGAAACCCAGGACTGAGGGAGATCTGGAGAGATGATATGGGGGCAGGAGAGAAGTGAGATCGAAATGGATGTTGGGGGCCTTGGACAGATATAGACAACCGCATGGTGTTTTGCTGTCTGGCCCGGATGGCTTGGTCGATAGAGGGTCCCCATAGGGGAGGGAGAGAGAGAGAGAGATCTCTCTTGGGTTGTGTAGGGTGTGCTTGCTGCGGTACCTCTAGTGCGGTAGGCGGAGCAGGAGGAGAACAAGATACTCGCCCAGGTACGTACACAGCGATGATGGCAGTACCCGGCAGGGGACAGGGGTGGCAGGTAGATATGTACCTCCGTACCGGACAGGGGAGGAACAAGGTGGGTAGACCCACAAGGGCTGACCAGGGCTGCCCCTGCTAGGTCTTAGCGGGGCGGTACGGAGGTACATAGCATGGGAGTGTGACGGTACTTAGGTACTTGGGTACAACAGAGATGTTCCCTTTCCTCTCTCCCTTCCAGTGCCCAACCCGACCCATGCTCACGATCAGCGCTCACGGGTGTGTCAGAGCAAGAGGCGGCTTGCGAAATAGAGAGAAAGGGAAGGGGTCGAGGGAAGGAGGGGGGGGGGTCGGGGGGTTAGGACGAGGAAAACATACCACAGTACGGCCTCGAGCCGTGGGCCCAGGCACGGACAAGGGAGATGGGGTAAGGCGAGTGAGGTACTACTGTGTGGTGGTCCATGACACTGCGGTCCTATACAGTATGGCAGCTATGTAGAATGGGATGAATCAGGATTGCCGACTTGTCTTCATCTCTCTCTCTCTCTCTCTCTCTCTCTGTGCCCATTGCGCGCTCCATCCTGTTGCTGGTATCTGCCATGTTACTATGTAGGTAAATACGTAGTAGTTATGGGGAACACTGGTCAGATTTCCACCCAAGCCGTAACCCTAACACAGTCCTTGGTCGACGGTAAGGATAGAAGGATTCTCTATATTGCTATGTCGCCGCCCATAGTAAGCACGCGCGCTTGGGTGCATCGTGTTGCCGTCCCTGCGCGGAAGTCTCAGCCAGATCTTGATTGTTAATCGAGAAGAACACCAGAGACATGGTTGCAACAGCTAGAGAGAGCAGCAAGTAGGCAGAGACAGGACCCTGGCTAGCCACCAGGCAGCCTGACCCTGAGGGAGGGTGACCCGAAAGGAGTTTTTTTTTTTTTGGGGGGGGGGGGGGTGTGTGTTTGGTGTGTGGTGTGGTGAGGGCCTGGTGCTGCTGCTACTGCCGCTGCTGCTCCTTTGAGAAAGAGAGACAAGAGTCTGATTACACGGTCTGAATACCACCTCTGTTTCGCGATATTGATTCGATATGATCGAAGCAAAAGTTCCAGAGGGTCTGTGGCCGGATTCAAGGGGCTCGACTCCCCGCGGCCGCTTTTATGTGGAGCAGGGCTCGAATTGCGCGCTCCACCTCACCGTCTCTCCGGGAGCAGAGAAGGGCGGTCGCCCTAACAAATAAACGCAAGTCAAAAGGAAAAGTGAGGGGGAAGGGGAAATAAAAAAAAAAAAAAGATCACCAGCATGGTCCCTTTCTTCTGTTCCGCCATGTCGACCTCGTCAAGATGAGGCAGACCCATCCCCGCCAGGATTGTTTCCGTTTTTACGAAACTTTCAGTGATCGGTTCCGGTTTGTGTGCGCGGTATGTCCGTTATGCCCACCCTCCTCGACCCAAATGCCCTATCCAGGAGGAAAATCAGTGGTCTCATTGTATCTGTGCCCGCGGGGCCCTCGCTTACGAGTGCCAGCACCAACCGACCTCTTCTTGTCTTCCTCCCTTCCCCAAAACAACACCCCCCCCCCCTTGTGGCCCGTAGCCTTATTGTGCCATGTTCGTCAATAACAATCAGAAAAAGAAACCCACTTGCAAGCCCACCTCAGCCATCTCTTCTGTGATGGGAAAATCGCCCTGGGGAACTGAAAATAGAAACAGGTCATCCGTCCTCCCCCCCCCCCCCCCTTGTGTGAGTTCGTCATCTTGTGTTCCCAGGCTGGAGCACTGTGGTGGTCATGTGGTTCGATCTGTGCAAGATACAGATGTGGGTGTGAGTGTGGGTGTGTGTGTAGGTATGATCTCATCAGTAGTATGGGGAACCTTTTTTCTTTCTTTTTTTTCTGGGTAGACAAAAACCTTCTTGTGAGGCAGCCCTGAGGAGAAAGGCGCCGCAGCAGTGCCTACTGCCTCTTAAGGTACTAGTAACTTGGTGTGCTAGAGGCCCCGGCTATCGCAGCGCCGGGTTCTGTGTTACAGAAGGGCGCCCACAGCAGAGCAAATGGTGTCAGCAGCAAGAGGGTCCACTGAAAGACGGGAAGCCTCTCCTCACACAGCCTGCCAAAGTTACACCACACTGCTCGAACCCCAGTCTTCTCTCCCGTCTGACATCGCTTTGGGCTTCCACAGGAACACCATCCCAGAGAACCTGGCCCGACAACGCCCTGCCCATGACATGGTAATCTGACACGGAGAAGAGAAGAAGAAAAAAAAACCTTTCTTTTTTTTCTTTTCTTGTCTTTGAGGATGCTTCTGGATAACAGGACCAGTGCATGTCTCGGCTCGTCTTTCTGCTTCCACCCCGAGGACGGGTGGACACCCCGCTAATATTGCTCTTTTCTGGATGCCACGCCATTTCGAGCAATGAGGTCCTAACTGCCCACCTTTCAACCACGGCGGGAAATGCGATAGCGAACGCGGGGAGGAAGGGGAGGAGGGGGAGGGGAGGGGGGGTTCAATTTACAGGTAAGACATTTTCCAGGGTTTTCTGAGACAAGATGATGATGCCCGCCCCCCCCCCCCCCTTCTGCCTTTTGCCTTTGGGTTTTTGACTGAGACCTACATAATCGCACACAGTAGTATGGTACGTACTTAACTACTATGTATGTATGTTTTCTTGTCGGGGGGGGGGTGGTAGATCTAGTAGCTTGCATGGCATGGCATATTATTGCACGCACACAGAGAGAGAGTGTCTGGCTGTGTGTGCTTTTTGCTGACTTCTCGCCTGTCCCTGTCACCGCATGTCTCTGTGTCTCGTTTCTATTACCCTTCTCGGCCTCTTGGATTTTTATTTTCTTTTGGAAATTAATACCACAGCATGGGAAATATTGTTGAGTGAGTTAGAGGGGGGGAAAAAAAGGTTTGTTTTTTTATATTTAAACTTTTCTTTTTCCCTTATTCCGAAAAAAAGACCATTTCTCTGTCGTGCCATCAATTTCCATCCTCACAGATTCCCCCATGGCCTCGATCCCTATGCACGGACCGTCATCAGGATCATGCCTGCAGAAATGAGATTTGATGTTGACTCTTTCCTCCCCTCCCCTCCTCACTAGAAGAGAGGGGAACGAAAGAGGGTAAAGACGAGACGCGAGTGGACGAGATCGGCCCAGTGGCTTTTGACCATCCCCTTCGACCTGCATGGCTTGCTTCATCCCGTCGCCCGTTCCCAGATGCGGGTCTTGCTGCTGCCCCAAGGACATCGAGGCTAGCCTGCTGCATGGTAGTCTAGTAGACTTGTCAGTGCGGCGGCTCGTTTCCCCCTCCCCCCATCACTCTGCCACTGTTCCCTGCCCTCTGTGACCCACTATTATCTATCCTCTCTTCTCTCTCTCTCCCTCTCTCTCTTTACTCTTGGCCCCCCGTACCCAGTGCTCCGGCTCTGGCGGGACTAGCGTGCATCTGTGTGTGTGTGTGAATGCTGCATGTCCAGTCGCGCTCACCGGCAGCACCCAGCAAAGCTTATTATTACGATATGGGGTCTCTTGTTCCCAGAACGGGTCGTGATGGGCGCCAGAGGCAGAGATTGAGAAGAGAAAAGGTGATTGCATCCTCGCGCTCGTCTGCGCACTGCTCCGAACTGGGCACACCTGGTCCAGGTTAGGGCCATCTCGCGCATCCTGGCCAATGGTGAATGGGGGTTCCCCAGGTCGTAATGAGGGAGAGAGTTACATCTCCTCATCTCTGTCTGTTCCCTCCTTCTCCACTCATTCTTGTTCCCGTCTCTCTCTCTCGCTCTTCTTTTTTTTTCCTCCCTTCCCCGCTGTCCAGAGGGGGGACAAAGATAACCCGGTCCAAAAAGAGAAGAAAAAAAAAGGTTGTCACAAGGACATCTGTCGGGATGGTTCCTCAGCAGCGATCCCAAAAGAAAGGAAAAAACGACGTGCCCCGCCAAGAAAGGAGTATGGATGTGTGTCTGTGTGTAATGTATGAATAGGCGCTCGAGATCTCGCGCAACCGCCCTAAGGCTTAGGGCGAGAGATGGATACTGTTTGCTGCTGTAGCTCGGTATGGGGTGGATATCCTGTTCCTGTCGAGCGAGCCACCGCGACAAAGTGACACTTTTTTTTTTGTTTTGTTGTTGTTCACTTTGGGGGGGAGGGGGGTGGGTCGACGAGGCTAAGCCCCCCCCTCAAACGGGGTCACCAACATCGTCACAGAAACCTGCGTGGTGTGTCAAGAGACAGAGAAGGGAAGAGGGCGCAGCGCTTGGGTCACTGGACGGCCGAGGCGTCAACGCGCTAGCTTCGACCTGCCAGCACACAGCACAGCACAGCACAACAGCACAGCACAACCTCCTCCCTCGTCCGTTTCCTCCCCCCAGTCAGTCTCTATCAATCAATGAATGTTATCTGGTCATGTCATGTCATGTTCTGGATGGCCCCGGCGTCAAGAGCATGCACGGACATGTCATGTCAACGTAGTAGCAGGCAACCACAAAGAGAAAGCGAGAGAGAAGGAGAAGAAGAAGAAGAAGAGAATTCTTTTAGCCTCGTGTTTTTTTTTTTTTTTTTTTTTTTGCGCCTTGCATATACGTCTGTATGTCCGTCGTGATGGTGGTGACGATGATAGTTTGTGTGTCTCGTGTGTCTATTTTTAAACACACGGGCTTGATGGTGCTGTGCCGCAGTGCACCACAGGCTAGAGACTTGCACTGCGCTGGGCGGGCGGGCGGCCAGAGACAAGCAGAATGGCAACTGGCTGGCGCTGCTGTGAGATCCTAAGATTTGGTGGGATGGCACTATACTGTAAGCCCTACAGCGCGGGTGAGAGGGCATTGCCCCACCCCTATGCCAGGGGCCGTGCCTGGGGAACTGGCCCCTCAGGTACCACAGCTTGTACTACTGACCGGGGGAGGGGGGGGGGGGAGGAGGAGCAGGAGCACTAGCAAACCCGTAGCATCATCATCATCAGCATCATCGTCATCCTCCCCATCACTACCACCAAGCAGATAGGGCAGCGGCCAAAGCAATCAAGCAAGCAAGCAATCATCATTAGCACTACTACGACATCCACTACCGTCGGCAGCAACATGCTTTGCTGATCTGCTGCACACTCCTCTGCGTATATGCACAAGGCATCCGGGTAAGCACCAATCGCAAGCCCTGACAGGGCCCGGTTCCTGCACGCGATCTGATGCACACTGCAAAAAAAAAGAGAGGCCACACCCACCATTGTGTCTTTTCCTCCCTCCTCTTGTGTTGTTTGGCAGAGGCTCACTTTGCTGCTTTCGGGTTCCTGGAGCCCGGTGACGTTCCCGAAATAAGTGCACAGCCTTACGAAGACTACCCTGCTCTCGGGGGCGCGTAGTGCTTACCTACCCTGCCCAACCAACATGTCTGTCCTTCTTCTTTGTTTCTTTTTTCCGTTCGGGGGTGTGGTGAGATGATTATGGATGCTGCTGCTGCTGCTGCTGCTGCTGCGTCGGAGGGGGCGCCCAATATGCAATGCAATGCAGCAGAGAGGGCGGAGACACACACACACACACACACACACAGGGTATTCGAGAAGGAAAATTCTCCCGCTTCTTTGGCTGCCGCTGTCTGAGTGTATCTTCTTTTCTTGGAACATCGGGATGGGGCTTGTTCCCGTTCGTGCAGATCACTGATGATGATGATGATGGACGATGAATGCTACCTACCCTGGCCCCTTGCTTGGTCCCAGAAAAATCTCGACCCACCGCTGCCTTTCCATTTGATCGTATCCACCCGTGTTTGTTGGTGTTTGGTGTTTCTTTTCCCCCTTGCCTCTTTTTTTTAATTCCTCGCCCTGTTTTTTTTTTTTTTTTTTCCGCTGATCTTTCCGTTTCGGCAGCAAGATCGGGTCGTCGTGACCCGCGGCACGGACTGTTTCCGGTGCAGGAGGCAATGTGCACGTCTTGCAAGGGGGACAAGGGCATTCAAAGTGACTCTTTTTTTTCTTTCTCTCTCTTCTTCTAATTGTTCACAGAAAAGGCTCATAAAACTTTTCCCTCTCTGTATGTGTGCAACCCCCCGGTCCTAATCATAATCATCATCCTCCTCCTCCTCATCTTCTGCATTCCCTCTTTTTCTTACCAACCAACCAACCAGACCCCCACCCTGCCGCCGCCCTCCCTCGTGGCCTATCAAGCCTCCCCCCCGAGCACAGTCAGCATCTTGTTTCTCTCTCTCTCTCTATCTTTCCTGCATTCACTTGTCCCAATGTGGTCTCCTTCCAGCTGGCATCAGAACAAAGGAAGACACGAAAAGAAAAAAGAAAAACAGAATAAAACAAAGAGAGTGTGGTAGCCCTCTACCTATCTCTTCCCCGCCCTTCACTCACTCGCGTGTTCCGGCGCCCGCGCGGCCGGGGGGGGGGGGGGAGAGACGGCGGTCTGAAACTGGCAAGAAAATTGGGCTTCTCAAGTGCCACTCGAGGTGCCGAGACGGTAGGGTTACTTTGCATGTAACAGTAACCCTCATTTGAGCGGTGGGTGGTGTGTAAGTGTGTCAGACAGACCGCAAAAAAAAAAAAAAAAAAAAAGACGATCACTACACACACAGAGAGACCAAGACGCCGTAATCTGCCCAGTAAACTGTGGTGCTTGGGAATGCACAATCAATTTTTTCCCCTCTCACTCCCTCCCCAACTATACTCTTTTCACTACTACTATGTTTTACTACTACTCTCTACTAAACTGTCAATCTCTCACTGAATTCAACTTTTTTGCCCGTCGTTTTCGCCACTCATGGCAGCGGATAACACAGAACCCGAGCCCAGACACGGAGCCAAAGAAGCCATTCCCCTCCCCCCCCCGCCCTCCCCTATCATCATCCATCGCTTCCTTTTGGGCACACATGCACACTCACCAGGGAAGATCTCCTCTCCCTCTCTCCCCCCCCCCCCCGGGGGAGCCATGATCAGACCCCCCAACTAAACTCCGTTTTTTTTTTTTGTTCTGTCTTATCCTCTGCTGTACTACGTCAAATAGCAAATAATTTACCGTGCACACATAAGCGCCCAGATGTACTACACAAGCAAATCTGCTGTAGAGACTCGAAGGAGCCAAACCCCCCCCCCCTCCTCCTTGTCTGAGATTTGGGTGGCCTCGCGCAGCAATGCAATGCAAGCCGCAATGCATCGCCTCTCCCAAATAGTAAAAAGAGGAATGGCACAAGATACACAGGGATAAGAGAGAGATGCTTTTTTTTTTTTTTTTTCGTTTTTCGGCACATGGCGGAATTGAGTCCGCCATTTGTCCCGCGCGCGTGCGTGTGTGGGATTGGGAAAATGCTAAATGGCATGCATGCCAGAACGCATCTGGAGAAGGATCATCGTCTAATTTTTTTTTGGTCCCCCTGCCGCTCTTGTCACGGTATCTTGTCTCTGATCTGTGCCGCTTTTTTCCTTCTTCTTTCCTTTTTCCTTTGGGCTCCGCACACATGCGTACACACCCCAGCCAGCCCCCCGGCAGGAACTGGGGTTTCTGGCCCGCCCCGTTTGCGGGCGTAGGACTTCGCAGCGGCGGGCGGCTATCATGCAGGGCAGGCCCAAGGGTCCCCGATCTTGGGTCACACGAGGGGAAGAAAAAAAGAAATAATAATACAGATGATAATGGTAGTAGTAATCATCATCATCATCAGAGAAGGGAAAAAGCAAGTCATTAAACACCCCCCCCCCCCATCTAAGCCCCTCCCGTTTCTCATACCGGTACAACCGGTACTACCCCATCGATCTGACCGGTCATGCACATCGCTGCCACCCACCCCTTCCACCCCCATGGTACATGCCATGGTACATTAGTTATGTACATACTTTACTTGGCCCTGCTCACCGGCTCGTGTCGGACGCCGTGGGGGTGGATGACTGTGTGTGTGTGTGTGTGTGTGTGTGTGTGTGTGTCTGAGATTTAAATTGGTGTGTGTGGTGTGTGTGTGGTGGGAGATGAGGGCAAGAAGAGACGAGAGAGAGACAGAGTGGACAGTGGGCCAGAGAAAAGCAACATCCAAAGTAAGCAATGTGCATGATATTGCGCGAGCCTTGGGTTCTTTTTTTTCTCTCTCCCCTTCCCTCTCGCCTGCTCGCTGCTGTTGCAAGTACATAGTAGGAGAGAAGCGAGGAGGCCTGTGCGTACCGGGTTTGAGAAAGATGACTGTATGTACACGCATACATTGATAAAATTTGATCCCAGGAGGAACCTCAATTTGGTTGGTCGAGAGCGAACCGTGATAATTCTTCCTTCATCTTGCGTGTGGTCCCATTGATTGCGTTGTCTGCCCACCCCTTTATGATTCGAGCCGCCCTCTTGTGTGTGTGTGTGTGTGTGTGTGTTTTGTTGTTGTTGGCTGTGTTCAGGGCGGGCGGGCGGGCGGGTCAGACACACACACACACTGACCCCATGATGCCATCGCTGGGGATAGCCAGGGTGTCAAGGTTGATTGGCGATATTTTTTTTGCCTTACATCGTACCCAGACACGGGCCAGAAAAGAACCTGTCGCATCTCGAGAAAGATCAGAAGGACCACTTTTTTTTGTTCTTCTTGACGCTTTTGTGCCAGCGGGGCGGAGATGGGGTGGAACGGGGAGGGGGGTCTGAGTTGGCTGGCGATCACGAAAAAAAAGGAAAAGAGGAAATAAAAAATAAAATAAAAGAGTGTGTACGGCCGTATGGGCAGGAGTACTAACTAGTTGGCCCTTCCCTTTCCAATACTACTACATACATGGTACACTACCATAGTATGGGGTTCACAGCAACTGACTGGCCCTTGCACGGACCCACAATGACTAGGATGGCGATTGGCTCGAATGCGAGATGTTGGTGGTGGAGCTCCCTGCCCGGGTTGTGAGGCCCTCATTGGCCCAGTCCAGAAACCAAGAAAAAGAAATGAAGGAAAGGAGAGGAAGGGTTAGAAAAGGGAAAGAGAAGCAAGCAATCACAAGCACAGACAAGAGGAAAGTTGTGACCTTTCCATTCTCGAGTAGTAAGAGACACACACTGGTCCCTTATTCCAACCCTTGCTTCCCCTTCCCCCGGGTGTTCTTGTTTCCATCCCCTGTCTATCTATACTGCTGCCTGAACCCTATTTTCCAGTCGAGGGGGGAGGGTTTCCCACCCAGGGTTCATGATGATTGATGATAATGATGAGTGAGGCGGACATCGGAGCGGACGAGCGAGCACGGGGTTCTTGGCCGTCGGCTTCATGTGATCTGGATTTCCCCACTACTTGCCTGCTAAGATCCACGACCGGGGGCGAGAGGGCGAGCATGTTTGCAGATCAGCCAAGATAGAGCAAGGAGGCAAGCAGGCAAGCACCTGTTCTGATATGCCTGCCGTACCTATGTATTGAGCATGTTGCGTAGTCAGTGTCTGTTTCTCTGCAGATCACAGACTCACTATCGAGATCTTGACGTGCTGGGCATGTATGAATGGGGTTTGGCATCGGATCCATCCTGGACGGTCCTGGTATAGTAAGAGAATAGCAAGTTAGGGTTATCTGTACTATGATGGTAATAGCAAGCCCCAAAACCACGATGGGCTCATCTCTTTTGGAAAAAACAAACGAATACCATTCTGGTCAGCGCTTCGTGGCCTGCGAGTGCCACCCCCGAAAGAGGTTACGCACAGCCAGAATACTATACTGTATCCAGCACGTGTGCATTCATCATCAATCTACTGCAGTAGTACAAAGTAGTAGTGGTAGCAGTAGTAGTAGTTAGCCAGTGCTACAGTATTACTACTACTGCAGATCAAGTTGCTACTGCCCCATCCCCCCCCGTCCGTCTCAGAGGAAGGCCGGACGAGCCGTGACCAGAGCTTTGGGGCTCTCAGGTCCCCGAAGTTCACGTCATCCAATAGTCTACCCAGGCACGCCAGGCTACCTCCAGATCGCTGGGTCCGGTCGCCCCTCCCATCGAACTCCCGACAGCAAGCAAGCCAACAACCACCACCACACACCCCCCCCCCCCGGTCTTGCTGCAATGCTACGATACAAGCAACGCACCGCAGCAGGGCGGTACTTTAGCACTACTACTACGCAGACGGGAACTTGCCAAATGAGATGGACCTAAACCCCTCCCCGTCATGTTTTTATTTTGGTTTGTGGGTACCTCAGCATCATCATCGTCTTTCTTTTTTTCCCCTTCCGCTGCAGTTATCTCGATCTCTCCGGAGCCGGGGGGAAGGGATGGGGATGGGAGAGGACACGGGCAATCTCCCGCCTTTCCTCTCCTTACTCCGCTCCGTATTCTGTCGACTGTCATCACGGTCTGGGCAGCTTCCGTCCCACACCCCCCTCGAGATCGCTCCTTGTCCAACGACGAAGCGCCGCTAGTTCGTTCAGTCAGTCATGTCAATGGCAGATCTTTTAGTGTGTCAGTTGAGTCCACTTCCCCCAAGATTCCCACATTACATACAGAATAGCGAGATGATGCTATACCGCAAGCCGGATCGCCCCAAAGCTTCTTCTCTCTTTTCTTTCGTCCGTCCTGCTACCGGCGAGAGCAAAATAATGAAGGGGGCCTGGACCTTCCCCGCCTTTTTATTTTTCTCTTTCATCTCGCCTTCAGGTTTGCCACGAGGGGCGGTGGCCTCTCCCTGTCTCTCTCTCTCTCTTTCCCACCCTCTCCCTTCCTTGCCAGAGATCAACGGGCGAACTGGGTCCTTGCTTGCTGGCTGCCTGCTTGGCGGGCGGCTTTTCTCTTTTAGTGCCAGTGGCTTTGTGTTTGTGCTTAATAAACCGCCAGAGCAGCATCAGCACAGAGCAAGAAGCCAAAGATGTCAGGAACAATAAAGTTTCCACCCCGTAAAAGTCGGGATAGAGCCTGTTGTGGCGTCGGCATTCCTCTCGAGCTAGCAGTATTGCGTGTGTTGAATCGGAGCTGTTGGCATGGTCTCGATCACGGGGCACCCCCCCCTCTCTCTGCCCATCCTCTTCAGGATTGCCTTTTCTTCTTTTTTTTCTTAACAAAACATCGTATTTCCTTTCCTCCTCTAAGTACTCTACTCGTAACCATACATCCTCTGGTACCGAAGGGGTGGGGAGCATCATAGATATTCTCCTCACCGGCTCCCCCCAGATGACCTGCCCTTTTATCTCGTCTATGCATGTCGTCTAAGACATGGCTTACAGCCTCGCACGGCGAACCAAGGATAGAAAGAATAGGGTGACCTTTTTAGCTTGCTGCTGCTGCTGCTGCTGCTGCTTGCTTGTCTCGGCCGGAAGGACCCTGTGCCCTGCTCCAGAAATGCCCTGTCGAGGAAACAGGAGTGGGGTGGGGGGGGGGGGTGTGGGAAGGGCATCGGGGCCCAAAAGCGCCGGTCTACGGTATGATCCGCGTCGAATATGGTTTAGTGTCCATGCGTTGGCCTCGCTCCTGGTTCTGGTTGCGCAATAGAGGGCCTTGGGGCTCTAGGGGACGCCCCTACTTCTCACTATCGCTACTAGCTATGGGCACCACTAACTAAAAGCACCACTGCCACTGGATTCCTGCTAGACGTATTAGAGTTGCCGACCGCAACCACTACCCAACAACCGGAAGAAATAAGAAATAAAAAAACAAAGAGAGTTTACCCCTTCTCGAGCCCATTTCTGGCACAGGGCCCAGGCCAGTAGACCAGGGGCATGCATCAGATTGAAGGGCCCGGGCGATTCACTGCCAAGAGACAGATTGGAAGGGGTCAAGGAGAGTGCTGACTTGCATCCGGCAGATGAGGTGTTGGCCAGAAGCGAAAAGGTAAGGGGAGAGATTCAAGGGAGTAACAAGGTTGCTGAGAGAGAGAGAGAGAGAGGAAGAGGCTAGTAGGGGGGTCATCATTCAACACGTTGTTGGGGGCCGGATACTCACCAATGAGACGAGGAGAAAAGAAATAGGGCCCTTGAAACGAGACCAGGGCCAAGTGCAGCTTACAAAGACAGAGTAAGAGATAGACACTCACCACACACACACACACACACACACACACACACACACAGGCGGATGTGGAAAGGTGTCAGTGATACTAACATAGTGAGTAAGATCGAGAAGGGGGGGCGGGCGGCCAGGCCAGCCAGCCAGCCAGCCAGCCAGCCAGCCCCTTGTCTAGAGACAGGACAGGGTTGCCTCGTGGGCGACATGCGCCTGGTCGGCTGATGTGGCTGTCATTGGACCATATTCTGGTGTATTCCCCAGGGACGGCACGGGTCGTATCATTCGAGAGGTGATAATTCGAACGCCGCAAATGTCTGGGAAAGTTGGCAGGAGGTGGTGGTGGTGGTGGCGGCGGCGGCGGCGGCGGGGAGGGAGTGGTGGGAGAAGAAGAGGACAAGGTGAGAGGGACTCGACTTGTTACGGTCTGACATGTCATGCCTCGAGAGAAAACAATGAATGAGGGCGATGGCTTGCGGGCCAAACCTCGAGTCCTACACTACTACTGTTGTACAGTATGCCTGCATGGTGGGCCACATTGTTGACTGGCGTCTATGCAGGGTCTTGAGAGCCAATGAGGCGCCGCATCCCTTCTCTACTCTTGCGCGCCGCATGCATACAATATAACAAAAGATGCAACATAGAAATCCATCCTCCTTCTGATCCTCATGATCATCAGTAAGGCTGCGACACCTGACTGAGCGCGCATTGACATTATGGGGCCCCCTCTTGTCGGTGGCCGGAAGGATTTGTCGCATCTCGCGCATAGTCGCATAGTAGCAGTAGTATAGGAGTTATACTATGGTAGTATAGGCGCCCCTCCTTCCTTCCATCCTTCCTGGAATCCTTCGGGTAGCGGTCTGGCGCGCCCTGATTGGAACTGTTGTGTAAGGGTTTTTCTGAAGGGTAGGGCTGAGATGGCAGCCCCTCCTGTGCGGCCATTATACCATAGTATGCAGGAGAGTGGAAGAGGGCAGAAGAAGGAGGAGGAAGGGGGGGGGGGGAGGGGCGGATGTTGATACTGTACTTTGTGCTTCAATTCACTGTGTTACAGTGTAGGTTCCTGCTGGCCCTACTCTTGCACTCCGTGTCTCTTGCTCTTACGCACGTAACACCTCCTCTAACATGAATGCCCTATTGGATCGGTCACTCAGTCCGTCTGTCGGTCAATCTCTTCCCCCCCCCCTCCCCCCTTCCCCTTCCACCCCTTCTTCGAGAGCGGTAGCCCACGCTCTCTGATATGCTGACCGACGCACGTTGGGTGCAATGTTGAAACGCGGGAGGATTTTGAGTTGGCACGTCTTCGGCACGCGGCGACCAGTCGATTGTCTACGCCGTTCAGCAACAGGTGGCGGCAGCACGGCACCGCATCACTGTTGTCCAAGGGGGGTGGGCTGGCTGGGCGGCCGGCCAGGCCTTGTCGGAAGGAAGACGAGGGTTCAGGGTGTCAGGGGGGGGGGGGGCGTTGGTGGGACGGGGAAGTTATTAGCTGGCGATGAATGTCATGTGTTCTGTTGTTGTCGCCAAGCAGGAAGGAGCGGGCCATCAATCATTCCACTCCACCTTACAGAGAGAGGGCGATAGTGAAAGAGAGCGACGGCCGAAAGGATTCCTGGATGTTAATGCAAACCCCTGAGCAGCAGGAAGATGATAGTAGCAGATACGACACTGGGGGGCGGGTACTACATAGTAAGTAATAACACGTCTATTATTTACCATGTCATACTTGTCAGGGCGGCGCCATCGATGCTCAGACGAGAACTATTTCTCCCCTCGGGGTGGGTTCCCTACCACAGGACTATGGCCACATAGTAGATGGTATGTGTATAGCCGCCTCTCATCTTTTGTAGACCCCCTGGCCGCGTTCTATTGTTTAGACGGGCAAGAGTGGTGGTCTTTCGGGCCCGAGTCGGATCGAGGGTCTATGGCTCGACTCAAGGTCACGTCCGGTGCGGGAACGCCGTGAAAGCAGAGTGGATTCGTCCCAAACAACAACCTGATTTATTTTTCGCTCTCTGGGAAGAGAGGGGATGTTCCGATATCTACATGGGTAGTAAGTATAAGGGTACCGAATTCCTTGTCAGCCATGGTTTGATGCGTGCGTATGTGTGGGCGTGTGTGTGTGTGGGTGTGGGTGTGTACACTATGTATGAGATATGTTTGGCACTGAGGCCCTGCACACGGCACAGGCACAGGTGGGGGGCTGGTGCGCCCCCAGGCCCATCTGGGGCCCTCGTTCGAGGACGAGACGAGGGCTCGAGGTCGTACCACATATAGAATACATGTACATACCTTCTACTGCAGGTCTCACCTTTTTTCTCTGTGTCTGCACAAATACTACTTTATGCATGCAGTGTACCCCCAATGCCTCCTTCCCACAGTGCGCCTGCCGATTCAGACCACCACCCAGAAAAAGGGCAGTCGCGTAAGCGCCAACCCCGTAGCCTCATTCCCTCCTTCTCTCCACGACGCACCCTTGAGCCACAACTGCAACTGCACCACGTGGGAGCTATAGTGAAGAAGGTGTGTATCTACTATAGGTCTCCCTGCCCGTGGGTGGTGCGGAGTCCCCTTGTTGCTCTCTCCCAAACCCCCCCCCCCTTCCTCCTTCTCCTGCTCTCCTTCGTCTTTTCTTACATTTTCTTTCCTTGTTAGTAAATTGGCTCTCGGCACAACGGAATCAAGACAGACGAGAACACCGAAGTCCGTATTTGGGACCAGTCATGGTAGCCCACAGGATCTGGATCTTCCCGTTGCGGCAGTTGTGGGGAGGGTTTTTCCCACTACCATCTGGGTGGACTGGTGGTGATGATCCTTAAGAACTGGACTGCAGGGGGGGTGGGAGGGAGCCCCGCGAGACCGCTCTTCTTGTTCCCTTGTGGTGGGTCTGTGGGTTCAGTGCAACGCCCTGTCCACCACGGTCAGACAAAAGGACCATTTTCTTCTGCCCTTTTCGATTCGACCGTACTCTGGAAAAAGAAAGAGAGAAAAAAAGAGATTCGTGTGATTCACACTGTACGTACATTACCACAGCACGTAATGTCCCACAGTACTATGTTACGATATTCCTTCTCCCCATTCCCGGAACCGGGGGGCCATGAGGTGGCAGGGTGGTGCACAAGGAGGAAGGGGACCACAACAGACAGCCTTACCAGATTGCCTGCAGAAGACTAGATACCATGGTATGTACCTCCCTGTCGGTCTCTTTCTCCCTGTTCTCTCTGCTGGCTATGACGACTCCTGACTGCGTCGAAGCATGAGCAGCAGTAGCAGAACTACAAGCCATATTAAGTCTCTTTGCCACGACAACAACAAGAAGAAAAAAGAATTTAAAAAAATTGTTTGCCCTCTGTATTTAGAATCAGCCCCCATCAGGCCCTGCTGCCGACATTTTCGTCCGGGGTCCCCGTCTGTTGATTGGGCTGGGTTCATTTGTGTTGGGTTGGGTAGCCATTTCTGGTCGAGGAGGGATGGATGGTGTCGGCTTTTTCTGAGGGAAAAAAATTGTCGGGTCGCCCTGTCGGCCCAAGGCGGGCGCGACCACAAACGAGACGCACACACTGCGCACACACACACACGAACAGATGAACCCTGGCCACTGAAGGGGAAGAGGTGGTAAAGTTCTTGCTTTTGGTCCCATGGTACTGTACATGCCTCCTCTGTCTTGCCTGCTGCCCTGCCCTGCCCTGTCTGCTGACCGCAGATTCCAAAACACGGTCCCACCGTATGCACCAGCAACTACCAAGTACGGCGGGCGAAGAAAGAGAAGCGGTGGCTGGCCGCTGGCACTGGCGGCATGAGAGACAAGAGCGGGGAGGGGGGGGGGGGGGGAAGATGAGATGAGTTTAGCAGGCAATGCCACGTGGTCCTACTACCGTATCTGCCGGACCAGGGCTCAGCCTTTCGCCTTTGCTTACTTGCTTTACCGCGATGGCCGGTCGACACTCCCTCCATTGTGCCCCTGGCTCCAAGGGGGGGGGGGGGTTGGGTGCATGCATATGTGGGTGTCGTTGTTGGGCCGCGCACCAATAGAGGCGTCTTCCGCGCGCTTGCGACAGGAATGTTTGGGGGCCGCCAAAAATCTTGTTGTTCGGTCGGTGTGTCTTTGGGCTTGAATGGCGTCTAAAACATCCTAAAAGGTCATTTCTCAGGCGTGGTGGCGACGCCAAGGCGCGTGCATCTCTCTGCGTGCCTAGTCTACGAGCAGCATCTCTCTCGCTTTCCCCTGCGCCCCCTCCCCCCCTTCTGCTCTTTCGTGAGCATGTACTATGGTACATACATACCTTGTCGTCGTCATCATGTCGTGGCCTTTGCCCCTGGTCTTGTTTTTGCCTTTTTCAAAAACAACGAGTACGTACTGGCGCAGATCGACTGTGGCAGAAGGAATAGCCGAGGCGGCTCATATGACCCTCTCTCTCTCCGCGTCTCCATTCCCAGATGAGGATGTGACACGTTGTTCTGTTCACGTGGCTGGTGTTGGGCCGTTCTCTCCCTTTCCGTATCTTGTCAAGCCGCTGGACAAAGGGGGGGGGGGAAAAACAAGCACACACACGCACACACACGCACACACACACACTCACACACTGGCACGCACGCTCACCGAAAATCTGTAGTGTGGTCAGTGGTCCTTCCTGATGACGCCGTGAGACATTGCATGGTTTGTGTATGTGTGTGTATATAGGCTGAGACCATGCGGGAAAGGCTGAGCGGAGTATACGATCCGGAAAGAGAAGGAAGTACCCGACTTGACACAATTTCAAGGGACTTTTGCCATTCCGATCTCTTGTATCCACATTGCAGAACAAGATGTCAGGCATGATGTTCACCGAGAATCTGGCAGGGAGGGAGAAACAGAGACACGGAGAGAGAGAGAGTATCCAAGGGGTCGGGGGGGGGGGTATCGGTCTAGAATCGCACAGTATCACGGCGTGGTTGAAGTCAGGCCCTACTCCCCCCCCCTTCCCTCTCTCAAAGTACCATGGTATGTGCAAACCCTGTATGTGTTGAGTCAGACAGTGAAAGGAAAAGCAGCAGAAAACAAGATGAAAGGTACGGTCGAAATCCTTCCTGCCCTACAATCAGGAGGAGCCTATGAGAAGAGGGTAACCGTTCCATCAGAAATCCGATCTGGGCCCATCTCGGTACCCACGATTCCATCCTTCTGCCTCTCTGGAAAGTACTGTGGCATGGGACTACGCTTGCAGGCCAAACTCCCCCCCCCCCCCCCCCCTGGTTGATTGTTGGTTGTTGTTGTTGTTGTTGTTGGTTCGTCTGGTCATCCACCTGTGCTGGGCTGGGGGCTAGGGCAAACCTAGGGCACCTCTCTACCGGGCCCTGCGGTGTGAGCCAACGCTACTGCACCCGGAGCAAGATCAATCCCAGTATCCTATTTTTGGAAAAGCCCAAGGGACAGCCCCCCCGGGAAGCCACTGCTGCCAGGGACTCGAGTCTCTCCCTCAGGCTCTCACTATAGTGGTACCACTATAGATGAGCTATTCCCCATAGTACATAGTAGGCACTACAGTACGGACCCGTCGGCCCTCGTGCGATGCCCCAATTACCGTACCCATCCATGTTCTATAGCACAACCATATTAAGCACTTGCCATATTTTTTTTTCCCCCTTCGTCCTCTCGTCCCTCTTTTTTTCTTCTCCCTCCATCTTCTTTGCTTTCTGCCTGCTCGATGCAACCCTTCCCCTCCCACCCCCCCCCAGCATCCGACATTCCCGCAATCTCGATGACCCAAGCGACTGGAACCGGACAACCCTGGAAGCGCACATGGTTGGTCCGCTCATCCTCAGTCCAGGCTCCCGGATAGCCAGTGTTCCGGACCGGGTCTCGGAGGATGGGTGAGAGGGCTATCGCGAGGAGGGGGGGAGGGGTGGTTTTGCCAAGGAAAAGGGAATTTATCTCGTGCTACATCACAGTGGTTTATCAGCACATAGTACATGATACATTGTTTGATGACAGCATGACATTCTTTCAAGAGGGGAGAGGAAGACGAGAGACGGGTGTCGAAGCATTCCTGACGGGCGGGAATCAGTAAGCTGACGTCCGACCGCCCGTGCCTGGCAGATGACGAGATTAGAGTTCCACATGGAATTGGGCAGACAGCTAGTGGTAGGTCTGGCCATTCTGCAGTTGGGGTTATTGGGTCTCTTTGTACTTGGTCTTCCTGTCCACATTATACAGAAGATACCACCAAAAAAAAAAAAAAAAAAAAAAAACAAGAGAGGAGGAGGAAGAAAAGCAAAGGCAGAGGGACCATCCATCACACCCTTTGTGTCTGCTTGTCAAGCTGGTTTTTTCTCCCGTCTCGGGTCTGTAGAGAAAACAGCTCGTACCACCATCACACACGCCCAGGATTTTAGGATAACACAAGCTACTACGACTACTACCATTGGTGCTGACGACCGCGACAATCGCGGGGCGCGGGGTGGCGCCAACCCTGAACCCCGTCTTGCTATCACCTTTTTCTTCTTCTTCTCCTTCTTCTTCTTGTTCTTTCTGCTATTTTGCCTCTCCCCTTTCCTCCCTCCAATCGCGGCCGCCACTTGTGTTGGACTTGTGTCGGGGTGGACTTGTGGCCGGCGCCAGATCATCCGGGCAGACCTCATCTGCCGGGAACGACACATCCGCAAGAGAAACAGGAGCTTCTTCTCTCATGTGGCGTCGTCCCTCTGAAAGTACAAGAAGGGATACAAGAAATCAAGATTATCACCGGGCTACTACTATAGCGTATCTCTGCTCCTGCCACCCCTCCCCCCCCTCTCTTCCACCCTGTCCCGGACGCAGATCTGCCCACTAGGCGGGAGGCAAAAAAGAAAAAGAAAGCCAAAACAAATCAGAGATGTAGAATAAAGAAAAGAGACCATTGAGGGGGGAGGGGGCGCAGGTGAATGACGGGGTGAGCCCTGGTTCATCTCGACACCGACAGACTGGCACCGGCGATGGGAGTTGCCGCTCCCGAAGAATGAGGGGGTGGGAAAGTGACTTGTTTGGCGTTGGCGTTGGCGGGCGAGGGGGGATGAAAGAAAAGAAACAAGAGAGGAACCAGAGATGGGCTGGAGAAGCGGTGACCGCTGGTTCCAGAGTCCTGGGTCGGGGGGGCGGCGGCGGCGGCGGCGCCACGCCATCTGGGCTTGATTTTTCATCATGTTGCATTCCTCCTCCGCCCCCCCCCCCCGGTTCTCTTCGTCGGCCTCGTCTTGTTCTGCACCCGGCGTGGAGAGCAAAAAAAAGAAGAAAAGATCGTCGTGTTGGTCCAGTTAGTGCCTCTCTCGTCTTGTCCCTGGTTCCTCCGAACCAATCTCTCGCGCGGTCTTGATTGTCCCGCGCGTGCATATGCCTAAGCCTGCGGCGCTACGCAGTGTCGATTACGAGGTCGTGCAGACAAAAACACATCATTTGTCCCGACGCTCTGGGCCGTGCTAAGTATTGTGTTTTGTCTCTGGTCACCACCCCCTTTTCCCCTCCTCCCCCGAGATTTACGTGCATGTGCATGTGCATGGAAAAGCCCCGATCGATGAGGTGCGACGGGCCAACGAGGATGCCGTCCGTCACGAGTATACCGAACCAACCCCCCCCCCCAACACACACACAACCCCTTGGCCTTCTTCCTTTCTCTACGCCCTATCGTCAGCAAGATGCCGAGACTTTTCTGCGTGGAAGTGTGTTTGTTCCTCCTCTTATTCCTTCTCGTCTATTCGGCATCCTTCCCAGAGGACATTTACCTCATCCTCCTCCGGAGTTGCTTGGTCTGGTGGTCATGAGACTAATGTTGCCCCCCCCCCCTTCCCCCCCTCCTTGCCTTAGTCTCTGAGCAGGGGATTGGAGGGAGGGGGGGGGACCATCTCGTGTCTCCTTCTTCACTCTCTGAAACTCTGCATGCCTGCTCGACCATGGCGATATTAAACTCTACCTTCTCTAGTGGCACATATATCATCCCATAATATGTATAATGTACAATGGCAACAGCACAGCAGGTGAAACAAGTCTTCCCACCCCACTCTCCCTCCGAGAGTGACTGGCGCACTCAATCAATCAATCAAAAAAAAAAAAAAAAAAAAGGAAAAAAAAAAAAAAGGCCGACACCGACAGAATGGTAGCTTTAACCTTCCCGCCACCCCTGCGAGACAAGGGTTCCTGAATGAAACCCTTATCCCTTCCTTCCCCCTCCCTCCCCGCCCGCTTCTCTCCCGTTCCCAGCCCGCCCGCCGCCATGGGAATTTTGCCCATTCATCAGCATATCACTGCATCAGTGATCTATCTATCTTGGAAGGAGGTGGGGGGGGGGGGGAGGGGGGTTTGTTAGTGTCTGATTTCGGTGATGATGATGATGATGATGATGGATGATGTGATTTGATGTGGGCTCACTTTTTTTTTGGTCATTTTAGTGCCCAAGCTTGGCATCTCTCGAGGTAAGTATACTCACTCACCTTGATTCCTGTCCGCACGGCTTTGGGTGGGCATGGGGAAAAGGATCGTGCTTGTCATCGATACACAGTGCTGTAGCCCCAAGCCCACCCACACACCCCCCCCCCCCTCTCTGCAATTCCTGCTCAACTGACTTGGTCATGTCTCAATCTCTGATGGACTTGCCTTATTTGACAATCTACATTACCAACACCCCTTGTTCGGCTTTTTTTTTTTTTTACTCCCCCCTTCCTCTTCTCCTCGAGTAAGAGATCCACAGCCTTGTCTGGAGGTACTTGTTCCCACAACGACTTACAAATGCACACCGCAATGTATGTCTGTTGTAACTATAACATGATTGACATATTATAAAACCCAATACTATGCATGTTGGTATCCCGAGATCCCCCCCCCCCCTCTCTCTCTCAAAACTGATTAGTGATTGATTGATTGATTGATTGCCGCCCCAGCCCCAGCACGGCGGATCGACCGGAGACGTATGTACCTGCGCCCCGTGGATGATGTCCATCTTAAATCACCACCGTCAACGATGGTTTACGATCCTGCAGGGCTGCGCTGACACGACTTTGCACGAGATTGATCTTTAATACGGCTTACCTTTTTTTTTTTTTTTTTTCTCTTCTTTCTTCTACTTCCTGGGGAAAATGAGGCTGCCGCCCCTCCACGCCGCCCCTACCGACCTTCCCCCCCCCCCCCTTGCTAACTATACATGCACGATTTTGTTAAGCGAGGGCAAGTATCCCATAGGAGGGTCCGGCCATCGTCCAGCCACAGGGGTGCTGCAGCGGCACATGGCACATCCGAGATTTGGGGGACGAGGAAGAAGGCGGGGGGGGGGGTGTATGGGAAAAGAAGAGGAAAAGACAAACGAAACCACCAGCCAGTGGGGTGGGGTACCTTGTTTTGTTTCCTTTTCGCCTCTACGTATCTCCATCAAGTATGTATGTACTTGACTTTTTCCTTTCTTTTCCCATGGAGGAACCAGACCACCAGACGAACCGCACGAGTGGGGAAAATATGCATGCAGGTGTGCGTGCTCTTGTGTGTGTGTGTGTGTCTTTCTCTGAACATCATTATCCGGATATGGTCTTGTTTGCGAATGAGACGGTGCAGAGAGACGGGACAGAGATGCCGAATTTCCTCTTTCCTTTTAAATTTTCCTCCCCCCCCTCAATATCCCCTGTGATGTGTTGGTTTGGGTTGTATTTGTTGTGCAGCGAGCATCCAGATCGGTGTGGGCCGATGTGTGTGTGTATGTGTGTGCGTGTGTGTGTGTGTGCCTGGCCTGAGACATGCGCCGCCCATTCTCTTTTCTTTTCTTCAATCTCTGTGCATGCATGTCTCACAAAAAGTTTCATGCGCACAGTCTACTTTGTGTTGGATACATGTCGTGGTACCAGTCTGTCAAAATTCGCCGAGTGCAGTCAGCAGGCCTTTCTCTCTCCCCCTCTCCCCTCCCCCCTCCCCCGAGGCGGGCTTGTGGCACATCAGGAATGGAACCCTTGATTTTTTTTTTTCCTTCCCTTTTCTGCCGGGCCTCTCGCAACGTGCTACTCTTGACGGCTATTTTCCCTCAGGGTATTATTCGTGGCGGACAAGGAGGATTCGGAATGGAGGGTAGGGGGTTTTATTTGTCCCAGGGCGGGCGAGATCCTGTCCTGCGGGCCTGGCATGACTTGACACACCCCTGGCGGTGCGGTATGTAGGCCGCGTTTTTACGATGACAGACCATTTATTGTTTTTTTGGGTGACTCTTTCTCTGGTGTTACACAAGGAGGATTTTTGTCTGTGCTGGGCCAGGGCCTTCCCATCCTCTCCTCCCCCCCCCCCCGCGGACCCTTTTCGTGACAGATTGGCGACACAGGCAGGGGATTGTGATTGTTGTTCGTGATGCTTTCTCTTGGGGGTCTCCACTGATATTGCCTGCCATACTGCAGTAAAATCAAAAGAGAGAAAAAAAAAGGGGGGGGGGGGGGCGGTACACCGTGGTCGGATCCGAACTCTACAGTGACATCCCCAGGAATTCAATGGTGGAATTTTCCCCGAGCATTTGTGCGATCTGTACATGTGTCTACTACTATGATATCGTATCTATCCACTGGTCCGTGTGCGATATACTTTTTTTCCTTTCTTTTTTTTTTTCTTTTCTGTTGACCTTTTCTCCCCCAGGTAATTCATATGCGTGCTGCCATCGGGAGTGGATATGGGAAAAACGAATCTGGGCGATCCCACCCGTGCCCGCGTACCCGCCGCGATGCAACCATGTAAAGTACGTGCCGTGCTATGGGAATGTTTTGTGCTGGCTGCCTGGGCGAGCGAGTCGCGCATGGCGAAATGTCCATGTCATGTGCAATGTCGTATCGTCCCCGCCGGGGAGGACCGCCCCCCCCCCTCCTTCTTCCCATCGCTGGTGTCTTCTTCTGGTGGTGGTCGGTGGGCATGTCCGACGTGCCACCCAGCAGCGTGGGGAGGACGGCCTTGGGCATCAGAGGAACCATTGTGGTACTACTATGTACAGCCGGAAACCTTCTTCTTCTTCTGCCGACAGTATCCTCTTTCTCTGTGCTTGTAATTTGGTGGTGGCGGGGGGGTTTTTTTTTTCTTTTTTCTCTCTCTCTCTGCTTGACGCAGGATTATTGTCAGTGTATTATGCATAAGCCGCCACGGACTTCGGACTTGCTGAGACTGCGTAACAACAACAAAAAACAAAAAGAAAAGAAAAGAAAAAAAGGGATCATCATCCCAATAGACAACCAGACAAGTACACTATAGAGACAAGAGAGAGACAGACTTTGCTGTACGTACTGTACCCACTGCTCATGTGTTAGGCGGAGGCTTCATCTCCACGGGTACCGCGGAATTGCAAAACCACAACATCCCCAGTCCTGTCCAGTCCTTTGAGCCCTGCATCTTTTTTGTCGGACCTCCACGACATTTCCTATCTCGGCCCACACCGCCTACGGCCGTGTGTTTTATTTTCCATTCCCTTCCCCTCCCCCCCTCTTTGCCGCCCCCCCCCCCCAGCACACACACGCACACACGCACACACGCACACACACATGTATAGTGCGCACACACAGACCGCCTGCTGCTGCCCCCTAGGGAAGGGGCGGGGGAAAGGAAAGGGTGGCTGAAATGACCAGGGGGGGGAGGGGGAGGAAGTCGTGGGTGGTGGGTGGGTGTACATACACATACAAGATACAGTACTGGTCAAAAAAAAAAAAAAAAAAAAAAAAGTGTTGAGGTGAATAGGGGAAGAAGGGCTGGAGACTACAGCGAGGCCGCACAGAAGGATTCCGTGCGAGCTTGTAAAAACCCACACGAACAGCCTGGGAGCGGCCGCCAGGATCTCCCGCTTACCTGCGCCCAGGTGGTGTGGGGTTTGCTCTTCTGTGGGCAGGCCCCCGGGGGTTGAGCCAGAGAGGCATCTTGAGTCGAGGAGAGAGACGAGTTACTGTGTGTGTAGTAGGAGGACAGGTCACTCGAGGAGGAGGATGAGTGAGCTGGGCCAACCCTCCCCTGGTCTGCATTTTGAGCCTCATCGGTCGAGGACCCTCACACAGCGTTGGGGGAGTTTCGGACTCCCTCGTTCAGTCAGCAGTCGGCCACAGGCCCTGCCCTTCTCAGAGGCACTGACACAGAACCAACACCACCACCACCAACACCCCGAACCCTTGCGCACTTTATGTTGGCCGCAAGTAGGTCGAGGTAAGGTTAGCCAAGCAGGCACGGCGACGCATGTGGCAGCTGCATGGAACGTGTCGCCCGCGTGGCCTTGCATTCTTTGATCTTTATTTTATTTTTTCTCACCTTATTTTGTCATATTTTTATTATTATTAAATTTCCTGTGTTGGCTGGTTGTGTTCTCTTCTCTTGCGACACTGCCTGTTGGTTTCCTATAATCCGACCTCCCTACAGGCTATAGCATGCCCCAAACAGTTACCGTACATGAACCAGAGATCTCGAACTGGACCCTCAAAAGACAAAGTGGTGCGTTTTCTTCTTTTTTTTTTTTTTTTCTTTCTTTCTTTCCTTTTTTTTTTTTTTTTTTTTTTTTTGGCATTTCTCTGGTACGCTATCCTCCAGCGGGGCTGGCGACGCCTCTTGTTGCCCCAAACTGGACATGCACGCATGATTATTTTCCAATCCTAAATCCTATCTATCAATGCCGCGTGGTCTCGAGAGGTACTTGCAGCATCTAAGTTTCAGACTATCACTTTTTTCCTTCTCTCTTTTTTTCGTTTTGGGCCGTTTTCTCTTTCTTTGGTACAAACCCACTCAGCCCACTCTCGACCGAGGCAACTCAACGTCCTCACCATCTTTTTTTACTTGTCGAGTGGTGGTGTCGAATAGTACACATGCCGCCGACAAACACTCCCCATGTACACGCAGGCCGGACGGATCTTGGTGCTTCCGCTGCACCCAGCCCAGTCCAGCCCGGCCGAGGATTCACCATAGGGGTCTGGGCCGGCGCGGCGGGGGGTTGTTGGTCTGGACCCCTTCCGACGACACAAGAGCTCGACAAATCCGCCCCCATCCCTCGAACCACCACCACTCCTCCTCCTCCTCCTCCTCCTCCTCCACCACCATCTTGCACATGGCCTAGCCTCACTAACGCCAAAAACTGTAACTCTATCTCTATCCTACCCGCCATGATCTCTTTCCCCCGCCCCCCGTTTTCGAGGGGTCCAGAACAAGAGGACAACAGTCGAGGAGGGGGTGGAAGAAAGCGGGGGAGAGAGACCCTTCTTGTTCCCCAGTCACTTGGCAAGAAACCTCCCCCCCCCGAAGAAAACATCCCCCCCCCCCCCCCCCCAAAAAAATGATTCATCAGATGTCAAAAAAGAAATAAAAAAAATGTATGTCTCCTAAAGATCTTGAACCTCGGTCCTCCACCCCCACGCACCAAAGCCCACCCCCTCCTCCCCAGAGAGGACCCTCATGCCGGCAGCCTCGCACACGTGGATGGCCACCTGTCTCACCGCGCGCACCTGTCCGACTCCTGCGCCGCCGTTCAGGGCTCCCTTGAGGTGTCCCTTGAGCTGTGGGTTCACCTGTTTTTTTTTTAGGGAGGGGGTCGTTGTCAGATAAAGAAAGAGAGGAAGATAAAAATGAGGGGTCGCGGGGATAGTTTCTTGTCTCGGGTGGTGCGTGGATACAGACCAGTCGCCACCTTCCTACGTTTTCTCTTCCTGTGTGTGTCTTCTTCTTTTTTTTTTTCTCCCAACATTTTGCTTTCCTGTTTGGGGTTCCAGTAGTGCTGGCACGTGTACATTCATTCCCATCTATGACCGTCTGTCTTATTACGGTATAGGCAGGCAGGCCAGCTGGGCCAGGATGGGGTGAAGGAGGAGAGGAGGGGAGTGCAAAGACCACAGAGACACACACACACAGAGAAGCAGACAACATGAGAGGGGGGGGAAAAAAAGGAAGCAAAAACACCAAGCAAAAAGAAGAAGAAGAAAAAAAAAAAAAAAAAAAGACTCACATCCTGCGGCACCAGCCCCGCAATCATGACAAAAGAAGTCTCCGTCTCCCCCAGGACGGCCGTCGTGCTCAGCACATAGCCGTACGTGAGCCGCACCGCCAGGCCCAGGTCCTCGGTGCCGCTGTGGTCCAGCGCCGCCATCACCCGCCCCGCCACCTTGCCGTAGCAGGCGTCGAAGAAGCGCCGCCCGCGCGCCAGCACCTGGGCCGTGGGCGTGTCGTACACGTCCCGCCGCCGGCCCGTGGGCGAGGAGGGTGGCTGCTGGTCTGGCTCGTCGGCCAGGTGGGCGGGGACGACCTTTTTGAGCTCTTGGAGGGCGTTGATGGTCTGTTTGGGGTGGGGTCAGCAGTGTGTTTTGTGTGCGCCGTGTGTGTGTGTGTGTGTGTGTGTGTGTGTGTGTGTGTGTGTGTGTGTGTGTGTGTGTGTGTGGAGAGAGAGATGAGGGTCAAGCAGAGGCCCTAGTGGTGGTGATGATGATGGTGGTCCATCTTGGTCAAGTATATTGGGAGAGGAGGACAACGAGTGCAAGGACACAGAAGAAGGACTTCTGCCATTCTTCTTCTTCCACGCCTGGTGCTGGTGCTGGTGCTGCCGCCCCGTCACCTTCATCGTTCACGCACCCTGGGCAGCCCGCCTATGGCAGACGTCTTGAGCAGGGCCTCGCGCATCCGCCGCGCGATCCGGAGCTGCTCGTCGTCACCCGGGACGGCAGTGCCGTTCTGCACGCCGGCCTTGCCGTGGCCTGCGCCCACCGCGTGCGCGTATACCGTCCGGATCTCCTCGGGCCGGTTGAGCACGCACAGGGCTGTGGCGACGACCAGGTACCACACGTCGTCTGGCAGGTCTGGCTGGGCGCGGAGGGTGTCGAGGAGTGCGGGTGTGACGATTGTGGGCTGGGAGGCTGTCATTTTTCCTGTCGTAGTCCAGACTTTTGTCTCCCTGCGAGAGGATATTATTCCCAACTCTATTCGGGTGACGATTCGAACAATTAGCCCTGGATTTTCTTCGTCGTCAAAGGGCTCAAACAGGTGCTTCTTCCTTTCGTCTCGAGACAATATTATCAATTTCTAGATTTCCCTTTTTTTCTTTCTCTTCTTTCCTCTCCTTCTTTTTTTCCGTCACAACGCAAAATAAGTATACATTATCTATCACAAGAAAACAAAGTAAAAATAACCTTCCACCAGTTCTGCACACCGAGAGAGACCACGATAGACTCCCAATTAATCCGAAGCAGAGAATTGGTCCGAAGCCCGAGTGCCTCCGTCGATTCCCGACCATGGACGAGGTATCCACCGTGGACCCCGGGTCTCCAGATGTGGTCTCCGGCTGCCTGTGACAGGAGAGGCTGTGGGCCCGCCATAACCCTAACCCTGGATCTAGCATGTATGTATGTTTGCATGTGAGAGAGAGGATGAAGAAAATTCAAGTGAGGGGGGGGGGGGGGTAATCCCATTCCGAGCCTTGCTTTGGCAGTCTGACCGCAACACAGTCAGTCACACACCCCGTCATCCAGAAGAAACCCCCACATCATCACCGAAATAGATACATGCATATGCACTCTGTGTGTGTGTGTGTGTATGTGTACAACGGACGTTCCTTGCAGGAAAGAAGAAGGCAAAGAAAAGAAAAGAAAAAACGCAAGTAAGAAAAAAAAGAAGTTTGGGGGCTCCGAATATCTGCAGCTCTCACTCTCACACACACCAGGCCTCCACACCATACAGCAAAACCTGCTTGCTTAGCCCAAGTGCAGTGCAAAAACTCGCACATACGGAGCGGCGCCTATAAAAGTAAGTGTGTGTGTGTGAGAGTGTGTGACCAAAAATAGCGGGTGAGGGTTCGAACCGTCCAGTAAGTACTGCCCTTTTCCCGCGGGAGGGGGAGGCTGTGCTGACATAGACAGACACTTGCATGCATACGGACAACCAACACACACACACACACACACACACAAGCCTCTACTACCTCCCTTGGCAACGAGGCGAGGTGCTTGCGTCTGTGAGAGACACCCCCACGTGTGGGCCCTGCATAGGAGGCCGGCGCTTCGAGACGTCGACATTCTTTTATTTTTATCTTTAACTTCTTTTTATTTTTATTTTTTTTTCAATCTTCTTGTTGCACACGTCTTGGTCGGGTCGGTGTCCTGAAGGGAAAGGCGAGGGCGGCAAGAGAAGGGGGGTGTGTGTGTGCCTCTTCCTCTCTGAGCTGGAGAGAAAGGGAGGGGAGCCATCCGACGGAGCAGAGGAGAAAGGCATCAATCTCTGTCTTCCTTTTCGTTTTTTTGTTGTTGTTGTTCAACCCAAAGAGCACAAGGCGTGATTCAGTTCATGGCGCTGGCTCTCAGGTTGACGCCGGCTGGTGAGCCGATGGAGGACCCGGAGGACTTCTTTGGGGACTCGCTTGGGGTGGTCTTTGAGGATGATACCATGAACCTGCGTAGGTGACTGTTCATTTTGAAGATTGTCAATGTTTGATGTCTTGCATGAATATTGTTTGCATCTCGGATCAAGAGAGACATGCCCATCTCGACTGCACGAGACCAAATGAGCTCAGCCCTCCACCCTCCTGTCCTATCCTGTAACTATCATCTAACACACTCCTCTTCCAGACGGCGATGCAGACCACGGCCTGCTCTACACAAGCCCTCACCTCCCAAAACCACTCCACATCAGCCTCGCCGATCCCGACGGCGACGAGGACCGCCAGCTCTTCAGCCACTACCTCTGGAACGCCTCCCTCCTCCTCGCCGAGTTTGTCGAGGCCGGCACCCTCCTCAGCCGCCAGCAGCAGCAGCAGCAGCAGCAGCAGCAGCAGCAAAAGACAACCACTCCACCACCGGCCCTGCAGAGCCCCCTCGGCCCGCCCCTCACAGACCTCGACATCACGGGCCTGTCCACCATCGAGCTCGGCGCCGGCACAGCCCTGCCATCCCTCCTCGCCGCTCTCCACGGCGCCGGCCGCGTCGTCATCACAGACTACCCTTCCCCGGCGGTCCTCGCCAACCTGCGCGACAATGCCGTGCGCAATCTAGTGCCCTCCAACTCGCCGCTGGCCCGCGTCGCCGAGTTCGAAGTCGCAGGCCACGCCTGGGGCGACCTTGTTGCTGACTCCTCCTCATCCCCACCCACAACTTCTTCTTCTTCTCCTTTCTCCCCCGCCACAGGCCGCGGCGCCTTCGACAGGGTCCTGATCTGCGACTGCCTCTGGATGCCCTGGCAGCACGACAACCTCGTGCGGTCCGTGGCCTGGTTCCTGCGCGAGGGGCCCCGGGCGCGGTGCTGGTGCGTGGCGGGGGTTCCACTCGGGGCGGGCGGCGATGCGGGGGTTCCTCGAGGAAGGGAGGCTGGCGGGCGCCGGGCTCGAGGTCGAGAGGATCTGGGAGCGGGACTGTGACGGGGTCGAGAGGGAGTGGGCTTGGGACCGGGGCATTGAGGACCCGGCGGGGCGAAAGAGGTGGCTTGTTTTTGCGGTGTTGCGGAGGAAGCTGGGGGGTGGTGGGGGTGGTGGTGGTGGAGAGGAGGTTGAGGGAGGGCAAGTAAATGAGGGGTGAGGAGAAGCTGTGTGGGCATAGTGAGGGAATGGCAGTGGTCAAGTTTGCTGCTTTACGGGCTGGCTTGTGTTCTCAAAAGGGTGGGCGGGGGGTGGGCGGGCACGTTGGTTGGTGCAGGCAAGTATATACCGCAGCCAAGATCAGACGGCAGAGGCCTTTCCTGCCGTGTTGGGTTTATAGAGGCATTCGAAAAGATGGCAACCAAATCCACAATGGCACAGTGGTATGTGACGCCGAACCATTGCGTTTCCTTGTGGTCCCCTGGGCGAGTGTGGGTGGGTGGAATGGGGAGGCGTCGGCTCGCAACGAAGGTCAGTAGTTCGAGTCAGGCAACACACGATATTTTTTTTTTTGGTCTGTCTTTTTTTCTTTTTTTCTCGGGACCTTTGTAGGTAACGAGAGGTGATGTTTTTTGGTGGTGAGTGTGGTGAAGCACCTCCTTCTGACAGCCCTCGTCTGGAGTAGGGCCTTGTACCTTTATAGGTGCCCTCTTCTCGACCGTACTCATCGTGAGCCATTACCCTCACTCAACACCTTGCTGCTTGATAGAACCAGCTTCGATCTTCACATCACTCGGTCATGTCAATATTCGACGAGCAGGAGCCCTTATATAATAGGCCACGAGACCTTCTAAACGTGTCTAGGTGGTTCCCTTCTCCATGTCACAGTATCACCTCGTATATCAGAATACATGATCTTCTAGAATGCCTCATCCTCTGTGAATTATCTTGAGCCGTGGCCAAACAGTGGACTGGCATGTTGCTTGTCGTGCAGGAGGAGGACATGAACACAGCAGCCTTGTCGAGTAGGGCAATTCGCCCAAGTTAGAATAGCAATAACTGTCAGTTCTCACAGGGAGTTATCATGACTATAAATTGCATGCTACATACTCCATCTCCATATAAGCAGTTGGCTCATATTCTTTCCTACGCTGTGTTCCATCTCATCATATCGATATCAGGTTGGTGATCCGCAAAAGCTGGCACGATGCTGTGGTCCGGCCTCAGCTATTTGCTTCTTCTGTGATATATCTATGAGTCACCATGTACAGTATACTGCTACGAGATTCGATCTGGACTCATAAAAAAAAGAAAAGAAGGGGAAAAGGAAAGAATTGGTGACGGACATTCTGACGACCACAGCTGCTGTCTTGTGTTGTATCTATCCCAATCGGGACAGCAGGGGCTGTGGGCCAATCAGACGCACGCAGGGCTCCAGCGGCAGCTTGCATGGGGTGGAGGCCCGCTCTCTCCCCGGCCCTCAGAGCTTGACCCCTGCCGTAAATTCTGCCGGTGCTCCCCGCCTTTTTCGCTCTAACACTCAACGCGTAAAGGCGCGTTCTTTTGGCTTGCGACAGGGCAAAAGCCGCCGCCGTCGTCTCTCTTTTGATTGAAAACCTGCAGCCTTCTCAATCCTTGTTCTTCCTCTTTCCCGACAACCACCCCCGAACAATCACCAACATCCACCCAGTCTTGCCGCAATCCATCCTCGGAGGACCGACCTACTACTACTACTACCACTACTACTACTACTACTCCCTTTACCCATCCAGCTCATCGCCCCATCGTCCCCCCCCCCCCCACCATGGCACCCGCTGCCGTTGTCGACGACATGGACGTCGACGTGGAGCACGATCAGGATGCCGAGCAGGAGGAGAAGGTGATCAACGAGGAGTACAAGACGTGGAAGAAGAACAGCCCGTTCCTGTACGACATGATCCTGAGCACCGCCCTCGAGTGGCCGACCCTGACCACGCAGTGGTTCCCGGACGTCAAGGAGCCCGAGGGCAAGAACTATCGCGTCCACCGGCTGCTCCTGGGCACGCACACCGCCCCCGGTGCCAACAACTACCTCCAGATCGCCGAGGTCGAGATCCCAAAGTCCGTCGAGCCCAGCGCCAACAACTACGACGAGGACCGCGGCGAGATTGGCGGCTACGGCCAGGAGGCTGCCGCCATACGGATGAACATTGTCCAGAAGATGGACCACCCGGGCGAGGTCAACAAGGCCCGCTACCAGCCCCAGAACCCCGACATGATCGCCACCCTGTGCGTCGACGGCAGGATCCTCATCTACAACCGCACCAAGCACAGCTCCATCCCCACCGTGGCCGGCACCGTGAGCCCCGACGTCGAGCTGGTCGGCCACGAGAAGGAGGGCTTCGGCCTGAGCTGGAGCCCGCACGAGGCTGGCTGGCTGGCCTCTGGCAGCGAGGACACCACTGTGCGCCTCTGGTGAGTCAAATGAGAAGAAGCTGCAGACCTCGTATGCGCTGTTTGCTGACGGTAGTTTTTCTCTCTTCTTCTCTGCCGTCTAGGGACCTCAAGACCATGAATGGAAAACAGGTCACGCCGTCGCGGACCTTTACGCATCACCACCAGATCGTCAACGATGTCCAGTACCACCCCGTCGCCAAGCACTTCATCGGCACCGTCTCGGACGACCTGACCCTCCAGGTCATCGATACCCGCCAGGCTGACGACACCCGGTCCGCCCTGGTCGTCAAGGGCGGCCACAGCGACGCCCTCAACGCGCTGGCCTTCAACCCCGGCTCCGAGTTCCTGATTGCCACGGCGTCTGCCGACAAGACCATTGGTATCTGGGATATAAGGAACGCCAAGGAGAAGGTCCACTCCCTCGAGGGCCACAACGATGCCGTGACCTCTCTGTCGTGGCACCCGCAGGAGGTTGGCATCCTCGGCAGCGGAAGCTATGACCGACGGGTCGTCTTCTGGGACCTGACCCGTATAGGCGAGGAGCAGACTCCTGAGGACGCTGAAGACGGCCCACCCGAGCTGTAAGTGTGCTGGACTCCCCCCCCCCCCCGCCCACCTCCTGACCCTCCTCATACCACCATCCCATGCTTGTTGCAGTTTACTGATTGACAAAAATAACTACTACAACGATACAGGCTGTTTATGCATGGTGGTCACACCAACCACCTGGCTGACTTTAGCTGGAACCCCAACGAGCCTTGGCTTGTTGCCAGCGCTGCCGAGGACAATGTGCTGCAGATCTGGAAGCCTGCCGAGTCCATTGTTGGCCATGACAATGCCGAGATGCCCCTGGATGAGCTGGATCGATAGTCTCCTCCCCTCAAGGGCAAACAAGAGCAGCAGGGTCATCAGGATGATGGCAAGGTGCTATCTATCATAGCTGGTTCATGCCTATGAAGAATAGCAGTGCATGCATGTTTAGGAGTTGGGCACAGGATGGTGACACTGGGTGTAGAATGCCTGCATACCAAGTCTATAGGAAGGGAGGGGGGTGGCTCCTGGGGGCTCCTGGGGCCTTGTGCAGGTCAAGGTCTGCAATCCCCAGTGGCAGATATTGAGGACTTCAAGAGATGGGCTGGCGTTGGTGTATGATTAGTCTAATACTGGGACCACTGGCAAACACTGCTTGCTGGTGAGAATAGGCACACACTGTGGTATCTTGACATATTTCTCTTTCTTGACACCCTCACTCCCCCCTTCTCTCAATGTGATGAGCTGTTGATACTCCTAGGTCTCCCTCCTCAGTGACCGACCGACCTTGGTCACCACACAGTCTTCGAAGGCCAGGCTGGATGGTTGCTAGAAGCATCCAGCAGCAGCTCACCCTTTTTTTTTTTTTTTTTTCGTCTGATTTTCAGTGCTAGGCACCCATTATTATTGTCCCCTTCCCTGGCCTATTGTCTGGAACGAGATGGAATCAACACCAGCTTGGGCCAACGCATACATAAAAGCAGGACAACCTGCACCAGCAAACCTCGACCTCGACGTATTTGTTTTTGTTTTTCTTCCTCCGTCGATCAAAAAACTTTCAGACAATCGACACAAACATTCTCGCACCCCACCATCTGCTTTTCCCAGCACATCGAGATGCTATTCACACCCACGCCAACAACCTCCTCAACAACTTGACGACAATTTGTATCCCCACCCTTTCCATCTATCCTCTTCTGGAGCCTTCTCTTGTGAAGAAGGAAAAAAAAGGAAAAAAAAAAGACACATCGTGTACTTCACACAATGGCCAGCTCCACCTGGCCAGACGACACCCAGTCGTCCTCATCAGCCAGCAGCGACAGCCACCACCTCCACCAGCCCATGAATGGCCCCTCCCCCAACCAAACCCACCTTCAAAACGGCGAAGCCAGTCAACCCAACACCATCCAAACCGACCACGACGACGACGACGACGACCACCACCACCACCGCCACCTACCCTTCTCGCCCCAGTCCTCCTCTGGCCCGCACCACTCTGCCCACCACCCGAGCGCGTCTCCTCCCCCTTCACAGCCCGCGCGCGTCTACCAGGCTACTCACCCAGGTCATCCCGATCACCCCGCGCACACGGCCTGGCTCTTCCAGCAGGTCCTGACGCAGCGCGCCATCATGCAGGGCGCCGTCTCGTCGGGCGAGCCGATGGAGGCGGGGGCTTCTTCACAGCAGCAGCAGCAGCAGCAGCAGCAGCAGCACATGCAGCAGCAGCACCAGCAACAGCAGCAACAGCCGCCTCCCCAGCAGCATCAGCCTGGTTATTACGAGCGCCTCTTCGCCTCGGGATACCCAGGCGGCAGTCCGATGACTGCGGCTTCTCCTGTCCAACAGCAGTCTGCCTACAGCGGCGGTGGTCAATCCTTCACATCAGCTGCGGCTCAGCAACAGCAGCAGCAGCAGCAGCAGCAGCAGCAGGCCAGTTTCCCCCACCCCCAGCAGCAGAACCCCCAGCAGCAGCACCAGATTGCCCAGCCTGGCTTCCAGAACCAGCAGGGTCAGTATGGTTTCCACCAGCCGCAGCAGCTGCAGCTGCAGCAGCAGGCCAGTTTCCCCCACCTCCAGCAGCAGCAACCTCAGCAGCAGCACCACCTTGCCCAGCCTGGCTTCCAGAACCAGCACGGTCAGTATGGGTTCCACCAGCCGCAGCAGCAGCACTTGTTGCCCACGGCGCCTTCGTTCCATGCAGGTGGCCAGCAGCACTTTACAAACGCACAGCCGACCAACAACTGGAATGGACAGCAGCAGGGTCAGGTCTACGCGCAGCACTTTAATGTCGGCGGACAGCAGCAGCAGCAGCAGCAGCAGCAGCAGCAGCAGCAGCAGCAGCAGCAGCAGCAGCAGCAGCAGCAGCAGTTTCACGCCCAGCAACTCGTCACTGTTGGCGGCGGTCAGCAGCAGCAGATGTACGCCCAGCAGCCCAACGTCGGTGGCCAGCACCCTCAGGGCTTCACGCAGCAGTTCCCTCCGCAGCAGTACCACGGTGCTCAGCAGTTCGGCGGCGGCGTTCAGCAACCGCATGGTCTCCCCTCGCAGCAGTGGCACGAGCCAGTCCAACCTGCCTACGGTCTCCAACAGAATGTGGTGAACACTCAGCAGATGGGCGGCGGCCAGCCTCCCGTGGCTGGTCAGCAGCAGCAGCAGCAGCAGCAGCAGCAGCACCCAGAGCAAGCTCACCAACAAGAATCGCCACAGATCACCGGCACGAACCAGGATGTCGAGATGAGCTACGAGGACCGCGCCAACGCCTACTACAACCAGCAGCAAGATGGCTCTAGCGCCCGCCCCGAGAACGCGGCCGACGGCGACGGCGACATTGCAATGTCCGAGGCCTTCCTGAACCACCCGATCTACCGCGCGGCCATGGAGAGGATCAACGAGTTCAGCCGGCAGGCCAAGGTCCCGCTCGACGACGAGCGCAAGGCCAAGCTCGCCGCCCACATGGTCATGAAGGCGCGGGAGCGGGAGCAGAACAGCAAGAAGCGCCTCGCCGACCTGGGCGACGCCGACTTCGACGAGGACGAGATGGACGAGGCGGTGCAGGCCAGCAAGCGGCGCCGCGTCGGGCCCGCGTCGTCCCACAGCTTCTACGACGGCTCGCGCAAGATCTACCTGCACGGCCCGCCCACCCGGCCCGACGCCGAGGTCATGGGCTACGACTCGACCCTGCGCAACCTGTCGGGCGCCGCCCTCGACGAGGCCGTCCTGGGCCTGTCCTCCGAGTTCGAGGGCCAGTTCTCGGGCAGGATCCTCAGCCTGGGCGACGGCGGCTCCGCGCGCAGAGGCGGCGGCGGCGGCGGCGACCCCTTCGTCCCGGCCTTCCGCCTCATCGAGTCCTTCTGCTCCAACTGGTGGCTCATGATCGAGGTGACCAGGCACCTCAGCGTCCGCGACATAGTCAAGCTGTACTCGGTCTCGCGCACCTTCCACGACCTGGTCAACGCGCGCTTCCAGTCGGCCATCGCGGCCTGGGCGCAGCACAAGTCGCCCGCGGGCTGGAGGGTCTTCTACTGGAAGTTCTACGGAAGGCATACCGTCCTCGACCCGGCGGGCCAGACGTGGGAGAAGGACTCGAGCCTCATCGCGAGCATCCCGCGCCCGCCCTGGGCGGCGCCGCCCCGGCCCAAGCCCGCGCAGGCCGAGGTGCGCCGCGTGCCGGGCTTCCGCTACCTGGCGATGCTGGCCCAGCGCGAGACGCGCGCGCGCGACATCCTGGCGTGCCTGGCGCGGGCGGGCCACCGCCTGCCCCGGACCATGCACGCGACGCTCCTCAAGGTCTGGATGCTCATGGACATGGCGACCAACGCGCTGCGGCGCGCCTTTGTCCACAACCGCGACCTGTGGACCGACCAAGACCTGTACAACGCGCAGATGTTCTACGTCAAGCTGCAGATGCGCTTCAACGAGCCCGTCTTCGGCCCCAGCAGCAGGGCCCTCGCCGACACCTTCCTCGGCGCCCGCAGGGGCCTCACCCCGCTGTGGGAGCTGCTGCGGCGCAAGCGGTACACCACCCCCGAGGAGGTCCTCCAGCAGCGCCTGCGCTACTTTGTCCGCTCCGACGTCATCCAGCACTACCTCGTCCTCGGCGAGGCCTTCTTCGGCGTGCACCCCTCGGACCTCGGCGAGGAGCACAGGGAGGGCTGGGGCGCGGGCTACCTGCACCTGCTGCGGCCCGACGAGCTCGTCGTCGAGGAGAGCGTGCGCCGCCAGCTCGACCTCAAGCGCCACCTCGTCCACATGGCCTTCTGGGGCCACGTCGACTTCGCCCGCCGCCGCAACCTCGTCCCCACCGAGGACGAGATGTACATGAGCGACGACGAGCTGCCGCCCCTGCCGGGCAAGGGCAGGTACAGCCGCGGGGGCATCTACGGCCGCTGCGGCAACGTGCCCTTTGACTACGACAACTGGCAGCCCAAGCACGCCATGAAGGCCCGCTGGGCCACGCTCACGCGCGAGGAGAAGCTCGCCGTCGTCCAGGACGACAACGACGAGGAGCTGCTGGCCCTGCCGTTCGAGAAGGACACGGGCGCCTTCTGGATGCCGTGGAACCCCAACGACGAGCCGCACCCGGGAGAGCCGAGCCGAGGCGACCAGGACGCGGATGAGGAGGAGGAGGACGACGACGACGACGAGGACCAGGAGATGCCGCCTGCCCCCGGCGCGGGCATGGGTCAACCCACCGTCGGCGGAGGGGCTCAACAGCAGCAGCACCAGCACCAGCAGCAGGAAGCTGGGGACGTGACGATGGGGAATAACCCACAGGGCGGCCCGGCGGCCAATGCTGTCGGCAGCGACGCGGGCGCCGAGTACTCCAACGAGACGGACCAGCCCCTGCCCTTGCCCCCCCACATCACCGACCCGGACATCGTCGCCCGCTGGGCCGACATGGACCCCTACCTGCAGCGCAAGATCATCGACGACGACGCGCGCCTCGGCAAGCAGGACGAGAGGGACGGGCGGGCCGTGGCCATCCTCGTCAGGAAGGAGAACGAGAGGGTCGAGGCCTCGTTTGGGTTCCAGCACGACGAGGAGGACGAGCAGCAGCAGCAACAGCAGCACCCCGCCGCCCCTGCCTGGTCCTCGGACGAGCAGAAGCCCAACTACAACTACCAGTACCCGTCCATCAAGGACCCTTTCCTCCTGTCCCTGCTGCGCCAGTACGACCGCTTCTCGCCCGAGGACTTCCGTCGTGCCGGCGCCGACGACGACGACGACGACAGCAGCGAGGACCCCGACACCGACGGCGACGACCTCTCCGACGAGCTCGACGTCGAGCCCATGACGGACGACCAGCTCAAGGCCCTCGCGGACCAGGACTACGACTCGGACGAGCTCGAGGCCTTCGACTACGAAAAGTACGAGAAGTTCCTGGAGCGGGTCGGGGACAAGGGCAAGGCTGGCGCCGCGGATGAGGAGGATGACGACGGCGACGACGGCGACGACGACGACATGCTGGCGCACGAGAAGGATCTGGATGATGATGACATTCCTTTTCCCGAATATGACTTCAGGAAGTTCTGAGCTGGTGCGTTACGTCGGGGGAGAGGGGAAGAAAAGAAAATCAAAGAAAACACGGGGGGTCGGGGGGGGGGAGTCATGATATGGTCTACTCTTGCAGATGAACGAAGAGTTTAATGATGCAACACATGTGTGTACATGTGTGTGCTCCTCGACGTTCTGGGAGCTGATGACGCGACTCTTTCGACGCGGAACGGGATAGGAAACGACGAGGTACTTTGTATGTGTTCGTGGCGGCTCTTCTCGCTGTCTTGATTGGACTGCCTTGGTCTGGTTGGCTTCATCCAGGGTCTCTTTCATTTCTCAATGGACCGTTGGACTTGGACGTCGGTGGGCGTGGAAGAGGAAATGGATACCATCCTCCGACTTTACGTTTCAGGGAGGTGAGATGCCTTGACGAGAACGATCCCATAGATAGGACCTACGAGACGATAGAAAAAAGCATACAACTAGGCATGTTTTATACAGATTGTGTCAAATGTCTTGCCATCATCAGTGAGTGAATGACATACACGGACAAGCTCAATGATGCGTATATATACCCCGGCCTCGATAGCCAACAGGAGGACCGTTGACGGTAGTCAGTATTTTTTTTTTTTTTGATCTGCACAGAAAACATTGGGTTTTCCTATTTTGTCCGACCTTTCTTCCCCTTCCCCCTTTTTGCTGGTTTTCGATGGCTTTCTATACTATCTGACATGTTTCTCTGCGTTACAGCTTTCCGACCTATATACTCAGTACAGAAGTTACAAGATATTTTTCACACCATCAAACAAGAAAATGAATATGCCCAGCCATTTCCGAGGAAAAGATGAAGAAGAAAATATCCGTCGTGTCCTCGTTTTGTCTCATAGCATTCATCATATCATCATGCGAACATTCTTGATATACCCTGTCCAGCCAGACCTGCGAGGAGGGAGAGCAAGAAAGAGAAAAGAAAAAAAAAAAAAAAAAAAGGAAAAGGCAAGAGAAAAAAGACAAACCTGTATCTTGGGTAGTTCTAGTTTTCTGTCCCTTTGCCGTTTGTAGATCATGACAATTTTTTTATTTTTCATCGCACCGATTTTTGGTTCTCTTCCCATCAAAATTTTCAAGTTATAGTCTTTCTCGAAAGACAAACTGTCGTTAGTCGATCCGCTCGACAGACTTCCCCTTGTGCTGCTTGATATCGACATTCTTGAGCAGCTCGCGCAGGCTACCTTCAGCATGGCTTGAGGCCCCAGCGGGGGCGCCACCTGGCTGCGTCGCGGTGGTGGTGGTGGCGGCGGCATTCGAGAAGGCGGCCTTCCAGGGGACCCAGTGGCCTAGTCCGGACATAAGAGAGGTTGAGGCCTGCGGCTCCTCGCGTGGCGGCGTCAGACCCTGGAGGAACTGGGTCACGGTCTGATCACTGCCCTCTGTCGAGTCGGGCTGGCTGCTGCCCTGTGTCGATGCATCGCCAAACAGCTCATTTGGCGTGGTTCGTATCTCGAGGTGACTGCTAGACGTCTGCGGCTTAGACGGCTCGCTCACCAGAGCAGCAGATGAATTCCGGGGCGAGGCGGTCGCCTCGCCTGCTGCCGTCTGGTTCTTGGTAGCATCTGCAAATATGATGGCGTTGGCGAAAGACTTGGACCGCTTCCTGGTCACATTTCTCGACGACGAAGAATCGACATCCTTCCTGGCGGCAGCATGATCACTCTTTGAACTTGTGGTTGGAGACCCGGACCCGGACCAGTTCCGACGTGGCTTGGACGAGGAAGCGCGACCGCGCACCTGTTCTGCGAGCTCTGCCGCCGACTTCTTCTTGGTCTTGTCCTCCTCAGATGACCTGCTCGAGGACATGATGGTCTCCAGCGTGCTGTATGCTCCGCTCCGGCGACGGCCGTGATTACCACCCCGTCGTCTCCGGCGAGACTTGGCACCGGCATTGTTCTCGTCATCGTCAGACTGTATGGCCTGCAGGGTTGGCCCGCCACCCTGGCCTTGACTGGTGTTTCTCGCATGGCCTCCTCGCCTCCTCGCCGACGAGGAGGGCACGGAGCTGACAAACGAGGACCCCGAGCCGTGGGGGGCGACGTGCACCTCGTACTGGTTGCTCAAGCTGTACCGCGAACGGGCATAGATCTCGGCGATGCCGTCGAGGGCCTTGTCCATCTCGGTCGACTGGGCCTGCAGGTTCGCCATAATGGTCTTGAACGAGAAGGCGTCGTAGGGCGGCAGCCTGTCTGCCGGGTTCTGCTCCTCCTCCTGCCCATGCCTCCAGGGCCACGGCAGCTTCTTCTTGGCGCTTCGCCGAGCCATGTTCAACAGGCCACCATTCTGTCGCGACCACCCAGCGGGCTTGGAGTAGGCAGGCGGGGAGATGTAGGAGACCGAGGTCGAAGTGGTCGACAGAGTTCCGCGGCGGGCAGAGTATGAATTGGATCGGGAGTGGCCCCGTGAGCCGGGCGGGCCGCTGTAGGTCCTAACGATGACGGGCTGCGAGTAGGTGGTGTTCTGGGCGCCGGACGACTTCGTGTACTGGTGGCGGGCCACCGGGGAGGGGAAGTTGCTGTTGAGCTCGCGCAGGGCAGATGTCCGGCTGGCTGCAGTGCTGTCGTCGAGAGGTATGGGCTTGCCCTCGGCAGTGGACGGCACAAGAGACGTGACCGAGATGTTGCTGCTCACCTGGAAGAAGGGAAAGGAGAAGGGCAGAGTCGATCTCCGCTGAGAGGACTTGGACTTGGACTTGGAAGAAGGAGGAGGAGGGGGAGGAAGAGGGCCAGCTCTGGTATCGCGGGGGGTAGCTGCTGCTGCTGCTGCTGCTGCTGCTGCAGTGTTAGTCGTAGTAGCTGGTGCAGCAGCAGTAACGACAGTGGTGGCGATGGAGGTGGGCACAGGAGGTGCAGCAGCAGGAGACGATGACGAGGAGGAGGCGGCGGCGGCGTTCTGTAACCTGACGACGGGACCGGAGGAGGGTGTGGGTGTATGCAAGTGATGACGATGGGGGGTGGTGGTGGTCGACCCTGCCGGTGCGTCTGGGTCTGGGTCTTGGTCTTGATCTAAGGTGGACGACGAGTGGGAGGTGGTAGAGGAGGGGTCCGGATCGGTGTTGCGGGATGGGGATTGAATCGTATTCATGTCTCCACCCTCTGGCGCGTGTTCGCCTTGGAGAGGCTGTCGACTGCTGTGTGGCGTATCATATATATTGGCGGGCGGTGGGCGCCCTGTCAGGTGAGGACTTGGGACGTGATGCGGGATGGGATGTCGCTGCGGTAGCATGTATGCACGTCGTATGTAGGTTGTGCTCGGTCGTGGGCCAGGGCCAGGATCCGTGCGGATGCGGATATGCCGGTTGCTTGGTCGCAGAAGGCAGACGAAGAGAGAATTTGGGGGGGGGGTAGAGAGGGGGGGAGGGGTCGTTTGGTTGCGTTTGGACTCCCCCCCCAATCACGTCCCCAATTCGAGGCCTGGTATGTGTGTGTGTGTGTGTGTGTGTGTGTCGACGAGACAAAGGCAGGCCAAGGCAGGTCGCAGTCGGAGTCGCGGTGGTAGCAACTGCGGTCTCGTGGCCAACAATCGAGCCGGGCCAGCGAAACTGAAGGATGCGCGCGAAGTGACACTGCTCTGCAGACTGGTCTCACTGCCTGCTGCTACCGTATCCTGCAGAATTGGCGCAGAGGCAAAACAAGACCAGATAGACAGATAGACCAAACAAAATGTGAGTGATCTGATCCTAGCCGCAGAGACAATCGATTAATCGCAGCGATCGGGCGTCATAGTCGCATCGGTCGCAGTAACAATCCTGTGGCACCACCCGTGGTTGGGGGGGGGGAAGCTGTATGTCTCAGAAGAAGCAGCAGGCCTTGATCAGCTGGAGGACCAATTCCGGAAGGCGACTGATGGAGACGGGGGCAGACAGGAGACTGTAGAGGTTGCTTCTGTCATGGAAAAATCAAGATCTCCGGTGCGGCGGGCTGCTGAGATTCACAATCTGCCCTCCCCTCCTTTCTCGAGGGCAGCAAAGCTTGTCCTTGTCGACACGAGTAAGCTCTCTCCTCCACTTTCTCTCCCCTCTGTCTCGAATTCGCGGTCCCGAGAAGTACGGCAAGCCAGGGTCCGCGCAGAGACAATCGAAAATCTTGTCTTCTTCTCACAATGTATCGCGAGCTGGGGCCGAACAGGACAGGAGAGGGGGGAAAAGAAAATAATTAAAAAGATTAAAAAGTAATCAAAATCTGCCAGGGCGGTTTCTCTTACTTCTTCTTTTCTTTTGCTCTCATCGCCTCAATTGCCCTAGTGTGTCTCTACTCCCTCCCTCTCTCTCTCTCTTTTTTCCGAGTGCCAACACAGCAAAATCTCTGGTGCCGAGGATGAGGAGATGTCGACAGGTCCCTTGGGATGGTGCAGCTCGCCTCGAGCTTCATTGGACGCGGCCGCGACGCCCTGCTGCACCATGCAGACAGTCGTGGCTGCTGTCGAGAGGCACGAACGAGGACCCCCCAGCTACCTTAGCGTGCTGGATAGCTCGACCTGCCAGGATGGACAGGGATCATCGAGCGGCGCGGGGGGAGGGGAGTAGGGAAGGAGAGAAGCAACTCGCGTGGCAGGCCAAGGAGGAAGAGCCAGATGGGCCGCCGGGGGAAGGAGAAGGAGGGGAGGGAGAGCCCCGGTCTGTACCATGTACACGTCACAGTCCCGCAGGATGCTGCCCGTCCAGTGACAGTTCAGTGCCATTCCGACACAGGAAATGGTGTATCGACTACTTAGCACTCAATTCGCAACCCTGTATAGCCGCGAAACCCCCTGTTCCTGTTCCTCTTCGTTTCTTCTTTTGATCTTTTTCTTTCTTATTATGGTATTTTTGGAATGACGACTAGATTACCTTTTTTACTTTGTCCTCTTTCTTTTTTTCTTCTTCTTTCTTCTTCTTCACCTTCTTCTTCATTTTCTCCGCACCGGCAGCTTTAGCTACACATTCCAGCACATCAATCAGCGCTTCGAGCGATGCACCAATAGGCAGACACACTACCCATCCACGGTCTTGTCTCCTGCATGCTAGTGGAAGACCTAATGCTATCCTAGACCTGCAAGCTGCGTCTCGAGCGATATCATTGATCCATCTGCTCAACGTCTAGCCTCCGTTGACGTCGTCGTCGTGCAGGCGCGGCTCCGTTAGATATCACTTCACCTGCATGTCATGTTGTCCATGGCAGGTCGAGTCACCACTCGGCAGGCAGAGGCTCCTCCATGTCTCAAGCCCCCAGATTTGCAAGGGGGTTGCCTTTCCCTTCTGGCCCTCGCTCGGCTTTTGTTCCGTAATCGTGATTGAATTTTTGCAGTCTGGTGCTACAAGATTCTAGTTGTACTACAAGGGCTTCCCGTCCTACAAGCAATCTCTACGTTGGGAGTATCATGATGAAAGGGCCGCCGTGTGTCGAAGCTGAAACCCCCGCCGGCCATGGCAATACAGATACTGTTCAATAGGGGGCGATTCACAGCCCACGGTGAAGGCTCCGCCCTCTCTCCCCGGCAGTCTCGTAGACATTGATCCCTCATCAAGTAGCCCGAGCATGTCAGTCCAGTTCAGCTCATCTGCTATGCATTGTTCCTCTCCTTCGCCATAATCATGAGCCGCAGGAGCTACGTATGGCCTGGCGGCTTGCCTGTCGCCTCTCGCGCGGCGTCACGCGCTTATGCACACTGATGTCCGCGTAGTAGAAAAATGATGAAGAGGGCGTGGACGACACCCGTACCCCATCTACTTGCAGATGCACTGGTCAGCCATACGAGGCGAGAAGGGAAAAAAAAAACAGAAAAAGAAGAGAGGGAAGGGGAGGCAAGTAAAAAATAAAATAAAAAAGAAGAAGAAAGAAAGAAAAAGGAAAGGAAGCGAAAGCGAAAGCGCTAAAGTTGTCCAGGTTGGAACAGCTCGGGCCCGGGAGGCATCAGCGCTTACAACCCCATGATGGTCAGTGCAATGTTGAGCCCAAAGTACCTGTCGCAGCCTGTGACACATGCAACCGTACAAGGCGGTACTGGGCACCACAGACACGTGGGTCAGCTGAGGCACACAGAAGGGTGTTGAGATGGGTGGCTGCTTGCGGGGAAATGTCAGGACACTGAGGAGAGCAAGCTCGAGAAACGTGCGCTTCTTGGACATGTCGAGAGAGTCGGCCAACAGTAGATTGGTGGGTGCCAAACTGAGACGGCACCCCCAGTGGTGCCAATTCGTGGATGACGAGGTTGAATTCCTCCAAGCATTTGCAGGTCTCAGCTTGGGACGCACAAGTTATGAAAGTGTGCTGAGATTTTCAGGTCCAATTTAACATTGGTGTCTACTTATCCAGATACCTTGGGAACGATACTGTAAGGTCGGCTGTCTGGCGTGCAGGGTCAGCGTATGGCCTGGGGAGAAGGGGAGAAGTATGAAGCTTCTCCACCTGCAAGCAACGCGCAAAAACAGGGCACAATCACATAATCTTGCGCTTGAGAACAAGCAAGGACGCTGCTAGACCAGATGTCTGCTGGGCGAAGTCGCGAGAGACATTAGGAAACGGCAGCTTTGACTTTCGCGAGCCGGGGTGGGGACTCCACGCTCTCCCACCACGTTGACGCCAGACAATTGTAGCTCCATAAACCACCCCGCTCCAGCGCGGACCCCTTCCTCCACTGGGAGCAGAGGCACGGAGCCATCTTGCTTCTGAGAGACGTCAATGTAACGGCCTTGAAGACTACCACGTGGATAGTGCCTCTGCATGTCAGCTAAGACACATTCCATCGGACCTCAAACAGGAAAGGCGCACGTGTTGTCCCAAGACATGCATGGTCCATCAGAAGAAGGGAACCCGGTTCAAGACGCACGACGACCTCGGCCTCAACGATGGGTGCGAGAGAGGCCGGGTGGAGAGCCGTCAGTAGGAGGGCAGGCCAGACGGCACATCTAGGCAGGGAGATGGCTCAAGCATGACCATGAGGCATACCACTCTCCCAGTGTTCTTCTCTGGCCTGATCTGTTGTTCCGCCTAGCTTGAGAGACAAGGGAGGGAGGGACATCTGCTGCCGCGTCTCCTGTCCTTTGTCGCAAGGGCCCCCGAGCGACCATCTTATGGAACTCCCGCCAGCACTCCAGGACCTGCCGCCGCAGCGTACCGAGCAAACAACGACTATGAGACAGAACTATGTCTGCGCTTATCTTCTCATCGTTAGGAGTCAAGAGAATGACTCAGATCCCGTCAGCAAGGTGCTTCAGAAAAAGCATCAGTGGGTGTTCGAATGGCCTCGTCTGTGCGACAAGGGTGCGAGCCCACCCGCCACGTGAAATATGCCGTTCGCATACGGATCCTCCGGGGTAATTAAGATCATATATGCGGACGGACGGGGAGGAGCCGGCGTGGGATTTTCTCCCAGTGGTCCAAGGACCCGTGTCGACAGGGCAGGGCGCACTGTAGAGGGCAGGCCGCAGAAGAAAGTCAGTGGAGGCTTGGACGCGGGAAGCAAAAAATCAAATATCAAAAGAAATGAGACTATGAACAAATGGTCAGATCAACTCACCCACTTAGAGATGAGCATGCCAATGCACGAGTGAAATGGCGAGACCATACAATTTGGGCTTCTAGATTCCTTCTACACAAGCGAATCCTCCCTCGATACCAGAATAAGTGAAACATGCGTGGGTATGGCGCGCAGTGCTCCCACTAGCACCCTGGCCGTTGCTCGTCGTTGCCACGTGCTTTCCAGGGCCCAGGTTCGACGGGGGGGGGGGGGATACTCGCGTGTGCGGCGCCACGTTAGTCATTCTTAGCACGACCAAGACAAGAGTCTCACCCGTCCTGGAGGAGCGGCATGGGGGAAAGCCACCAAGGATTCGAGCGATCGGGCGGCTCGCTGCTCCTCATTGCTTTTGCGCGGATCACCCTATCAGGCCCGGCCGCTTTGCTTCTGATGCCTCGCCTAAAGCGCCCACGGTATTGGCGTGGAACTCCCAAGCCATGTCGGCAATGCCTGGGCCGTGGTTGTGTACCGTGCAATCTTGCTGATTCGAGGGACCTTGAGGGCGTCTCGATCCCGGTGCCAGCTGGGAACGGAAGAGGCTGATCCCATGCATGAACCGTCTGATTCGTGTGGCTGGTTTCTGAGGACGCCCTTGACCGCCGAGGGACCCAAAAGCCGCTCAGAAATTGCTCAAGCGCACAGAGGGGGGGTGAGATAGTGGCAGAACGCCTTGCAGATTCTCGATCTCCTGTGGTTGGCCGCGCACGAGATCCCGCCGGGCGAATGTCTCAGTCGGCACCACATTAGGCACGACTCTGTGGGACGCCACTAGGTACACAAGTTGCGGAGATGCGAGAGACAGCTCGGGAGATCGCACCGTACACAGTACATGACCTCTGACGGGAGGGGAGGGGGGTTGTCTCTGGAGGAACCTTGCGGCCGCCCCCTGAAGAGGGAAAGGCAATGACTTGCAGCGCAATGATCAGCTGAAATAGTTTAGAAACCTGAAATGGGTCGACAGCGGCCAGTCTGCGAGCCCGAAATTGCTTTTGGGCCTTTGGTCTTTCTGATATGCAAGGGAGGTGCAAAAGGAAATACCGAGAAAAAGCCCAAGGGATGTGCGGCTGGTTGGCGTCACCCTGTAGTTGGCGCGGTGCGTACTATAAAGTCAGCGGTCGTCGCCACAGAACTGCTCGATGACGTTTTGGCTTCCTCAACTTCTTGTCCTTCGATCTCACACACCACACCCAGGAACACCATGGCGAGTTTCTTCCAGAGTATCCCAGGCCTCGGCAGGCTTCTTGGTTGGAACGAGGCAGAGGAAAAGAAAGAAGCGAGCCAGCCCCCTTCCCCCTTCCCAGACTACATGCTGGATGCAGATGCCGTGGTATGTGTCTCATATGTCTGAGCCTTCCCCCGTGATCTTTTTAGGAGTCTTGGCTGATGGTTGGTGTTGGGCAGGCTAAAGACGACGTGAAGTGGCGGTTCGGTGGTCCCCCGGACTATCGTGTAACGAGGCAGATGTGGGCGACAGGTATGACAGACTCCAGTCTATAAGCCCCCTCCCTCCTGAGCCTCGTCTGACGGATACTCGACAGAGAGGAGGTCCAATCATGCTCCCGGTTCGCTCGAGGCCATGGTCGAGAACCTGGTCAAGAACTGGGAGGTCGAAGCTTCCCACAAGCTCGACGTATCCGAGTGGAGGACTGTCGACCCTGAGAAGTACACCTTCTCATGCAATGGTGGTGCACCCCAGGACGCAGCACACATGCTGAAAGTGTGAGTGGGCCATATAAGGTCTCCATATCGTCCTTTCCTGTCGCTCTGCTGGGCCGCCACCAGGTGAGCTAACAGCAGTCGTCATCGCAGGGGAACGTACAGCGCCGTCATAGCGCCCAACAGATATTATGGCCCCAAATTCTCCGAGTTTGATGAGAGCCACAAGGTGTTCCGGGATATGATGCCTAACTTTGCGTGGGAGGTCTTGGAGGTCTACAGCGGACCGCCAGTTGTGGTTTGCAAGTGGCGTCACTGGGGCTGGATGAAGGGCGACTATGTCGGCAAGAACGAGGACGGGGACACGGTGACGATCAAGGCACACAACCAGATCCTAGATATCCAGGGGCTGACGGTTGCGAGAGTGGACGACAAGTTCCGCATCACGAACCTCGAGATATGGTTCGACCCAAAGGACATGTTCGAGCAGATGAAACCGTCTGAGAAGACCATGACAACCAAGAAGATGCAGTGTCCCTTGGGGTTCAAATGAGCGAGGAAGGGCAACAGGTCTTTGGTATCGGAATGCCTTTTTGATGAGATGGTTGATCTTCTCTGTGATCCAGTTTCTTGTTGTTTCTTGTGAGGGGTGGGAGGGCGGGAGATTTCTATTCAACACGTGAGGAGGTGTCAGCGCGGTCTTCTTCATTTTGTGCTATTCACGGATACGACTCTACAGAGATAATGCGAGCATGGACTTTTTGGTATGAATGTGGTGCACTGTGCGGCATGGATCCATACCGATATTGACTCGCCTATATGCAGCGCGAATGCACGATCATGTACTGCTACCGGACCGTTGAGTCACGGGTCTTCCCGATCCGATCACTGCCAGTCCCGGGGACGTAATTGGGATGAAGCTTCGAGCACTCTCCCTCTCTCACCTCCGTTCATGGTGGACGAGTGAGACTGAGCATGAGGACAACAGACATGGTGGGGACCGACCGTTGTGCCGTGCTGTGCTGCGAGCAATGGAGCCGCCTAGTTGAATCCGCACCGACCAACAAACACTCGGGTGCAGGACTGTGGACGAGGGAGATCGAAAGAGCTATGGCCATCAGGGCGGTGAAGATGGAAAATGTAGGTGAGCCACGGATCCGAAAACCTAAAGAAACAGAACAAGCTTTGTTGAGTCCCCCGAGCCCTGATCGCTCCTTCAGTGCCTGATGGGCAGGAGGTGCTTACATAACCACCCGCACCGCAGGAATAGTAAGGCCTGAAATCGCTGCGCCGTTTAAGCCTCTCAGGGTAGCCTCGGGAACTGATAAGTTCCGGAGTATTGCATCCTATATTCTGTAGATTATAGCACAGGAGGCGCGCGTATGCAGCTATAGTTCTTTTGTTTCCTTCCGAGCATCACAGATCACTATAGACTGTGGCTTGGATAGCAGTGGACGGCGCATCCTAGGCTTTGATCTCTTTTCTATGTCCGCAGTCAAGGCTTATAATCGCAGCGCTACTTTAGAAGAGCCCAAGGGACCCGTTTAGGTAGGTACCTTTAGTACTAACGAACCAATAGGGAGAGCTGTTAGGCTCGATAGAAGAGTGGGTTCCAGCACAGCATCTTTCTACCATTTCTGCGTATGAAAAAAAAAAAAAAAAAAAGCTAAGAATGTGTTGCTGTTTTGTATCTGAAAGTGAATCTGTTGGTGGGTGGTCCTTTTATATGCGAGGAACTTTAACACCCGCCATCTTCTTAAACCCGAGGCACACCACACCACACCGAACTGGCCACCACAGCAGCACGACTTATAAGCTCTGAACCGAGAGGTTGGTCTAAGCGACAGCTAGAAGACCGCGCTATCGAGCTGCTACTTATATGATGACTCCTTTCAGGAAGTCTATACAAGTAGAAGTATGAATTACGCATACTTGTACTCCATTTCCGGGCTGGTGTAGTGGCAACATTCGGCAATGACACACATGTATTTGCAGTGTGCCCGAAAGGGACGTCGAGTGCCAGGTTCGAATCCAGGGCCCGGTAATTTTTTTCCCCTCTCTGTTTCCATAAGATATGTTCGTCGCCGATGTGACAGGAGCAGATGCAGCAGGCTTGAAGGGGTGGTTATGCAGGTAGCAGCGATTGGCCCCTGAGATAATTAGAGGACTGGCTAAGAGGGACAAGCGAAGTTATAGTTTATATATAAGTATAAGAATTCCCAGCCGCTTACACAAGCTGAAGTTGCTCTCAACTTTCTGCAGTAGCTGACCGCCTTCTTTATCAGAATAGCGCGAGGAAACCCTGTGGTCTTATAGCGGTCACACTGCGGTTGCCCCACAGATTACCCTGAACGTAGTGTTCAAATAGTGAATAAGTGAAAGCATGCCCCATATTCAGATACCAATAATTAGCCCTAATGAAGCCAGCCGTTCCCGCTCAGCTCTTGTCTATATACTACGCAGATCCACTTGCGTTGCTATGTGATCGTACCTTGGTTCTGGTGTCAGCCTCAGAGCCGAGGGCCTGCAAATAGCCTGTATTTTCTCGCGAAACAAATATAGTTGTGGTTACCCACTTCCGTTGCTGCATAGATGGCTGTTGGTTCTGCTGGTCATCCAGCGCCCCATATACCGCCATCCCATGTCGGTAGTCAAGCGAATCCCTCCTATGTACACGAAATTCTCACGAGAGGCAAAATTGAGAATATGTTCAATAAGGATCTAATTACTTGTCACGTGAGAGCTGCCTTTGCAAGTTGAGGTGCCAAAATCAGATACCTGGGTGTTGCTTCTACCACAAGAGTAATAGTCTTTGGTGAACACAATGCATGCTGGGGCGTCCGGCCCCGGGCTACCCTGAGAGATCATTTTCGAATAATTACGAAGTCCAGACGACAGATGGTCCTCACTGAATGACTCGGCTGGCGGCCATTTGCATATTGATGACTTCTTATCCATCCAGGGGGGGGCATGATTCTGTATCCATCATCCCCAATGGCTCCAACTCCACCAATACTATCTCACAAGACCTATTGACCTCTCAGCCTGGATGGTTTTGCATCGAGATTGTCATCCTGGCCGAGAGCACATCCTGAAGAAATAGGGTATACGCCGCGAATAGCTTATGCGGGGAAGACTTCCTTCACCATTTCAAACGTAGCCGAATGTTGCCCCATCTGCGATCTGACAGTTGACTGACTCCTAGCGATGATGTGGCTGGCAGGATTCTCGTCGAGGCTCTACCATGGTTCAGGTACACAATACCGTACGTTACTGAGGATGCACTGCCTATGGTGTCATTGCATACTTCTCAAGTAGCAGTTGACAAAGGCGTCGTTATGAAGAGCAGCAAGACTTTCAGGTAGTGTTTTTGGGACCAGGCTTCGTCCCATCACCTCGAGACTAATTACAGTAAGCTTGGAGATGATGTCTGAGAAAATAGGATCCATGGCGTGGGACCAATGTGTTGATAGATCCTATCACACAGACACGCAATGAGCGAGCCATCCATTGACATCGGGTATAAGTACGATGCTTGGGACACCTCTCCCAAAGCCAAAGTGAACAGCATCATCTCCAATCATCTCTTTAATCATCTGTTCAGTTCACCTTTCCTGGTTCATCAGACAGTCTTGCCTGCACCTTCAAGCCGAATTCTCTGTTCCATATAAACCATCCACCTCCCAGATCCCACCGATCTCGCCGTAAACGACAACCTAATTAGTCTCCATCTCCCCATCAGAACATCGGAGTAACCATCAAGATGCCTTCTTTCACTCACGGTCAGTACCCAACCTAACCTCCAACCAGAAATGCTATCTAGTATAATTATAACACCCTGACCTTCACCACACAGCCGTCGTCTTCGCCCTCTGCCTCCTGGGCGCCGTCCCCGAAACCCTAGCGAGGCCCGCCGCCGACAGAGGTCGCGGCCAGGGCGGCCAAGAACAAGTGCGCTGGCACGACGTACGGGTATAACTGCAACCTCGAGGGCATGATTGGTTGGACCGAGAAGCCCAACAAGGACGAGTGCGGCAGGTGCAGGTGGCTCGCTGCAGTAGAATCATGGCGGGATCTTATGAAGGGAGTTGGCTAGGGTTTTGTCTTTTTTTATTTCTGTCTTTTTTTCTTTCTCTCGGAGTAAGGGTTCTGGGGCGTTGATTGTCCAAGTATGCTTTATTTGGCTTGTGGGATGATATATAGTTTTGGAATGAGAATTGCTGAGCCCTGGGGACTTTCGACAACATCCCATGATCGAAAGCATTTGCACTCACAATACCCTAGGGTAGTTGAAGAGCCATGTATTGGATTTATCCGATTGGTAATGAATGGGTATTGGATAATCCTATAAATTCAGTCCTTAGAACTGAGTGAGGTAATTATTAAAGATGGAACAATTTATATTTCAAGCTTGATATCTTGGTAGGCAACTCTTGCTCACTAGACTTTCAAAACGCGGTAATTAATTATTAGCTGTTGGAAACGGCACAGAATGCGGTTCAAGTCAAGTAGGTCACACTTGATGAAGTCATTAGATAGCTTCATTCATCATCTCTATCCTTTCATCACATCTATCTGACAGTCTGACTACTTTGTGTGTCAGTGTCAGCAGCTTGTCGCGAGAGGTATCGATCTGGGAGCTCAGGCGGTTCCCGGAAACAAAGCATGTGTTGGGGGTACTTTAGTATTCCATGCCCGTCTCCGAGACCCGCTGCCGGGTGTTCGAAGCCGCGGGGCCGTGCTCACCGAGTTTTGCTTGCAAGGCTAACACCGCTGTTAATAATGCTGTGACAAGTAGTGGACAACAATGATGGGGATTTGGAGTGTTCACCCAGTCTCGACGAGATAGGCTGACATAGACTCACACGGTCATGATTATCTCATCCAAGAGGAGGAAATGCAGACAATGCGGTCTGAACTGAGAGACGATCCATCGGTTCGAATCTTGTCAGTCAAACTTGTACGTGGAAGGTTGAGCAGACCTGCAGGATATTGTTATGGTAGGTAGGCAGGCAGGGTCTCTTGGTACCCCTCCTCCCACTGGATCGAAGGAAGAATAGCGGACCCTCTCGCCGGTGAGAGAGACAGTGAGTGAGAGAGAGAGCAAAAAGAGAGAAAGAGACAGGGCTGAGGGCCTACCTAAACCCTCGTCTGTGGGCCCCTATGACTAGAGCAGTCTAGCTGATTGGACTCGACAGACGCGGGAGGCATGGGGTTCTGGAAGCACCGAAGATCAACCTGGAACGCTTCGGTGCATCGGAAGGGCAGGAATCCCTCCCAAGGTCGCAGCAGTGTGTGTGTACTATTACTGGTATCATGCAGCAGCGTGGCATGGCGTGCTCCTCTCTGAGGGGGAGGGGGGGGAGATCCCATGGGCGTACTCTGCAGCCGGGGGCGGATGGTGGTTGGCCTGCGCGCAAAGCACGTACCCATTGTCGCACTGCTTTTGACAGCGTGCTGCATCTTGCGGTTGGCACGATCGATTGGACGAGCTGCTTCTCAGTCGACCATGCTCTCGGGTCTGTCCAGCTGTGGCTCAGGTCGAGATCCCATTGGTACTGATTTATTTTCCTACGTCCAATGAGCTACGAGTCATCTACATCAGCGCTGAAGGAGGATGGGGGGGGAGGGGGAGGAGAAAAAGAAAAACAAACGAAAACACGAAAACATCAATTACTCAATACCTCATGCTCGAGAGAGGTGACTACTGGGCCTGACCTCCAGACATAAAGTATACACACTGTACTCGAGCATCAAAAAAAAAAAAGGCAGGGGGGTGGAGCGCGGAGACTCGGGAGCAAGGGCGACCTCGGCACCTAGAGACGATCAGAGTCCCTGCCCGCGTACACGTATACACGCCTACCAACCACCACACCGCCAGGGACCCCCTCGGGCTGTAGGTCCAGGGAGCATGCTGAGGCAGGGGGAAGACATGACAGCCTGTCTGTCGAATGTTGTCAAGGATAGAGGAGTTTCTAAGTCTATTGTAGCTCATCAGGACTCTCCTAAGATGATGGGGGGGGGGGGGGGGGAAGAAAGGAAGAAAGAAAGACAGAAAGAGAGAGTGTGTGTGTGTGTGTGTGAGAGGGAGACCGTGGGAAGGCGATAGGTCATAACGGACACGCTGACACCGCAGGCTGGCTGAACAGGCATTGCAGGGAACAAGGGGTCTCCATTCTCACACGTCACGTCTGCTTTCGTTGGCCTGCAGATGCTTGGCCAGCAGAAGATGTGGGTGGTAGTGGTCGTGTTGGTCGTGGGTGGTGGTAGTAGTGGTGGTGGGGGGTGTACCATAGCAGCATCACCTCCTGGCGTCCGCGGCAGCGTACGTGGCTGGCTCTTGTCATTTTGGTTTTCTTTTGCGTCTTTGTTTTTTTATTTATTTATTTATTTTTATTTATTTTTTACCCGTGTCGGAGGGACAATTCAGGAGTCAATCGCACACCTGGGTCGCAGCTCGTATTGCTGCTGCACATCAGGGCGGACTGGCTGGCCTGGCCTGTCCAGCGCATCAGCTTCTCTCTCGGCCTCTTGCCTGCTCGGGAGGGGTCCAGTTTTTAGATGCTGATGACCAGCAGGGAGAAAGGAGAACCCTAGAAGAGGAAAAAAAGAGGAGTTGAGCAGGCAAGGACAGGTGCGACGTTCCGAACCGGATGCTCCAAACTCCACTCCACACACTGCCAGCGCTGTGCCCTGCCCAATCTAACACGACAAGACGGCGCTGGCCCGCGGGAGGGCGACAGGGGTTGCCCGCCTTTCCAGCGCAGGAGCAAACGCTCTTGGCTGGTGCCATTTTTCCGCTTGAACTCCTTTTTGCTCTGACCTGGTCCTCGACCTCTCCTCAGTCTGCAGCAACCACCACCACCACCACGTCCACCACACCACACCCACCTCTCCTCGCCACCTCGTCGGCCTCCTCCTCCTTCTCGGCCATCCAGCAAGAGGACGCACGAGGTTGAACGCAGCCCAGCCCCTCCCCGGCACACTCGATATCTCGCGAGCCCCCGTCAGCTCCCCCCAAGCGGCCCTTTTGAGCTCAAACCCCTCGAGCTCCTGCTCTGGTGGCTGATCGGCAAGCCCACCTCTTCCCTCCCCCCCTCGAGAAGGGAACACTCAAGACACGAGGGAGAACGGATCCAGCTGTACGTGTAGCGCCATCTGTCGTTTCTTGTCCCGGTTTCTCGACCTCCTCATCCTCCTCCTCCTCCTCCTCGGGCAGCTCCATGGGACAGACAGACACCGGTCCTTGACATGATTCGATCCCTGCAATGTCAATTGCTGTTGGGTTGGGAAACTTGCAAGGGCCTCAGGTCCCATGTCTGCTGCCGCCATCACCAGTAACCACCAGGCCTGGGCTCCCACATCCCCTCGTGCTGGGCTGCCCATGGTTTGTTCTGCCCTCTGGCCCGAGCAGGAGGAGAAAGGAAAGGAAAAACCTCCCGGCGGCCAACGTCGAGATGTCGTCAAACTAGGCTTGCTGCGTTCCAGCTAACGTAACCACAGCGGGACCTCCAAGTTTCGAGACCAGCTTCCTGTCGCGCCCGACAGGAGCTTACGACCATCACCCGACATGGCAGCGCTTCCTCCTCCCCCACCGCCCTTCGATCGCTATGTCGTCATCCACGTAGCTACAACATGCGACGAACATGGTGTCTACGTTACAAAGGACTCGGCCGAGGTCATTGAGATTGGCTGGATCCTGGTGGATGCGAAGACGCACGAGGAGGTGGGCAGCCAAACCCCCCTTTCATCCCAGCTTAACTTGCTCTACTGCATCGTCGGGCCTACCGTCCCAATTGACATTCACGGCACATACAAAGGCTAACTCGTTTGTCTCTCTGTTGTCAGCTACACCATGAGAGTGTTCTCGTGAAGCCCGTCAACACCCCAATAACCCCTCTCTGCAGTAAGTTTCGGAGCTGTTTTGACCGTGCTCGGCAGGCCCAGTCCTCCCTGTTCTTCACCCCTCTCCCCCGTCTTCGCATTTAGGATATATAGCTAACCGTTGTCTCCCCCATTTTGCTGTAGCGAGCCTGACGACCTTGACATGGGAACATGTGAGAAATGCTGGTAGCTTTAGGGACGCCATCAACCGCTTCGACTCGTTTGCCCAGGAACAGCTCAACTCGCAGAACCTCGACTTCGTCTTTGTCACCCTCGATGCGTGGGATCTGCGTGTCCAGCTTCCTCGGGAGGCTCGCGACAAGGCCGTGGTGCTCCCGCCGTACCTTCAGCACTCGCGGACCTTCGACCTCAGGACAGAGTACCAGAGATGGCAGCAGCACCACCCCGAGTCCCTGCCTTTCGGCCCCTCCTCGCTGGCTAATATCTGCGCGGCCCTGGAGGTAGAGGCCGTCCAGTCGAGTGCTCCTATCAAGCATAACCTACCTTTCCACCTGCAGGCTCTGGCGCCCGCCTCTCCTCGCCGTGCCATGGATGAGGCCGTGACCCTTACTCGGGTCCTCCGTGGCCTCATCCGCAAGTCTCAGCCCGCGAGTGAACATCCCGATGTTCTTACCCGGCCCATGGACGCCCGCGCTGATGTCAGGGCCTTCCTTTCGGAAAGGTCCAAGGTCCTTCACATGTCGGGTCTGCCTCACGACACGACGCAGTCTGAGCTCGAGAGCTGGTTTACCCAGTTCGGCGGCCGCCCCATCGCCTTCTGGACCCTTCGTACCCCGGAACAGCACAAGCCCACGGGCACTGGTTTTGCCGTCTTCTCCAGCCACGAGGAGGTAAGTCGACCGAACCTGCTCCTTGCACCAGCCAGTGCAGGCGCCGTGCCTCCCCTCCCCCCCCCCCCCCCGGCCCAAAAACCCAGCATGTTGCATCCCATGACCTAGTAGGCTAACCACATGTACCTGCTGCAGGCAGCTGAAAGTCTGTGCATGAATGGCCGGGCCCTGAACGAGAAGGCTATTGAGGTCTCACCCTCGTCGAGCCGGGTTCTGGACCGGGCCCAGGAGATACTGACTCCGTTCCCTCCTAGCAAGAACCGACCCCGCCCAGGCGATTGGACGTGCCCTTCGTGCGGCTTCTCCAACTTCCAACGTCGCACGGCGTGCTTCCGCTGCTCTTATCCGGCTGTCAGCGCGGGCCCGACTGGAGACATGGGGTACGGCTACGGCTACGGGCCCCCAGCCATGATGCCGCCACCTCATCACGTTGGTCACCACGGACACATGGGCCACGGTGGCCGCATGGGTGGCAGCGGTGTGGTTCCCTTCCGCGCTGGTGACTGGAAGTGCGGTAATGAGGTCTGCGGATACCACAACTTCGCCAAGAATGTGTGCTGCCTCCGCTGCGGCGCCAGTCGCCACAATGCGGCTGTCGTTGCCGACTCTGGCTACCCTACGCCCATGGACACCCCCTCATCATACAGCATGAGCCAGGGGTCCATGGGTGGGACGCCCGGCCCCGGCCCGTTTGGTGGCGGCGGTGCCTTCGGCTCCGGAGGTGGCTATGGCCAGCAGTTTGGCGGGCCCCCCAGCACCTACGCTCTGCCCTCTGGCATCGGCGGAGGCGGTGCGGCTCCCTACCCGTCCCTCAACACCCACTTCGGCCCGACCCCTGGATCGCACTCTGCAGGTCCGTTTGACAGCCGCGCCGCCGAGGCCGCTTTCCAGTCCGCCCAGAACGGCCCTGCCTCGGCTGGACCGTCCAACAACTTCTACAACACCGGGGAGAGCGACCCCTTCGCGTTCCTCTCGTCCGGGATCGGCGGACTCACTGTTAGCGGCAACGACGGACGACAGAACGGCGGCGGTGCACCTGGCAAGTCACCAGCTTAAATTTTACATGTACAGATGCCAGATCGGCAAACAAAAAGAGACCTGTTCGACCAAAAAAGAGAATGGTTCTGTTTCACCTTGTGCCTATATTTGGGAATGACAACATAGAGTCAAACAACATCTTGTGTGGTTCTGAAGCCCGGGGCAACGGGTGGCTGGCTTTTGGGGGGGGGTAGGGAACCATCTATGGGTACGGTGGGAGGGGAGTACATTTGGCATTAGGGTGGTGCTAAGGATTCAAACGGGTTAAAAAGCAAACGGTGTGGGCTGTGTGGTGCGGATCGGAAAGACAAAAGAACCTGCTTGCCGGTGTGTACTGCACGAAGACTTCCATACCCTGTCATTAATTTTCCTTGCGGTCGTCTCTTCTTTTTTTCCCCCCCACCGATTGTCGTCTCTTCTTGTCTATCTCTCTCTCTCTCTCCACACACACACATCAGGCTTGTTTTCTTCTTCTCTTTCAACCCGAGGCGGACAATTTATGTATGGTGCAGGTCAAGGAATTCTGTGTGGCAGCGTGGCGCAGCCCCGGGGGTAGGTTTTATGGTTCTGTCTGTCTGTCTGTCTGTCTGTCTGTCTGTCTAGTTGGTTTTGGATGGATACGGGAAACGGAGGAAGGGGTGCACAGGTCAGGCAGGTCAGGTCATGAGAGCCGGGCAGGCTTGGTGATGGCGGGGTTTGTCAGGTTTTTCGGTCCGCATCAGCGTGGAGTGCAATGAAGGGAAGGGGGAAAGCTCCTAGGGGGTAAGGGGGGGGGGGGGTGAAACGCCCCTGGTGATGAGAATGGAGGGGGTGAGGAAATATCTTTGCCGGCATTGGGCTCGAATGGGCGAGTATGCCAATCGTCTCATTATTTTTCTTTCTTCTCTTCTTTTGTTCTTATCACGGAATAGAGTGCAACTTTGTCGTACATTCATTCATTTTATCTACTCATTCATTCATCTTGGTTACGATCATTTGGTCTCGTGATGTTGTCTTGTGTGTACCTGCTTGTTATGTTTTTCAGAGGGTTTGGTGGTGGGGTTCTGCCCTTCAAGTGTCTTCTCCCTCCCGAGGACTTAATTCCAAAGGTCGCTCGTCCTTTCGCATGGAGGGATAATGGATTTTCCCCCCCCTCTTTCTTACTCAATGTGTGACACAAACCCGTGCCTGACGTGCTTGTCACAATGCCTTACCAATATAACAGAAGATAAAAGGGAGAGCAAGATGGTCTGTCGATTAGCTCAAGAGGTTGATTTTCTTTTTTTTTTAAAAAAAAATTCTTCCTCCCTTTTTTTCCCTGTCAACTGGTACTCGTCTCGAGCGACTTGGTCTTATTCTGGATCGTGCTAGGCAAGAAAGTCGATTGATGGTGGTAGTCTTGGTTGGGTCGAGATCACGCATACTGAATAGGACGCTGGGAGAGAGATTCGGGTCTTGGAACGTTATTGCTCCCTCTAAACGGTAGCTTTACGTGGCTGATAAGGGCAAATAGGACCATAGAGAGACACAGGGCCTATGTCGTGTAGGTATAAAGATGACGCGATACTTGGGGATTAAACCACTCGTCGATTTGGATAGACCATGTAGTGTACGCTCCAAGAATTGCAAAACGATGCCTGCAACACTAAAAGGTACAATGAGAGGAACAAGAGACAGAAGAGCGATAGTGATAGGTAACAACTACTAGCGGCCTTTTCCCCCGCTGCCCCGCCCCTCTGATGACCTTCCCGCTTAGTTATTCACCGTCTCGAGCCCCCTTTTTTGTGTCGTAGAGACCGCTTGTTCCTGCTGAGCAACGCTAGCATGCTTCCCATATTCCGCTTCAGAGCATGGCTGTTGGTTCGGGACGATGTTTTGCCAGCAGAGACGTGATGGCTCCCGCGTCTAGTGGTGATGGTCGTCCTCTAAGCCCCCGTCTCGACGTGTTGCCGCTTCGAGTCGCGGTTACCATCGCTCGTCTCGGGCGGTCTCTTCTTTGAGTCTCTGCTCTCGGCCTTTTCGGCTGCCTTCCGGGCCTCTCTCTCCTTCTTCTCGTTCTCACGCCGCAGTGCCTTGGATTCGAACTCGTGCCAGTCGCCCTCGATCTCTTGAAGCCTGTTTGAGAAGATCATCAGCAATGAGAAAGACTTACAACAGTGGAGAGGAAAGCGAGGAGGTTTGGTGGGGAAAACGTACTCAATTACCTGCCTCGGAGCCGGTGCTTCCGTGGTAAAGTAAGGGTGCTCCAATACCTGAGCGGCAGTAGGCCGTTTCGCAGGATCGTAACGAAGCATCTCGACCATGAGATCGAACGCGGCAGCCGGCAGTTTATCCTTGTACTGCTCTCCAAACTGATTGGGCTTCCTCAGACCAGGTCGCAAGAGCTCAAACCATGGCATGTCGATAAGGCCTGGCCAGTCAGACTTGTGTGGCGTGCCCAGGATAGAGTAAATCTTGTCCAGTTGGCTTATCTCGCCGCCGTCGCCGGCGAAGATCGCTCGTCGCGTAAAAATTTCGACCATAACGCAAGCGGCACTCCATATATCCACGGCAGGGCTGTATTGTGTCTCGCCGAGGAGCAGCTCTGGGGGCCGGTACCATATCGTAATGACCCGGTTGGTATAGTCGAGTTGATGTCGCTTCGCGTAGAAGCGAGCCAGACCAAAGTCTGCGAGCTTGAGAATCCCGTCGCTGCTGACCAGGATGTTGGCAGCCTTGATGTCTCGGTGCAGCACGCCCCGCTGGTGCAGGTAGTCGAGACCCTCAAAGAGCTGTTTGGAAAGGTGCTTTCTGTGTGCCGCGTCGAGCTTGAAAGTTGGGTGGTTGAGGATGCCCGTCAGATCGTGCGACATGTACTCAAAAACCATGTAGCACTCATTCTTCTCAACCATCACCTCCAGCAGGGCGACGATATTGATATGCCTCAGGGACTGTAGGAGCTTGATCTCTCGGACAGCCGTCACGGGAAAGCCGTCCCTCTCACCCTCCATGCGTATCCTCTTCAGTGCCACTAACTTCTTGGTGTAGACGTGTAGGGCCTTGAAGACCTTGCCGTAAGTTCCAGCACCAATCACGGACTCGTTGCCTGGTTTGCGGAAGTAGACAGAGTCGGATCCAATTAGATCATCCGGAAGGAGAGGCCTCCGTTTCAAGCGCTTCATCTTCTTCTTCACCATGCGGACTCGGGGTTCCCTCGGGGTCTGTTCTTTGTGATGATCCTGACGTTGTCTCTGTTGGCCGGCGGCCTTGGCTGCGCGTGGCTCGGTCGGCACATTTCGGGGCAAATCTCGAAGATCTGCTGGATGCTTGGGGTGAAGGCTGCCTCGCAAATCCCGGCCGCTCTTGACATCTCGAGGATGATGATCATGGCGGCTCGGCTCATTTGGAGGCTCTTTTTTTGCAGGGGCGCTAAATTTGGACGAGATTTCAAGTTTGGGCGTCGCGACTGGGGCCTTGGGGGCAGATTTGAGCGCAAAGCTGATCTTCTTCTCTGCCGCGGGACCGGTCGGTGGCTGACGGTTAGGTGGAGGCATCGGCTTCGTCTCGCTCTTGTCGTCTCTCGTGCTATCTTCAACCTGAAGATCTTTCGAGGGTCTGAAGGGATTGTTGTCTCCATCTTGGCTCCCGGCATCAGCCTTTGCCGAGGTGTGGTCACCACCTGAGTTAGACGTGGCCTGAGGTGTTGCCCGGCCGGAGCTCGTATCGTCCGGCTGGCTTGACGCGGCCCGAGATCCATTGCCCCCAGAGCCCCAGTGTCCACTCTTGAAGCCACCGCGACTACCTCCGCGACTGGATCCGGCACTGTTGCCTCGATGAAAACTGCCAGACGAGCCCCTATATGCACGTCCAGAGGAGAACTGTGCGCTAGGACCCGTCGGGGTGCCTATCGGAGGGGAATTCGCCTGGCTCCCCTGGAAGTGCGCTGCGGGGCCAGTCGGTGTGTAACCATTCTGCGAATATTGTGACTGATATTGGCTGTATCGTGAGTTAGTTTAGAAGCATGGTAAATCTCAGTCTGATGAAGCGGAAACTGACTTTTGTGGGGAAGTGGACTGCTGCTGTCCGCTCCAGTTGCCTCTGCTGTTAGAATAAGACGACTGGGCGGGAGGGGAGCCCTGAAATGAGGAGCTGGAGGCAGCGTGGGTAGGAGAATTGCCGAAATTTCTCGCATCATTTGAGCTCTGATTGTAGTGACCCCTCACAGGGTGATGGCTGCCGTAGGCCCCACGAAAATTTCCTCGTCCTGACATATTGACCTCAACACTATTCGCACCGGAAGCTGGTTCGGCACCGCCTCCTGCACGCCGGTGCCGATCCCGTGTATTTCTTTTTCTTCTTATCTGAGGGGATCGTCCGCACAGCTCTCGGGGTGGGGGTGATCCAGTTGGCGGAGGCGGGGCCCAATCGAGGCTGTCGCTGCCGAGATGGGGTGTACCCTGACCCGTCGAGACTGCAGCTGGTATCGTCCGTGGAGCTCGTCCCTCTTGATGCGGCGGAGGCGTCCAGCGTCGTGAATTAGGACGACGACGATGATAGGAAGGTGACGGAGGGCTTTGAGCACGGCGCGTGGGCCGTCTGTCCCCCAGAGGAATGAGATTGGGGTTCTCGGCAACGTCTTGGTCGAGCCGTGGGGATGGCGACGGCGTGTGGGCCACGGGGCGCTGTGCTGAGATGGCGGGTTTCTGAAGGGACTGCCGCCGTTCACGGCTCGTCAGAGAGCGTCCTCGTGAGGTGAAATGGCCTTCTAGCTCGTTTGATATATAGGAGGAGTGCTGTGCGGGGTATGTGCCCCGGGCAGACCTCGATGAACTGGGCTGCTCCCGCCGAGGTCTCTGGAGTCGCGATTGGGCTCGACGAGGGCTACGACTCCTCTGCTGGCGCTTGGCAGGTGTGGGAGGGAATGATCGCGGGAGGCTGTGATCAGATTCTTGGACGTCTAATGCAGCGCTGGGATGGTGAGGGGAGGCGGTGTCGAGTTCGGGTGGACGTGTAGCCTTGCGGCCACGAAATCCGCGCCAAAGATCAGAATCACGAGCCCGCGACGGTGGGCTGACGAGCCGGTGTCGTGAACGGCCTCTATCGTCGTCTCGAGATCGATCACGATGATTCCGAACAGGCTTCGAGGATGAAGCCGGGCTGGACGAAAGTGCTCGAGGCCTCTTGGAGCGAGGCGAGCTGTCACGATGTCTGGCTTTGGCAGTGGGACGGTCGCCTGCGCGAGGGACTGGCCTGTCCGGACCAGGGTCTCTTGTCCGTTGGTGGACACTGAGAGGATCCGCAGAAGAGCGAGTTGGAGACGATTCAGGTGGTGCGGAGGCTTCTCTCACGCCTGCGCTGTCTCTGCGTCTCAGCGTGTGGTCGTTGCCGACAGGGTGGTGGCGGTCGTTTGGCGTTGCATGACGATGGCCATGTCGAGGGCGGCGCGGGTGGGTGGAGGACAAATGCTTGGACGGGAAGTGCATTTTTGACTTTTAGTGGCCGAGGAAGGCAGTCGCCTTGCCCGCTTCAGTGTCTGTGCCAGGATCCGGCGGCTCTAGCCGCTGTTAGACGCGCTGGACCACTAGGAGTCAGGGCCCTTGTCATGGCTTCTAACCTGCTGTGCTCTGGTGCCGAATGTGAGCTGTCAGCGCCCGTTGTGTCCTCCTCACGCAGCCACGAAACTTGAGGCTGCTGCCCTGCGCGACACGACGATGACAGGCAATCAAAAACTAGAGTGGACGAGGTTGTCGATGTAGATGGCAAGAGAGCCGGGTGTGGATGAGTGGAGAAGGCAAGAGAGACAGAGAGAGAGAGGGATAAAGCCTGTGTGTTGAAAGACCGTCAGCCAGCAGACAATGACTCGAATGCGACCACACGCCTTTGTCTCGATGTCTTCTTCGCTGTTGTTGTTTTGTGGTTGAGATCTGGTGGTTTGCAAAACATGCCACGGAGGTAGGCGGATCTTAGCAGCGATGGATACTTCCCTCGGGGTTGCCAGATGCAGACGACCAGAGAGAAATGGAAGCTGGAGGGGTCGGTTTGTCGTGGTGGTGGATGACCGTACTGCACAACGTGTGAATGGGTCAACAAACCTCCCGCGTGATGCCAATAACGTGGCTGTCGAGCATCTAGGTTCAATGCCCCCATTTTTCCACACAATAACGCGCCCCGTAACGCGTCGACTGCAAGCTTCCCAAGCCAAGAGTCCAGGTCCTGGGTCATCAGCCCTCAGCAGCCAAAATTGCCGGCCATCATAAGGCTGCGTGCATGCGTCTGGACCTCAGGCTGCACGAAGAACGGGTCGTCTACCTGGAGGCTCAAGCGGCGACTTGACCAAGATTCGGATCCACACTCCCATGCCAGGCTCTTGTCTTGCCCAAGACCGCCATCTCCTCCGGCTTGCGCCGTCAGGTTCAATCGGGTCGAGCAGGCACTCTGTTCTGCGGAGTTCGGACATCTACCCGAACAAAGAGGGGCACAGCACACTCCATTGTACCAACCCCTCTGAGCCTTCGAGTCCCAGTTCCACAGCCAGCACTCAACCTTCGGCCTTGTGAGCGTCTTCTCTGAGGCGAGCCCTCAGGAGTCACAGAGCTGAAGGCTCACCCAACCTCCGCCTGACCTTCTTCCACTTAGAAGGCCTTGGAACCTGAAGGACCAGTGCCTCAAGTCTCAAGCAGCAAAAAAGTATCTACGTAGGTCGAATTTCTTGTTTACGAAAGCCCGATGTATACCAACCTCGACAGCCAGGCAGGCCGATCAACCCAGACGAGTGTTGAAGGCTGTGGAGGCGACGACATCAACGGCCCGCCACTTAAGCCGATTTGGTCACCCGTCAATGACACCACCATGGCGGTGGTCGATGGCCTAAACCCGCAGCCATCCGTGCAATGCCAATTTTGTCAGCCGCTCAACACACCCAACGTCCAGACAGAACAGCCCAAGACAGCCCACGCGCCAGTGTTGTGGCGTTATAGTTGGAGTCGCACTCATTCTCAGGGAGTCCAGAGGTATTCGCGAGAGAGGAGGCCTGCGAAGAGGAGATCAGATCGCAAATGATATGTGTACTGCGTGTGCACTTCCTGTGCTGCGTGACATGAGCACCAGCGGGCTTGCCGTCTTTGCTTGCAGGTTGCCGGCTTAAGTCCCAAATTGCAAGTATGTGACAGAATCGGCAGCGCACTCAGCCATTCTGGCCCGAAGCGTCTTTGGTCGTTGATGACTTGATGAGTTGAGCCGTGGAGTAACGGAAGCCCGGCCGAGAAAGCACAGCTCCGCGGGTTTTCGGGTAGCAGTCTGGTGACGACGAACAGGGTCGGCGTCATGATAGAGGAGACACACTGGTGAGTGAACCTCGGGAGATGCGTCATGCAGCCCGTAGGCCAGCCAGAAACATGCTTGCAGAATGGTGGTGCGGTTGGTCTGATCCTCATCATAAAGCCACTGTCCTCCTTTTTGCATGAGTATGGCCTCTGTACCCCTGTATTTCCATCCCGTTCTGTGTAGATGGTGTGCGCAGCATAGTTGCAGACACCTGTGGCGAGCTTGCTTTACCCAGACTTGGGCTTTCGCAGGTCGTAGAGGGGTGGTAGGTTGTTGTGCGACTGACTGGACAATCGTTGGCCAGGGGCGGCGGCCATGACGATGTCCCAATCAGCAGATACGTAATCCGATCGCCATTCCCACGGCACAGTCAGGCGTGCTGGGGTGAGCAGAGCCGGTTGACAAGACGGTCCGACATCTGTAGAGCAGCAATGCAGCAGACGACAGGAGGTGGGCTATAGGCATGTTTGATGTGGATGGGCATGGGCTGAGGTTGTCGGTGTGGGGGTCGTCGGAAGTTGTGATGATCGGTCGGGGACAAGCGCTACGCACTTGACATCTCCAGGTCATCAGCCCAATGTGTGCACGGACCATGAATCAACCCGAACCCTGGTCAGACCTCAGATGTGAGTGACAGCGTAGAGAGAGATGTAGAACAATTCAAAAGGTGTATTCGAGGGCAGAACTCTCGCCTATAACAAAAATTGGTGTGTGACGGTGTATTCATTGATGATGCTAAGAGTCCTCTGTGTGGCCCTAATTCCGCTCTGGATGAGCACTGTACACTGATTTACCTGGCATTTGCGGTGTAAATCACATATCTGGAATCTCTGACCAATGTAGATCCTACTGGTCGGCATCAGTGCCGAGCTACAAAGACTATAGTACGAAAAGCCCATCTATCATTAAGCAATGTAGCCCCCCTGATTGATTTCTTCTGCCACACAGGATGATCCATTTTTTTGTCTGCTTAACGGGATACTTTACCTTTAGTTCTAACTAACATTATTTGCTCACCGCCAGCAGCCGAGCAGTCTCTCTCCCGCGTCCGTCCACGACCAGCCCCCACTCCTTTGTTCCTACGATGATGATGTCCTGCAAAATTTGGACCGGCATTTATAGCACAAAGAGAGAGAGAGAGAGAGGGAAAGAGAAAAGAAATAAAAATAAAGGGGGATCAGGATCAGAGGCCTCTACCTCTGTAGGTGAGTTGATGGCAGGAATTGGCCCCTTCAGACCTTGGCAAGCCGGAACCCACCTCTACAGCCTGTTCATTCTGGAGAGACAAAGTGGGTTGACAAAATGCTGTGCAGGCGGTACTCACCTACCGAACCTACCTAGAGGATTGTGGCATCCTCATACGCCTGGGAGCTTTTTGGGCAAAAGTTCAACATCATGCCTTGCTCGATGACCGCCCTGTCCCTATCTGATACCCACATCTTCTGGCCGTTCTGTGAGAAGAGGTTAGATGCACAATTGTGTATACACCACTCGGAGGACCAGGCGGGGCAGCTGCACATCAGCACATCCTCTTCCCAGTCGACCATATACTCGTCCAGCGAGGTCTCCCTGAACTCCTGGCCTTGATACCAGCTGCTCGTGAAGATCTCCTGCCGAACGAGCCTCAAGGGCTGCGTGTAGGTTGTGCCGTTGCCAAGGTGGTCCTTTGCGCTGCCAGTGAGCGGCCTGAGCCAGGTCTGTGGCTGTGGGCCGCTTTGTCTCTGTTGGGACTTGAGATGAGGGTTCTTCCTGTGGCATGTGTCCTCCTGATGTCCTTTCCTAGAGCAAAATGTGCAGAAGCTGTTACCATTGGACGGTCGTCCGGGCTGAGCGTTGTTATTCTTGTTGCTTGGTCGCTGGCCGTTCTTTTGATTCTTCATGCCATGGTTCCTCTGAAAGCACTGGCTCTCGCTATGTCCTGTCTTGTTGCAAAGACTGCACCTCAAATTCTGCGAATTCTGATTGCGCTTGTTCCCGTACTGCATCTTCCCGTTCTGACTGGCCTGGGCACTCTTTGGGTTGTTCGGGTTGAAGAAGCACTTGTTAGGAGGGTGATTGTTCTTCCCACACCACGAGCATCCAGGGTTGTTACCGTTGCCCTGACCTCTGTTTTTGCTGTTATCCCTCCCATGATTACTGTTGTGATTGTTGCCATTGTTGTTTTTGTTATTTCCGTGATTGGAACTGTTGGAACTTCCCCGTCCCCCGTTACCTCCTCTGGTACGACTCATTGTAGCTCGGCTATGTTAGTTAGTATAGTATAGCAGTTAAGTATGGTCGTGTCGAAAGTGCAGTCTCATGCGTTGCTCCGAGTTGAAATGCAGTGTCGTTCGCTCTCGAGTTCTTGCCCCAACATGCGAGATGGCCGGTCTTATGAGGAGATCATCGACTTTGTCTTGTTTTCGCAAGCAGAAGAAGGACCAAAAGACCTTTTGTCTTGCATGAACCAAGGCATTGTTGGGACCTGGCAAAGGCGGCTTGTTCAGGGTCTAGCCTTGATGCGCCCTGATTCAGCACGTTTTCTTTGTCTCCCGATGGCACGAGCCATTGCGACGTTGGTGACAATAAGGTCAGGGGCTCGTGGTGAGACACGGCCACAGTTGAACACAATGATCGTTTGGGCCCAGAGAAATTTGTGCATACAGTAGGTAACGCTTGGACTGTGGAATGAAAGAAGAGAAGCCACCCAGCTACTCGGCCGAGTGCTTCAGGACTTGTGACGCTGTCGGGGCCGAGTAGAAAAAAAGAGCGTCGAGGAGAGCTGGGTGGGGAAAAAGGGCGAAAAAACCGCCTCCCCCCCTTCTCAACCGACGGTTTTCCAAAGTCCCAGAGCCGGGATACGTCATCTTGGCAAGAGCTCCTCACTCGATCCTCCATACGAAGTGGGGGACGCGGAGACTAGAGCTCTGTCCCCCAGGCGCATCCATGCTCTCCCCAGCTCGAGCCTGGGGGAGAGTGGGAGGTTGATGGTGGGCCGCCTGTGTCGCAAGCACGCTAGAAAATCCAACTGGGAAATGCCCGCTAGAATTGCAGCACCGCGACCTTTCGGCAAGCCCGTCGTTCTTTTGTGGTTTCCCAAGGACCTCGAACAGTCTGGACTGGAGGGTCAGAATTTTTTTCTGTCGTAGGAGGGAGGTGGCGGCGCAGGGTCCATTGACATGTTGTGCAGAATAGCATGTAATGGCGCGCGATTAGCGCCGGGTCTGCCCACCCACCTACCACGGTCTTTCCCCCTGGGCTGCCTGGCTGCATGCATGTGCCACGCTGCCACTTCGTCACCACCCTGGACGTCTCAACAACAAAGAAAAAAAAGTTTTTAAGACGTCTTTGAGCCTATAATCTTCCCCATGTGAAAATTGGGCTCCCACCGGAATTTTGAAAGATACTGCAGCCGCAGGTACACTGAGGGAGAAGGTGGCAGGTGCTTACGGCAACCCTTGCCAGGTCTCATGTTACTCGGGGGAGGAGCTGAAGCGCGTCTGCTCATATTTGAGACGAGGATCGTAGGATTAGAGTTCTATTTAAACACCACACAGAGAGAGACATTTTCCCGATGTCCCGAAGGATCTTGTACTGGAATGAAATGAGGCATATCCTGCCAGGCAAAGAATACATGACAGAACGGAACACATTCTAGCTGGCCCAGATGCTCTCTAGCGGCATGGTGCTATGAGGATTGAGCGAAAAGTTCCTGACCAAGCACAGGAGGTGGATTGGCATCCCCAGGCTGTTTCCAATCCCAACATCCCCCCTGACCCTGCTAGCTCTAGGCTGGAAATAGCCTAACCCCATAGCTATTGCTGTGGCCTAGCGTCACAAAACAATTGCCCAACCACCTTGGAGCTGCGATCATCGCACCGAGCATAATACCTGCGCTCTTTGCCGTCCTGGTCCTCCTCCTCTTTTGCGCCCGAACCTGACCTAGACCTGACCTTACAGCTGTCAAGGTAGAAGATCAACGCCCAACATAGAGCTTCTGCCACTTGTATTTTCTCCTCTTGCCGAGTTTCGCCGTGGCCAACCTGATTGCTACCTCGTTCCCTAGTCTTAACGCCACAAACATCCGATATATATCTACCTTTCCCTCCCCGCAGCTGTCGAGAGCCTTCGAAAAACACTGCTCTACACTTCCCGCCTCGTTCGACTCCCCCACCACAGCGGGCTCACACAACCAAGGCAAGCTTTCACGCCGAACACCAAATTCACCTTTGTGAGCCAACCCCGCCCATTCTCTCCTGTCGAGCCTTGCCCTGTCTCGAGTGTGCAGCCTCGAGAAGGTGGCGTGTTGTTGTGGCTGGCTCGATCACCACCCGACTGGCCCTTTCGTCAGGCCACTTCGCAGCCAAGGAAACCTCTTTTCTGACTCCGGAACCAGTACCCCCGCTAGCTTCAACCCCGCACTGAACCGGAACTGCCTGTTCTCTGCTCAAGATGTCAAGCGAAGACGGTGATCGCGCCCCGCGCGATGTCAAGAACCATGTTCTCTTCGAGATTGCCACTGAGGTAGCTCATCGAGGTATGTCGTTCTGCGCGCATGCGTTGCTGATCTCCCTGGCCTCGGGCTAAATGCGTGACCTGCAGTGGGCGGTATCTACTCCGTCATCAAGTCCAAAGCTCCAGTAACGACAGCCGAGTATGGAGAGCGGTATACCCTCATCGGTCCTCTTAACCACCAATCCGTGAGTCTCGGGCCCAGGACCTCTGTTATGGCCGTGTCCCCTTAATTGACAATCCGTAGGCTGCTGTCGAGGTCGAGGAGCTCGAGCCCACCGTTCCTGAGCTGGCTGCTACGATCCAGTCCATGCGAGACCGCGGCATCGGTATACTGTACGGACGCTGGCTGATCGAAGGCGCACCACGAGTCATCCTCATCGACACCAAAACTGCCTACCAATACATGAACGAGTGGAAGTCGGACCTGTGGAACATCGCCTCGATTCCCTCTCCCCCTGGCGATGACGAGACAAACGAAGCTATTGTCTTCGGGTACCTCGTTGCATGGTTCCTGGGCGAGGTACGTCCATGGCCCCACTGTGAAACAGATTCTTTTTCCTTTTTGACTTCTTGGTGCTGACCAACGTAGTACGTGAGCCGCGAGAAAACGAGAGCCGTCATTGCCCACTTCCACGAGTGGCTTGCTGGTGTCGCCCTGCCACTGGCCAAGAAGCGCCGCATCGATGTGACCACCATCTTTACGACTCACGCAACGCTGCTTGGCAGGTACCTGTGTGCCGGTTCCGTCGACTTCTACAACAACCTGCAGTGGTTCGACGTTGATTCCGAGGCCGGCAAGCGAGGCATCTACCACAGATACTGCATAGAGCGTGCTGCAGCCCATGCATGCGATGTCTTCACCACTGTCTCGCACATCACGGCCTACGAGAGCGAGCACTTGTTGAAGCGCAAGCCTGATGGTGTGCTGCCCAACGGTCTCAACGTCACCAAGTTCTCCGCCGTCCACGAGTTCCAGAACCTCCACCAGCAGTCCAAAGAGAAGATCCATGACTTTGTCAGGGGTCATTTCTACGGCCACTATGACTTTGATCCGGAGAACACGCTCTATCTCTTCACGGCCGGCCGTTATGAATTCAGGAACAAGGGCGTCGACATGTTCATCGAGTCTCTTGCGCGCCTGAACCATCGTCTGAAGGTCTCCGGCAGCAAGACGACGGTCGTGGCCTTCATCATCATGCCGGCTCAGACGACATCCCTGACAGTGGAGGCACTGAAGGGCCAGGCTGTGATAAAGTCGCTCCGGGACACCGTCGACATCATCGAGAAGAGCATTGGACGCCGCGTCTTTGAGCGGTCACTGAAGTGGCACGACGGAGACCCATTGCCGGACGAGAAGGAGCTCATCACTCCTCAGGATCGCGTTCTCCTCCGTCGACGTCTGTTCGCTATGAAGAGACACGGCCTGCCGCCAATCGTGACACACAACATGGTCAACGACTCGGAAGATCCAGTTCTGAACCAGATCCGCCGAGTGCAGCTCTTCAATGCTCCTTCCGACAGGGTCAAGGTGATTTTCCACCCAGAATTCCTCAACTCCGCGAACCCTGTCCTGCCGATGGATTACGATGATTTCGTCCGAGGCACGCACCTCGGCGTCTTCTCGTCGTACTATGAGCCATGGGGCTACACGCCCGCCGAGTGCACTGTCATGGGTGTGCCCAGCATCACAACCAATCTGTCCGGCTTCGGCTGCTACATGGAGGAGCTCATCGAGAACTCGAGCGACTACGGTATCTACATTGTGGACCGCAGGAACAAGGGCGTTGACGACTCTGTGAACCAGCTGACGTCCTTCATGTTCGACTTTGCCCTCAAGAGCCGGAGACAGCGCATCAACCAGCGGAACCGTACCGAGCGTCTGAGTGACCTGCTGGACTGGAAGAGGATGGGCATGGAGTATGTCAAGGCTCGGCAGCTTGCCCTGCGGCGGGCATACCCCAACTCGTTTGAGGGTGACATCGAGGACGATGACTACATCCCTGGTGTGGAGCAGAAGATCTCGCGGCCATTCTCTGTTCCTGGATCCCCGCGCGATAGGGCCGGTATGATGACGCCTGGCGACTTTGCTAGCATACAAGAAGGCCACGAGGGTCTCAGCACCGAGGACTACGTCGCTTGGAAGTTGCCGTAAGTACACTTCTTCTCCTCAGTATCGACCTCGCGGATTTTGAGCACAACACGTATGCTAACAATGCGATGACAGTGAGGAAGAAGATCCCGACGAGTATGCCTTTCCCCTGACCCTGCGGACGAAGCGGAACGGCCCAGGAAGCCCTCTGGATGGTGTGCAGCTGAACGGAGGAAACTAGAACTACCTCAAGAGGCGGTACTGGAATGGATGGGCCGATCCTTAAGATCTAAACCAGGGCAGATCGAGTCTGAAGGGGCTTTTAATACATTACATTCTTTTGGTGGGCTACACAAAAGGGAGGAAAGGAGGCCGGGGGAGGGGGGGGGGGGGGGGAAGGGGGGGGGGGAATGGACACAGGCGGGGTATGTGTTGATACATGGATGCAGAAGGAGCACCTATGCATTGTACCATCAGCAAAGTCATTGGGGCTCAGGTCCTCTCGCATATCATCATTGTTGGGAGTTTGACTTGACTACAGTTCCGTATCTCTTAGTACATTAAGAATTTGCATGCGTATGTTACTTGGGTCAAGAAACGGGATGTGCAGGCTCGGCTTCTGCCCCGTCCCTGTCCGCTCTCCACTCGACATACGCTGATTCGCGATGTTTCTCGCCCCTGCAGTGAGCCGCAAGGGGCATTGTATGACCTGCAGGTACTGAAGCGAGTCAAAAAAAAAAAAAAAAAAAAAAAAAAGCCAAAAGAGTAAGAGAAAAAAACAAGAACAAAAATAAAACAAACTCTGCCTGTCTGCTGCAGATGGCATGCATGCTACACGTGTGCATGCAGGTAGGGGCTGAAAGAAGAATAAAGGGCCGAGAAGGATCCGGATGTGAATACACATCACATTCCCAACAAGCTGAGGTGCATTCTGCAGTGCGGCCCAACCTGCGGTTGTTACGTGGCTAGCGAAACGCCCACTCGCGATGCGCCCTGGGTCAGCAACCGTTACAGCTGGTTGGCTGTTACCATCTCTTTTTTTCTCCAGGGTCCCCGCTGCAGACGCAACAGGTCTGCTATGTATAACTAACTCGTTGGTCCATTCGATGAGAATCAAAAGGAAGGAGAGAGAGAGAAGACAGAGAAAGATCATCGACCATGTAGCGATAGGCATCCGTCAAATCTTACTGATCTTATTTTGATAGCCTCCTTTTTTTCCTTCTTCCTTTTTCTAGGCGATACACATCCCAAGTGCTCACATATGCATGCGACTCCACCCGGACAGGAGAAGGCGCTCCAACAGGCCGATCCCACATGGTCGAGCCCTCCCGAAATTTGGGTCTTTTTGTTTCAGTTTCAACTTTCTTTTGGGCGGGTTCCTACCGGCTGCCGTGGGTGATTGTGGTGGGGGCCCTTTCTTCTCAGTTGGCTGGCTGGTTGGCTGATGGCCGGCTGCCTTTCTGTCAACTGTGGCGCCCTCTTTTTCTGAGATCCCTTGAGAGATCTTGGCAGGAGATCTTCTGAGAGTACTGTTAGCTCTTGGGCGGCTAGCCTTGTGGGTGTGCCCCCAAGATGAATAATCCTCTGACATGGAGGGAGAGACAGGGAAGGGGAAGAGGAGCAGCGAGGCTGGGCTGGGATGAGTCTCTCCTACTTTGGTCCAGGTTTGTCCCACCTTCTTTGTGTCAACCAGTACATGCCTGGCGATACTGGAGCAACTTGGAGAGTGTGTCAACAAGATCAAAAATGCACCTGGCGCCCAAAGTATATCACCAACTTCAAAGTCTTCATGTCCGCTGGGCCAGCAAATGAGTACTATGTAGAGCAACCACAAGTGCTGGGATAGCCGTATGCCTTGTTGTGGAATAGCGGCAAGCCTTAGCTCCTGTGGAGGAGCTGGACCCCCGGGAGCCATGGACCTTGCTGCTTGCCAGGCCTGCCGCCATCACACTGTCTCTGCCCCCCCCACCCCCTAGCTACCATAGTACTGTAGCACACAGCACTCAACTGCTGAATGAGCACCAGTCAGGGCCTTGTAATTTGTTTCCCCAGATATTCCATCCTGGGTCCAAAAATAAAATTGTCAGTTCTCGGGGCCCTTGACAAGCATCTGAGCCAACCGACTTGTCAACGTCGATCGCCCCTCCAGAGCCCACCAGCCGAACTGAGCCGAGAAGGAGGGCGCCATTGACTGACAAACAAGTCACCCCGACTTGTCACCCACCATTCATCACCTTCTCAAATAGCAACAGTGGTGAGAGGGAGACAAGGGCTGGCTTTTGGTTGGTGTTACGGCTGTAGCTGGTCTTTTGTTTCTCCTGCACAGGGCACCATTCTTGTGAAGCCCCCACCTTCAGAAGTTCAGCTCTGCTTAGCCGTCTCCAGCAGCCTCAAACGACGATCACCGCGGCTCTGTGGGCACATCGTCCTCCCTTCCCTCCTCCTCCTCCTTCTTCTTCTCCTCCCTGACCCCAGAACAATATCATTTGCAGAGATATTCCTTACCAACAACACACCAACCATTGTTTAGTTCCTCATTCACCCTCCCCCCAATCTCAATCACCACCACCACCACCACCATTCATCTTCCCTCCACTTCTCCTTCTCCCTCCTCCCTGGCCTTCTTTTCAATTCACAACCACACACATACACACACAACCTTCCTCACAACTCTCTTACCTCCTAATACCGATTTCCGTACCGCTGCGGCCCTCACCCGCCGTCTTGTCCCCCCCCCCCCCTGCCCCTTGAGCTCTCGGCTCTCTCCCTTCGGCCGCCAACCCAATCGCCCACCATGAGTAAACTCATGCGTCTCTTCAAGCGGCGCAAGAACCGCAACAAGTCCGAGGCCACCGGGGCCCAGGCCTTCTCCAAGAGCTACCGGCAATTCGGAGGCAGCATGCCCGCCCAGCCTCGCTACTTCAACCACAGCGCCAACCCATACGACGACTACGACATCCCGCCCATGCCTGGCTCGCCCACGCGCGCCTCCGCCGCCAAGCTCGCCCAGCTGCCCGGCCCCGTCCTCGAGCGCATCTTCGCCTTTGTATGCCCCCACACCACAGACTCGACCTACGAGTCCCAGGAGCAGAGCTCCATCGAGGACGCCTGCATGCTGTGCGACCTGCGGGACCTGTCGTACTGCCTGCTCGTCTGCAGAAGGTGGCGTGCTGCCGGGGTCAAAGTGATGTGAGTTTATTACCGGTCCAGTCTCAGTGACAAGTGAGCGCGTGTGGCGTCTACAAGTCGGCCTATGGCGCATCAGGAAGAGCGGGAAGGGGGGAGGGTAAGGAGGGGGGGGCCGGCGTTTCGTTTCGTGGAAGGATTTGCAAGAGTGTGTGGAGATTGGGTTCTGACCTCCTCCCTCGCCTCTGCAGTTACCACAGCATCAGGATCGAGACCGTCCACTACTGCGACCGCGAGGCCCTGCTGGCCGACAGACGCAAGCACAAGACCTTTTTCGAGTACAACGGAGAGCCCGAGGACACCTCCCGGGAGCGCCTGAAGCTGTTATGCAGAACCCTCCGCGAGGACCCTGCCCGCCTGGGCCCCTTGGTCGAGTACTTCAAGCTGCCATATATGCTGAGGGAGTCATGTCAGGCCGACCTGGCCCGGACCATCGCCGTGCTGCCCAATCTGCGATACGTCGACCTTCCCGAGGCCCTCTACCACGACGATAACTCGTACATCACTCTGCGCATGGAGGTGGAGGCCCGGTGTCTCAACCTTAGAAAGATGACCTATATGCGCGGATCTGAGCGGAGTCTGGAGCGGGTGGCCACCGGGCAGGTGTTCCGGAACCTCGAGGTGCTGGAGTTGCGCGGCCTCCAGGCAGATCCCACAGTCATCGTGCATGCTCTCGCCGTGTTAGACGGCCTGCGCGCTCTCAAGGTCGTGGACTCCAAGGTCATCACCGACGAGATCCTGGCGCACAACAGCGAGATGCTGCCCGCCTTCCCGGCGCTGGAGGAGCTCATACTGGAGGATACCCCGGGCATCACCGCCAGAGGGCTACAGGCCTATCTGAGCCGCGTCGACACCTCGCAGGCCCTCAAGGTGCTGAGCCTCTCTGAGACTGGCGTGACGCCCTGGACCCTGCAGGACGTCCTGGGCTCAGCGCCCAACCTGAAACGGCTCACCCTCTCCTATGTGGCCATGAAGTCTCTGCCTCTGGCTGCTGGCACACCCCAGGTGCCACCGCTGGCATCGGCATCCCTCGAGAACTTCCACTATGAGATCATGGCTGCTGCCAACTCCAGCCCTTACTCCAACATCCTGCCGTCCTACTACAACTACCTGTCCGGATCCCTCCTCATGGGCGGCCTGCCTCACCTGCGCGCCCTATACGTCCGAGACGCCAACTTCCCCGACACCCTGGCCGGCCTGCCTCGGCCAGCTCCAAAGTTCGCGAGAGATGCATACAAGCGACCCGGTAGCAGCGGGTCACAACACTCGACCGGGCTCGCCTCCAACATATCCTACAACAGCCTCGGCTCGCCCGCCTTTCCCCCTAACGGCAGTGGCTTCCCGGGCGCCTTCCAACAGCAGCAGCAGCCGCAGATGACGGGCGCCTCCACCATGTCGTACAACGGTCTCGGCTCTCCTGGTTTCCCTCCTCCCAGTGGTGGTGGATTCTCCAACGGCTTCCAGCAGCCACAGCTAACAGGCGCCTCCGCGACCACGAACCCATTCGGCGACCTCATGTCCCCAAATAAGCCCTTCGCCAATGCGGGACAGAACCCGCGCTTCTCGTCCAACAACCCCTTCGCGGCCCTCGCAGGGCCCAACGGGCCTAGCGGGCTCCCGCAGACCCTCGAGGTGTTCACCAAGGGCGACGACGAGCTTAACTGGGGCATGGTCAAGATAGAGCCTGACAGGAAATACGACACGAGTGCGGACGAGGGCCTGGGCAACCGTCCATCCAGTAGCTATGGCCTGGACAACAGCGCCATCGGGTGGAACTCGCGGGCGGGTGCCCGCAAGAGCGTGTTCATGGGCAACGGTGCTGGCGGGTTTCTGGCCGTGCCTGACAACGCGAGGGGCAGGAGGGGCAGTGCGCCTGATGCGAACGGGGCTGACGAGTGGCCGCGACCGAGGAGTGCGGATACGAGAGAGAAGAGGTCTTCGAAGATGGACCTGTGGCGCTGAGGGGTCCGGTTATTATTGGAGAGAAAAAAACACAACAGAGGAAGAGCAGGTTTGGACTGACGGGATATCTCTCCTCTCGAACTTATTCGGCTACATCTCGGGTGTTACTTTCATTCCTAGTGGTCCTCAATCCGCACGCGAGGCTCGTCCCTCGTCTCCTGACGCTACAGAGGTAGCTCCACGTGGAAAGTCACGGGACCAAACCCAAAAATCTCATCCGACTTGGATATCAGGCCTCTTGGAACATTGACGGCTTTTGACTCTTTCCTTACAAGCTGTCGGACCAGCAGTGTGGGTGGGTGTGTGCAAATACTAGCACCAATTATGGATGCGCGCAGCATCGAGCCATTCCTCCGTGTCTTTGGAAGAGATGGGCGTTCAGGTTTCTCTGGAAGAAAGGGAAACGAGCCAATTGAGTGGCAAACCGCTCACTTATTGCATTTCAAGGCGTTCTTGCCGTCTACACTACAAACCTTATGGTGTGTGGTCTGCAACCGAGACCCTCAGACAACAGACTGCGAGTCAGTCGTCGTTTACTGAAGCTTTCTCTGTCTTTTTTCTTCTTCTTCTTTTCCACTGCCATGTTCATCATTTCCTTCTTTCGTCGTTTCTCTTGATGGTGACGCCATGAAAGGTGATCGTCTTCCTCACCTCGTTCTTTTTGCGCCCAGCATGGTCCGTTGCGTCGGTGTTGTACGGAATTATATACCCCCCACCTTCTCGAAGCAGCATAGCAACGCACGGAAGCACGCACGTTTTCTTTCTGGGGTCGTTTGTTTTTTGCTCGATTCCTAAGGGGTTTGGATCTTGTGGTTGGTCGTTGGACGGTCGGTTTGGGGAACAGATGATAGCGGTTGATGATATTCAAATAGAGACTCTTTAAAAAAACGAGAAAAATTCCTGCCCGGGCTTGTGTGCTGTCTGCCTTTGTGCCTAGTAGAAGGATGTTTTTTTTTTTCTCTCTCTATTTTTCTGTCGTCGAGTATTATCCTTGCCTTGTGTGTTGTTTTTCTCTCACGCCCTGGGCCTCAGCCCGGACATTTCCTCATACATCCTCATCATTTTGATATCCCATGCTGAAAGTACCTGGGCGAACCAAGCCCAGCCCAGTCCATTTCTGTGTTGCACACCTTCTTCACCCAACATCTATTCCACCCCCCCCCCACCCCGATTCATAAATGGAATCGTCCCACCACACAAGCACATGCGGCCATACCTGGTGGAAAACTTGGGATCCCGTCCGCTCTCCCCTAAATAAGCCGCCAAGGGCCGGATTAGTAGTCAAGTGGGTGACCATTGGCGAATACCCGGTGTTGCATGTTTTTTGTTTTGTTTTTTGGGTAGTCTTTTGGCCCCCTTTTCTTCTCTCTTTTCCCTTTTTTCCTTCTTCTTTAAATTTCTTATCTGCTTCCCCTTCATAACACATGCCTTGCTTGTTTTTATTTCTTTGGTTTCTTGTGTTGTATCTTACGAAAGGGCCTGCCTACAAGCATGGCGCTGCTTCCGTTGGTTGTGTTTGGATTTAGGCAGACTGGTCCACTGATGGTGGTAGTAAGGAGTAGTATTAGTAGTAGTAATGTGCTGATATTCTCTATTTATCAATCGATCCATCAATCCATCATATATCCATAAGAACGAACAAACGCCAGGGCCATGCGGATGGGCGACGAACTCATCTCGTCAAGTGACTGTTCCTCCTCCGTCCGCCAGATCTAGCCACCCACCCCCCTTCCAAGTCTATCAAAGAGAACATATGACAAGGCACAGAAATCCATCCATAGTCAGCGTTAGAAAATCCGGACCCGGACCTGTCCCGGCATTAAAAGTATAGTTACCTCATGTCTTCCTGTTATGTCCCCTGAGCCAACCCCCCTTTCAACCCCCCCCAAATGTTTCAATCCACGCCATCATCATCTTCTTCCTCCTTTTGTTTCCTCGCGGCAGCCGCAGCAGCAGCAAGAGAGTTATCAGAAGCCTTCCGCAGCAGCCCACTCACACCTCTGCCGCCCAGCCTACCAGCCGCTCCTCCTCCTCCTGCGCCACCAAACGGGTTCGGCTGACCACCGCCACTGCCGGTCGGCCGAGGGTTCATGGGCCCGGGCTGTTTCCTGTTTGTCGATGTCGCTGTCGTTGTTGTCTTTTTCTGCTGGCCATCTGCCGGCCTCTCGTCGTCGTCTTCCTCCATCTCGCTGGCGTCCGTGTCGAAGAGGCTGTCGTTATCCCCGTAGATATCCTGAGGCTTACCGCGCCTCACGCGTGCCGGATCGGTCAGCTGAGCTCGGTCGTTGCCTCCCATAAGCGGGTTGTCCGCGTAGAGGTTCGGGTCCCGCCCAAGCACTTTGTCGGCCTTGCTCTGCGGCTTACGCGGGGGCTCGACGTTATAATGTCGTCCTGCGCCTGCGAGCGGCGGGTTCCAGGTTACGGCGCCGTCGTCGTCCCCATCGCCGTCCGGCATGCCCCAGCCAGCAGCGCGCTCGCGAGCCCTCTGCGCATCACGCTCGCGCGACACACGGTCCCGCGCGGCAAGCCACGCTGGCGAGGGCTCCCAGTTCCACCCGTCGCCGGTGGTGTTGCACACAGGAAAGGCCCACAGGTAAGGGTTGGGCCCGAAGAGGTGCAGCAGATTGCGCCGCCAGCCCAGGTCGAAGGCGTTGGGCAGCTTGCCGCTGTCCTGCTCGTCCAGGTACTCCTCGTAGCGCTTGCGCGCCCGCGTGCGCTCCATCTCGTCGTACGACATGTGCCGTGGGACACCATTTACTAGCGGTGGCGGCTGCTGCTGCTGCTGGTGGTGGTTCCTCCTCTCGTCCCGTCCGTTGGGCGTGAGGGTGCGCAGCTCTTCGCCCTCCTCGGGGCGCGTCACGCCCGGCAGGATGTCCTGGTGCATGTCGAGCAGCTGCTGGCCGTACCTGGGCAGGGGGATACCCTGGCCGTCTGTGTGCTGCGCCGTGTACGCGTTCTGCATCGTTTTCCGCAGCGGCGAGAGGTATCTTGTCTTCTCGAGGCACTCGATGGTGGTCTGGCCCCTAGCCGCCAGCACAATGTGCCATATCGTGAAGGCGCCGACCACGAGGGCGATGATCCCGCCGATGACGACCAGCACGATGTAGTTGACGGGCATCAGACTCTCGACGTAGGTAGTGTCGGCCATGACCTCTGCCCAGAGCCACGAGCCCGAGACCACAAAGCCCCAGAGGCTGAAGAGCGAAGTGTAGATCAGGAACAGCAGGAAGGCTTTGTGGTTGCGCAGGCCGATGCAGGTGGCTAGCCAGGGGCAGTGGTGGTCCATCTTGAGCACGCATCTCCGGCAGGTCGAGCAGTGGTGGGCGCGGTCGGGCTTGCGGGCCTGGCACTTCTTGCAGAAGCGCATTTCGCCATTGGCCTTGACAGTCAGGGTCGAGGTCGGTCGGGGGGTCTCTTGGGTCGGGAGGGTACTATAGCCGCTGTCGTTGGTAGTGCTCCCCGGCGGGGTGAAAACGGCGGTGGTGTAGGACCAGTTGAGGAGGGAGTAGAGGAGTATGGCTATGAGGGAGGATGTCGTCCCTGTGGAGAATTCATAGATTAGACTAAGAACAAAAAGGAAAGGAAAAAGAAAAAAGCAAGGTGGAAAGAAAAAAGAAAGTGCAGGCCAAGGCTTGTTGTAGATGGCAATGCGTGCAGACAGACAGACAGACAGACAGACAGACGTAGACATACCTATCCAGCTCGACTTTTGCGCATTATATCCTACACTGCACACTACCAGGACAGCCCAAGTGGTCATTCCATAGACAAAAAGTAATGGGAAATAGGTGGTGCACCGGCAACAGCACCTCTCGAGCCTCCTTGCCCAGCGAGCCATGACAGAAGGTGTATCGAAAGAGCCACGCCTGTCCATCGGTGTGGGAGAGGACTTTGGGGGTGTGACTGAAGCAGATGAAGGATCACATCAAGCCAGGAAACCAGTGGGTGTACATGCCAGCTGGAGTATAGACATGAGCAATGGGGCAGCAGGTTGAAAAGGAATGTCAGGCTTGATGTGCTGCGTATGGGAGCTGGTGGTGTTGGTGGTGAGAAGCTTGGGTTTGGGGGGGACTGGCGATGTGTCGTCGGTGAGGCTGAGCCCTGTTGACCACACTACTGGGCGTAGGCTAGTTGCTATAGCACACTGTAGTACCTCTGCTCTGGGTCAATGTGCCACTAAATTCTCATGCTAACCCCATGCCCCCACTGCCCCTGGGCCATAACCGCAGGCAGCGCCCCTACAGTAGTTGGATCTCAGGGGTCCCAGCTATACTACTACAGGTCTGTTAGGCACTACTGAGCCTCTAGAGTTCCCGCTGGTGGGAGCTAAAAATAGGAAGCCCCTTCTAGGGGTTTTCAATTGCTGCATCCGGAGTTTCCGGTGCAATGGATTACTCATCTGTTGTGTGTGTACTGCATCCTGCAGAATATTTTGACATTGCACCTCCTCACTTTGCATTTGTTTTGTTGGTTGTTAGCAATGTCTATAGCAGGCTGTTACTCAGTCCAGTATAAAGGACTTTATAGGGCAAGCTCTCTAGCAGCTCAAAGCCTATAGTATAGCACAACTAGTCATGATAACCACCCTAGACAGGGGACTTGGGGGTCTCCTTGCATGCTACTTTGACGCGCTATGGAAGTTGTGAACCAACACTTGTTAACTACCAGTTCAGCTTCATCACCTTTGATCTCACAAAATGGTGTAGTAGAGGCAAAGGCAATTGTCCTACACCTTGTAACAGAAACACAGAGCTATACGTTATTGCAACCTGTCATACCAGTTTGAGGTTCCCCTCGCCAAACCTTCATTACCATGTCCTGGTCAGCCCCGGTATATGAAAAGAGTTGGGATCCTCAAACCCAGCAGGAGACCTCAGTCCCTCATACCCATCAAGAACCAGCTGGCTAGTCATTATATTGAGGTTAGGAAGTTGGCCCATTAGTAGGAAAAGCTACCTATAATCTAGGGGGTTGCTAAGGCTGAGCATGTTATAGCCGTGTTTGGGCCGAACAGTGAACCAGTACTGAGATACACAGCTTCAGAGCCAGGTAGACCTATCCTCACCAGATGATCAGCTTCATAATCGTTTCCCCGAAATACTGACTATCCATGCAGAGACCATTATTCATTAGACCTGCTGAGTATCCCTGTAGGAGACAGATAAGCGGGTGGCATAGTATTTGTACACACACCTAAGCTGCTCAACACGTTGAAGTGCCCGAGTCCGTCCGCCTAGGTCAAGCTCCCACACGCCCCACAACTCGGGCCCAACCGCATACCAACAATACTGTACCAAGTACTACGGTACAGCGGCAGAGCATGGACATGCCACCATCGTCGCTGCCCTTTTCAATCTCATCCCATATCACCCCGCCCGTCTACGTCAGTGGAGGAATGATGACAGGAGACTACTCTCAATTTTGTCCTCTTCGACCACCCAGTTCGACCTTGCGCAGAGGAGAATGGCCAAGCACTCGTCGTGTGAGGCAAGATTACCACCACACCATCCCTGAGCAGAGCTGACTGGTGATTAGACATCAACGACTAACCTCGTGCGCTGACCGTGAGAGTGGAAAATGAACTGATCGCTGACATAAACCCGAAAGCGAGACCTCCTTTCCAGCTTGCACTTCCTTTCTCTCTTGTCTTTCAACGAACAACTTTCTGTTTAAGTGTTGTCAACGCATCTCGAAGAGGGGCGTCAACAAAAGCAATGATCAGTGAACAAGAGATCTCAGAAGTCTCTACGAGTCACCACGGAGACGTCGATATCCCACAGAAGAAGGCATGCCACCAGACATGTTCACTAGCCCTCGAACCTCACCTCGAGCTAGACCAGCCGCAGAAGGCGAACATGCTCTGGCGACGAACCGCGCTTCGGAGCCTACTGCAACATCCTACTGCTTGATGCCTGTCACAAGTGGGTCAATGCCGATGCCGGGATTCTTGGTGTGGCTGACATGCTGACATGGTGCCCAGCCAGGCGTCCTTGGCTGAACAATGATCGCCAAGGTTGACGTACGTTAGGACGCGCCTCCATATATACAGGACATCTCCGCTGCTGCAGCTAGGCCAGAGTAGGTCTCCACAGCGGGCTGCTGACACCACCATAGTGCACGTGAAGGATTCAGCAGCCAGTCGTGATGCCCTCCGTCCTTTACAATACTATCGTCGAGCGCAGCATGTGATTGGTAGCCTTGTGCTATTATAGTGGGATATGTAATCTTTCAGAGTGTCCACGCCACGATGTGACTCTCGTGCGGCTGAAGGGTGGTGGGGCATATTCATGCTGAAAAAGGAGCCTCGCTCTCTGCTTGGGAACCTTTATATAAGCCTACGTCTGAGAGGTCTTGTTCAGCACCTTGACCTCTTTTCCAAGCAGAACTGTGTTCATAATTTTTTAGACCAAGACACGATGAGCTCCCAACAGCCAGTGGCGGCACCGGCGAAGAAGCCGACCGAGGGGGAAACGGCCATGAAGGAGATGTGGGCCGACGCAGCCAAGTCATTCGAGACAATATGCCACAAGTCGCTCCAGAAGGGTGAGGTGAGGTCGTTTGACGACCTGAAGAGGATCATTGAGAGCGCCAACAAGGCATCGTTCGACACAAGTCCGGAGCAGAAAGACAAGTGGGACAAGGCCAAGGACGTGGGGCTTCAATCCCTCAAGTACATGAAGCTGCTTGTTGGCGTTGCCTCTCAGGCTGCTACCTTTGTAGGTTCTGCTGGATTACAACCTCGTCATGGAAACCCGAGTCCACACTGACAATCAGTCTAGATCCCTATGCCTCAAGCGGCAGCCAACATCACCTGCTCCGCCTTGTCCTTTGTGTTCGACATCCCCGAAGCCGTCAAGGGCTACAACGATGCCATTGGCCAGGTCTTTGATGAAGTGTCCTCGGCGCTCTCCCAGTTCCATATCTACGAGTCCATGGAGACCATCGATCCGAAGCTCGTCACGCAGATCCACAAGGTCATGGTCAGCTTCGTCAAATTATGCGCCCACGTCGTCAACTACCGCCAGGGTAGCAAGCTGGACCGCTTCAGACGACACTTCAAGTCCATCTTCGAGGGCGACTCGGACCTGGCCACCGAGATGACCGAGTTCAAACGCGTCCTGCAGCAACAGCGTGACGTTGAGGGAACCATCACGCTTGACAACGTAGTCAAGACGAGGCAGGATATCGCGCTGCTGCTCGAGAAGTTCATCGTATTCGCGAAGTCAGCCGAGGAGACGCAGAAGGGAGTGCAGTCCCTCAGAGACGACGCAGACCGCGAGAAGACGCTCAGCAAGATCCGTGACGCTCTCGGCGTGGAGACAACGGTGCGTCTCGACACCAGAACCACGCAGACTTGCACGGATATCCATGCCAAGTGCTCTACAGGCACGGGTGAATGGATCTGGGCGAACGATGCGTACACGAGCTGGATAGCGGCCAAGGGCAAGAACAGCTCTAATGTGCTCGTCGTGGCGGGTCCCTCCTCCTCGGGCAAGACCTTGACCACCGCCCTCATCACCAAGAACCTTGAGGGCTTCAAGGAGCGCACTTACGTAGCGCACTACTTTTTCCCTGCCAGCGCCAAGAAGTCTGATGGCGAGAAGAGCCCTGTGCGGAGGGCTCTGAAATATATGGCCTTCCAGATCGCGAGAGTCGACGGTACGGTGCGAAAAGCTCTGGGCAAGGTATGCGACCCCGGCACCAACGCGTTTCGTAGCTCGGCGAGCCTGGAGAGCCTGTGGGCAGACATGAAGATAGGCACCTCTGGCTCGGGGGCCGCGTACTACCTTGTCTTTGACGGCCTCGAGAATTTGCCCCCTAAGCAGGCTGAAGAGCTTCTCGACTTCATCTTCAGCCCGGATCTAGCCGAGAAATCGGCAGGCGACGTGCGCGTGCTGGCGAGCGGCACACCTGATACATTTGTCAGAAGCCAGGCATCCGTGAAGGCGCTCATGATCAACATGGATGAGTGCAATGAGCCGGATATGCAGATCTATATTCAGGAGAAGCTGAGTGGTGAGGGGTTGTTGCAGCGCACAAGGCCCGACTCGGCCCAACAAAAGGCACGGGACAAAATCATCGAGAGGCTGCCACAGAAGTCAGGGGGCAGCTATTCCCAGCTGCAATTTGAGCTAGACGACGTTATTCGCCTTCTCAGCACGCGCGCGACGGTCGAGGAGCTGGATCGCATCCTGGACCAGCGCATGAGCAGCCACGAGGTGGCCGTCAAGAACCTGCAGCGCTCATTGAACTCGAGAGAGATCGGCGAGCTCAACGAGCTCATAAGATGGGTGGTCTTTGGCTGGGAGTATATGACCTTGAGCAAGCTGGAGGCTGCCATGGTGAGTTTATATCCAACCCCCATTTGACTTTGTGTGGCCCACAGCCCGGAAAGCTGACCACCGTCATGCAGTACCTTTATTCAGGCACAGAGTCTCTTTCGTCCCTGGCAGACATCATCAGGAACAAGTACTTGGCCGTCCTCAGAATTGAGGACGACACCGTGTACGAGCAGTCCGACGTCATCGAGACCCTCCAAAAAGAGAGAGACCGCTCTGGCAAGCTGTCTCAGCCCGAAGGGCGTGCCAACATCAGCATGACCATTACCATCAATAATGTAGACCAGGAGACCTGCGGCCACTTCTTCTGGGACCTGGCGCAGAGGACGATCCGAGACAAGTTCAAGTTTGAGTTCGACGCCGCGTCCAACACCCACAACAACTCCGTGGCCATCACTGTGGATGCATTCGAGGCGGACCACACCATCTTAAAGCGGGCGTTCGAATTCCTCAGCGAAGAACCCAAGGAAGAAACCAAGGAGATTGGGAGTTACTTCGTCTGCTGGCTGCCGGACCACCTGCGCCGCCTCCGCGAGCTCGAGGATGACGGCAAGGGATCCCTGGACCCGAACGAGCAGCTCGAGATCGGACGCAGCCTGTACAACCTGTTCAAGGATCAAGAGGTGTTCAAGCGCCACCAGGACAGCTTTGAGCAGACCTGCTGGACCGTAGAAGACCTGCACAATATGCAGACGTGGCTGATGGACTCGGCCGTCGTGCGGAGGCTGGACAATAAGCAGTGGCTGCTCAAGGTGCAGCGGGCTGCTGCCAACCCGGTGAGGGGCTTTTTGAGCGAGTTTGTGAGCTTTGTTGTGAGATACTTCTTGAGGGAGCGGACCTGGGAGGCGCGCAGTGCGTTTGCTTGGGTTGAGAAGTTCATCAGTGCGGTAAGTTCTTGTCGTGGCCAAATACACTTCTCAAGTGGCACTCGTTCTCAGACCACGCCCCTTTGTGTCGGAACCAAACGTGCTGCCGAGCCCCGCTGACGCTTCCTTGGAAACAGGACGACGAAAAATCTCAACAGCGCGTCAGCACCGCCGAAGACGACGGCGCGAACCCTCCCAGCCCATCCCTCAGCGAGTCTCAGGAGATCGACTGGGACCACGTGAGCAAGTGGTGCCAGGACTGGCTTGGACTGAACGATTCAGATCTGGACTCTCTCTGGTACGAGCGTCTAGCCGAAGCAGCACTCTGGCGGAACAGCAACCCTGCCAAAGTCGTATCGCTTTACGAATGCGCCCTTGAAAAGGAGAGCCCGAGCTGGCGGTGCCACCGCGGGTCAGGCGAGGCCTATCACGGCCAAGACCGAGTTTCGGACGCGATCGCACAACTAGAACTGGCGTTGGAGGCGGCGGAACAGGCGGACGCCGTGCCAGCGCCGGAAAAGAAGGACATTGTAGGCTTGCATTTGCTATTAGGAGACTATGCGGCCGAGGTGTCAGATGTTCTGAAAGCAGTGAACCATTACTCCTTTGCGTGCGACAACGGAGACACAGAGCAGAGGAGACAAGGAGGGATAGGCCAGCTCAAGGCGAGGCTGAGGCACCAAGACGCAGAAGAGGTGCGAAAGTGGCTGCACCGCATAGTAGCCAAGGAAGACGATGGTGACAACATGGCTACAGTCTGGAGGCTGATTGCAGCAGATGACGATTATGATTATATCATCTCAGGAATATTCACTGTGGCCAGGAGTGACGCCGGTCTTCGAGAAGGACTCATGGATGCACTGAAGACGGCGACGGAGACTTCTACACGGGACAGAGACCAGGAAGCCGACAGGTCGACAGACGACCGCTTCGCCGAGGACGAAGCCCGTGGCGTCCTGCTTTACTACAGGGGTCTCGAGGTCTCGCCGTACCCTGAGCGTGGGCCCGAGGACTGCAACGAGGCCCTGAAGCTCTGGGAGGAATGCCGCAAGCTGCTCCGGGATGTTGGCGGCCCGAAAGCCTATGTCGTGCGGCTCAGTGCCACCTCGGAACTGGCCAAGCACTACTTCCACAGAACGGTGGACGAAGAGAACCAGGACTACATCGATATGCTCAGTCAGCTGGACGACCCTGACATGACCATCCTCTATAGCGATTCGCCTGGGTTCGTCGGTGCGGCCTATGCGCTCCGGGGCGATCTCGAGAAATCAAAGGAGGCCCTGGCGCCGCGGATCAGATACGGACTGGAGGTTCTCGCAGATGACGTGCCCGAGAACGACGGCACCGGGCTTTCTGTCATCTACGGGACCATGGTGCAACATGGCGACTTCAGGAATGCGGCTGTTGCCCTGTCCCTGCTAGGGCAGCCGGATCTCGTGACGGGAGCACTGACCTTCGATCCTAAGGATCTCACGGGTGTCGACGAAGTAGGTGACGATAGCGCGCGCGAGCAGAAGCTGCGGGAGACACTGAGCAAGCTAGCCAAGGAAGCAGTCCAGGCAGCCAAGACTCAGGTTCCGGATCCTCTGCAACATCTGCAGCGAGTGGAAGTCGCCAAAGGCTACCTGGAATCCCTCTTGCAGCCCAACGGAACCCAGATCGAGGCGGAGGATGGCAATGACGGCGAGGCCGGAATGACCAACGGCCAGGGCGGCGAGGACGATGACCAAGCCAAGCCATACTCCCCGACGCAAGTCGCATGTCGTCTCCTCCACGACCGCGTATCCCTCGTCCAGGCGAGCCACACGCCGGAGGTGGACCGCACGCTGTTACAGTGGTCCTGGACCTGCGACGGCCGCTACCCAGACGGCAACCGCTGCCCGAACGGAAGCGCCTTCGACAGCGTGCACTACCACTGTGTCTACTGCTCGGACCGGGACTTTTGCGTGGACTGCCTGGGCCGGATGCGCGACCCGGGATCTGGCGTGCGCATCACGGCATGCAGTCCGCGGCACAAGTGGTTGCGGGTGCCCAAGCTCGGTGGCGACTTTTATGTCGGGATGAGGGCGGAGAGCGTACGGATACCCAGCGGGGTGAGGCCCGTGGAGGGTGACGACAAGGTCTTGGAGATTCTTTATGACGAGGGTGACGAGGGATGGGGACAGGAAGTCAGCGTGGAGTCGTGGAGGAAGGGGTTGGAAAAAGAGTGGGGGTTTGTGGTTGAGGAGGTGGAGATGGAGGAGTCGGAGGAGGCAGAGACAGAACCATTGTCGGCCTACCCATCGTAAAGGGCGAGACATACAGCTAGCATACTTACACACTCATGACACACCTGCTGCTGGGCTGGTTTTCGTGTGCAAAAAAACGAATATCACGAGATCATATGAATCAGTTCATGAAGCTATAGAACACTGTCAGAGCTTTCCTATCCTTGTTCCCAGCATCGTTTCGTCCTTGCAAGACTCAATAGTGTTGTTCACACATGATGGCATTTGTAACGTACCAGGCACAGTTCTGCTTGGAGTACTTACCGGAGTATGGAGTCACGTACCAGGCACAGTTCTGCTTGGAGTACTTACCGGAGTATGGAGTCCGGAAATGCCTCAACGGTGAATCCACGTGCATCCCCTAAGATACCAATATGTAGTGTCCAGAGCCTGACACAAGTCTCTGCGTCCGTTGACACAACCCACGCACACAACTCCACTGCAACATTGTTCTTCAACTCTTTTCCTTTTTCTCTTCTTTTTTTTATTCCCAAACTGACAAGATGTTTCGTTCCCCATTTTCCGTTAATCTTTCTGGCTGTATGGTTCCTCTCCACATCTAAGCACCCCAGAGTCCCCCCTGTCCAGCTGACTGGAGATCGAGCAAGGCAAGTGCCTCAGATGTCAGGCTCACACCACCGTCGGTCTTGTTTTGCTCTTGCGGCAGAAGCTGTCGGGCAGCCGGGGTCTGCTCTTGCACTAGGGAGAACGGCTGAGCTCGAGGACGGGTGCTGGGGCCGACGACCGACGGGGCCATGGCCGGGTACTTGGAGCTCAGCTGCTCATCCATCTCTGTCAGGAACGTTTGTCTGTCAGCCGTCATGCTGTTCGGCGTGCCGGGTGTGATGTCACGGTGCTCCTGCTGAAGCTTGACCAGAGCGTCCAGTGTGAGACGTGGAGTGCTGGCGGAGCTAGCAGGTACGCGGCCAGCCTGTCGACCACAGCCTCGCTGGCCGGGCTTGGGATCACCATACTCGGCCTTGGCTTTGGCCGAGACGTCGTAGATCGGATTACCATCCTCGTCATGTCTACCCGTGACCTCGATGAGATCCCAGGTCAACTGACTTAGAAAGATCTCGTAGATTTTGCTATCGCGAATGCTACACTTGCGGCTAGGCGATTCGACGTGAGCAGCAAGAGAGAAGCGTGATTCGAAGCGGTCATAACAGACTGGGCAGATGAGGGTTCTCTCCTTTCTGTTGCCCGTGTGCTTGATGGAACGAAGGTGGTGGACAAGGCCCCCCTTGGTCTTGCATGTATCACTACACCGGTTCAGCCTGAGATCAGTCGCGGTCTTGAACTCTAAGCGAGGCTAAGAAGAAGGCCATTTTGAGGGCTAGCAGGGTAACCAGGAGCCATGACAGATAGGGACAGGAGTACTCACCCGCATTTGGGGCACTTATACTTTCGGGTGTAGGGGTTGAGATACCGATCCGCATCGAATTGAGGGTGTCCAGGATGGTTGGGATCAGTTATGTGGCGGGCCTTCCGCTCGTCGTATGGGCTTCTCGCATCGCCAGTCAGAAGGTCAGGGACATTTCGGTTACCGCAGAGGCGGTCTTGTTGGGCGATTCCCGAGAACTCGCCAGGATTTGACACATCTGCTGTGCCCCGACCGAGTTGCTTTGGCTGGGCCCACGGATTCTTCTCGACCTCGGTCTTCCAGACCGACTGGGGGGATGTCTGCGGGTCATGGTCCAAGAACAAGGAGAAGTCCCTGGGAACTCTGACACCGCCCTGCTGCTCATCAAGCTCAGTGAGGCCCCTGGCGAACTGGATATTCATCTCGCAGCGTGCAGCGGCACTCTGGGGCGTGATCTGGCGACACTGGTCGGACTCGACGTGCTTGACGAAGCTCGAGATCTTGCCGAAGTGGGACTTGCACCCAGGGCAGAGGATGTCCTGCTTCTTTGTGTGATTCTGAGCGCGAGAGAGTTAGACCAGCCTGGTGGAAGGGGAATGTCCAGAGTTCCGATATCCTTACCTGGCGGTAATGGGTACGCGCAGCACCACGTGTCATGAAGTCCCGGTCGCAGACGTGACAATAGATATGAACCGCCTCGGAGTTCTCATTACTGTCCTCCTCGAGGAATTTAGCTTTCTTGTGGGCACGCAGCTCCTCGTCCGTCTCGAACTTCATGCGACAAAATCTACACGCTGGGGGAGGAGAGAACTCGTGCTCCAGTACAGGAGCCGCGTTCATCAGATCCTGAGACCAGGTAGACGCCATGTCGCCTGCTGGAGCCTCCGTCAGCTTGTTTCGGTTCGAGAAAGGTGGCCTGATAATGAACAGCAGGTACTTTCGAGTGGGTGAGACTGGGGCGATTACTGGATGTGTTTTGGTGGGTGGAAAAGGAGAAGTGGATGGTAGAGACGCGGGGTTTTAGGGTAGAGTGTTGTGGACTGGTCTTGATCGCAACAGAGAGACACTGGAGTGCTGGGCTTACTTGAATCACCGTCCATAGAAGGTTGCTGGGTATCACCACTTGTGGAGGGCTGCTGGCGACTAGGATAAGTGTCGAGGTGTTGCATGTGACCTGGGACCCTGAGCACTCCGGCAGTGCCCAGTTTTCGGACAGGTCGACCCATGGCTGCGTTAATGATTAGACTGCCTGCCATTGCCTGCAGTGAGAATGGAATCCTCGTCGTGTGCTATGATGTTATGTGCCATGAATACAGTATCGCGTGATCACAGTCTAGGAAGGAAGCCCAGATTGATGGTGACATGTGCTTTCCTGATCCCGAGGGCACAAACTGAGAAGGGACAATGCGACACAAGGAGAACAAATTCAGATAGATGGCTGAGTAACCAGGAGAAGGTGAGCAGTCGAGGGGAACAAGAAGAAGGAGAAGCTGGGCAGATGTGGGGGAGACTAAGAGACAGCTCAGGTGGGTGCGGTCTGTCTAGGTGCAGAAAGAAGGTGCCTGGGGGAACAGCTCCTTACCCTTCTTTGCCAGATGCACAGGAAGACCCATGTAAACTGAAACTGTAGAAGCATTGTGGTCCAACCTTGACCATGAAGGCTGTCTGAGAACAAACTCCTTATCAGCCTGTCCTGCAGACTTCGAGTAGACCATGGAATCTTCCTCCTACTCCCCTACCTCACACAAACACACACCTACCTTTGTGGCTCTTCTTCTTGGTGATAAGCACACATACTGTGCTGTTGAGTTGATGACACTCGTCATAGCCTTTTTCAGCATAACCTCCTTCAACCAGCCCCCTGTATCCAGCAAACATGAACACTAATTATACTCATGCTTCCAGTGCTGCTTCGAGGCACTATTGCTTGTGTCTGTGATCAATTGTTTGATTGACTGCATCCACTTTGCTATGACCATTGTACAGTGGCTGGTGGGGCCATGCCAGTAAGGGGTCACAAGTCTCCATGGCTTGTGATAATGTGCTCGAGGTATCAACCTCAAAAGTAAGTACGAGAGATCAAGGAAGGCTGGCCGCTGTGACATGATATCGAGGTGAAGTTGAAGAAGCTTAGCAGAAGAACCCTGCAAAAGCACATGCATGTGGGTCATTACTGCCATGTAAGCCACAGGCACCCAGTAGTGGGGGGGGGGGGGGATCCTCATTCGTCATCAGCCCTTCCCTTTGGGGGGGGGGGGACGCTCTAAGTACTCCGTACTGTGCTCAATGTAGCAGGTACCATGTACCGTGTACCCCTTCACCTTCAGTGCATGCTCTCTCTCCCTTTCCGCAACAAGACACCTTGCAACAAGATACACCTTCTCACCTACAGACTGAGCCATCTCGACCTCTGCCAGCCGACTACCATTGAGCAGATACGCTCGTTTAGGAGAGGCGTTTTCCGAATTACTCACATAATTCTCAGCTTCATCTTTTCCGGATGGCCGTATAGGGCGTTTGTAGCGATCTGATTTATCTACTTGGATTTCCTCAACCCTCCTCCTCCTCCTCCGACGACGACGACAGTACAGCCTTCACAAACATACATCCACCCATTCAAACCCGTTACCATGCCTCCCGCCAAATTGAACAGTAAATCGCCCACCATCAGGCGCATCCGTAAGTATTTCCAGCCCAAGTTTCCGAACGAGAAACCGCTTGGGCAGCTTCCTCTGTCTCTCTTTGCTCCATGATAACGAACCAGCTGACCTGGGCTCTTTGCACAGTCCGCGAGGCACAGGAGCTGTCCTCCACCCCCTCCCCCAGATTACACCGCCACCCCTCTCGAGACAGACCTCTTCGAGTGGCACTTCACCCTCCGCGGGCCCCCCGGCTCTCCCTACGCCGAGGGGCTCTACCACGGCCGCATCGCTCTGCCTCCGACCTACCCCCTGCGTCCGCCCTCCTTCCGATTCCTGACCCCGTCCGGCCGCTTCGAGGCCAACCGCGAGATCTGCCTCTCCATCAGCGGCCACCATGAGGAGACCTGGCAGCCCGCCTGGGGCGTGCGCACAGCTCTCGTCGCCCTGCGATCCTTTATGGAAACAGACCCAAAGGGCCAGCTTGGTGGCCTCGACACCTCCGATGCCGTGCGGCGCCGCCTTGCTGCCGAAAGCAGAGGATGGCGCTGCACCGGCTGCGGGGCGCGTACTAACGAGGAGATCATCCGCGAGTGCGAAGAGGCTGCCGCCGCCGCCGAGTCTGCCGAGGGGGGCTGCCGATGGTAGTGGCGGCGGCAGCAGCAGCGGTAGCGGCGCTGGGCACAAGGAGGTGGAGGTCCCGCCAGAGCTGAAGATGGGTTTCCGGGACGAGATGGAGAAGGAGGCTGCGGCCGCTGCTGCTGGCGCCGGCGCCAGCGGGTCGGCCGAGGATTCCGAGAGCGCAGAGCTGGCAGAAGGATTCGTGCAGACTGCACCGCGGCCGAGTGTCGATGTCTCGGCGGGGGCTGCACGGCCAGGACAGACGGTCCCACAACCGACCAGGACAGTGCCGTTACCCGATGCAACGCGTAATGCGGCTGTACCGGGTCGGCAGGCGCCGGTGTTGCAGCAGCAGCAGATGCAACAGACGTTTCACGACGATGCCCAGTTGTGGATGACCGACAGGGTCATTGCCGCGCTGGCCATCTGTCTGGTGGCCATGTTACTGAAGGTGATACTGAAATGGGTGTGGGCTGAGTGATGCAACATTTAAAAAAGAGAAAGGGGGAAAAAAGGAAAGGGGAAAAAAAAAAAAGAGGAAAAAGAAGCTGGCCTACAGGCCATACGGGGCACATGCTAGCAGAGTACTGGGGTTATTTTTTGATATCGGCGTCCATCAGGGATGGGGAGAAGGCGTTGCAACAAGACTCACGGCGTTCTTTGGCGCAATGAATTTTATAGCAGGACACGTCAGGATAGGAAGCCAGTAGTTCGGCAATAACTTGAATAGCAGCATCTGGCAGGCCTGCGACTGACGCGGCGCCAGAGTCGAGAGATTTCTACCAAAAATTCATTTTCTCCCAAATACGCTCCACCACCATCCCTCCTCCCCCCGCCGAGATGTACGACACTTTCAAGAGTTGACTCTTCAAGCAGCAGAGTCATTGATCCCCTCATGTGGGACTATACCATCCAAAATCATTGATCGTTCATTGCATCCGGTAGGCTCTTCGGAGGGCTAGAAACGGTGCTGGTATATAAAAAGATGCCTCGATATGCTAAAGATCTTCATATACAGCCGTTGTTGCCTTTTTTGGGAAAGGGAGACCCTGAAAATAAAGCAGACAGACCTACATGGTACAATGCACCAATGATGAACCGGATGCTTTTGCCCAACCCAAACGCTCGCAGAAAGCCCTCCTGTTGTCCCTTTTTTTCTTTTTTGGTGACCTTTGCCGGTATTAAGTACACGTGGCACATCGTCCTCCTGGAAGGCACGAATGCTTGCCACAGTCGCAAGCCCCTTCCCTACGAATAGCACGGTCAGTCGCGCGCGGGTCCCCTTATCCCATGATCATTCCCTTCATGCTACCGATGTCGCCTTCCTTGGCCGCTATCTCGAAGTAACCATAGATGATACTAAAAGAACGATCTCGTTAGCAAAGGCTCCAGGTTGACATGAGGTCGGAGAGAGAAAGGTGGGAGGCACTTACGTGACGGCAAGAAGGGTTCCAGTTCCGGAGCCAAGGGCGCCCAGAAGGTCGCTGGCAACGGACAGCGCTCCGATGCAGGCACCACCAAAGGCGGCGGCCGTCGGGATGATGCGCTTGAGCTCCTTGTACATGCTCTGGTCACGGTGACCGGCCATGACAAGACCCTGATCCTTGAGCTGCTTGGCGACATCGCGCGGGCTGGAGCCAGACACCTCGATCCAGGTCTTGGAGAAGACGGCACAGGCAGTGAGCATGTAGGCGATGTAGATGACGGTGTGGATCGGGTCGATGAGAGCCTCCTTCATGTTCATCGGGGGCGACATGTAGTAGACAAGGCCGGAGATGGGAGACAGCTGGCCGCCACCGCCCTCCTTAGCCTCCCAGATACCAAAGAGACGGACCAGAAGGTTCTCGGAGAAGCGAGAGTACAGCATCTGCGAGATGAGGAACACGTTGGAGGACAGGGCAGACTGCAGCATGATGGGCATGTTGGAGGTGTAGAACAGGCGGACGGGGTAGGAACCACGAGCTCCACGCTGGCGCGAGGACTTGATAGGGATCTCGACGCGGAAGCCCTGGAGATAGATGACAGCGGCGAAGACGACGAGCGTGGCCAGCAGGTTCATGACGTTGGGCAGGTTCTGGCGGTAAAAGGCCTCCTGGAGGGCACGCTGCTTGTTGGGCCAGGTCATGAGCAGGTGGAAGAGCGCGATGACGGCGCCCTCGTACTCGGGGCCACGGCCAGTGTTGATGCTGGTCGGGGAGAAGGCCTTCCACATGATGGACTCGCAGATGTTGGTGGCGATGAAGAGGGAGATACCGCTGCCGAGGCCATAACCCTTCTGCAGGAGCTCGTCGAGGAGGATGACGATCATGCCGGCAATGAAGAGCTGGAGGATCAGCAGGACGACGATACCGGCGCCGAGGTCAGAGGGAGGGCCGTAGAGGCCAGTGAAGACGTAGACGGTGGCGGTACCAGCGGACAGGATGAAGGCGAACAGCTTCTGGGCGGTCTGGTAGAGCTCACGGTCGGACTTGAGGTCGAGGTTGACGTCGATCAGGTGGGTACCGGCCAGGAGCTGGAAGACCATGCCAGAGGAGACGATGGGGGTGATACCAAGCTCCATGAGGGTTCCCCGGTTACTCGCCATCATCATACGCAGCCAGTATAGAGGGTCGGAGGTGTCAGAGGACACGATGCCGTAGAGGGGCATCTGGCTCATGACCAGGAAGATCAGGAGCGTGAGACCTGTCCACATCAACTTTTGGTTGAAGGGAATCTTGGTCTCAGGCTGCTGAACCTCTGGGAGGAACGGCACGAAGGGCTTGACCAGGTCGAGGAAACGTACTGCCAGACGGGCGCACATATGTCAGCTCTGGTCTGCGAAGGCAATTGGCCGCGCGACGCCAGTATCTGGAGGCCCTCGCGAGAGCGCTCGAGGGCGAGGACGGGGGGAGAAGGGATCCGGGACAGCTTACGGCTACTCATGATGGGCGACTTTTTTTTGGATTGTAATGAACTCGTCTAGAGAGGCATCCAAGAGATGGAGAAGAAGAAAAAAGAAAGAAAGAAAAATTCGAGCCACAGAATGGCCCGGGTAGAGAACTGGTTGCAGTACTGACGGGTGCAGTTGTGAAAGGAGAGGAGGAGGTGTGGTCTAAAAAGAGGAGGGAGAGAGCTCCAAAAAAGTGTCAACGATTAAGAGTAAGGTTGGCGGCGCATTGCGCTGTGGTGGTGATCTGGCTTCTCCAAGCTCCAATTTGTGATGTGTCCAATACGGAAAGCCCAGCTCCACTTCTTCCTGCCCCAGCTCCAGCGTACTCGACACAACTGGAGCTGCTGGGCAGGGGTCAGTCAGGCACCCTGGCACCCCATACGCCACTGTAGTGTAGTTACATATTACTACTGAGTATTACTTACTCGTCACAGTACCTACAGTACTTTGTAGATGGCAAAGGGCGACACTAAGTGAATAGTGCTCCACGTGACGGCAGCCCATTCAGCTACTAAAACGGCGCCGAGGTCGGCAATTTTTCTCAGTCCGCTCACTCTGTATCTGGCCGCCATAAACCTAATCTAAGGGTCCATCTTCATTTCACTTTTTGGGCTGCCAGCCAGCCCAGCACCCTTGCTGGTACACCTTTTTATTTTCCTTAATTGCCTTGTAACAATGTCATGATCAGACCTCGGTTTCGTACCGCTCCGAGCCTCAGATCGATACGATGTTCTGCCACAATGTCCAGTCGCAAACCTCCATCGAACCCGCTGGTGGTCATTCTGGGATCCACGGGTACAGGAAAATCTGAGGTGAGTTCGAGTGTCGTCATGAGATGCACCGTAACACTCATTTTGTCTTTTTATTTTTCTTTCTCGCTGAGACCTTCAAGTCATGAACTAGTATGCTGACAAGATAATTCTCAGCTAGCTGTCGATCTGGCCGTCAGATTTAACGGAGAGATCATCAATGCAGATGCCATGCAAATGTACAATGGCCTGCCTATCATTACCAACAAGATATCCCTTGAGGAGCAACGATCTATCCCACATCACCTGCTTGGTAATATCAGCCTAGACGAGGAGACTTGGATTGTTGGCGTTTTCAGGAGAGAGGCTAGCAAGATCATCCAAGAGATCCGTAGTCGGGGTCGTCTCCCCATCGTTGTTGGGGGCACTCACTACTACACTCAGGCGTTGCTCTTCAGGGACAACCTGGTAGAATCAAACAATGGGGCTCCAGATCAGCTGCCACCGCAGGACCACTCTGCCGAGTTTCCAATATTAAACGACACTACTGAAGCGATGTGGAAGAGGCTGAAAGAAGTCGACCCTGTTATGGCTGATCGATGGCATCCGAACGACAGACGGAAGATTCATCGTTCTTTGGAAATATTTCTCACTACAGGCAAGAGGGCATCAGATATTTACGCGGAGCAGCAGAAGAGGAAAGCTCAGAAACAGCATGCTGTCGCTGGAGACGAGTCGGACCCGCGATCTGACTCGGAATCGTTGTTATTCTGGGTGCACACAGAAGATAAGGCCCTCAAAGATCGACTTAACAGGCGTGTTGACAAGATGGTGGAGTCTGGTCTCATGGATGAAATCGCACAGATGAACGCTTATCTGCAATCTACAGTTCAAGCTGGAGAATCTGTGAATTTTACAAAGGGCATATGGCAGTCCATCGGCTTCAAAGAATTTCAGCCGTACCTGGAAGCAGTGGAGGGTGGAATCGACGGGCGGGACCCTGAGGCCCTGAAGCTTGAGTGCCTGGAGAAGATGAAGACGGCCACCAGGAGGTATGCCAAATACCAGATGAAGTGGATCGCAAAGCAGATGATACCCCTGCTCCAGGAACAAGGCAACCTCGACCGGCTCTACGTCGTCGACAGCACCGATGTGACGCAATTCGCGGAGAAGGTCATAAATCAGGCTGCAGTCGTGACGCAGAAGTTCCTCGCAGGTGAGGACCTCCCAACTCCAACGGAGACTGCAGGGGAAGTGCTTGAGGCGGCAGAGGCCGCAAACTCGGCCCAGGACACGCCGTGTCGCAGGCACTGCGATCTCTGCGATGCCACGCTCCTCTCCGAGGAAGCCTGGCTGAAACATGTTCGAGGAAAGGCGCATCGCAGGCAACTCCGACACAAGAAGCGCACTGCATTGGTTCCCGTAGAATGTGCCGATGCCGAAACATTTCAGGCCGAGGCAAACTTGGTAGAGTAAGGTGTTGCAGAATCGGGGGCTGTCGACCCGTTCTTGTGAGGACACACCCTCGCACATGTCCTAAGTGCTGGAACCTGCTGATGCTACATAAGTAGTTGTTAATAATTAGCTAGTTTGCAGGAAGCATTCCACAGATGTAATGCTGATATGAGTAACTTGCCATCTCAGACCCTCAAATAAAGATCCTGTTGGTACACCCCAAACACAATTTCATTCTATTCATTATCATCTAGAGATAGGCCTGATGTAGATGAGCTCCACCGGTGCAAATCTATGATGAAGGCACCTTGATGGATTGTCACGCAAAGGGACCTGTGGAACATGGTACATAGAATGCGGTGAAGACTGTCACATGATAGGCTTTTATTCCCTTCAGTCAATGAGTGATACCGTGGAGCAAGCAGGTGCGGCATAGCTGACAATCAGGGTCAATCCCATGGCTGTATTTTTTTTTTTTTTTTATGAAGAGCTCATCATGGGGTTCCAGTAAATAATCCACAGTGACTACAAGCCTGCCCTGGCTGTTTTTACATGTACAACACTATTTTGTGAAACGTGCTGCCTGTCTGAAGGGGTCTACTGGGTTGACTCGTACGGGTGGACAAGTCAGTATCGATAAGTATTGCCTGGTTACAGAGAGGTCTTTCTTGCTTCACAGACTGTCGTCCTTCAAGTGGATTTTCGTGGATGTAACCCTATCTAAGTATTTAAAAAACCTCGAGTGTTTTAGGTCCTTTGCCTTTCTCTTTTTATTTTGTCCATTAACCACCAAACAACTATCAACAAGGACCTCCATCTCAGGACTACTACATAAGAAACATCCGCAACGATGACCCTCATTGTTGAGCAGAAGTGCACCACGTGCAAGAGGATCCCTCCACTAGGGGTCAAGCCCCGTCAATGCAACAAGTGCAAGACCAAGTAAGCACTCCTGAAAACCATCCCTTCTCACCAGTTTGTATTAAGGAGCACTTCCACTCCTCAGATCGTTTCCCCCTTCCACCTGCTAACAATGCACCTATCGTTCAGATACTGCTCGAGCCGCTGTCAGACTGATGACTGGATCGCGCACAAGAACGCATGCGGCATCAAATGGGACGAGAACGGCAACATCATCCAAAAGAGTACGTTTTACCTCCCAAGCAGGACTACAGAGCGCCCGTCCATCAAGGTCTGGAACAAAAGATAGGAGAAATAAGGCTAATTACCAAAGCAAAACTTACACAGTGCCCGCCCGCGTTTATCCAGGCAATAGTCACCTGTGCCCTATATACGTGCCCAACGAGGGTGGCAACATCATCACGTACCAGGAGGACGAGGAAGTAGCCATGAAGCTGCTGATCGAGGCATACCGGATCACTGACGAGGACGAGCGCATCGCTAAGGGCAGGCTGAGCCTCGAGACGGACAATCCGAAGCCTCAGTACATCACGGGCCACGCCTTCAAGGGCCTGCAGGACTTTTTACGCGTCCTCGAGGAGAAGCCCGGTGTGCTGCCGGACTGGTGGAGCCGCGAGAAGCGGAAGGAGTGCGAGGAGATCGCTCTAGAGATGTATCACTGTGAGTCTGTCTTTTTTCCCCTTATTCTCTTATTCGAGACTTATGTGTGGGCATCTGGCTTTTGTCTATAGTCACTGATCCTTAATTTGTCTTCTTTTATAGGGAGTGACATCAAGACCAAAGTGCCCAAGGAAATTGACGATGTTTGCCGCTTCGGAGGGCCCATCATGAGGGTGCCTCTTCGCAGGTTCGTCTCGTTTTTGGCCGGTGCCGGTCCTCTGGAAAACATCCTTTGAGTGTTGAGAATCTCCATCGCTGGTGTCAACTAGTCACACAGGCGATGCCTCAATGGATGGATGGCCACCGTGACGGGTAGAAAGGGGACACTGGAGCAATACTGGTAGATATTGTGCTAGAGTCCTACTAAAAAGAAACTTCTCTCTGACAAGTCTGCATTAATTATTTTCAATACTTGATGAGGGTCGAATAGCCTGATCATGAGGCAGCCGTCAAGTTTGCAAGAGAAACCTGGCGTATGATTCAGCTCAGTCCTAGACTGTAAGTATATCGAACGAAAAAAAAAAAGAGATGAGCAAACATGACGGCCAAACGACCACCTGACCAGTGTATTATGCGTTGCAAGAAGGCCGCGTCCCGGACGTGCTTTCGGGCACAACATTGACCGAGACAGTATCCACCCAGGCGGCATACAGCAATCTTTCCAAAATTTGTGAGTATTTGGCAGATCAATGCTCGACTCTGTGTCACTATTCAAGACAGAGTGCTCTTTTCAAAAGAGAAAAAAAAATGTAAATCCAAGAAAGAATGCAGCCTCAATGGAGTCGCGACGTTGACTTAGAGGGGTGTCCATTTCCCGAAGTTAAGCCGAGTGGGACACTGGCAGTACCCTTGAAAGGTACGTACCTGCTTCCGATAAGATAAGCCTCACTTTCCCAAATTTTTGAGCGGGTCGCCGCCTTTTTGAGTTTCCTCCGCGACGGCTCTTTTGGCAGACGATACACACCTTCCACTGCAATTCTTCGCCAGACACGCGCAAAGATGGCGCCACGGAGCAAGCTCAAGGTCGCGCTGGCGGCCGAGAAAGGTTTAAATGACAAGGTATGCTTTGTGTTCTTCTCCCTCTATGTCACTGCTTGGATTCGGTTCTGCGGGTAGATTCTGACATTCTCTCGCGCCATACAGAAACTCAAGCAGATGAAGGATAAGAAGAAGCACAAGGCCGTCATAAAAGAGAAGCGCAAGAAGGGTCTGCTTCCGGAGAAGGAAGTGTCTGAAGACGAGGAAGAAGAGGAGGATTGGGAGGATGAGGAGGACGAGGATGAAGAGGACGACTCGGAAGCCGAGGATGGTTTCTTCGATATGGAGGCCGAAGAGTCTGAAGACGAAGAGTCTGAGGATGAGGGAATGGGTGGTGTATGTTCACTCTCCCCCTCATCTCAAAGTGTCGTTGATTTCTGTGAACTGACATATGCTCCCACACAGACCACATCGGCAGCAGCCCTCCTGAACGAGAGCGATACCGACTCAGAATCCGAGGTCGAGATGGAAGAGAAGATACAGCGAGTTCCCAAGCCGAAACCTATACTCAAGAAGGCCTCCTCCCAACCCAAGCCCGCAAAAGATGACGATGACGACGATGAAGAAGAAGAAGAGTCTGACATCGCCCTATCCGATCTCGAGGACATGGCCGACTCCGACCGCGAGGACCTCTACGTCAAGACTCGACTAGCCATCAACAACGGCCCCGCACTTCTCGCCTCCCTCAAACGCATCTCTCTGCCGCGCGACTCCTCCGTCTCGTTCTCGACGCACCAGGTCGTGGCGTCCTCCGAGCCCACCGCAGACAAGATCGAGGACATTTCCGACGACCTGAACCGCGAGCTGCAGTTATACGCACAGTCGCTCGAGGCCGCCAAGAAGGCACGCGCGCTGCTGCGGGCGGAGGGGGTGCCTTTCTCCCGGCCAAAGGACTATTTCGCCGAGATGGTCAAGGACGACGGACACATGGAGAAGGTCAAGGCGAAGCTGGTCGAGGAGGCGACGAACAAGAAGGCCGCCGCCGAGGCGAGAAAGCTGAGGGACCTCAAGAAGTTTGGCAAGCAGGTGCAGGTGGCCAAGCTGCAGGAGAGACAGAAGGAGAAGAGGGAGACGCTTGAGAAGATCAAGGCCTTGAAGAAGAGTACGTATTCCTGCCCCTGCACAGCCGTGCTCGCTTTTTTATCATCACCACGCCAGCCTTGTATACATGTCTTGTGCTGATTATAATTCAACAAAAAACACAGAGCGTTCCGAGAACGGCAACGATCTCACGACCAACGAGGCAGACCTTTTCGACGTTGGCGTCGACAACGAGCTCAACAAGCCCGGCAAGCGCTCCCGCGGCGGCGACCAGGGCGGGCGGACGCCCAACTCGAAGCGCGCAAAGAAGGACGCAAAGTATGGCTTCGGTGGCAAGAAGAGGCATGCCAAGTCGGGCGACGCGGTCAGCTCAGGGGACCTGAGCGGGTTCAATGCCAGGAAGATGAAGGGGCAGGGCGGCGGCGCCGGGAAGAGGAAGCCCGTGAAGACGGCGAGGCTGGGCAAGAGCAAGAGGGCTGCCAAGGCTGGGAAGAGGTAGTCGTTAGTTGTGGGAGCGCAAGAGGGCTTCGTCGCTTCGTTGTCCGGGTCTGGCTGGCTGGCTGGTGTTGCCACTCTTTAGAGAAAGGAAAAATGGACAATGGGTGGTAACGGGTTGAGCTTCACACCCAAGGCTCAGACACACTTTGGCATGGATGGCGTATTGTGAATATTGAGAGAGAAAAAGGAAAAAGAGGAAAAGCAACCCAATCAATTGGAATAATCATCGTGCGCTCTGCTTTTGTCCTTCACGCTACAGCCAGATGTCGCCTTGCAGCCTGTCTAGAGAAAACCAAACACTGACCCGCCGGCTGTATACACCCTTCCCGATACCGATTTTATTCTTGAGATCTGCCAGATCAAGGACCTCCAAAGACATATATGACTTGTTACCCCCCCCCCCCCACCCCTTCTTAAATACCCAGACACGCTCTGATCCGTATGTCCATACAAAAGGAAAGCACCCCGTCCTCCATATGCCGTTGACCATCGAGAACATCCCACACCCCATCACGAGGCACCACCCAAATCCGCAGCAAAGCTACAGCTCATTCTCACGAGCACAGGAAGAATGAAGGGGAGAAAAGACGTGGAGCAGACCTGAACGACTTGATTCTTTTGAGTTTTGCATCCCAAAAAGAGAACACATGTGTGTATTGAAGAGAGAGAGCTAGCTGACCTTCCATCCTGCCCAAGAGCCTTCCCAACGTGCAAATGGAGAATTCTTAAAAAATGGTGAACGAGAACAATGCCGCCTTTACGAACAGCAACAGGGCCCGACGGTCCATCAATCCGTCCATCACAATTTCCAAAGACCTATCAATCTCGACATCCGCCTGCATCTCTTCTTTCCGTTTGGTATCACAAGGTTGACGAAAGACGCCTGTAGATAAGTTATTGCTTAAGAGTATGAATCGCAGGAGCCAGGAAGGAGGATCGACCACATGATAATGCGCGTGTTTCTGTGTTTCTGTGTCTGTGTTTGTGCTGCAATGCTGATGATGATGAGTTGTTGAGGAGACCAGAAGATAGACAACCTAAGTAGACTAAGAGAAAAAGAGAAGAAGGTAGGAGCTCATGCCATGCCACGCCATGCCACGCCGATCCGCTGCGTCCAAGGAAAAAAAGTAAACATTATGACAGTTTTGTGTGATACTCAGCTTCAACCTGTATAGCTGACTGGCACAGGGAGTCATTTTCATTCCACGCAAAGCCCCTCAAAAAGAAAAAAAAGAACATTGCTCCACGGTTGCGAAGGGGTATCTCATCACTGCGTCGCCGCGACGCACCAGTGCCGGTGGAAAGCCCAGGCACTTTTCTGGCATTCCTTGCTGCAGTACTTTGTCCGTCGGCACCTCCTGCACTTGGCAAACTGCCTAGTATACTCCTCCCATTTCCCACATTGGTAATATGCGCATTGCCGGATGCCGCCGCGTGTATCGTCTTTCCGGCACAGATTCCTCATAACGACGCCGGCCCAGTACTGCATGTCCGTGCTGTGGTAGCGAACAGTGAACTTCTCGACCAGAGGGAAGATGTTGAGGTCGTTGGGCAGGAGATATTCCTCCTCAAACTCCTCTTCATCGTCGACGTCCATGCCTGCCTCATCGCTGTCCAGAGCTGAGATCTCCTGTCCGATCTTCAGCCTCGGTACTAGGTGGCTCTTCTGGAAGTAGGTGCGCAGGTTGCAGTATTTCGAGACATAGGCGAGAAGCTGAAGTGACATAAGGACATCCTCCTCTCGAGGCATGGCAGCAAGCATCTGGGGGTTCGGGGTCATCTGGCGGCCAAGGAGGTAGTGAGGGACGCTGGCGCTGGGCATCGTGGGCTGTGGAGGGGTAACCATAGCCGGCCTGTTAGGTGACAGGCCGAGCAACGGACCAGCAGCTGCAGCAGGGGTGGGATTGATGATGCTTCCGTCGATTGGCGTGCGGTGCGTGATGTTGAACGTCCCAGACTCCTGGGGCTCCGAGTCGTTGGTCGCATCCAGGTCGATCTGCGAGCCAGCGATGATGCTGTCGCCTTCCTCCATGGCAATGTCCTCGATCCCGACCTCCTGGATATCGGCAGGGCCCGATATGTCAGCTTCGGGAGCCTCGTCGGATTGCATGCTGTCGCCGTTCAGGTCATCTGATTCTGTGGTAGAGTGCTGTTGCCGTATTGAGGGGCGCCGCCGAGGCCTGGACGCTTGTCCCAGGCCCGAGGATGGCCGAACGGTCGGAGATCTAATCTGCGGCAGAGGAAGCGGGGTTGTGGGGGACGTCGGCTGGGATGACAGCTGGGGTTGACCAAAAGGCCCCATGGACGCTAGCCTGTCAATATCCCGTACAGGTCTGAGGAAGCCATCCGAGTCCATCGCGACAGGCGTCTGAGCCCGCGGCTGGAGGAGCTGACGAGGTGGAGGGGTAGCGGCGAAGTTGCGAACATCTCGTTCTCTGGGGTGATTGTGATGGTGTCGGTGGAGGTGGAAAGACGTCGTGTGCTCGGGAGGTGATGTGACGGGGTGCTGAGGAGTCGCCGTCGAGGCGGCAGAGTACTGTGGACCGGCATCCATCGCGGTAGAGGGACCACTGGCGGTGAAGGGCGAAGCTGCGGGGAGCTCGACTGCAGGAACCTCGATCGGCGGAGGAGCTGCTCGGCGGAAGAGCCTGTGGTCGATGTCGGAACGGCCTGCGCGGTTTGAGAAGCTGCCCGTCTTGGAGACACCATTGTGGTCGTGCCCTCTGGACCGGTGTGGATGGTCCCGCAGCTGCTTCTTCTTCTCTTCCTTTTCTCGGAGCTTGTCCGTGACCTTGATGTAGTTGTCGAGGATGGTGGCAATGACAGGAACCATGTCAGCCTCGACAACCCGAGTCCGGACACCCTCGGTGCCCCTGACACCTATGTTGACGACACACTGGAAAGCCAAGTTCCATTTCCACATGTCCATCATATCCTTACTTCTTCCTTGTTTCAGGATGCAGACCAGCCGCTCGATTCCTCCATCAACGGTCAAGATGTCCCGGATGCGGGCTGAGGAGGTGGTGAGGTAGGCGAGATGGTTGAGGGAGTTGATTAGAGGCAGGGTTGAGGTGCAGTCGAGGGCCCGCCGGTCGTACAGCGCGGTGGTGATGGCCACCGACGCCTTGTTGACGTTGGGGATGCTAAAGTTGACTTCCCTCATGGTGGGCAGCCAGACTTTGCAGCGTGCGTTTCAACTCGATTATGCAGCGGGCACAAGATCTCCCCGATGCAAGCTTGGAGCTGATGGAAATGCCGTATTCTGAACAGGGTTCGGAAAGCCCGCCCCCTTTGAGATGGATCGTACGTCTTCTGGACGTGTCTGAGCGAGCAGATTGACGATTATTATGCGATGAGGTCGAGGCTGAAGGCGGAGATGACGGTTGTATGCAGCACGCCTAGCCCCCCTTTTTAATGCTCGCACACCAGCTGACACGGGATCGAGTGGAGATGATGATAGATCGTGGGACGGGTTCGGTCTCGAGAAGGGGAAGTGCAAGTTTTCGTCGAGATTGGTATGCAATGATGTTCGGGGGAGTGATAGTTTGTAGGAATCAAATCGATGGTCGTAAATGCCGACAGAGGGAGAGTAGAGTGTGTGCTTGTGTGTGGTTGTGTAGAAAGTCGGATCGAGGATCGTCTCGAGATTGTTGGCGGAGCGGCGTCAGGTTTCAGAGAACCGCTTGACCAGGATAGGGAGGTGAGGAGAAGGCAACACAGAGAGAGGAGCTATGTCTGTCGCTGTTGCTGTGGTGGCATATGATAGAGAGAGAAGAGAAACAGAAGAACGGAAGTAGAAGTAGAATTGTACGAAGAAGGTATTGTCAAACAAGTTCATCAAATGCCTCGTCGCCTATTTCTGCAGATCGTACCGCTTCGCCCTCGATGCCGCTCGGTCTCGAACTCGACTCATTCGCGGTGGCCCGGGGCAACGAGTGGCGACGGGTTGGCAGAGGGAATTTCTTAGGGGGAGGGTGGAAAGAGTTGGAAGCAGAATGGATTTGGATGCACAGATGAGCCTGGCAATGAAAGAAGTGATTCAACTCCCTCGGGGAAGAGGGAAGAGAGAAGGCGAGGGGGGAAAGGAAGAAAAAAATCGTGCCCGGGGATGGCGAGGGTGGATGTGGATGGCGGGTGGTGGGTGGTAGGGAAGAAGTGCTGGGCTGGGGTTTTGATGGTCTAAAAGAGAGAGAGAAAGAGACGCAGGCGAGGGATCGAGCTGATGAGACTGGGGAATCACCCGTTGAAGAGCAAGGCCCTAGCAGGCCTGACAGGCACCCACTGCTGTCAGCGTGCCAGCGTGCTGGAGCCTGTACTGCTATTGCTACAGCGCCGCAGGGCCGCTAGCGATATCTACAGTAGTGGGTAACGCCTGTCCCCCCTCTCACTCTCCTGCTAGGGGCCCTGCGTGCTGGGGCGAGCACCTGGGGGTCTTCACCCTCCTCCAAAAGGCCGCCCCCCCCCCGTTCAAAACCACATCCCCAACCCTCCTCCCCCAAAGTCCTGGGTCGCCTGAGACCCACCCAGCGCCACCCTGCTTGTTGTCTCTGGGCGGCCCCTTCAAAATTGCCAGTTCAAGCGCGGACCACTAGCCGAATTATGTTATCAAAAAAGAAAGAGAAAAAAAAGGAAGAGAGGAAGAAAAACAAAGCTACCAGGTTCTCACCGCAAAGGGCAAAACAGGGTGACTATGTTCAAATCTCGTCGTTCGTTCCTTGTTGGGCGTCAACGGTGGTGAGGAATATTGCCCAAGTGGTGGTGGAGCCGGCAGATATGCAACCAGTGTATCAGATTCTGGCAGCTTCTTCTTCTCTGACTGCAGAGGGGGCTTGATGCAACCAACCTCGCACCGGCCTGCGGTTTCTCATAGCGGACGGCCGGCAGCCAACAGCACCCACAGCTCGCTGGCTCACCCACGCATGCACCCCGAGAGGCCTGACGGCAGACCTGCATGCACGCTGACATACATGACAATTTTGTAGTACATATTATGGTCTCATGTTAGTACACTGAGCCCAGGTGTCGTCCCTTGTCAGTACGATGGCGACATTCAGGGTGGGGGACAGGATTTCTCGGGATACATGTGCAGCCACATCTCCTGTCGCCGTCACCAACACTGCCGTGCAACCCTCGTAATTGTCTGATTGTTTGATTGATGGAGTGATGGATTGATTCGCAACCAATGTCCCTTTCAATTACAATGTCAGAAAGGGCTCAGTGTAGTGGAGCCTGGCTGAGGGTCTCGACTGCTACCAACTCGTCCGTGTTTGGGCGATCGACACGACCGGGGGGGGTTCCAGACTGGATGGAACGAACAAAATGTTGCCAAGCACCCACCCACGCACGAACCCGAAAAGCATACCATCGAAGACATTTCTGCATTCCTTCCCGCCACTGGCCGCTGTTTTTTTTCTCCTCTCCTCTGCCGGACACCACCACCAGTTGCTACCATACCGATTGACCAGATTTTCCGCTGGCCGCCTTGTCGCTAAGGGGGCGAAAAAGAAGGCAAGACGAGAAGGAACGTCACTTGTTCGGTAGTTCCCCTGTCTGTGTCGAGAGGGACTCAAACAGAGACGAGTAGGCCAAGGGAGGGAAGGACATGGCTCATATACTGTAGAGAGATTTGAAACATCTTTCCTATTTGGTGGTGCTCCCACTAAACCGGCGGAATCACGGAGCGGGGGTCCAGAGATTGATTGTCCTTGTCTGGGGTCCTGCTACGACATCATCATATTGGGGCCCCTCTCACCTTGTCTACCTGTGTAATAGTAGTAATAATAATATCCCTTTGATGGAAGAAGAGAGAGGAGTTAGCTACTAGGGTATATACGAAGCTGTCCGGATCGGAATCGCCCCCCCACACCCCCCTCGGAGTTCACACCCTGCATCATTATCACAAACACACAACAAGAAAGGGCCCCCAACGGGACGTGGAGCGGGCGAGGATGCGATGATGGATGGTGGTGACTGGCAATATCTGCAGCCATGCCAAACGTACATCGCAAGGGCCGCTACAGTCTGCCAATGTGCCCTGATCCTCGCCGTGTTCCCATGCCGCTCGAGCCACCTCTGGCTGTGGAGAACGACGACACTCAAGTCACTGGATACAAGTACACCACCTTTTCCATCCGCCGATCCGGCACACACACCCAACAGTGTCCAGTGCATCGTTGGCTCAGATTGGAGAGGACTGAACGCCCTTGGCAGCCATCCTTGCGGTGAACCTGGGCGACCCGAAAAGCTGGAAGATCGTCTGCCACATGACAAGCTCGTGGGGGGGGGGGGGGGAGAGGAGGCTATCGATCCTGTACTAATATTCTACAGAGCATAGTAACAACACTTTTGTCTTATCATCTAGAGTGACACGGTTTCTATGATATATGAAGGTAGAAAATAAAGGCACGGTGGATTAGAAAGAAAAAAGAAAGAAAAAAAGGAAAAGCAATTAAATAATTCGGCCGCGTCGCCACTCCAGAGTATCATCGTTCTGGGTGTGTCACCCTCGGTAGGTCTTCATGCGAGTCTTCCTCCTGCGTGCTGTCTCGCCAAGAGCGTCCACCAAGTACACTGTGGTTCACCGATTGAGCCTGTCATGCCCCGAGGATGCTGCATACCACCATAGCATTAGTACCAACGTTCGGTGCTTCTCCTCCTTCCTGGCTAACCGGAGCAGTCTAACCCATTGAAACGTCGGGCATAGGACGACAACGACGTGCTGCAGTAGCCCGACGGTTTAATTTCTATCACGAGGGCGACCATGCATGCCTGCCCAGCCATGCCATGCCACGCCATGCCATGGCCCCCCTCGCCACGTAGAGATTCTGTCATGCGATTTCCACACGCACGCACGCACGCACTGACACGCTCTCTCTTTCCCTGCTTACAAAACAAGAGCCCGTCACCGCCGGCTGAGTGGCGCTGGCCATCCCTCTACTACTACTTACCAATTGCGGCTCTCCCACTCCCCCATTCCCGGCCTTTCGGTTCGGGGCCACCGATTAACTTTGGGAGACGAAGATTCTAGGGCGAGCCCCAGAAGCCCTGCGCCGCACCTTAACAACCCCCCCCTTCCCTGGACCTCCCGAGAACCCAGAACAAAGGACGCCGGCGGGCCGGTGCCCTTCCCATGTGTTTACTTTTCCTCTTGCTAGTTCAGGGCCCAGAGCGCGCGCGCGCTGGCTGAGGGGGAGGAGAAGCAAGAGTCCAGGGTCTCTAAAACTTTCAGCCGCCCTTGCCCTCCTTTTTCTTAAACGACAAAGTTTATGCCGACCTTTGCAATTGCAGCCTGGCAGACCCGGGCTAGCCGTGTTTTTGTTTCAGCGTGTCTTGGGGAAAGTGGAAGAAGGAAGAGGAAGAAGCTGCTGATGCTTGTCATTCTTGCTTCCCCTGCCGACAGAGTAATCATGTATTTTCCGTTGGATTTCGGCTTATTCCCAAGGAGGCATTTGTAATGTATATTATTTATGTCTTGCGTGCATGTCTTGGCTTGGTCAGTGGCCATTCACTGTGCCCATCACGTTCGTTGGGTGCTGTTGGGTCCCTGCATTGGCCGGAGAGGGGGGGGGGAGGTTTCGCCTCCGACACGGCGCCTATTTTGGCCCCCCCGACCGAGGGACAGACTATGTACGGCGCGGACGAACCAAAAGAGTCACCATGAATACCAGGGTAGCCTTTTGGGTTTTGAGCGATACCATTGCCATTGTAGGAATTTCAATATGCTCCTTGGGCTTATCATCATTGTTGTTCTTGTTTTTCCTTAATTTCTTATGACGGCCTCGACAGGCCAAGTGCATTCCCCAGACACTTCAGTGGTATGCCTGTTGGGTTCTCCTCCCCTAGACACGACCCCCCCACCAGGCCTGTTTCAGCTCAAGTCTATTGACCATCAAAATCTCACATACCAACCATCCAGGCCGTAGTTCACAGCCCTCTCTCTTTCTCTCACGCTCTCTCTCACTCGCCTTCTCGATTCCATTCACGTGCAGGCAGGCAAGACCACCAACGTCAGCTTCGGATCGTGGTATGAGGTCATTCCCTCCCCCCTTCAGATGCCTATAAGCTGGTAAGGCTGGCTCTGGAGGTACAGCCTGACTAATGGAACAGAAGAAGAAGTCAGTAGAAGGTTGTACACTAAGCTTCTTTGTGACGCGCCTTGGCGCGCAGGCGAGCTCTCTCTTGGGATGAAACGAGGTTCGTCCCGACTAAGAGGCGGCCGAGGTCTTGGCTGGCTTGACTTTGCGGGTGCAATGTTTGTGGGCATACAGGGGATGTGGTGGACTGTTGCTGCTGTGTCCGGGTGTAGAGTTCCAACGGCACGTCAGGACGCTGAGCTAATTCATACAAGTCATTACACATGCAGAGAGAAAGAGAACGCGTGTATGTGCGCGTGCGTGAGGAGTGAGGTCTTCTTTTCGATGCTGCGATGTCCGAGAAGGGGATGTCCAGTTTGGTGTCCAGGACCTCTGCCAAAGTAAATCTCCTACAAGCCTGACGCCGTCACAATGCAAAAGACAGCCCACATATCACTGTACTCCGCACGCCCATGAGACGGACGGCTTTAATTTTCCTCACTGACCATCGTGGCCCCAACCTGTCTATACTGTCTATCCGCATATGCGAGCCCAAACACCTCCTCCTCTTCTCCTGCATCTCTCCTACTCGTCCCTTCCACGATATCAACCACCTCCGCCAGCACAACCACATGGTCCCGCACCCCAACCAGACCACGGTGCGGCTCGTCGTCAAGCAGCCGGCAACGCAGAGCATAGAGAACCCCCTTGCCTCCAAGCAGAGGCACCTCCTCTCCCTCCTCGTCCTTTCCACTGCTCCTCTCCACCAGCTCACATCCACACCCCTCCCTCATCCTCCCAGCATCAAACACCCCAAGGTCCGACGTATTACCCCGCCGGAACCAGTCCGCCACCGCTGCCCCCTCCACATCCCCGCTTAGCACATGTATGTTGAACCGCCTGCTCTCCGCAATGGCGTCCAAGGTCCGCGACGGCCTGGCGATGTTGAACGTCACCAGTGGCGTGGGGTGTAGTGACAGTGAGGTGAAGGAGGACATGGTCATGCCCCTCGGCCCTTCGGAGGAGGACGACGAGGACCCGGCGGCCGTGCACACCACGACGGGGTGCGGGAGGAGGCGCATCACGGCGCGGAGCTGCTCGGAAAGGGCGACGGCGACATTGGCGGGGGAATGTGGGTGGGGATGGACAGAAGGTTGTTCTGCGGGTGCGAGTTTCCATTTTGTATTTCTCGGGCCCGGCGTGCTGGAGAAAGACCTCACTGCGAAAGCTGTTGGGCGTATGCCTACAGGTCAGCCTCACACGGGACCTTTGCCAGTATACATCAGACAGCACAATGATCACTCACGAAGACCGCCATGTTCGACCGCGGTGGCGGCGGAAGCAGCAGCAGTACGCTCACGGCGCAGGAGGCCGGAGCAGCGCGCCAGGGCATCAGTCCTGCATATTGGCAAGGGGATTTGTTGTGTGTGATATGCGCTTCTGCCCAATTGGCGCAAGGCGCATGCTCTCCTCATCTCAGCCCATGGGACATGGAATTGATCTGTCTTGTCGCGGTTTTAGTGAAAAGACGTCGAAAGAAGGCCGATGAACGGACAAAAATAAAAGGTATGACGACCGGGTGTCCAGCAGGGGTGTATCTAAGTACCTGGTGCCTAATATTGTACGGGAGAAGGTACTTACTCTAGAAAGTAGCTACGATAAGCGATAAGACAACCTTCAAATTTCCACCCTGCGCGACTCAACACCAAGACCGCGTGAACCTCTTCAGATCGACGACGAACATATAGAAAAACACAACAAACAGGAACAGAGTCACCACTACCGCAAGGAATATCCTGCTTGTTCATAAACGTTACCAGCATTTGCAAAACCCGACAGCAACCACCTACCGTGCTCTGGCCCCGAAGGCCAGACATCACAATCCCGCCAACATGGCCAGACTCCCCCACGTCCCTCCTCCCAAGGACCCTGCCCTCCACCTCCGCCTCGCCCTCCTCCAGCGCCCTCCTCACAGCCTGCGCCAGGCCGACCACCACAAGGCCCAACGCCCACCTCCTCCCGACAACAGCCACAACAACCCAGCAGGTCCGCCACGCGACCGAGGTGACCCGGCCCAAGCGCCCCTTCACCTGGACCCAGATCGTCCAGCTCTCGGACGGCTCGACCTACACCACCCGCACGACCTCCCCGCTCCCCGTCTACCGCTCAACCAAGGACACCCGCAACCACCTGACCTGGCAGCCCACCGAGGTCAGCCTGCAGAACGTCGAGGTCGACGAGGCCGGCAAGCTCGCCAGCTTCAGGCAGCGCTTCGGCAGCGGGTACGAGCTCGCGGGCGCCCCTGTCGCGGCGGCTTCCTCCGAGGCCGAGGCTGCAGTGGACAAGAGTGACGATGGGGTCAAGAAGGGCAAGAAGGCAAGGGCTGCCGAGGCGGCCAGGGCGGCCAAGGCCGCAAGGAAGGCGGCGGCTTTAGAGCCTGATGTCGTGGAGGAGGCCGCTCCGGTTGTCAGCGAGGAGGATAGTTTCGAGAGCTTGATGAGGGCGTATGTGCGGGATCAGCCGAACCTGAAGGGTGGGCAGGTGGCCGGAAAGGTTGCCGCCAAGAAGGGCAAGAAGAAATAAGTGAGCTGTGGGTAGAATCATAGGATTATCATATCATGACCGAAAGCATGTATAGAGGGAGTAAGTTGCGAGGCAGCCGAAGTAAGTCAACGGTGAAGGATCATCACGATGATTTTTTGGGGCTCTTTTGCGTGTAACGCTCTGCTGCATTGAGGTATAAGAAGTGGATGGGGGGAGGAACAAAAGATATAATGCAGAGCGATCGATCTATGTACAACAAAGCACCCTCTCAGGGACAAGACAATAACACCTGGGGCCACACCCAACGAGCATGAACCACCCCCCCCCCCCAATCTCTGCGTGCCCCGTGTCTTGATATCAACGCTCACGAACGATCACGACCCAGGTTGCTCGATCTGACACCACCTTCAACGACGATCGTGCCATGGTAGGTTCATCCCCAGTGGCCCATGTCGAGCCAGTCCCCGGTCATTGTAGGCATTGAAGCTGTCTCGACGCCACCCACCACTCTAGTCAGAGTCCTCGTCGATGCGAGCCCGGGCCCGGTCCACCGCCGTGTCTCCAGTCGATTTGTTGTTGTTGCCTGCTGATTGAATGACTGGCGGCTTGTAGAACATGTTCTCGTCCTCTGCAGAGTCGAGCTGCACCAGGAATGTCTCCCACTTCTCGATGAGCTAAAGAGAGAGGGTAATGGTTAGCCACGTATAGCTAGCCGCCCGGATGCGTCCTCACGATAACTTACCTCCTTCTGTGCCTCAACAGAGCTCTCGAGGAATGTCTCCACCCCGGCCTTGAAATCCTCTACCTTCTCTCTCTCGAAGCGGTCCAGCTCCTGTCTCAGCAATCGCCCCATATCCTCGAACAGCAGGTGTGCCTGGTGAACCTTCCGCTCCGCGTCGCCCACCTCGGCGCTGACCTGGTTCAGGCGGTCCTGCTGAGACCTACCCTGCCGGAGCAGCTTATCCTGGTTCGCCTTTCGCTTCTGCAGCTCAGACTCGGCGGCGTGCCAAGCGTAGAAGGCCTTCTGCCGTTGGGTGAATGCCTGCTTCACGCTCCCAATGAGCCGGATGTACTCCTCGATGGTAATGCCGAAGGTGAGGACGTCCTGTTGGGCCTGGCGATCATACACATCTCTAATGGTGATCTGCAGGTCTGACAGCGCTTCCAGCGGTCCGGACAGGGTTGGTGAGAGCTCGACTGTGGAGAGAGCGTGGAGCGAGGCAGAGAAGTCGCCCGCTGCCTCCGCCATCTGCTTGCGCTGCGCAACCATGGTGTCCATGGCCTTCAACAAGCCTTTGAGCTGAGTCTCGAGCGCGTCCAGGTAGACGCGACGGTCATGGAACCACTGTGTCTGGTCAGCATGTATGATGAAGAGTGGGGCTAGATGTCGTATCACACTCACATCGTCCTGCTCGACAAACTTGCTACTCGAGCCTCCCAGTCCCAGGCTGCTGAACATGCCCTTGCTCTCGCCCAGGTTCGGCTCCCTTCTCTCCTTGTGCTTGACATCCACGTTGAACGACTCGCTCTCCAGGAACAGCTTCAGATCTGCATCGTGCTGCAGCGTAGGGTGTGCAGCAGTCTTGTTCAGCATCTTCTCGAGCGCAGCCCGTCGCGACTCGACAAAGTTACTCTCGAATCGACCAACAGCCTGCTTCTCGGGAGGAGGTGGGACGACGACTCCGGGATTGTTGGCATGGAGGGTGTTGTAAAGCCATAAGAAGTCGCGGTATCTCCTTTTGACCTCGAATTCGGATTGCTTGTAGGCCTTGGAAGAAGTCTGAGAGACCAGCCGGAGTCAGCTTTGTTTCTTTCTCTCTTTCCCCTCCCAACCGTGACCTCCTCATCAAGAGAGGACATGGATCTCGAAACATACCTTGGTCCGTACAGAGTAGACGATATGGCTACTCGTCAGATCCCCCACCTTGTGCGGGTCTCCCACCGTGATCGTAAAGCTCGGCTTGGCCGCCTGCTCGACACTGACGCTCGGCGGGCCCATACCTCGCATCACAGGCTGCGCAGCCTGTACCGGTGGAGGTGCACGGCCACCTATCCTGTCGTCATCCTCTCCGTCCTCGTCGTCATCCATGATGCGGTGCGGGTCTCCGCCGGCCACCTTTCTCGGCTGACCGCCGCTGCCCATGGTCGTGCGCACAGGGAGCGTCGACGCCATGGCCGCCGGGGCCACGGATGAGCCGGGTTCTTTCTGCGGTGGCATAGGCGGTGCATCGTTGGCGGCGGCGGCTGTTGCCCCACCGAGGGGTCCCAGGGGGTCGTCATCGTCCACGGCCTGGAGCTTGGTCGGCTGCGCGACTAGGCGTCGGGGAGTCAGGCGTGAAGGGCGGGGGCCGCCGGAGATGCTGGTGCCGGAGGCGACGGCGGGCGCTGCACCCGAAGTCTTACTGGCCGCATCATCGGCACCAGTAGAGGGCTCTGAAGGTGGCTGCTGCGCGGGCGCATCCGCCCAGGGGGATTCTCCGAGGGGGTCCATCTCCGGTCTTGGGTTTTCGAATCGCAGTTTCCCTGTCGCTGAGAGGTCGTTTGGCCTTTTGGACTGATGGGCGGGGTAGGTGGGAAGAACAGAGACCAGGTTTCAATGAAGGAGTATGAGGATGTGAGGTCTCTAGAAATTCATCTCGACAGCAAGGAAGAGTTGAGGGTGCCTATGACAAGGTGCCTGCTATGTGGTTGACAGCTAAGGTGATGATAGACGGGTCTTGGTGGGTAAGAAGCTTGGACCAGGTACGCCTTCTGACGTATCCCTGCAAATCACAAGCGATGCCTTCCCCTTCCTCCTTTCCCCCACCACCATTAATTGGGCAGCAAAGGGAAAAGAGAAGAAGTAGGAGAAAGGAAGAAAAAGGAGGAAAAAAAAAAAAAAGGACAGAGCGCAAATGACAAAAGTGAGATGATTATGTGTATTTTCCATCTTCATTGACTATCTAATGTTCCTATCCATCAGAATCATTGTCAGAACGGCAGGCAATCAGGTACCAGGGCATCTCCTTCCTCGGCAATATGCCAGATGAAGAGCCCATTCTAGCATTGCCATACGGACACAAGACAAGCTGTGTTGATTTTCCCCCCCCTGCTGTATGTCTATTAAAGGCATGCGATCGCCCTGCTACCATTGCTAAAGAATCTCCTTTGCCCTCTCTGCAAGGAGAGGACTGTTGCGAGTTCTTTGCCCAACAATGCCGCCATCATCCAGACCGCCGAATGCCAATTCTCAGGTATCATTTCCGTCCGTGCCGTTGCCCAGAGACCGCCAAAACGCCAAACGAGGAAGAAAAATCGACGCCGGTGGAAGAAGAGACAGACCAAGTTGCAAGAAACACATGCATAGCAGAAGAAACACGCCAAGGACTTGAGTAGCTGGTAGTCGCGAGACCACGCTCAAGGTCCGCCCTCGTAGCATCCAGCAGCGATGACAAGATTCATGCGCGTGAACTTGACTTTCTTGAGTGGTGTCTTCTTGGTGGGGAAGACGCTGATCTGGTCGGCAGTGATCTGTGCCTCCTTGCCTTTCTTCTTGCCACCACCAGTGCCTGAAGCACCAGCGTTGGTCGAAGATCCGGCGGCGGCAGCAGACGATGAGGCGGCTGCAGAAGCGCCAGGCTGTTGTTGAGGCTGGCCACCGACCGTGATAGTGTCGTTGCTGATGGTCGTGTTGCTCTGCAGCTGGAGGTTCACATCCGGACCTGCGGCAGCAGCGGTTTTGGTGCCATCAGCGGGCAACTCGACATCCCAGATCCGCACAGTCCCATCCAGACCGCCAGACACGAGAACGGTGGACTCGACGCTGAAGCTCAGGGAGAGGATACCAGTCTTGGCGTGGCCGCGGCTCTTCTTGATCAAGGTGCCTTTCTCGATATCCCAGAGCAGGATATTGCCACTCCAGTCCGCGCTCGCCAGCATTTTGCCGTTGGATGCGCATTCGAGGGCGCTGATATCATCGGTATGGCCTGTCAAGACTCGGACGCACTCGCCAGTGACGACAGACCACATGCGGATTGACTTGTCGGTCTGATCAGATGCGGAGAAGACGTAGGTGCCGTTGGGGTGCCAGGTGATGGCGCAGATGTTGTCGTCGTGGCCAACGCACTCGCGGACCGCCGTCACCTGGTCCTGGCTGTAGATACGGAGAACCTTGTCACGACCTCCGCTGGCAAAGTAATGGCCGTGGGGGCCCCATTGAATTCGCCAGACGGGACCGCTATGACCCTTGAATTTGCACAGGCACAACCAAGTGTCGAGGTTCCAGAGTCGGATCTCGCCGTCAGCCGCGCAAGACAACAACAATGGAGGGCCTTTGCTGTTGGCGCTGGACTCTCGATACTCTGGCCAGTTGACCGTGTCGCTGAAGGAGATGCCCATGACAGGTGCAGAATGACCAATAAGCATGCGGTTGTTGGTTGGCTTCTTCACCTCGCCGCGATCCAGCATGCTCTTTAGGTGACTACCGTCCATGCTCCAGACGCGAATGTACGAGTCCATGGTGCCCACTGCCACCATCCTCTGGTCGTTGGAGAACTCGATGCAGTTATACCTGGGGCCATCATTCGTTAGCTATGAGTGCGCTCCTGAGGCGACTGAGGAGAACTTACTGTCCAAGTGTGTTGTGGAAAGTGTACATGCACACAGACACGCCGGGACCAACGCCGCCGGTCCTGCCATCAATACGGAATCGGTCCCTGTACTCCTTGAGCTTCTCTACCTCGTTGACCACGTCTCGAGCCCGTGGGGCAGGCAAGGGAAGCTCTCCGCGGGAAGGTCCATCGGCGCTCTCCTCGCGCTTGATCTTGTGCTCGAACTCCTCCACCAGGCTAGGCTTGCCGTCGGCGGGAGGGTGGAGCTGGTCCTCAATGGCCAGCTCAGAACGAACCTCACCCTGCAGATCGGGGTCCATGGCAAAAGCGCCCAGCTTGAGCGGACCGCTGGGAGCGGCATCGGTTCTGACGCCCTCGAAAGCACCAGGAACGCCCTCGAGAAGCTCCGATTGGTTGACCTGGGTGCTCTTCTGCTTCTCATGTATGGCAGTAAAGCTGAAAGGGTTCGCAAGTCCGCGGTCCACAATCTTGACGGCGCAATATGCAGAGAGCAGTCGGATGATGGTCTGTCCGCCATTGTCGTATTCCTTCTCCAAGTGGGCAATCATCAGGTCGTAGGCCTTGTCAGTGACGGGGATGCGGTACTTGGCGGTCTTGAAAAGCTTGGTGGTATTGTTCTCGTCAACATGAGCAGGCAGTGTGATGGTCGCCAACAACTTGAGATCGTCCGCGTGGGCCAGCTCGAAGGCGCCCTTGAAGGTGTCGAGGAACGACTTGGCGTCATCGGGGTACTTGCTCTCAACGAGCTCCAGATACGAGTGGATAAAAACAGGCCAAAGGAACTTATTGAGCTCGTACTGCGGGCAGTCTGTATTAGCGTAGGACGTCACGGCTGATCACGGCCTCGTTGGATGGCTCACCTTGTAGTAGTCGAGACTACTCTCAACAAATTTCTTCAGTAAACTAAACGCCTTGGCGTATTTCTTCGCGCCCATCACGTCGGTGGACTTGTGCTGCGGTCGACCGTCAGGTCCGAGGTTGGAAGACTCTTTGCGGAAGACCTCCTCAGTTCGATGGAAGCCTCGCTTGAGCAAGTAGTCCGTTACCTATATTCGAATAGTATCAGCAGTTTGTCCGCGAAGAACGATGAACATGCAGTCTGTGATGTAGAGAACGCGCAAAAGCAGAACGTCATAGACAAAATGGGAAGCAAAAGGGCCGGCGTCCGAAGCCAGTCTAGCAGACTCGGTGGAATATTTGAGGCGCCACTGCTTGTTGTGGTGCTTTCACGACGACTCGCATGCATGTACCTTGGGCGTAGCAACATTGCCGACCTGGGCCTGAATGGACAGTTGAGCCGGAACCTGACCGTTGCTATCCTTTGTGGGGGCGGCGTTGGAGCCACCTTCGTCCAGGGATGAGTCCGCATCGTGCTGCCTGCGCTTTCGGATCTTGAGGCGCCGACTACCTGACTTGTCCTTCTTGCGGGTCATGGTCCCTCAGGTAGCGATTGTTGCCGTTGTTAATGGGGAAAGGGAGAAAGCGCGTTTGTAGGCTTGTCCAAAGGCCAGATGGAAGAGAATGCCAGCGGATTTGCAGCTCCAATACCCCAGAAAACTGACGGCTTTGAGCTTGTGCCGATCCTCGAGGCAGAAGAGGGAAAGGAGAGTAGTGAGGTGAGGCCTCGAGGCAGAGGAGGGAAAGAGGAAGAGTGGGGTGAGAATGAGGTGTAGCCAGTGTGGTCAATAGTGTGCCCCGCCCCTCCCCCGAAAAGCCATCTTATGGTAAGCTCCAGCTGTCGACAGTGCAGCTGCACCTGTAGTCAGGAGCATGACCTCGAAAATGGTGCGAACTGTTACTTTTCCTGTTTGGGCGATTGCTGCGCCTTTGAATAGCATCTCCATCCACGGTGTGATCTCTTCCTTTGCCTGCCTTGGTGCTCCACTAGTGATAATCGAAGGAGCTATGGTCCAGAGGACTATGTTGTCTCCAAGTTGAGGATCGCTGAGCTGAATGATGCAGGTGAAGGCAGAACTGTGCATGCTTGTCCTTTGGCGAGTCCAGTCTGGAAATGGTTGATATGGCCAGTAGATTGTTGAGGCAGGTAGAAGCAGTCCATTTCGAAGGCCAGAATTGTCTCAGGTGTGTGTCCTTGCTGAAGAGGGCCTCACGAATAACCGGCAGGCAACCCAATCATAACCCGTCGTCCCTCCAAAATAGTCCCTCACAGGCTCCAACACCCACTTCCCAATCCTCTGTGTCCATAGGCAATAAAGGCCCCAGAACATTCATTCTCTTTGTGCAGCCTTGGTGGAGAATAGCCTCATGTCTGAGACACCAAGCTTTGATCGATGCATTTCCAGGTTCCAGAAGACTGAGTCCAGGCTACAGGATGGGACTGTAGATTGAAAGAACAAACAAACAAACACAACAGGGGCATTGCGACAACCATAAATGAATCATACAAAATAGAAGGGAGTGGGGGATGCTCTTACAATCTGATTCAAGTTCTGTGGCGTCTGTTGTGCTGGTGCTGTAGTTGCTGCTCCAGAGGGCGCAGCTGCTGGTCTTGTTGGCTGGCCAGCGCCAGCGCCGATCCCTCCTGGCGCCGACATCTTCGTCGATGAATCCCTTGCTGCTTTGGGATTGAGTGTGTGCCTTTGTGGAAGTCTGAGGCAGACTCTGGTTTAGAGTGATATCGGGTGTTGGCCTCTGCGATCCTCGACGCCAGTGTCCACGATTATCTGAACAAATGCTGTGTTTCTGTTGGTATCTCAAAGGAACATGCAAGTCCCAGAGGTGCAATGCGATTTCTTTTTCCTCCAAAGAGTCACACCATTCCGAAGCCAAGTGCGATGCTGGCTCGAAAAGACATCAGTGTCTGATAGGAAAAAGCAGAACAAGGTGGGGTGTGGATGGTAGGCTAGGTCATTGATCGTTTTGATGATGGATGTCTGGAGTGAATGGTGTTCAGCCTGGGCAGAGCTCTCAGAGGCTTGGAGGCTCAACAGGTGAGGTTGAATCCCCTGCCTGCTTGGGCCAATCACGACGCGGCAGCCGGTAGAATTCTGGTTCCAGCTCCGAGTGGGCGGGATCCCTGTTCTTTCAGTACTAGGCATGCATAGCGAATATCCTCAGGGGCTGCTTGGCCGCTAGCTCCCCCACCCAGGCTTACCCCAGAGCCGGCCAGCCGGCCTCCCGGCTGAGACGACTTGCCCCAATCCTCTGTGCTCCGCCAGCCGTCCCCGCAGCGAACGTTTGAGCCTCGGCTGGGGAAGACGACCTGCAGGGGCCGGCTGTTGTGCTGGTCAATATTCTATTAATTCGAATACCGACAGATGGTTCGATTCTTCCTCCTCTTTCTCTTTTTCTCGTTCCACCTCTCTTCTTGATCTCCTCAATTCTTCTGCCATTTGTTGAAGTAGTAAATTTGAGAGCTCTGTTGCCAGGAGAAGCATACTTATTGCACAGCGCAAAGGAGAGCACTACCCACTCAAATAACCGCACAGAAACACAATACCGTCAAGGACTCTTCCTCTCGTCATGGCGTCCAAGATTCCCATGATTGTGAGTTGGACCTCCACTGAGAGACTGTCAGTGGCCAATATGCTGACCATGGCCTCTTCACACAACGTATAGTGCCAGCATCGCGTGAGCGACAGGGCAAAGAAGACCTTGGATATTGTAGCCAAGTTTGTTGAAGAAGAGTGCATCCCGTAGGTCACAACCTCGGCTCATATTAACCTCACACAACTCCCATGGACTAACCGAAGCCTCCACCCCTCCTTCTTTGGTTCTATTCACAGTGCCGATCCAGTCCTCGAAGCCCAGCTTGGCTCCGGCGACTCAAGATGGGACCACTACCCCAGCATCATCGACGAGCTCAAGCAAAAGGCCCGCTCGCTCGGCTTGTGGAACATGTTCCTGCCAAAGGGCCACTACAAGGAGTCGCCTGGTTTCACCAACCTCGAGTACGGTCTCATGGCCGAGTGGCTCGGGAAGTCCAGGTCGGCCTCCGAGGCTGTCAATTGTGCTGCCCCCGACACCGGCAACATGGAGGTCCTGGCCAAGTACGGCAATGACGCACAGAAGGCGCAGTGGTTGAAGCCGCTCATGGAGGGCGAGATCCGCTCGGCTTTCCTCATGACGGAGCCTCAGGTGGCCTCGAGCGATGCAACCAACATTGAGTTGGAGATCCGGAAAGAGGGCAATGAGTATGTGCTCAACGGCCAGGTGAGTGTTCTGACAATTACTACTTACATCGCTCCGAGAGCAACCCGCTTCATCGTGCAGAAACTAATGATCCTGGGCAGAAATGGTGGTCAAGTGGTGCCGGCGACCCGAGGTGCAAAATTTACGTCGTCATGGGCAAGTCAGACCCCAACAACAAGGACGTCTACCGCCAGCAGTCAGTCGTCCTTGTGCCGGCAGATGCCAAGGGGCATCACCATCCACCGAATGCTGAGCGTGTATGGGTACGACGATGCGCCACATGGACACGGCCACATCTCCTTCGAGAATGTGCGCATTCCAACCAGCAATCTGGTCCTCGGTGAAGGTCGTGGCTTTGAGATCATCCAGGGCCGTCTCGGCCCAGGGCGTATCCACCATGCCATGAGAACTATTGGCGCTGTAAGTCATGTTCATCCGTTGAAGCTACCTCTACGTGTACCATCATCTGCTGACCCCACCCGGACCAGGCCGAGAGAGCCCTTGAGTGGATGCTGATGCGCATCAACGACTCCAAGAAGACCCCCCTTTGGCAAAGAGCTCCGTGAACACGGCGTGATCCTCGAGTGGGTGGCCAAGTCCCGCCTCGAGATCGACTCCGCTCGCCTTGTCGTGCTCAACGCGGCCATCCAGATGGACGACCACGGGCCCAAGGCCGCGCTGCGGGAGATTGCCGAGGCCAAGGTCCTTGTGCCTCAGATGGCCCTAACCGTCATCGACCGCGCCGTGCAGGCCTTTGGTGGCGCAGGTGTCAGCCAGGACACACCGCTCGCGTACATGTGGACGGGCATCCGCACACTGCGGCTGGCGGACGGGCCAGACGAGGTGCACCTGCAGCAGATGGGGCGGAACGAGAACAAGAGGGGCCGCGAGGTCACGGAGAAGATTGCGCAGCAGGCCAAGAAGACGGAGGAGCTGCTGCGGAAATATGGCGTGACGAGGGCGCAGCCAGGGTCGAACATCACAAAGGCCAAGTTGTAGATATGGGTGGCTAGGTGGTTTTAGGATGTAGTAGTACTACTATGTACCAGCTCAAACTGTACTATGTATACTGCGCTTTGGAAAAATTGTCTTGATATGCCTGGGCCTCTTGGAAGAAAGTATGCAGCATTGATAACTGAAGTTGCACGCCGCATGCAGACTGGTCTCAACACACTCTGTGCTGTACATTATACAGATCCAATTCCCAGCATGTACCAGAGATGCTTGAAAGCAAATGATGAGGACCTGTTTCCAAGATTACTTTGTCTTGTCTAGGGTTACTACCACATCCTGCAAGAGACAGCAAAGGTGGCTGCGATCCATGTGCTCAAACCCAGATGACCCTTTTGTACCTTTGGATGCCTCTGTTGGGCACCCTTTTGATCACTGAGGCCATCTTCTTGGGGATCGCCATGGTGTAAGAAGTCTGATCTTTGGCTTGCTTCTTCTCGACAGAAGTGGCCGATGAGATTCTGGTATCCCCAGCGACAGGCAATGCTTTCAAGTGGAATATAGCACCAACAACATGATCATGGTATCATAGCTTTGTGTAAATAACAAGACTGCTCCTAGTACCAAATATCCCAGCCCTGGCCAACTGCAGGGGGTTCTGAAGGCCCTTGGGAGTGTTCCTGTTGTATAACTGGAGTTGCTGCACTAGCTGCAGATTTTAAGTTCAGGGATCTTTGTAGGGGGGGCGGGGGGTTGTGTGGCAAACAGACTCCACTGAAAAAGTTACGGTTGCCCCTAACAACCAGGTCCCGATGTCAACATCCCTCCTTCCCGCATCATGACCTGCATTTAAACATTTATCTCCTGCAAGTTTAAACACCAGGACCCATCCCATCCCCAATCCAAACCTCCAACAAAGCTGGCCTGTTTCTGTTTTGGTTCTGCAAAGCGCACTCCTGAGAACAGTTGATATTTACCTCTCCACACAACATCAGCAACCAGACAATCTACCTACCTACAACATCAGCTCAAGCCTTCTTCATATACACATTTTCTCCCCAGCGAGAACCCTCCAAGCGAACATCATCAGACAAAACCTGTTGCTATCCTGCTAGCCACAGCGAGCGACCAGCCACAGACGCAGTCACTCTCGCATACACACACTCAACAAGATGTCTTCCTTCTCCAACAACGCCAATGTCCTAGGCGCCAAGGACGTCAACGTGCCCGTGGCCGCTGCCGTCCCCGCTGCCGGCGACGTCAAGAAGGATCTGGAGTACCACCGTCAGGTCCTGAAGTCCAAGATGGAGGCACAGGAGTACGACGCAGCAGCCCTCTATCATTCGACTGGGATCTTCAGTTCTGACGCGCTGGTCTCTTCTAGGTCCGGCAACAACTACATCTCCCCCTCGGACGAGATCATGTCGCCCTGCACCGCCAAGGTCAATGCGTTGCGCAACAAGCAGGTTGGAAAGTACGTTTTCAGCATGAGCTCTGCCTTTCTTTCTTCTCTATTCTCCGATTCGTCACGGCTGTTTGTTTCAAGAATGTGACACAATACTGACCATATCGTGTTCGGGATATAGGGTCAAGCCCAAGTCCCTCTTCGCCCAGGCATCATCTAAGAGGTTGCAAGGCCAGGAGGGCCTCTTCGGCGCCAAGGCAGCTCCTCCTGCTCCCATTTCCCAGGCCCAGTAGCCACCGGCACTGCTCGCCACTACTTTCTATCGAACTCGGCTCGTGCTGTTCGTCCTATCTTTCTCAAGAAGAAGAAAAAAATTCTCCTTTGTCTTGTTGTTTGATCTGGGTTTGCTCAAGGGTTCTGGCTGGTCGTTTCTCGTTTTTGCTCTTTTTATCTTCTCTTGCGATACCTGGAAGGGCATCGTAGCTTCGTCCACCTCACTTCATGAATTGTGTGGATGGCGGATTGGTTTAGATGGGTGGACTCAGTATACCATCAGGCTTGTCTGTTGACTTTGGGCGTTTATCAGGGGAAGGGGAAATTCTTATACCAGTCACAAAGATGTCATACAATAGGGAAGCAAGCACAGATTGCCGGTAACGAATCAAGGACCAGTTTTCTCACGCCTTGACCAATGACGCATGTGATTTGCAGCCTTTACTTTAAGCCTTCCACCCGCTGACTATGTATACCACATCCTCGTCCGCCACGGCATGGCCCAGTCCCACCCTTTGCGGTATATGCCTCGCGCTGGCACCCCACACCAGGGCATACTTGAACGTCTCCTTGAGCGTGCGATGGATGCGGTCACACACGTCCTCGATGGTGCTGTTACTCCTCACAATCAGGGCCTCGGAGAAGTCCGGGTCGACGCCCTTGCGCTTGGTGTAGATGCGGATCAGGGCCAGCTCCTTCCAGCAGCGGTCGACGACGTCCTGGATGCCGAGGTCCAGCTCGCAGCTCATGACGACGGTGTGCGGCTCGCGGGCCAGCTTGTCGAGAAAGTCGAGCGAGACGCTGTCGATCTTGTTGTAGACGTAGAGGCACTTGATGTACTTGCGGTGGTCCTTCATGATGACATCGATCAGGTCGTCGACGGTGGCCTCGTCGTCGCGGATGAGGACCTCGCAGTTGAGCATCTTGTAGTCGCGGAGGATGTTGTACACCATCTTCTCGTCGAGGTTCTTGGGCGGGGACTGGAAGTTGATCTTCATCCCGCCCGCCTTCTTGGGCTTGAGATAGATGTTTCTGTAGAAAAGTTATTTTTTGATCTTTAGCCAAGCAGCACAACAGCGTGGGTTGTTAGAAATATGAATATATACTTACGGCGGCTCTCTGTTCAGCCGGATTCCGACGGCCTCAAGTTCTGCCTCCAGCAATGCCCTCTGCTCCGCCCGCTTCGTGGCGTCCAGCACCATCAGGATCAGGTCGCTCGTCTTGGCCGCAGAGATGACCTGGCGCCCTCTGCCCTTGCCCTCTGCGGCGCCTTCGATGATCCCCGGCAGGTCCAGCAGCTGGATCTCGGCGCCCCCGTACTCGAGCACGCCCGGGATGGCCGTCAGGGTGGTGAAGGCGTAGCTGGCGACCTCGGACCTGGTCTTGGTCACCTTGGACAAGAACGTCGACTTGCCTACCGAGGGAAACCCCACTAAGGCTATGCGCGCGTCACCGCTCTTGCTCACGTCGAAGCCCGACCCCGGGCCGCCGCCGGAGCCTGGGCCGGGCTCGAGGAGCTGTGCGCGGAGGCGGGCGAGCTTGCCCTTCAGGAGACCCAGGTGGTACTCTGTGGCCTTGTTCTTCTGAGTCCTCTTCATCTCATCCTCGATCTCCTTAATCTTCTCTGTCTATAGGGTCTTGTCAGAAAGCGTTCATCAAGATTGACAGGGCTTCTGGTGGAAAGGTTCGCTGAAGATAGAGAAAACTCATATATGAGATGGCTCATGGGCCGGAAGGACTTACAATGTTGACCATCTTGTTGGTTTGGTGTGACCTAACTCAGGCCACGAGAGACAGAGAGAGACACGCGGGGAGAGAGAGAGTACTGTGAGAAGACGGCTGGAAAGTATGCCTCCACCAGGACGCGGACTGAGTGAGCCTCCCGAGCCTTCGATATATGACTGTGTCGTAGTTCGGCCAGACGAGTCCGCCTCTTCACGAGTTGAGATTTCTTATATGGCGCCGCCCGCGATGCCGACAAGATGCTCTTGACCAGCCCGCAAAGTACACCCAACTCCAAGACAGATCTCACAATATACCGGCGAGACGTTTTCTGGATGACCTGCGGGGAAGAGAAAAATACAAGTCGAATGAAATGTTGGTTGATTTCCAGGTTCTAGATGAGATTCGTTGGCTTGAGGAGCAAGAGCAAGTCAAGTGGGATGGATGGTGGGGCAAACCACCGCTTCCGTTTCGGCGAAAACGGGGGCGGGGGGCCTAGCCTGGGCACCCTGCACCGTTTCTTCACTACAGTTCCAGCGCCGAAGCGTTAGTGTACAGAGCGCACTGCAGGTGCTCCCAAGCGCAGCCTCGAACCTCTGTAACTTTACAGCCTCGCCTCCCCAACGACATCCGCAACTTTCGATCACCACCACTCCCTTTTATCCTCGAGAGCGCAACCCCATCCCTTGAAACAGAAATGGCCGATACCGAGGAGTCACCACAGCCACAGGAAGAGCTTCCGCTCACCACCACCACAGGAGAGATGGACGTTGCTGAGGCTCAGCAGCCAGCAGCAGCAGCAGCAGGCAAGAAAGTGAAAAAGATCATCCGCAGGAAGAAGCGCCCAGCACGGCCACAGATCGACCCGGCACTGATCAAGTCCGAGCCGCCACCGCAGACGGGCACCATCTTCAACATCTGGTACAACAAATGGGCAGGCGGCGACCGCGAGGACAAGTACACCTCGCAGCGCGCGGCCAAGGGCCGGTGTAATATCGCAAAGGATAGCGGATTTACCAAGGCGGACCGGGTGGCCGGCAGCTATTTCTGTCTGTTCTTTGCAAGAGGAATCTGTACGTTGACCAGATCCTCCTAGGAGCTCTTCCCATCTCTTCTGCAAGGAGAGTTCTGTACCGCGGTGAAGAAAAGAAAGATTGTGCTAACAAGAGAATGCTTCTCTTTCCAGGTCCCAAAGGTCAAGACTGCGAATACCTCCACCGCCTTCCCACAATCCACGACCTGTTCAACCCCAACGTCGACTGCTTCGGTCGCGACAAGCACAGCGACTACCGCGACGACATGGGCGGCGTGGGCTCCTTTCTACGCCAGAACCGGACCATCTACGTCGGCCGCATCCACGTGAGCGACGACATCGAGGAGGTTGTCGCCCGCCACTTTGCCGAGTGGGGCCAGATCGAGCGCGTCCGCGTTCTGAACTCGCGCGGCGTCGCCTTCATCACCTACAGCAACGAGGCTAACGCCCAGTTCGCAAAGGAGGCCATGGCCCACCAGGCCCTCGACCACAGCGAGATTCTCAACGTGCGCTGGGCCACCGCCGACCCCAACCCCATGGCCCAGGCGCGCGAGGCGAGGCGCATCGACGAGCAGGCCGCCGAGGCCATCCGACGTGCCCTGCCCGAGGAGTTTGTCGCCGAGATCGAAGGGAGGGATCCCGAGGCCAAGAAGAGGCGGAGGATCGAGAGCAGCTACGGCCTGAACGGCTACGAGGCGCCTGATGAGGTGCATTTCGCCCGCGGCGCCAATGCTGTCAACCCGAGAGGGAGGGAAGGGTTCGGCGAGCAAGGCGATCTGGAGCGGGCGCAGCAGCTGATGCTCGAGAGCGGCGAGGCCGAGGCGCAGGCCGCGGCAGACGACACGCAGCGGCAGCTTGAGGAGAACGGTATATTCTCGAGCAGTACGCTGGCTGCATTAAATTCTGCGCAGGTCGTAGTGACCTCCAAGGACAAGAAGAAGGCGTCGACGGGCCCGCTGGTAGCATATGATAGTGATGACGACGATAGCGAATAAGAGGCGCGGGAAGCAGCATGAAGTATCAAATTTAATACAACCTGATGATACGAACTTGTTGCTTACGCATACTTTCCTTTTTTTATCTCAAATTATGAACCTTGAACAACCTCAGATCTACCCCATCTGGTCGCCCGATCACTTCGTGCTGGACCAGCAGAGAGCGAAGGCATCTCACCTTGAGTTGAGTGCTGCTTGCATCTCTCCACACATGCCTCTCACGGGACGTATCAGGGCTGGGACTCACCCAACCGCTCCTCGATGCTCTCAAGCGTTGGCTCAAGACCTGCCACTTTTTGGCGTTTGTGTAGAGGCAGAAAGCTGACGCAGAAAGAGGCTAGACTTCCTTCACATCATGCCCCCCGAGCCACGGGCATACGCACAGCATGTGGCTCTACCCCCAAGCCGCGATGCGGTGTACTTAGGGGGATTTGGGTGCTTGGGGTTCCCATCAGTTATGATTAGCCATACATTCCGGTAATGAGCTGTGAAGGTCGGAAATTCATACTGTTGTTGCTGCACTCGTTCCCAGACCGCTACGCCGTATAGCGAGAAGTCTTCGTCGGACACGCTGCAGGCTTAGTAGCTACTGAGAGATATCTTGTGGTCCATACCAGCCGGGCACATTCGACAATTTGCGACTTGGAGTGATCATCGAGTCAGCAGGTGGGTAATCTGACAGACACACCAAGAAGAAGGTTGGGAAGTCAAGAGACAAAGAGGTATGCCGAGTAAAAAGAAATGCATTTGCCTGTCCTACTGCTGTGGTCAAGCTCATCATTGAAGAAAGCAAGACATCCCATTCCTATTGACCAAGTAAGCAGGGGGGTATAAAGCCGTTGATCCCATTTGATTCTTCGCTGCATTATGCAGCATCAATCGTCAACCATCTTCCTGAACATTTCGCCATCCGTAATTCCATCCGCAGAAAACATCGGTAAAGCCTAGCCCAAATTTTTTTTTCTTCATTTCTTCATACTTTTTTTCCTTCCTTCTCACATTTCCCGTGACCATCAGGATCAGGCTTTCAGATCGTAATAAACACAAGTTCCGGTGCGAAAGTTGTAGACAAAAGCGTCTCTTGCTCCGCTGTCGCGGAACTCTGTCAGCATATCCTGCACGTCCCTCACATAGTTCTTCTCAACGTTGGTGACATCCAGCTTGCGCCAGGTCTCGGGCTGGGACAGCGACGTGCCCTTGATTGCGTTCAGGACCGCGTCGCTCGTCTCGATGGCAGCGATGGGGCCATCGCGGAACTCCTGGAGGAGCTTCGAGGCGGCGTTGTGTGCCTGCTCGACGACTGTCTGCCGGTTGAACTTTTTGGACTTGGTCTGTCCGGTGAGAACACGGACATCCTGCTGGCGGCCGTTGTAGTGCACTCCAGAGGAGGAGGCGGTATCGCCTGCTGAGTTGTTGGCATCAGAGGCGCCGAGTCCGTGGCGGCTCCGGGCCATGGTGGTGACCTTGAGGGACGAGTCGCGCTCACGCATCTCTGTGCGGAGCCAGGTCACCAGCTGTTGGGCCGGAATATCGGCCTCAGGTGTGTCCTTGGACCAGAGCGACTTGATCTTGAGGATGTCGGGCTTGACGATTACCATCCAGGCGGGTTGATCCTCAGCCTTGTCTGGAATCAGCTCGTCAGAAGACCGGGCGTCGTTGGCGAGCTCAGCACTGATGCCGCTCTCCCAGAGGTCCCGCAGGACCTGGAGCGCCGTGGTCTTTCGGATCGCGGGATCAAAGCTTGCCACGAGGACATCATATACCTTCTCGTTGAATAAATTGTGACCATCCTTGGCGGCCTTCTTTGAGGAAGCCTTGCTGCCGCTCTTAGCGGGCACCTGTGCAAGCCTCTCCCACGCAAAGCTGACTCCGACGGCGCGTCTGTCGCTCAAGGAGCTGCTGCCAGCTTTCTGTCGGTGCTCCTTGATCAGGCTGTCATACCGGCCACCGGCAGCGAATACCTGCCTCTTGTTCTTATCCCAGACACAGGCGAACATCACGCCACCTCTGAAGAAGCTCTCATTGAAGGAATGCAGTGGCGTGATGTAGATCTTAGTCTTGACACCAAAGCCCTTGCAGTATTCAATGACCTCCTTAAGATGAGCGATGGTGGAGGCGGCCTTTTGATAGTAGTCGGTGGTCTCAAACAAGGCCTTGAGCTTCGAGAAGGCCTTGCTGGGATTGTCTCGGAAGTCAAACCGCTGCAGTTCGTCGACGCTCGTCGCCGAGACACCGCACGACTGAGATCGCAGCTGACCGCGGAGCTTTTGCCAGGTCATGTCCTGAATGTTGAGCTTGCTGAGGACCTCTGCGGCGGCCCGCCTGGCAGAGTGCTCAACGCCACAAAAGTCGAAGATCAGCTGAAGCAGGTCAGAGTGGTTGATGTGGAAGACCATCTGGCTCTTGGAGAGTGCAGGGAATGCATCAACTATCTGGTCGACGACTTTCAGAACATTGGCTTCCTTGAGAGACAGGTCCAAGGCCCCGGCCGAGACGACGTTGAAATCAACAACTCCAAACTCGGAAGGTTGGCCGCCAGCCTGCTGGTCCCGGAATACACTTCCAAAGGAGTAGGCGGATCCTAGGACGGGGTTCTTAACTTTGGCCAACATCCGAGAATAACCCATCATCAGGTCGTAAGGAAGCTGCAGCAGAGCGCCACCGTCATCCAGCAGTTTGACCGCGTTGGTGTAGTTGGATGAGTACGGGTAGATGCTGGCCAGCGGAACCTGAAGAGCTCCATGGGTCCTGAAGATAGACACAAGGGTCTCCTTGACAACTCGCCGGTAGAGGTAGTCTCGGGAGCTGGGTGACTGATCGTTGAGATCGTACGCGAAGTCCTTGGCCTGGTCAACCTGGATGGAGAAGAGCGTAGACAATACCTTTGGGTAGAATGCAGACTTGGGGTCCGTGATCGCCGCAATGGCACGTCTGACCGTGTCGCTCTCCATTTCGTCCGGGAGTTTGTTAGACTCCAGTAGAGCGGCACTCGACGGTCGTTCTTTCGGGTTGTGGACCACCAATGCCAGGATAATCTCTGCTTGCGCGGTGCCGAGGTCGAAATCCGAGGGCATGATTGGATTCAGCTTGCGGACGTTCTCCAAGACGAGTGCTCGCTCCATACCCAGCATAGGATGGTAGCACATCTCGAAGAACATGATGCCGAGCGAGTACATGTCGACCTTAGTGGTGTACTGGCCGGTACCGCCTGACCTGACCTCGGGGGCGACGTACACTGCCGTGCCTATGCTCCTGGTTTGATCCGCCGGATCGGACGAAGTATGGCCTGCCTGGATTGCCGCGATCTGACCCTTACTGGCAAGTCCAAAATCGCCGATCTTGACGTTGTTAACGCCATCCGGACCGACGCTGATGAAGATGTTGTCGGGTTTGAGATCGCGATGCACGACGTTGAGGCTATGAATGTGGACCAGACCTTGCAGAATCTGACGGAACAGCCGCCAGACTTCAGTCTTGTCGGTCAGGAGGTTGTTGGTGATGAGGTCGCGGAGGGTCCGCTTGTCACAATACTCCATGGAGATGTACAGAACTGTCCGGAAAGGCCTGTGGCTCAGTCGGCGCTCACGCTTCTGGCCCATCACGGTGAGTCTGTTTCCAGCATGTGAGTCCTCGTCCGAATCCTCCTCGTCATCCTCGTCAGAGTCTTCCTCGTCATCGTCGTCATCATCCTCATCTTCTTCGTCCTCGACCGCTTCGCTGTCGGCTTGCTCGAACTCGATCGTGATTCCAGGCCCATGGCGACTGGACGAGATGAAATCCAATCCGCCCTGGCTCTCTTCGAACTGGACATTGAAATCTGAGGCAGCTCCGTGCGAGAACTCGGCAGTGTCGGCATCGGTCGAGGTGTCTTCAAAGTCGGACGAGTCATGGCTCTCTTCGAGCCAAGTGTTGAAATATCGCACAACAGCCGGATGACTGAGCTGAGACAGTACTCGAACTTCCTTCAACACTTCGGTCAGGCCCTCTCGAGACCGTTGGCTGATCTTTTTGATAGCTGTTCAGAACATAAGTCAGCAGCTATCATGCTAGGAAGGACAAGCATATACGGCAGTGAGGGTCATGTGTTCACTTACCATAGATCTGGCCGTCCAGTTTCTTGCGCGCCTTGACCACCTCTCCAAAAGCTCCCTTGCCAAGTCTGCCCTCTTCCACGAAGTCCTCCTTATATCTTGATGACGTGAAGGGGCCACGCGCAGTGAAGGAGTCGTGCCTTGGCCTGCTGTGCGTGGGTGTCAGCGAAGGCAACGGGGCGAACGAATTGTTCGTATCAGAATCCTGGTCTTGCTGCTCGAAGATGGGTGCGTCGGTAGCCAGGAATTCACTCGTGCTAAGCTCAAATGCTCTAGGTCGCTTCTTTGGGTCGGGTGTGAAAAAGTACGAGACCAATTCCTCCAGTGACCGAGACAGAGGGGAGGAAGCCATCAGATTGTCCGGAGACGTGTGTTTCTGGGCCACGTCGACGCCGAGAAACATCTGTAGAAAGACGACACCAAAGTCCCAGATGTCTGTCTTCTGTGTATACTGCGGGTCGGAAGCCGCCGCAATCTCTGGAGGAAACCAGTAAGCAGATCTTGCATCGGTCATGGAAGTTGCCGTTTTAGCTGAGGTGAGGTTGTGCAGCTCTCGCTGGTATGCAATGTCTCCCAGCTTGGGAGCCATGTCACCCGTAGAGCTTGTCACGATCAAGACATTTGCCAGGTGGATGTCTTGGTGGATGATGTCTCGGGTATGTAGCCAACTGATGGCATCGAGAAGACTGACTGTCCAGCTGCGAGCCCTGTTGAAATCCATGGGAAACGTTCTCAACAGGGTCTCCAGCGAACCAGGCTCGGCAAGCGGACTCAGGACCATGACGTTCCAGCTCATAGCATTGACATCGTCATTGGCAACATCCATGCGGTCGAGTCTGTAGTCAAGCACTTCGATAATCGCCTGGTGCCGCACTTGCTTCATGGACTCCAGTTTGGACTCGAGTGCTCTGAGCTGTTTTCTGAACTGGGCTTGATCCTTGCCAGCTGCATGAACCCTCACCTGCTTCAGGACGAGCCGTGGTCGCGTCTGGCCTGCAGGCAAAACAGGCCGAACTTCGTAGACGATGGTGGTAGGACCACGAAGGAAATGCTCCTTGCTGTTGACAGCGTTGAACATGCTAATGTGGCCTCTGGCATCTGTCAGTGAGCAGAGCTGATCGAAGGCGATGGTCTCTGCCTCGGCATCCTGAGCATCGTCAATAGGCGTGGTGAAGGAAACACCGACGGGGCGATTCTTGCGTCTCGCCTCCTTCTCCTTGTCGCGCTTGCGCTTGAGCTCCTCTTGTAGCATCTCGTGAAGGACGCGGTCCTCCTCCTTGGAGTCTTCCATCCTCTTCTTCTCCTCCTGCTCCTTGAGCTGCTTCTCCTGTTGGGCTGTGGCAGCCGCGTGGGCGGCGCGTTCCTCTTCGAGGGTTGGGAGAGCCTTTCCAGCTGCCTTGGCCTCGGCAGCCTCCTGTAGAATCTCTTGGATGCCCTCGACAATGCGGAATATCATCTCTTGTTCTTCCTTGGCGAAGATCTTGGGCTGGGTCTCGATAAACTTTTGGACCTTGAACAGCGTGGATTCTCGAAGATCCCCGTGATCGCTCAGGCTGAGCAGTGGGGGCGATTTTGGATAGGTAGCCACCAGCACAACACCCAGGGTGACGCGTATGCTCTCATCTGAGGGAGAGATGATGCGAATCTGGAAAGTTGGCTCCGACTTCTTCCAGGCGCCATGAGAGCCCTTCTGCTCGATGAAGTCGTCCTGGTAGATAGCCTGCAGTGCAAGCACCTCGTTGCTCTGGAGCTCCTCGTACTGGGTCGTGGCCGTGCTGCCGCTGGCTGGACCTGACTGAGGAGGCGCTGGCGCAGGCGAGGATACCGAACCCGCTGAGCCGTTTCCGCTGCCGTTTTTGATGTCCTTTTCCTGGGCAGCCTTTTTGGCCTGCCCCTTCTTCTTTCCAGCCATCTTGAAGCTCAGATTAAATATTGAACAGTAAGAAAAGGAATGTCTGCCAAGGTGTTCATGTAAAGAGGACTGGTAGAGTTGCAGCTGCTGAGTGCTGTGGATGACTCCAAGAAGCGTGTCCTGGCATTGAGATTGAACAAAAAACAATGCAGCCAGAAAGGAGACTGCAATAACAATAAATCAGATCGAGGTACCCATGGTAACAATAATAGCCCACATTAGTCGACAAGGTAATAATGCTGATGAGGAACACGACGATAGGCAAAAAAAAAAAAAAAAAGGAGAAGGCTGAGGTTGAGGACTCGTCGAGTGGTGGAGTGAGTTGAAGATGTATCGATGGTGGTGAGTGACTAACAGTGCACAGCTGACCAGAGTTGACATCAGTGACATGAGCTAGGGGGTGCTGCTGTAGGGCTGAAGTACCCAGGTAGGCCCCCCAGACATGGGGCATAGATCCCTGTCAGCCAGGCGCCAGGGCGCTAGAGCGATCGCAGTACAGCGCTTCATATAGTGGCAGCGTTGCCCTAGCGTCTAAGTAAACAACCCCTTGACCTTTTATGGCGAACCTGCATCTTGTACATTCGCGACAGACGCCGTCCATCCTCACGATATCCTCCACCTAAGTGCAAGCTGTGCACACTGCTGGCAGGCTCTTCTTAAGCGATACATGTCTTCAATAGACCTTTTCATATCATAATCAGGCACGCGACCAAAACCTTGATCGGCAGCCTCATCATGCTTGGGTGGGCATTGAACAAGGCGACGGGGAACGCGTCTTCCAACGCGGCTCCGATGCCTGGCCCAGGTAAACTTGGCGCCTTGCTTTTTGAGAGGCGTGGGGTCGCGCACGGCTACTAACATGTGTTTTCCATAGATGACACCTTTGTTGAGCAGCCGGATACACCGGCCCCCGTCTTTGCAGCACGAGCTTTCAGGCGCGCCCTCTTCGGCACACCAGCCCCAACCAAGGAAGCTCCTCCTCCAAAGCAAGAGCCCAGGGCAGACGCAGCGAACCTCGGGAAGACCGCCTCCATACCTATACCTCCTGAAAACGACAGCAACAAGTTCGAATCCCCCTCGAAACCACAGGGCATACTCCTAACACCTGGAACCGGAACGTCGCGCAGGAAGCGTGTCTCATTCGGGCGCGACGTCAAAGCCAACGCCGGCCTGCTGAGCGACGGTGGTGACGGCACGACCCGCATACGCCCACGAACGAAATTGCAAGAAGCCCTAGAGAACTCGCGCAAGCGGAGGGACGTGCGCAACTCGGGCGAGGACGATGCGCGCAAGGTCGACTTTGACCCAGATACGAATGATGGCTCCTGTGATGATGTGTGGGAGGAGGTGGACGAGGTCGACCGCGACACAGATATTACGGTGGATCTGAACGAGCCGCGCTCGCAGTCCGGGCGGTACTGGAAAGGAGAGTTTCAGAAGTATCACCAAGAGGCGCGGGCGGAGATGGAGAGGCTTGTTAAGTACAAGCAGCTCGCCAAGTCGTACGCCAAGGCCAAGGACGCAGAGGCTCTCGACCTGAACGAGCGTCTGAGGGAGGAGCAGGCAAAGGTCACGGAGATGGAGCAACAGATCGCCGAGCTGGGGGGGGGGCAGGTGGGGGCCCAGCTGGGTAAGGGCGGAGGTGCTCGAGATGACAGAAAGCTCGCGAAAGATCTGACCCGCCAGACAGCCCTTGCTGCGCAGTATAAAGATCGGATTGAAGAGCTGGAGGCTCTGCTGAAGGATTTGGGAAACGGACCGGCAGATGAGAATGGTCGACGACGCGAGGGTACGACAACACGAACCGGCCGCGAACAAGTAAAAGAACTGGGTGAGCTGCGACAGACACTGCAACGACTCAAATTAGACCTGAGCGCAGTCGAGCAGCGGGAAAAGCAACATGAGGCTGAGAAGAAGGAGCTCGAGCGGAAGCTGAGCAGGAAGGACACTCAGTATGACAAGCTCAAGCTCGACTACGATGTCCTGAAGGAGAAGAACAAGGCACTCAGAGACGAGGTTGCGGAGCTCAAACGAGGCCAGAGGTCATCCAAGCCTGGCGGTGCTGAACTGCTCGGGAAGGACCTGCAGAGCCAGATTGATACGGAGCAGGATGCACGACGTCGTGAGATGGAAGACGCCAGCGTCAACATCAACCAGCTGCGGTCAGAGTTCAAGAAGGCATTAGAGCTCAAATCGCCCGCTCGGCGGAAGTCGAGCTCTGAGCTGCGGGCCAGGCCCACCAAGGCTTATGACATCGATGATGACACCCTCGATCTGCTACAAATTCAACGTCTTGGGTCGACCAAGGGGCCCGAAACAAGCCTTGGCCGCTCAACTCCCCGCGGCAGCAAGAGAACGATATCAGGGAGGGTTGTCGACAACAATGAGTCGGCTCCAAGAGAGCGGTGGTCTACAGCACGTTCTGCAAACCTGGCGAGGATGAGCAACAACAGAAACCGACTACGCCTGACTACAGAGCGAGCTCTGGACAGCGAGTCGGATCCTGAGGTCAAACCGAGCGGTGTGGCGGCGTCGACCCGAGATGCGCCTCTGAGATCAGCAATTTCTTCTGACAGACGAGCTGCTGCTATTGCCAGGCTCGAGCAAAAGAGGGCTGAGAGGAAGAAAGTTCGCGAGAGGACGACAATTGCAGGCAAGGAAAACATGAGACCGTAGGTTTCTGGTATTTTTTGCTTGAAGCTAGGATGGGAAGCGAGGCGTAGCGGGTTCTGAAGGTTGAAGAGGGGTTTCATCACATGAATTTGGATCAGCGATTCTGCCATGCGGCCACGACATTGACATATTGACACTCCCTGAGACGGAGCCTGGCGTATCATGGAGGGGAGAAAGGGACAAAAAAAAAAAGGCAAAGATTGCAATGGGAAAATTCCCCTCCATTATTTCGGACAGGTCCATTGCGTTGTATTGATCGGATCAGCATGTAAAATGCTTCAGGGGGGTGGGGGGTGGCTTGTATGAACTTACTTACAGCAGCGTTCTTGCCCCGCAGCCTCACTCATACTATAATTTCGAACTAAGAGATACCATCCACATTTCACCTTCCTACTGTACTTACGAATTTGATCTCCACCACGACCACTCATATAAATAAAACAGACTAGCATGAGCTCTGGACCTGCCGCAGGGCTCGACAACGACTCGACTCGACTCGTCCAAGATGAGATTCTCGAGCTGGAGGCAAGGCTGGCACGAGCAAAAGCCCGACTGAACAAGGCACGCGACAACACAGATACCGTCAGTGGCGTTGCTGCTGCTGCTGCTGCTGCTGCTACTGCTACTCCTCACGATGCTCGTCCAGCCACAGCCAAACAACGACAACAGCAGCGATCATCATCATTTACTCTCGCATCGAGACGTAAGAAGGCCCCTGTCCCTTTCCCCTTCTTCTTCATTCACAGGCATCTTACTAACAAGCCAAACAGCAGCCCCTCCAGATACAACCACCCACTTCCTGCTTCTCCTCTCGGACTCTGCCCTCCCCCTGGGCTCCTTCGCCTTCAGCAGCGGTCTAGAGTCCTACCTAGCCCACAGCCGCGTCAACTTCTTCAAGCCCTCCTCCTCATCCTCCTCCTCCCACGCAGGCAGCCCCCCCCATCGCCCCCCTCGACATCTTCCTCCCCCTCTCCATCTCATCCTACGCCTCCACCACCCTCCCCTTCCTCCTCGCCGCGCACCGCAGGCCAGCCCGCCTGGCGGAGCTCGACGACGCCCTCGACGCCGCCGTCGTCTGCACCGTCGGCAAGCGCGCCAGCACCGCCCAGGGCCGCGCCCTCCTCGGCATCTGGGAGCGCTCCTTTGCCCTCTCGTCCTCCTTCTCCGCGCTCTCCTCCCCCGCCTCCCGCGAGGCCCTGCAGGCCCTGGCAGGCTACTCGGAGCTCCTCCGCTCGCAGCCCTGGACCGGCGACGGCACGGGTCTGGCCCCCGTGTCCGCGCACCTCGCTCCGCTCTTTGGCCTCATCGCCTCCGTCGTCGGCCTGTCGCTGCACCAGGCCGCCTACGTCTTCGTGCTGGGTCACGTTAAAGCTCTCGTGTCTGCCGCCGTGCGCGCCAACCTGATGGGGCCGTATGCCGCGCAGAAGGTGCTGGCGTCGGCCGACACGCAGGCCATGATCACCGCTGCCATCGAGAGGGAGTGGGACACGCCGCCTGAGGAGGCTGGGCAGGGCGTGCCCGTGATGGATCTCTGGGTCGGACGGCATGAGCTGCTGTACAGCCGGATCTTCAATAGCTGACGGGTGTTCTGAGGGAAGACGGACATGTGTATAATATCAAATCTTGTTACACAATAGTTCATCAGTACTACATATGCCATCTATTTACAGTCTATCAATACGTGACTTTGTGATTTTGCAAGACAAATTCTCGTTGCCCGATACATGCGCTGAATCTTCTGCCTACTGTCTCCTCCTGTACTTACAGCAACCAAAGCTTTCAGCAGAGAAAGATCGGGATCAAGGTCTCAGGCTCACGACGTATCCCAGCAGGGCTGTGTACAACACCACCAGCGAAAGTGTAGGTTGTAACTACGGTCAGCACACACGTCACAATGGTCACTGCCAAATATCACGACCAGCTTTACATAATATTGGTAAAAACGGCAAATTTATTTTTTGTTGCGGAGATCTCAAGTCCGCTAGTGAGACACGTCATGTCTACCAGGGGGAACTCGCAGTCCATAGAACCCGATCTGCTTCCTCAGCCAAAATTCCGTCGTCGAGTTGCCCGTTTTGTGAGGATGACCCAAGCTCATCCCTCAAGATCCCAAGTCTCTTCCTCCGATTTCTTCTCCGGTCCGTCCATCTCGACAAAGAACCCCGGCTGAGCAGTCATTGTAGTAAGCCTTCCTCCACCTAGGAAGAGCGCCAATCGAAAACAATCCTTCCATATGTTGTATAGAGTGCCCATGCTCTTCGCCCAAAGCATGAAAACTCATTTGCAAGCCAGCAGGCCCTCCCGTCTCTCTAGAATGATCCTTCGCATCAAGAGAAGAAAAAAAAGCCTCGCCCGCCCGTGTCGTAATGTGGAAGTCATCGCGCTTCTCCCAGCTGTTTTTGTGCCCCTAATTAACCTGTCTATCTTGTCTATCAGCGTTCCCCATGCAGGTCGTAGACTTGAAGTCGTCCCGACCAGAGATCCGAGAAATCCACTTTTGTCTATGTGTCCTGTTGTTGCGTTCCACGAAAGGTGAAAACAGAAAAAGAAAAAAAAAAAATCAGAGCGTGGTGGGAAAAAAGAAGTTCACCACGGCCCATCTATCAGGCCAAATTTCTCTTGGTGTGAAGCGCGTAAATAAAACATGACCGTCGTAATGCGTCGACCTATGCCAGGGCCGAGTAGTCCCCCCAACCAGATGCATGCGCTCGTAGCGGCATGCCTCACTTGCCTTCTGCATTCCGCGTCCATGGCTTTTTCTGGAAGATTCCTCATCTAAAGGGTATCAAGAAGAATTCCAGGGCCGTGCAGAAAACAAATGCAAATGCTGATATGCATGAGACCGATGCAGAGATCTTGAGCATGCCAACTCTAAGAAAAGATCCAGCTTTTGAGACCCGGATCCGATTTTTTTGTGGTCATGTACGCGCCGTCTTTGTCCGGAAAAATGAAGATGATGGGTGGCGAGTCGCAAGAAAACAGGGAAAGAAAATGAAGTATGTACTCGACAACGGTGCCGTGCCACGAAAGAAAAACAGAGACCAATAAAGGAAAGATGTCGTCGTGGGACGAGGAAGGACTGGTGTGTCCGGTTTACCACCAAGAGTTGCCACCTGGTCCGCCGGGGTTGCCGTAGCCACCGCCGCCGTAGCCACCACCGCCACCGCCGTAGCCGCCGCCGCCATAGCCGCCAGCGCCGCCGCCGCCGTAGGAGGGAGCGCCGCCCCAGCCGCCGCCGCCACCACCACCGTAGCCAGAGCTCTGCGATGGGCCACCAAAGCCGCCGCCGCCGAAGCCGCCACCCCGACGAGCGTCAGTACCGCCCATGCGGGAGCCGCCGCCGCCGCCGCCACCACGGCCACGGCCACGACCACCGCCTCGGCCGCCACCAAAAGATGACTCGCGGGCAATGGTCTCGAGGAACTGAGGAACCTCCTGGTTGGCCTCCTTGAGGAGCTCAATGAGGTCACGCACGACACCCCTATTGCCGCGGTTGAAGAAGGCTGTGGAGAGACCAGTGTTACCAGCACGACCGGTACGACCAATACGGTGCACATAGTCGTCGATGTCGGTGGGCAGGTCGTAGTTCACGACGTGCGTGACGTTGGGGATATCGAGACCACGAGCAGCGACGGCAGTGGCGACGAGGATAGGGCAACGACCGTTGCGGAACATCTCAAGGGCACGCTCACGCTCGCGCTGAGTGCGGTCACCGTGAATGGAGGTTGCAGGGAACTGCTGGTTGATGAGGAACTCGGACAGGGAGTCTGCCATGCGCTTGGTCTCGACGAAAATGAGCGTAAGGCCGCCGGAGTGAGTGTGGAGAATGTCCAGGAGGACAGAGCGCTTGTCCATATCCTCGACGTACTCGACCTTCTGGGTGATGTTCTCAGAGGTGGAACCGACACGACCGACTGAGAGGAAGATGTAGTCCTTCAGGAAGTCGCGGGCGAGCATCTGGATGTCGCGGGGGAAGGTGGCTGAGAACATGAGTGTCTGGCGGTCGTTGACGCCAGGCATATCCTCGCCCTCCACAATGCGGCGAATCTGGGGCTCGAAACCCATGTCAAGCATGCGATCAGCCTCGTCGAGAACGAGGTACTTGATAGCCTTGAGGGAGATGCGACCACGCTCTATGAGATCGACCAACCGTCCAGGAGTGGCCACCAGAAGATCGCAGCCACGCTCGATCTGGCGAAGCTGGCTGCCGATGTCAGCGCCACCATAGACGACGCAGGGTCGGACCCAGGAGCGGTAGGCGAACTTGCGCGCCTCATCGTAAATCTGGGACACCAGCTCGCGAGTCGGGGCGAGGATGAGCGACGTGGGGAAAGCCTTGCGGCTACGGTTGCCGAACTGGCCGCCGGGCATGGGATCATTAACCACATCCGAGGGGCCGGTCTGGAAGGCTTGGGACAAGATGGGGAAGAGGAAACCACCAGTCTTGCCAGAACCAGTCTGGGCACAGGCCATCAGGTCACGGCCACCCATGACAATAGGGATGGAGTATTTCTGCACAGGGGTGGGGATCTTGTAGCGAGCCAAGCCGATGTTGCTGATCAGGTGGTCGTCCAGGGGCGGCTTGGTGAACTCGAGGACAGGCTCGGGCACATCGTGGCCAGAAGCCTCAACGGGAATGTCGTCGTACTTCTCGAAGTTGATGCCGGTGTGCTGCTTGGAAGGATCGTCGGCGGTACCGAAGAGCTCGCGCTCGACACGGGGGTTGGGAGGGCCAGGAACGTGCTTGCCCTGGCCGTCGGCGGGGTCGACCTCCCACTTGCCATCGCCAGAGCCGGCCGCAGAGGACCTACCTCCGTAGCCACCACCGCGACCGCCGTACGCGTTGGAGTTGAAGCCGCCTCGGCCACCGTAGCCGCCGCGGCCGCCGCCACCGCCACCACCGTAGCTGTTTCGAGGAGGAGGGCCATCCCAGTTGTTGCCGGCGTTGTAGTTGCTGTTGCTGGAGTCCAAACAGTCAGTATCAGAGGCATAGCCAGCCTGGGAAGAGGAGAGTGAAGACCGCAGCGCAAGCCAGAGTAGACATACTTATTCCAGGCGCTGTTGTTGAGACCGCCGTTCATGTTGGGACCAGGACCCGGGGGGCCTGGTGGAGGAGGACCCCCAGGACCGCCCATCTTTCCACGCATGTGGGGGGGGATGTAGGCGGGGCGTCCCTGGCCGTCGTTGAGGGACAGGCCACCCATATTCAGCTGATCAGCCATGATTGCGATGAATGGACCTTGTCGGTATCAGATCGATTTTCTTGTGGGTGTGTTGTCGACTTGTGGTTGCTCAAAAAGTGAGGATGCGGACTGAAGTCATTCACCTTCCTTGCAAAACGCGAGTATGTGATCTCGAGTCGGGGGGAAAGGAAAAATGAACGAGATGCGAGGTCGCAAAAGAAGGCAGTACCAGAAGAATGCAGAAGAGAGAAAAGAAGGTCTCGAAAAGAAAATCAGAACCTCTCGTCTCGTCTTGTGTTGGATCGTCGGCGCCCGTCTATGTGGTCTTCCGACACGACGCTTTCTCTTGCTTCTTGAATGATTTGATTAGGGAAGGCCCTGAATGAAAAAACCCTCAGCGTTCCTCTCGAAGAAACAAAAACTAGATTCTTCAAAAAGGAAAGGGAAGGGAACTGAACACACGGGGAGAAAGGGTTGATTGATGAGGAGGATTGGGGATGTTGGTTGGGAAGGGAGAGAGAGGGTAAGCCAGTTCAGCTGCGAGAAAAAGATTTTGTAGACGGCAGCCACTAGCGGCCAAATGTCAGGTAGGTTGCCCGCTGGGGAGGGAAGGGGCATGGCCCGCACGGACCAGGAATCGCCTCCCTCCAGGCCCCTAAGTACCCTGGGTACCTGGGCGAGTCACCACCCCTGGGCGCAGCATCAAGTACCTGACCAAAGGTGGTGACTACGTAGTCTGCGCCCGCCACAACAAACACACCTGAACGCTTTAGATTAGAGCCAACGCTTTTTTAGATACGTATCTATTGGGTACGGGCAGGCCAGCCCTCCTTGCGGCAACATGCGGCAACAAAGAGCCTTTCGTCACTGTAAGTCTCTGTGCAGGGTCTCATCATCAGCTTGTCGGTGGTGCCTGATCCGCCTTCACCGCTGTCCCCCATCCTCAGTTTCCTTTCTTTTCTCTGTTTCTTTCTTTCTATTTTTTCCAAATTTTTTGTCTAGAGTACAACTTCAGCAGTATCGAGGCTGTGTGTCTCACAGACAACACATCTTCTTTCTGACTGGTATCTGCATATCTCACCGCCTAATACATATTAAGTAACATCGTCCAGAGACAACGCAATATTCTGTTTTTTAATCCTGCGCCCCCGGCTTACGACTGTACATTTGCAAGTTCAGCCTGTGAAGTATGATAAGACTGACCGGCCTGGTGACTCCTCCAACGAGCAATATGACTCTGCCAGCTATTATTGACTTTCTGTCTCATTATTCATGTACTCTAACACTTGCCCCGTCCTGTCGATATTTCATCAATGAGCCCTCCTGATACCCAGACATATCGGAAATGGTCGCAACTTCAGACAAGAAAGTGCCTTTCTGCAACGTACAATGTGACGAGCCACCCCTGATCCACCGCACCTTTGCCCGGATTGCCCAGGTCGCCGCGAGAAGCAAAGCAATTCCCTGTCGTTCTTAGCAGAACACTGCCGACTTTGTCTCATAGGTAAAAGAAATAGAACAGAAATTTCTTTCTAGCAACAAGATGGAAACGGGTTCAGCGAAACGTCAAGTGCCAAGTTTTTTATCGGTCTGGTCTGGGCCCGACACCGTCTCCCAAGACGGGGTGTCCTGCCTGTCTCAGTGCCCTTGTCCGCTAGGGCATATCCGACAAGTACTGTCTCCTCAGTTTTGGCATCCGATTTTGACTCGATCACTTCAGGCTATAGGCTATGATGAGTCTTGCAAGAATTCAAAAGGAGAAAGCTCATCACATCACGAGCCCTCAGGGGGCACTGAGTCATCTCACGCAAGCACGATCCTCTCGTGCTCGCCACACGAGGTCAACGTCATCTCGCATACGGCAGCGAGTGCCACTCCCATGTATCATGATCGTGTCCATTCAATGTCTCTATGTCCCTCCTGCCATGGTATTATACAGAGTCCCGCCCTTTTACTTTATCCAGGCCGGGACCAACAGCCGCGTTGCGCCTTGTGTGAGACCTTGGTTCCAGAATCATGCACTCTTGACCTGCTTGGAGTTGTCAAATTCGATGGGCACGACTCCATCCTTGGTCACCGCTTTGACCGTCATACCCTTGAAATCAATCGGCAACCTTCTCTTCAGCTCGTCCGCGCACATGTAGAGGATCTTGATGCCCTGGGCTAGGGTGATGTCGGGGTGGTGGTGCTTGTCAAGAATAGAGAGGCAGTAGTATCTATTCACAAGATGAGTACCACATCAGCAAGCTGGTCTTGAGCCATAACGCAGACGCACACCATTCACATGCGACAAGGGGTCGGGTCTCTTGAGAACGTACTGTGCGTAGCCATGCGCGGCGTAGGGGACAGATGCCAACGACGCGAGGTAGTCCAGCCAGTATAGGCTTGGCTTGTGAGTGATGGGGTCGACGCCGCCCAGCAAGAGGTTAACGTTGTAGGGCTTCCGTGACCGCAGGCTCGACGCCAGCTCGCCGCGGACAAAGTTGGCAAGTGCTGAAGGGGAGAGATCGGTCTCGTTGCGCATAGAGTAGAGCTGGGCGTTGGCTTGGATGTACTCGGCGAATTGCACTGCAGCAGTGGAAGAGTGTTAGCAGGGCAGTAGCTATGATACGTCAATGCGCCACCCAGGTTCGACCGTACCAGTGTCGCCCGCCTCTCCAACGTATGCCATCAGGGTGTGCTTGTTCAGTTGCCGGGTCTTGTCGTCCTCGGCCTTGAGGATCGTGACACCTCGCATGGCGGCCTTGGACGCCGCAATCAGCGTAAAGTCCTTGCCTGTTATGCCTAGGAGAACCTCCCTGTAGATGATGTATTTAGCAGAAATGAACCGAGAGCCACGGAGCGAGCCGTAAGAACTCACATCTTGACTTGACTGGCGAAATACTGAAGAGTGGTTGAGGTTAGGTCGTGGATTGAGAGGGGGGGCAGAGAGGTTGACTGTTGGCAGGAGAGGAGAGCTTACAGACTGCACCCAAGCTTCCGTGACCTCAGCTCGACCTACTACGTCTCCCAGCAGGCAAGCACGTACGCGCGCCCCAGGCGGCCTGAAGGGCTTATCGATAAGCAGTGTGCAGGCCGGCGGCTCCACCGCTGTCCCGTCCAGCTTGACCAATTGACACTCTAGAATGACAACAGGGGACTATCCTGGTCTAGTGGTCCCCTCCAAAAATTTCAGAAGGTTCTCTCTCAAATTTTTGAACCCGTGAAGAAAGTTGGGGAAAGTTCACGCTCGGCAGACTTGCACGCTCCAAGGCAGCGAGGTTTGACGCACACCTCGCCGCACCACAAGACGACGATCCAGCCATGTCGTCCTTCTTCACCGCGCCGGGCAAGAGGAAGAGACAAGCACCAGCAGCAGATGGTCCCAAAAAAGAATAGCGACGTCGTCCAATTCGATCCCGCAGTCCAAGTCCAGAGCGGCCGGCACGAGATCAGCAGGAAGCCGTGCTCCTGCACCCAAGAAGCAGAGGGTCGAACGTGACTCGTCGATATCAGGCAGCGACTCTGAGGATGATGATCTGTCGGCAGCCGAGGACGAACTACATTCAGGACGCGAGGATGAGTCTGGCTCCGAGGCCGAGGGCGAGACAGCCGCCGAGAGGCGGTTGAGGCTCGCGGAACGGTATCTCGACAACATCAAGCAAGAGGTGGACGATGAGTACGGGTTCGATGCCGAAGACGTCGACCGCGACATCCTTGCCGAGCGAGAAAAGATTGGCGAGAGGCTACAAGAGGACATTGCGGAAGCCAAGGGAAAGGTGTACAGAGATCTCGCTGGCGAGCTGCTGTTCGAGCAGGCATCACATACAATTTTCAAGTGGAACTCCCAGGTGGTCACCTCGATAGCCACATGCGCCCCCTACGCCTACACCGTCTCCAGGGACATGTTCCTCGTCAAATGGAAACTGCAAGACCTACCGCAGTACCAATGGCCGCAGACAACCAAGAAGAAGCCAAAGAAACCTCCCGCACCACCCAAGAAGAAGCCGGAACGAGTCGCCTCGACCCGCGGCGACACGCGAAAGACAAGGGACAAGACATATCAGGGCCACACAGGGCCGATCCTGAAGGTGGCTGCCTCGCAAGACGGCAAATACGTGGTGACGGCCGGCGCGGACAGGAGGATGATTGTCCACGACGCCGAGACACTCAAACCCATCCGCGCCTTTTCCCAGCACCGTGATGCCGTCACCGGGCTGGCCTTCCGCCGAGGCACCAACCAGATCTACTCGTGCTCCAAGGACCGCACTGTCAAGGTCTGGTCCCTCGACGAGCTTGCCTACGTAGAGACCCTGTTCGGCCACCAGGACCACGTCGTCGACATCGACGCCCTGTCCCAGGAGCGCTGCGTCAGCGTCGGCTCGCGGGATCGCACCGCCCGCCTGTGGAAAGTCGTCGAGGAGACCCAGCTGGTCTTCCGCGGCGGTGGTGGGCCCGACAAGAAGCTCGCGGCCAAGAACGCCGCCTTGGGTGTGGATCACAAGTCCAACGCACACGAGGGCAGCATGGACCGCATCGCCATGCTCGACGACGAACTGTTCGTCACGGGCAGCGACAACGGCTCGCTGGCACTGTGGAGCACGCAGAAGAAGAAGCCTCTCTTTGTACTGCCGCAGGCCCACGGCATCGAGCCCGCGCTGGCGCTGGACAAGGCCTCGGGGGAGAAGGAGCCTGATCCGAAGGTCATACCACCACCGCAGCCCCGGTGGATCACCGCGCTCAAGACCATCCCGTACAGCGATGTGATCCTGTCTGGGAGCTGGGACGGCTACGTCCGCGTGTGGAAGCTCAGCGACGACAAGCGCCGCATCGAGCGAGTAGGCGTGCTAGGCGCCACTTCCGACGAGGAAGGCACAATCATCTCTCACCACACACAGTCACAATTTCCCGAGACACAGCAGCAGGACGAAGTCCAGACCAACGGTGCCGACAGCCACCAACCTTCCCCTCCGCAGCAGACCCTACGGACCGAGAAGTCAACAGAGGACGACCCCACGCCAGACTCCGCCCTCGGCCTCGTCAGGGGCATCGTGAACGACATCTCGACCTTTGAGCGGGGTGAGCGCGGCAAGGACGGTCTGTGCGTGGTCATCGCGCTCGGCAAAGAGCACCGTCTCGGGCGATGGAAGAAGCTTACGGGCGGACGCAACGGGGCCATGGTCTTTGAGGTGCCGAGGCTACGAAAGGACGATACCGCTCTGACGAACGGAGTGGATGGACAGTCCTCGTCAGACAACGAATAGAATAGACACAAAAGGGGGCGGGGTATGGGCAAGAAGAAGGAAAAGAGGTACGGGGGGAAAAAAGGACAAAGTCATAAAATGATGAGTTTAGCCTGGACGGGTTTGATGGGCGTTCCACGAGACCAAGGAGGCATTACTCCAGCATTGTAGCATTGAATTGACGTGTAAGGGAGCATTGGGACAACCAGACAAACTCCTCTGCATCTAATACTGCACCTTAGTGAACATTTTGCAGAACCGACATCGCAGCATTGTTTTGTGAGATGCCGAACATGAGATTGCTCAATCTACTAGAACCCCGTATCAACAAATCAAGCCAGTCAGCTAGCAGACAACAGCCTCTCTCCCATCAATGACCCCTTTGAGATACCCTTTACCTTCCACATCACCCAAGCAGCTCTTAGGATCTCTAGAGAGAGGCGCTCACTACAAATTATACCACCAAAGTCTCTGAAAATCACACAAAGACTTACTAGAAAAGTTGAACTGAGACCAGCCCACACAATGTATAATAAAGTGTATTGATTCTCTGCAAACGTGAGGGGGGTATGTGTCCGTCGTGACTCCTTTTACTCCCTACCTGCCCATGGGCGCCTATGCAATGCTTCCTCATCTCAATCACGCCATGACCCATCAAATTCTCAAGAAAAAAGAAAAAGAAAAAGGACAAAAGACTTGGTGAACTGTGAAGAGGTTGTCTTCCCAGAGCACCCTAGCTGTGGATCAGGTCATAGCCTTTCCTCTTCTCGGAGGGCCATTTAGCCCCTGTCGTTCACATAGAGCAGAATATCATCAAGCTCATTGTCGTCATCCCTTCATCGCCTATGCTTCTCCCCTCCTCAGCATCGTCAGGCAGAAAAGACTCTAGTCATTAGTCAGGTCAATCGCATTTCCAAGTCCGCTACCCCTGGGACTGCTCTTCTCATTTTCTGGGGATGAGACAATGGCGGTATATTCAGGGGTGGGGTTGGCTCTCGCCTGTCTGGTTACGTCCGAAGGCTTGCCAGGCGATGAGGGGAAGAAGCGACTACGGGTTCCTTTTCGATGCCTGGTGACCATCTGGGCAGAATCTGTGTCTGAACAGCCCTTCTGTCGCTCACGACTTGCCGAGGAGGCGGCTCTCGACGGTGAAGAAGATGGCATTGGTAACATCATTTTGCTTTCAGGATATTCACCGTACGTGCGGGTTGGCGGCTCTGGCTTCCGCGGAGGCTCGGGCGATGCCGATAACTTGACCAAGTGTGGTCTACGCTCAGGATTCTCGTGCGCCTCTTCCACCGACTTCATGACAAGCGGCTCAGCGCGCTGTGCCGACGGACTCTGCAGGGCCGTCAATTCAACACTGTCGTTTGGATTGACAATCATGCTGAGATTCATGTTCTGGGCGCTATGCTCGCTATCCCGTCGCTGACCGGAGCCCGTCGGTGGCTGCTCGGCTGGTGGAGAAGACTCTGGGTTGTGCGCACTCTGTCGTGGCAGCGCCTCGTCGGCATGATCACGGAGGCTGGGGCTGCCCTGAACATGTGAAGGTGTCTTTGGGCGAGAATGTCCACCCGAGAAAACTGAAGGTGAAGACCGCTGAGAAGCCTGCTCACTTCCGATGCCGGGCGTTTTCTGCTCCTTAGCCACAGGGGCCTGTCGATTGGCAACACCGGCAGGAGATTGTGCCCCGTTTCCTGAACGAGATGAATTCGAAGCAAGTAGTGCTTCACGAGGCCCCTCGTTTGTGGGCGTAGGGTCCGACTTCATCTCGGCCGCTGAACGTTGCGACCTGGTCTCTCGTCGAACTGCCATGATCTTCCTGTCCCGCCTCCTCTGCAGTTCGTCTTGCTGATAAGTCCGCTGCAGTTCGAAGATTAGGTTTCGGATCTTATGCCTCAAGGCTGGCGCGTTGATGCTCCATTCTCGTGCCTCGTGCTGAAGAAGTCGCCTGGTGAACTCGTGAGGGTCCTTCATGAATTCCTCCAGGTAACCCAGAAGGTAGACACCACAGTCAGTGAAGTTGTTCTGGAAAGGAATATCCCTGGGTGTCATTCCAAACACTGACGGAACCTCAATGTCCACTCCCTTTTTGTGCTTGATTTCATCCTTGAGATAATGCTTGAGCGCAGTTGACACGCCAGAATGGGCCCCTTCAAGCGAGTCGAGCGTGATGACCCGTGGATCTTTTGGGTCATACCTCCTGGGGCCAGGGCCCTTCTTAGGGGCTTTCGACTTCTTTGCGGTCTGCACCTTGCCAAGGACCTCGACGTCTGGCGATGTCAGCCTGCCAACCTGGCCCGCAATAGACGCACTATCGATGTCAGACTTGACTGCTGCTGGTTCTGGTCCAGGATTGGCGTCAACATCCATGGGTTCGCCAGCAGAGGTGTCTTGCTTGCCTGGGTCGTTGTTCGCTGGGGCAAGCAAGCCTCCCGGGTTGCAGATAATGGCAATATACCAGTGGGCACTTTGGTTGATGGGTACGATGATATAGTCGAACGAAAGAAGGTCAATCTTGGCGGTCCAGGTCTTGACGCCCTCGTAGCCCTTCGTCCTGAGCTTCTCCCAGAAAAAGGAGTTGAATATATAGACTCGTTTGGCGACCTCCCCGTCTCTGCCCTCCAGCTGCTTGTGCAGGTACTTGGCGTAGAAGCTGATGATTTCGTCATTCAAGAACTGGCCCTCGTCCAACCTCTCAATGTCCGTAGCGTTGATGGTTGTCCGCTCGTAGCTCAGTGGGATTTTGTAATTGTGTTCGGTCTTCCAGTTGGGGTTTTCCTCTGTCCATCTCGAAGGCGGAGGACTCGGACTGCGTACCTTGGCTCCAGAGGAGGATCTCAGATTTCTCTGAGACCGAGACATGGTCTCTCCACCACCCGAGCGCGGTGGACTCTGCCGACGCCTTATCGAGCGCCATTCTTCGAGTTGGTCATCGTCGCCTCCTTCAGAGCAGGCCATGAGCTTCTTCAGCCTTCTCTCTTCCGAAGGTGTCTTGGGCGTGAAGTCCTTGACTGTCTTATCCGCAGCTACAGCGCCACTTGAGGAGCCATCATCAGCCCTCATTCGACTCCGTAGCGCCTTCGTCTCAGCGTAGTGATCAGGTGTCGATGTGTGCAGCGCGTTTGAGCTGTGGTCCAACCGTGCGCCGGGGTCTGGTGTGCTCTGCTGGTTCTCCAGAACCGGCTTGTAAGCTGGGGAGGGGGGGCGGTTCGTGGATCTCCGCTGCCGGACACTTTGAGTTATTGATCTGACAGTACTGATCAAGTCCTCACTACAAGAGTCAGCATACTGAAGATACAGAAATGCACACATCTCTGGAAAACTTACCCGTACGAGTTCATGAAGACAATCCTGTTGTTTGCACGCTTGCAGATACTGATGTAGGCCGTTGCCTCTTGAGGGGTTGCAAAAGTCAGGACGAGCACTGCTCCTGTTGGAAACCTTGCTGTCGAGTCTGAAGACTTTGTCACTTTGACAAAGGGGAGAGTATTGTTGTAGAGAATCTTGACAATTGTCGAGACCTTAGGTAGGATCCACTCAAGCTCCTTCATATTGTGACCACGGCTGTCCAAAGCCTCAAAGGCTGTGGGGCTGCTATCCAGCTGAGCCAAGTAACACGGCTTGTCACTCCCGCCTATAGTCGACCTAGAAACGCCATGCGTATCTGGATAAACGTACCTCGGCAGACAGACTGCTTCCTTGACGCATAGGCGGAAGCTTTCGACCGTCGTCTCAGCCTTTGCTGCGGGATGGAACTTGGTTCTTGGGATATCAACTCCGACGGACGGCTGTAAATGTCGCTCGGCCGAGCGAGAGCCATGAGGCTCATCCAAATCATTGGGCAGGCGCTTGGCACCGTTCGTACGGTTGACTGGGGACGTGCCTGGTTTCCCCGGCGCGATCTCGCGCCGCCTCGCGGGTGGCAAATGTGCGATTGCGTCACCCTCGTCCTCGTCGTCCTCGATGTCGGCGACGTGGAGCGGCATGAGCTTGGAAGCATACTCGCGTCCCCTAAGGAGCTTTGAAGTGCCCCGCCAGTGATCTCCTCCTACTTTCTTCTCGGGTACGCCATCAGAAAAAACCGCCTCGTCTTCTATGTCGTCGCCCCGTAGATCTTGCGTCGAGACCAGCCGTCTCTTGAAGGGAGGCGCTGCGTTTGTCCTCTGCGGGTTTTCGTCGTGTCTTTCTGCCTGGCTCACATACTGCCTTGGCATTTTGCTGGGGCCCTTCTTGTGCCTCGTTCGCTTGCCGCCCGCGTGGGTTTGTCTGGAGGTAGTACGAAATTCGCTGATCTCGGGTCCTTTCGCCTCCTTCTCGCCGCTGGACAGCACGCTCTGGCTTCCGCGGCCGATGTTCCTGTGTTGCACGGGGCTCTTCGACGACCTCTGCCCCTGGGTAGCTTCGGAGCTGCCGTCTAGTGACACGACCTCTGGCTCGCCGCTATCATCATCGTTTCGGGGCCGCTTCAATGGCCTCGGAGGGAGATTCTCGCCAGGACGTTTAGGCAGCGCGTGCTGGTCTTGCCGAGCAGTAGCGCTGCCTCCGGGACCGGGGAAGTTTCCGTATTGCACCTGTCCGAGGTGAGGCTGACTTGTTAGGGCAGGGTGCTTACTTCTGGGCTCGGGGCCGTGAACTCACTGATATTTTTTTCGATCTCGACATTGTGCTCTCCTGCGGGCTCCTGTTCACGCCTCAGCAGCCGGCCCCCCTCATCAACATCATCGTGACAACCAGCAGTGACACGTACCCATAGTCAGGAAAGGAGCTCCTGCCGGACCAGTACCTCCCGATCGGATCCCTATCACAGACTCAGCGGGGTGTCGTGCGCTATGGTATGTAAAGTAGAAGCTGGGAGGGCTACCATGTATTTCTGAATGTCCTTGTCGCGGAGAACTGGTGGTCACTTGGGTGTATCCTCGGTACAGCGAGAGACGCGTGACCCTCGGGTTGAGGGTGTGGCCTGGCGCCGCGTGCCGTTAGCGACATGACGTTGGAGAGTGGATTTCTTGGTAGGGAGGACTCACAAGAATGATTTGTCGTGGGGATCCGTGTTTTCGACTGTTGAGATTGCTGGCATGGAAGCCCTGACTGGGGACGGGAAGAGTGGTGGTCGTGGTGGTCCTGGTGGCAGTGGTGGTAGTGGGGGAATCTTGAAAGTTGGTAGTCAGTGAGGCTTGAAGTCTGCTTTTGTCTGCAAGCACTGTAGTTCCAAAGACAGAGGCCGTGACAATACAGTGCCCCCCCCCCCAGCTGCTTCTGCCCCACTTGGCGCCCTGTCAGGGACCCCCCACGTCGCCGCCCGCCCCCCCCCCCTCCACCATTAGACTGACATGCGATCTCTCTGGACCTCACACCCACTCAGGAACGAAAATCAATGGTAAAGTGAAGAGCAGGTGCACAATACTTGTTTCAACTCAAAAACACAACTCACAACAGTTGAAGGTGGTACAGTATTTATAATAGACATTGAGAAGATGATTTGACGTCCCAGCAAGCTGCTACAAGCTTCCTCTGCAAGACATTGGGAGGGGGGGGGGGGGGTTGGTGGACAAAAAGGAAAAGGGTAGCTCTAGCTTACCACTGTCCTGCCGCCAGTCCCATCATTCTGCATGTTGACCTGCTTTTGCAGCAGCATATAATGAAATAAAGAGTCTGGAGAGGGACCAGAAGACCCATTGTTACTCAGCGCCATCCAGGAGAGCTCTGGGTTTATGGTTTCGAGAAAGAGGACACATAAGAGCTGGCGCACTGCTTTGTTTTCTGTCAGAGGTTTGTGAAGATGCAAGAGTCCACAATGAAGGACGGGAATGAGGAGATGGAGAAGATGCAGAGAGAAGGGGACAAGAGGGGTCCTGGGATCAAATTAGGTGGCTGCTGCACTTTAAAGTCCCAACAGGAGGAACCCGTGCGGTGACCAGCTCAGCTAATCTCAACCTGATAGGTGCATGCCGTCCATGCCGTCCCAACGTTGCACGGAAGACAAAAGCAATATGATGTCTCACTTTTTTTTTCTTTTTCTTTTGACGAAAGAGCCACTCAAATGCAACAGATACATGGTAGATTGATCCTTGTCAGTAAACTACGGGCGCCACTGAGTACCACCTAAGCCAAGTAATCATCAGCATCCGAAACGAGCGACTTGCAGGATTTCGATTTTCGATCAGGCATTTGTCCTTGAGAGCAGCAGTGGTTCCTATGATCAAGGGTCCTCAATCAGCCGTGCAGTAGGTTGCTTGGTACGGAAGTGGTCCCCTTCTCAAGGTGGTCATTAAATTAAATAAATTAGCCCTGAATACCGGAACACACACTCAGACACTTTCTCTCTTTCTCCATTCTCCATGCTTTCTTGATCTTCTCTTAATAATTCACTCCAGTAAAGGCACTCTGCACGCTGCCAAAGCCCTGAGGACACTGCCTTCCTAGTCCCACGCTGCCACTCCTCATATAGCACACCCTCGCATCCTGGCAAGCCTGGTTCGTGCAGTTAGGGCTCATGATGCTGCTCTTGCCCTGGAACTTATTCTGAAGCTCCACAAGCGTCCGATTGGCCTCCATGGCCTCGGTCACCCGGTGCCAGAACGTCGCGTTCAGAGGGTCCGCAGCATCCCACCCTGCCGCCTCTCCGTACACGGCGCGGGTTGAGTATTCAAACTCCCACACGGGACCGCAACCGTCCAGGCTCGAGAAGCTGCTCACGTCGCTGTAGAAGGTATAGGCCTCCATGACCTCAAAGCTGCCCGTGTCGACCTCATACATGCGGTAGCCCGAGTTCAGGTTCGTCAGCGGCGTCAGCGAGGGGCCGACCCAGGCGTTGCTGATGGCGTTGGCGGCGGTCTGGCTCGTGCCGTTGTTGCTGTAGTACACAAAGGCCTGGTCCTCGTGGGTGTGGCCAAAGAAGACACCCGCGATCACGTGTGGCGAGTACCTCTCGACAATCTGGTAGAAGTAGTCGGCCCCGTTGGGCATTGGGTTGGTGCCGTCCCAGCCCGTCAGAACGTGGCCTATGACGTACGCGCGCTGGCCTGCGTCCTCGGCCTTCTGCAGCTCGTCGATGAGAAAACTGAAGATTCCGCTGTAGTCCGGGTCGACGGCGTGCAGGAAGGCATAGTAGTTGGACTTGTAGTAGAAGTCGGTGTTGAGCGTGATGATGCGCACGCCGAGAGGGTGCGTCACCGCGTACGCGCCGTAGTGCAGGGCCGCCTCCGCCTGCGTTGAGCTGTTGATCCAGCCGTAGTGCTCCCAGAGCTGCGAGACATGCTCGTAGTTCCAGGAGAACTGTTGGCCTAGGGGCCCGTCATTGTCAATGGCGTGAGGGGCATCACTGTTCTCCGGGCTAGTGTCGTGATTGCCGAGCGCAGCAAAGATCGGTCCGCCGATGTAGGCCTTGAACATTTGCAACACGGAATCCTCGACATCTTCGACAAAGGCGCGGGAGAGCTGGCCTTGCGACGGGACGTGGGTCACCATATCCCCTGTGTAGAAGGTCATTGCTGGGGGGTCCTCCAGGCAGGTTCCTGTCAGAGGTCCGATGGACTGGAGGGCAGCCAGCGCCAGGTAATACGGCGAATCGCACTTGTAATATCCATACAGGGGAGCCGGAAGCTCGACGGTAGGCACACTTCCATCCGATGAAGGCGTGCTGGGTCTGCAGCAAGGGCTGCTGGTACAGTTGGCCTCGGTCCCGTACTCATACCTGGGATCTGTACAGCGGGGCCGGGATGAGCGATCAGGTAGCACGGCCAGGCAGTAAAGACGACAGACAGTCTCAACTTACCCAGATGCATATCAGATAGGTGAAATACTTTCACCGTCTTTCCGCTCCTCGCAGGAACACACACATCGGCCGGCTTTTCCTTGGGGAATTTGGCCACCGCGGGGATGACGGGCGGCGCGCTGCAGAAGCTGGTACTCAGCGAGGAGCAGATGTACCGGCCATCCAGGCCTGCGACATCAGCCTTGGCCAGCACCTGTGTCCACACGGCTCCAAAGGAGCTGGCCTCATACGTCGACTGGCATGTCGAGTTTGTGCTGAACCCTGTGGCCTGGCAGAGCTGGACCATAGCGTCAGGCAGATAGGATGGTGCCAGCTTGGCCACCATCTGGCCCACCACCAGGCCAGCGACACATTTCGAGCAGCTATCAGTCAGGGCGGAGTTGTTTGCGTCGATGATGTCCAAGACCTGGGCAATGGCGGTGGCAATGACGGCCTCGGCGGCGGCATTTGTAAGGTTGGCTGCAGCCTCGGGGTAGAGAACCGGGTCTGGATCTGTCGTGGGAATCGTAGACGGGTCGGTCAGGTTCAGGGGAAAGGTGATGTTCAGCACAGGGTCAAAGATGGCAGGCTGAGGCTCCTGCCTCGACCCTGGCTCGACGTAGTAGGAGGAGTAGACAGTGGTAGGAAACGCGCCCGGGACGATATAAATACTGGCTCCTGGCAGGTCGTTGTTGGTCGCAGCGACAACACCAGCTGAGGCGAGGAGAGGAAGCTGGGGCTTCATCCTGGTTGCTGCGGGCGTGTTTTTTCTATCCTCTTGACCTGTCACCGTGGTGCGTCGCGGGAAAATTAGTGTGGCGGGCGTGGCCTCAGAGGGGAAAGAGCACGACGGGCCTGAGAGAAGGTGGCAGACATGTCTGAATTTGTAGAAAGCTTTTGAGCTTCATGCTTGGCCATCCTTGGTCAAATTAGCGATGCATGTGCAGCGACGATCCCCTCCCCTCGCTGCTACGTCGTATATAATCTTGAAGTCATCCAGATAGCCGGGCCCGGGAAGTCTGGCGTCGGGTGAGGTCATGATAAGTATGTCGCTGGGGTTTGGTCTGTCAGGCCTGCCAAAACGTGCACAAACCATTGGACTTGCAGCGGCACAGGGCATGCCGTACTTGCCGTAGGAGGCGGGCCCGGCGGGCCTGCAGAAGGTAGCCCCGTACGCTAGAATGGTCTCCGGTCAGCGTGCCGAACAGGGCAACTCACACCGCTGGGAGGTGCTGAACTTGAGTACTTTCGGGGGAAACAATAAAAGCAGGGAGAAGGAACTGGCAAGGTTGAAAAGCATGAGTGTATGTATGTATGTATCAAAGCATATCCTCTGAGGACACCCTTTTCTCCCTCGAGGTCTCTAGCAGTATGGGTGGTTCGACAGAAGACATAAATGTGTCAAGCCTGCTCATCAGGCCCAATGAACCAATCAAAGAGCACATGAGGAAGAAATGGAAAAGAACACGAAAAAATAATGACAAATTGACTTTGCTCAAATTTTGGAAGATGAGAGGGAATTAACTGCTGAACTGTACTTGTTTGTCATGTGTCAAAACCATATCTGGAAGATATGTAGCCCGCACACACATCCGCAACAGTGTTGCCTGGCCTTGGCTTTGTTTAGTAGATATACATAAGATTTCTCTCTGGGTTGTTCGTTTGCTAGGCTGTGATCTGCTGTTGCTTCTGTGCACCTGGCTAAGTTTAATTAAATTAGAAAAAACAGAATGCCATGTAGCAATATCAATGGCGGCGTCTGAGAGGGGGGGGGGTCACGCGAGGAGGATACCGTACATGGTAGTATGCACAGGCTCAGTCAGGGGCCCGTTGCAGCCAAACTGCACTGAAAGACAGTGGTAATGCTGACTGCTGTACTTTAGTACACGTGATCCTTCTGTGCAGCTGGGTGCTGCCGCTTGCGATCGCACCTCCCCCCCTGAAGGACGTGCTGGGGGAATATGGAGACTGGATTGCCGCATCATGAGGCAGCGCAGATTCATTTTTGGATCATTTCCACGATGTATAGTCCCATGTATAGTATGTAATTTGGCTCACTGGCACCTTTCAGGCTCAAAACTCAACAGAAAAAGCCAGAAACCCGCGTGAGTTGCCCTGATATACTTGGTACAAACAAGGAGCGGAATCGCGCATTGATGCAGGTGGCATGCCGCATTGGGCAAGAGAGGACCCAGCCTTGTGCGACCATGCTTGGCAGGGAGCCCCTTGTCAGCCGGTGCCTGCCACCCATCTTTACTTTGTCTCTACTACTCATAGCATCTCACCATCGCGGTCGGCCTTCACAGTCAACCCTTCGCAGGTGCCAACCAGCCCTTTCCTACGCGTAGCACACTGTTCATTCTGCGACTGTTCCAAATTTGTACCCGCGTTCTCTTCCAGCGCGACGTCTACTGCTGCTATGGGTCGTGTCGCAAACTTGAACTAGGCGTCAATGATCAGTCCGGAGCGCAGGACCAGGACATCGTCGTCTCAGGTGACAGCAAACACCGCCAGCACCACCGCCTCGGAGCAGCCACGGAGACACACTCGTAAGACGGCCCACAGGAGCAAGAACACGTCGGCTCGTGCCAAGAAGACCAAGAGGCAAGAGCTGCATGATAAGCCTCTCCCAAACGACCTTTTCGCCATCAAGGATATTATCGACGAGAAGGTCATAGGCGGCCAACGCTATTACAAGATCGACTGGGCTGATAACCCAATCACAGGGGAAGTCTTTGAGCCTTCCTGGGTGAGTTGGGCTCACTACGTTTCTTCTTCTTCCTTCTTCTCCTTAACTCATCAGTCGAGTGGTCATGCAGCTGCTAACCTTACAAAACAGGAGCCTGCGGCAAACGCCAACGAGGAGGCCGTTGAGGACTGGGAGTGGGAGAAACAACGTCGGGTCCTGCTTGGTATCGCATCGTCGAGTCCAAAATCAACGCGGGATCAAGTCACAGAGCCATCGCCCAGCAGCATTCGTGGCACCATCTACATTGAGCTTCAGACCAAATCAGACTTCCTCAGGTCCAAACCTGACTTCGACACTCTTGACGTCCTGGCTATTTCTGCGTCTCAACTTTCCAACTTTCCCTATCCCACCTGTGAGGACGAACTACCGCCACCACAATTCATCATCATCTCTTCTAACCCAGACAAAGGCGTTGGTGGTATTGCTGATTCGCAGTCCATCGTCCCTGGGTCGGACCTGTCTCGGCAGTCACCAACAGCCAGCAAGAACAAAAACCGTGTCAGCCAGACTACCATCCCCGATTCACAGGAACTTTCCACAGATTTCAGCCAGGATCCTGTGGAAGTGTTGTGGACTGGCGAAGAACTCCTGCAAAGTGAGGTTGAAAGCCACAAAGCCAGCCACAAACAGTCATCAGGGTCCTCAGTTCCGTCCAGACAGCCTGATAACAATCAGCTTTCCTTTCAGCACGCCTCGATTTCCTTTCAAGCTGAAGGCCAGCTCCTCTCTCAACAACACCCTTCTACTCCTCTGCTACGGCCTGTTCTGGGCTCTCAAAGCTCAGCTAGACCCACTTCCTCTAGGAATACTTTTGACGGTTTCTTGACGCAACCTCCGTTCGAGACTGGCGAGTTCAGTCTATCAGCCAAGTCTTCTGATTTACAATCTCAAGGGCTTATCGCCCTGGCAAAGGCGTCTCAAGAGCTCATATTACCTGCGCAGGGGACACCTCCGGACGACTCTCACCAGCCAGCACAAAAGACTTCGCCACTGTCAAATCATCAATCCCACTTTCTGACACAAACCGAAGCTTTTCTTTCCGTGCCTGAAGACTACGAGGTCGTCCCAGATACGTCACAGGAAAGATCAGGAGGGTCTGAACAGCGTCAACAGGGCACCTCTGAGCCGCACGGATCAGCTCCTGTGCTGCATCAACCTGTAAGAGAAATAGCCTGTTCCGCACAAATTTCACGCAGATTCAAGATGATTGATAGGTATCATGCAGCAGTCCGGCTCCACTAATACACTATCCCAGCAGACACATAACCACCGCTCGCAATAATGGATGATTCGCAGCCTCCTGAGTCGGAGCGCGCCGCACTAGAAATGCTTCGAGCCATCCAGATGCAATTCTCCATTCCACCACATGTGAGACAGCCTTCTGAGCGCTCAGCCGATGCTTCGCAAACAAGTACTGGAGCAGACCGAAGTGTGAACGAGCCCCCCACACCCATCTCGCCACCCGAGATCATCAGGACTGTCGAGCTGGATGGCACTGAGAACCCGGGGCATATAACTCCACAAGTTGGTGGAGAGCTCGCGCCATCATGGAGTCATGATACTGGGGCTGTGCTGTTTTCCAATCCGCTAGATCCTCAGCGGATTTCTGCGTCAGTGGCCGAGTCACACGAGGCATCCCCGGCGGCCATCATACCAACATCGGCCACGAGCAACCCTGCTGCCTCTGCGACTATGGCCTCTGCGACGGCAGCTAGCAATCATGGACTCGAACCCGGTGGCCCAAACAACAATGACATACCCGCCACAATCTCACCGGCTGCATTGCTTGCGGAAACAGTGTCAGGCCCACTTCTAGAAGCATTGTCGCAAGACTCTCACATGCTTGGTACTGCTGAACCTGTGGCGGAATCAAAGACTCCGGACACGGTGATGGGGGAAGAAGATCGATATGGGATCCTCCCTTCCGCGGATACGGCAGGGAACCAGTACATAATTGCATTACCACCCGCAGCACGGGCTCGAGCGCAGTGGTCGGAAATTCTCAGCGCCCATCGCCAGGACATCCAAGACTTCAGCGCCAGCTTCTGCCAAAACACGCTGGGCTCGTTGGACAATAGAATAGTCGCGAGGATCGATGAGATGCTTCGCTCCCTGTGCGAGATGAGCAATCTCCCACCATACCACAAAGATCTGGACACCCTGACACAGGAAGAATGGATGAAATATGCTCGCGATACTACGGGAAAGCTCTCGTTTCTCTACGAATTTCTCGACCTGTTGCGAGACGTCGAAGTCGAAATCATCATCCTTGCTGCTGGTGGCCCAGTGACAGAGAAGGTGGAGGCAATTGTGAGCCAGGGCGGCTTCACGTACCGTCATGCACATCAACTGGACTGGTCGCAACCATCGTCCGAAGTCGATTGCAAGGTGGTTCTGGTTGACACGAATCTACCAGCACAACCGCCCCATCTCACCAAGAGCATTGTCATCGCCTACGACGAGACAGCGGAGGCCTGCGGTGTGCTTCAGCCGTACAAGACCAAAGAACTCAACGACCAGACCCCTATGATCTTCTGCCTGGTCGAGTATTGCTCTCTTGAGCATCTCAACCAGCGTCTGTCTCCCAAAATGGGTCCCATGGAAAGAAGGTTCGCGCAGCTGCAATGCATTACGGAGTTGGTCAATTATGCAGAGGATGACACGGTCTTGAACGGCATACTAGCGCCTCACCAGCTCGCCGATGATTTGATTCGGTACCTGGTAGATGAGACCGGATTTCATCCCATTGATCTTAAGTGGGACACATGGGACCACCAGCACATCCCTGAATACATCTTTGATTACTACAAAAACGTACGAGAGCGGGTGTTGTCGATCGGGAACATGAAGCGCAGACGGGAGGTCGCAGGGGAGGAGGACGAGGATGAGAAGCCTAAGCGGGTCCGCATGGGCCCACCGTCCAATGCTGAGCAGCTCAGTGAGGAGTTGATGGCCCTCGTTGGCAACAACGCGCAGGTGAAGGATGGCATGGCTCAAATTTCGCTCGAGAAGCTAGAGGATCTAGTCGCCCTTGTAAGTGGATCGACACCGCACTGCATCTTACGAGAACCGCTGACGCAATACCCTTCCCCCCCTTCGCAGGTTAAGGATCTACAATCAGGCCTGAACAAAAAGAGTGAAGAGGTCAAGAGCTATGTCAAGACCATCCAAAGGTTTCATCCTAAATACTACGAAGCCGTTGGCGAACGGGGCAAGTTCGAGGCTGAGCGCAACCGGGCCATCCATGAGAAGGAGAGGGTCCAGAAGGAGCTCGAGCGCAGTGAGTCCAAGGTCGCTAGACTCACCGAGGACAAGCAGCAGCTCGAGGCCCTCCTCCGGGAGCTCAGCAAATCCGAGAACCCGACTCAAGCCGAATCCGCCCAGCGCGAGCTTGCCCTCAAGGAGGCACAGGAACTGGCTGCCAATGGCGAGCGTCAGGCCGCAAGCATCCGCAAGGACCTCGACTTCGCGCGGGACCGCTATCAGGACGCCTCGGATAAGGCCGCGGCCCTTGGTCAGGAGAATGCTGAGCTGAGGAGGCAGGTGCGGGAGCTCGAGGCCCGCGGCAGCGCGAATCTGATTGAGATCCGCCGCATGGCCGAGGCGCGCACAGACGAGTCGCTGCGCCACAAGTGGATGGCGGAGAGGGAGATCCGTCTCGACCGCGAGCGCGAGATTGAACGCCGCAGCGAGGAGTTGCGCGCGTACAAGGCACGCTTCGGCGGCCGTGAGACTCGCGGAAGTAGTGTGCCCCGCTCGCCGCGCATTCGTCAGGTGAGCAGCCGGAACACGAGCCCCGTTGCCGAGAGTTACAGCAACAACGGAGGCTCTGGCGGAAGCGGAAATGGTGGAAACGGCGGTGGACCGGGAGGCAATCTGTTTGGGCCTAGGTCAGCGCATCTGAGAGAGCTGTAGGAACGCACGGAGCGCCGCTTCTCGGGCTGACAGGAGGATCAGGCAGATGATGTTTCGTCTTGTGCTCTGGCCATGTATAATTACACTTGCTTGTGCTGGAGACGGGACTGGGGAGGGACACGGATAGACTAGTAGTTCATTGCAGACAGCCAAAGGGGTTCGCATTCACTTCGTCTTGCATTAATATTTACTGTTCGTGCAGGTGTGTTCGTAAATATGACGTCCTCGACGAGGAATGTATATATACTTATACCAATGACCTATGATGCTCAATGAGTAGGGGAAAGCGGCACACACATTGGGGAATCGAGTAAGATGAGCTAGGTCGAGCATCCATGAAGTTCGGGCAACACATAACCGTGGACAAGACAAGCAGCACGGGATAGTCGTCACCCACCGCGTCTTTATTCGACTGTGTCATATCATCGAAAAACGTACACCGCATTTAAGATTGAACTTAGCCTCCGCGCCTCCCTGCCTCGCTTCTATTGCAAGTGAAAATGGAGATTTGGAATGGATATCAACCCTGTTTGCCTCCCTCCTTCGCTCCTCGCACCCTCTCTTCTCTTTGCTTTTTTGTCTATGGCTCGATTCTGATTTTTTTTTGCCCCGGAATAATTGGTGGTAGAACACATATACAGAAAACTGCTCTTCTCAAGCTGCTTTTCGAATCATCGGGCCGCAAGGGAGAATGCCGGCCTGTCCTCGGGTCTGCTCCCTTCCGCCATCGATAGGTTCGACAGGATGACTCCCTGGGAAGTCAGCCTCGAGGCAGCATCTGTGTCTAGTGCTCCTCCTTGGACTCTGGGTACAGATCCTCCTTCAGCATGACACCGAGTTCCTCGCGCAGGGGCTTGAGCTCCTTGAGGTATTGCTGGTACTGCTCGTTGTTCTCAACCTTGGACTTGATACCTATTGCCCACCAGCGTCAGTAAACCATGGCCCTAATCTGCAGCAAGTCGTCGTCTACACGAGGTTGCACCGTGCACGTACCCTCGAAGATCCGGACGGCGGTAGGGTAGTCGTTGACCCTCCGGGCGGCGCGCAGAGCGGCGGTGCACACCGAAGGCGAGGGGACGAGATCGTAGGCGAAAGCGTTGTTCAGGTTGCGCTGCATCACGACGTCAGTTCAGCCCGTCAAGCTTAATGCCGGCGTCGTCCAAAGGCAGGAACGAGGGGGTGTGTGGATCCTGAGCCTCATATGCGCGCGCGGCTGTTGGGCAAGCAGAAAGACTGACCTGGAGCTCAAAGACGTCCTGCACATTCTCAAACTCCTTCTCGTATCTACATCACCACAAGAGGGGGGTACGTCAGCTCATTGACCCGTGCTGGAGCTCGTGTCGCGACCCAATTGACCTCGGCCGGGGTATATGACGTGACTTGTTTCCCTGACTGACACCTCTGGCGTCCCTTGGTGGGCCTCTCTTGCTGTCTTCCCTTGGCCCGGGGTGGGTGGTCGCGACGGGGAAGAAGGGTCTCACCTGGCGCTGAAGTCCTCGAAAGACTCCTCTTGGTGCTCGGATCGCAGGCGCGATGAGGTGCTGAAGGCCGGACGGGCGAGGGCAATCGAAGGCCGGGCTCGGAGGGTGGTGGCTCGGAAGAAGGAGGAGGTTGAGGTCGCGGGGCCCCGGGCGGCGATGCGAAGGAGAGACATTTTCTGTTTTTTTTTTTTTTCGGGATATGTTTTGATCGGCTTGGGGGTGGGTAGAAGCAAGGACGGGCAAGGCGAAGGGCTGGGCCTCGAAATAAAAGAGTCGAGAGCTAAAAAGTTCGAGTGGAGAGTGATTGGCTGTGGTGACGGGGTGAGGGAGAGTAATGGAAGGTAGGAAGAGAGCTGTTTGTGGTTCCTCCTCTCTCTCGCTCGGGTGGTTCAGGCTTGCCCGGTGCAGGTTGGTCTGGACGAAATTTGGCAGTAACAATTGATCGGACCACTTTCCCTCATAGCTTGGTGGCCGACCAATCAGGGCGGGGTATTTGGAAGCAGAGTCAGTCGTACTGGCTTATCTCCACAGCGCCTGACACGGGGCCAGAACGGGATAATCGGTACCTTGACTGTGTGATGTTCTGGATTTGCGGGCTCCCAGCTTTTTTCATCGACAGCCCACTTGCCTGGATTGAGACACGCGAAGGATGAGCGAGAGGAGCCTGACACGATCTGCAAGATGTTGGAGGTGCTCGACGAAAACACAAAAGGGTAATATCACACCACACATACATACAGCATGGGGACATCAATTGCCCGTCTCGGCTATAGAGTCTTATTCTTCTGCATGTCCAGATCCTCGAATTTTGTGTTGCCGAGGATAGCCTACCTTGCCCTCAATCCCAAGCTGATGTGAGGATGCTGAGGGCCCAGGGGTGGGGTCATCGTGTCATCTTTCACCGTACAGGAACAGCTTGTGTCTGCTTTCTATCATGAAGTATGCACAGCTTATGGGTCTCTTCAGAGACGAACGGCCGGCACGAGCCTTGCCTCTCAATACGACCGTTGCTGCACTCTAGAGTATATGTCAAGCAGATCAGTTTTTTTAAAATTTTATTTTGTCCTTTTCTTTGCCCCTTTCAGAAGCCGGGATCGCTTGGTAGTGAGTGTACTAGCTGGTCTTGACGGCGTGTCTCATATGACTTGATGTCTGAAAACAGACTTCTAGTACTAAAAAGCAAGCAGCAAGTAGATTGGTTCTCATGAACCTGGAAGCACACAGTGGAGTTGCTTTTTGAGTGTGCTACTTGATACATGGCAGTATATTCTTCACTGTAGCAGCGATACGTCATCAGTGTCATTACCCAGTGCTTAACACGTGCCAGCTTGCCGTTGACGACAACAGTGCAGTACACCATCTGCAACCACACTGGCAACTACTACTCCTACTACTATAGCACATACTATAGGTGGCACTGCAGTATGCTACGCAGATGAACCCGACCACCGTTCAGGCTGGGTGGAACCCTAGTACCTATCCCTACTTGTGCCATGCACAGACGAAATTTGTTATACCCAAAACGGACAACACTCAAAAATTTGACATTGCCGACCACGAACCTTGCGAGTATTGTTCAACACGTCGAGCAATTCATTGTGGTGTATCAACAGAATTAGTAGTAGGACTTGTGTGTGCTACCTTTTCCGGCCGATCAGTCGATTGTACAGGTAGAGCACACCCCTGGGCGGCGTCATCGGGACAAGAGAGCAACTGACACTCGGCTGCACAGGTCAGTTCAACTTACACGAAAGCATGCGGCATGGATCACCTGTGTAACGGGACGCCCGGGGTTTTGGTTCTCAGCGAGGACAGGACAGGGCGGGGACGTGCCAAGGTGGAACAGATGCTGACAGCAACAGTGCACACTTAAAGTGACAGATCTCATCGAGAAATCTACGCGAAGCAAGGAAGCGAGAATCGCTTGATAAACTATAGATATACCTTGGTTGCAGCTAAAGTGACCACTGCACGAATGCCCTGGGCCAATTCCAAACAGAGGAAGAAGAAGGGGGGAGGGGGGAGAAATAAGAAGGAAGAGGAGAGATACTACTATGTGCAGGAAAAAGGATGTCTCCACCTGCTCATCCATCTCACCAGAGGATAATAACAAAAAACAGCCAATCTTATGGCAAATTGCTGGCTGAAAAATAGACTCGGTCACTAGGACTGCATGTACCTCGGCGTCCGCGGTGTGTTCTAGGTGGGCTTGCTCTGTACCCAGGTATCCACGCCATGCAGGATCCCTGCCTGCCGTGCATATTATCAGATTATCATTCCGTTGGCCAATTCCGTCCGTTCCATCCCCTTTTTCTCGTGCTGCACTGGGACACGGCCTCACCTAAATAACTTTTCTTTCCCACCTCTCGTCTTTTTTGTTCACCAAACCTCCACGCACTTCACGTCCTGCCACGGCACTGTGCTTCCCCTCCCCTTTCTCTTCTTCTTCTTCCTCCTTCTTCTTCTACTTTTTCCCCCAGGGTTTTTGAAGAGGAGTGCTCTTGTTCCAGTTGCTTCCTGTCCCTCCTTATATTTCTTTCTTGACAGCAAGAGATTGGGAAGACCGTGTTGTTTTGGCGCGACCTTTGTCCCCAGACTCAGGATCAGGTTCAGGTAAGCACACCTTCGTCGATCTTAGCTCTTCAACGGGCGCACCACCATCCTCAGCCCAGCAAAATAGCGCGCTCTCCTTTCCTATAAAGAGCCAGGAGAGGGAGGGAGTCCCTGTCTCAACGCGTACCCCAATGTCCTATCTTTTTATATCCCGAGCCCCCGACCAGTCTCACCAGCGGCGTTTTTCCTAACCTCCTCTTCCTTTTCCAGTACTCGTTCCACACGACCAGTCTAGTATCCTCCTTCTCCGCACGTTAAGAGACATCATGGACACCGCGACCTCCGCGACCTTTTACGAGCATTTGCCGCTGCCGACCATCGACCGGCCCTTCGGAATCCAGCTATGGCCTATCTTTAGCAAGGTCTGGGAGGCCTTGGTTGGCTACCCGGCTGAGGACTTCAGATTTCAGGCCGGGGTGACGCCCATGTCTACCCTTAAGGAGACGGGCATCTTCGTCATCTGCTACTACATTATCATCTTCGGTGGCCGTGAATACATGCGCAAGAGGGACTCCTTCCAGCTTAAGACGCTCTTCCTGATCCACAACTTCATCCTCACGGCCGTCTCCGCCTCCCTCCTCGCCCTCTTCGTCGAGCAGATCCTGCCTACTGTGGTCCGCAAGGGCATCTTCTACGCCATCTGCGACTATGACGGCGGCTGGACCCAGCCTCTTGTTGTCTTGTACTACGTGAGTGTGCTGCCCCTGCGCGGCCCCTTCCCCTGTGCCGCGCCTAGTCGTCTACGTGTTCCGAAAGGCTGACTGTCCGTCCCTCAAGTTGAACTACCTCACCAAGTATGTCGAGCTCCTGGACACCGTCTTCCTCTTCCTCAAGAAGAAGCCCCTGAGTAAGATCTTTTCCCTGTCTCCTTTCTGCTCCGGTACTACTATTTTCAGTGCCACCACATGAGAGCTGCCCCTGCTGACGTGCTCTAATTCACCTCTCTTTCAGCCTTCCTCCACTGCTACCACCATGGCGCCACCGCTGTCCTTTGCTACACCCAGCTCCTCGGTAGCACGCCTGTCTCTTGGGTCGTCATCACGCTCAACTTGACCGTCCACGTCGTCATGTACTGGTACTACTTCCAGAGCGCCCGTGGGGTACGGTGCTGGTGGAAGGAGTGGGTCACTCGTCTCCAGATCATCCAGTTCATCATCGACCTCGGTAGGTCTTCCCAAAAAAAAAAAAAAAAAATAGGAACCGGGCCGCCCGACTGATCAGTGGAAACAGGCTTTGTTTACTTTGCGTCGTACACCTACTTCACCTCGACTTACTTTTCTTGGATGCCCAATGCAGGCAAGTGCGGAGGTGAGGAGTTTGCTGCTTTCTCTGGAATCGGCGTCTTGACCTCGTACCTCGTGCTCTTCATCTCCTTCTACCTCGCTACGTACAAGAAGGGCGGCAAGGGCGATCACCGCAAGGGCCTCCGCCGCATGTCCCAGGCTCCTCTGCCCGACCCTCACGACCTCCTTGCCAAGAAGGGCCCCATTATCAATGGTGATGCCAAGACGACCGGTGCCAAGGTCGCCAGCACCTCCTCTACCCGGTCCCGGAAGGCATAGGTAATTCAAACCTACGCGTTCTGGGAGGCAGAGAGGCATAGCAGTCTCGCTTGCCTCCAAATTGCCAGTGACCTCGAACACGAACGGCAGTTTGAGAGCACTGCGATGTCAGTTTACTTGTAATAACGAGTCAACAAATCCTGTGCCTCTGTCTTGGCTTCGTTGTTGGGAATCAGGCAATTTCCCCTCTCAAGGCTTATCTCTTGGGTTCCTGGAGATGTGGTGGTGGTTGCTGTGTTCCTGTTTATGAATAATGCCCACCCATTTGGTGATTCATTTTGGATCATGGCATACAAGGTGGAAGGCGGGAAGGGGCTTACAGCATGTCACGGGCTGGAGTAAAGGTTGGTGATGGCTCACTCGACTCCAAAGAGTGTATTCAAAAAAAGAGTTAATGCGGGATGACTTTGTCCGGTGACCGGGTCCCATACGAAGGGGGCGGTGACAGCACAGACATGAAGAAGTTGGATTTGGCTTTCATGATGAGATGAACGAAAACCCCTTGGCGAGATTCTCAGGGGATAAAAGACAAAAGACGACACCGTCCCAGGGCCCTTCCACGAAGCTATCCCCCATATGCAAAAGGGGAAGAGGCAGCGTGAAGCTGTCTGGAGGCCGTGGGGGCTTTCTCCCTCTATCTTCACATGTCACATATTGGCCTAGAAAACCATAGTCCTGCCAGTACACGCCAGGACCCTTACCGTGCTTTCTTATAAGATAATGCATAATTATGAACCATGTTTATGGGATCAAGATCCTCCCTACTTGTACGCCCGTGATTTTATTCGGGGACAGAGCAATTTACAGTAATTTCGTTGGAAGTTGGGACGCGAAAAGGTGCTCATCTCAACCTACGGTCCTACGCATGCAGGAAAGTCCGAACAAATTGGTCTACAGGTACAAACCACGAGCCCTTGATGGTGTTCCTCCCCCCCCCTTTATTTTTCTTCCCTCCTTCCTTCCCCTTCTATTCTTCTTCTTTTCTCCTTTTTAGCCTGCTCTGAATTGATACCTCTCGGCACGACTCGGTCACTGGGTCCTTCGTACCAAGTTCCGCCGGCGAATTCAGCGATGGCGCAAGAGACATAGCTTGCACCTTTCTATCATTCATATACTATTCTTTGACATTTCACCCAAAATCAAATAAACAAATGCACAACCGGGACATTACTGGGGGCAAAAAAAAAATTAGGACCTATATTGACGGTGCCATGACTAATCTCTGTGTCTTGCGCAAGGCTGTGCTCTTTATTTGGTGGTGATGATGGTCACCACCTTTTTAGGCCCTCTTCACCAATAGAGACAGGGAAGAATCACGCAAGCCGTGGTCGTTGTGTGATGAACGAATGACTCCTGAACGCCTCTCGATAGAGTGGTATCGACTCCTCCAAGCTGTAGAAAAGAAGAATAAAAATATGAAGAGAAGAAAAATGTTGGGCGATCTCTGCGAACGCCCAAGTGTGACCTGTCTGCCATCTAACCCTTATAGCCTCTCACTCCCTATGAGTCTGATTCGTAGAACCAGTACCTATTGAAGAGACAAGTCAATATGGATGTCACGGTCATAACAGGATGAATGTATAGACAGAGAGAGGATATGAGACTTACTGTGCGCTGTACTGCACCTCAAAGGTGGCATCCATGCCGGCACATGTCTCGGGCGGCGACCCCCCAGCCGTCTCGACACGGTACACCTCTTGCAGTCTTCCAGTGGCACCCTCGCGAGCCGTCAGCTTGAGCCAGGCGACAGCGCCTTCTCCGTTCTGACCAGTAGGCGCGTCGGCGGGTGCGTCGGCGGTGGCATTCTTGGCGCAGGGGGCCTCGCCGATCTCCCAGCTGGTTGTGTCGAGATTGAAGAATGGGGTGGTGCTGTCGAGGAAGTAGTGGTGGCCCGAGATCATGTAGTTGCCTGGAGCAAGGCGGGAGTCGGTGGAGGCGGGCACGAGGTTGGCCGGGTAGGAGGAGTCGGTAGATAGGTTGAAGTTGAGGGCGACACCTGGCAGCATGTTGAGGAGGTCTGGGTAGGTGCTGGCGATGCAGGTGGCGTTGAAGAGAGTAGCAGTGGCGCCGATAGCAGTTGGTGCGGCGGTGGAGTTGGAGGTATCGCAGGTGTAGTTTTGCGTGCCACGGCCGATGGCGACGTGCTTGAGGGTGAGACCTGCGTCGACAGCCGGGAGAGGAGATGCTGCTGTTTGGTGGCAGTGGCGTTAGTAACAAGATCTCATATTTGGTTTCCTCTATGGTGAGATGAATGTCTTACATAGTACTGGCAGCACTGCGTTGCTGAGGTCGCACGTCGGCGAGCTAGACATCTGCTTACCCGCAGAGATCTTCTGGGCCAAGAGGTTGAAGTACTCTGACAGGTCGCCCATGGAGCTGGGGGTGGCGGCATCGACATTGAGCTGTGGGTAGGCAGGAGCCGCGAGAGCGGTGGTGGCACACAGTACCGAGACCAGTATCGATGTCCTCATGTTGGCGGTTGGTGGTGTTGGTGATGGGTGGTGATGTCGTGATTGAGATATGATGACAGGGTCGTTGGGAAGATCTTGTCCTCTCGATTTATCTTTTCTCTCACTCCTGGTGATATCAAGCACGGTAATTTATCCAGACCCAGTAAGGAAATCAGAGTCGATACCAGAAACCCAAGACGTAGTAGAGGAGACCAAGGAAAAGGAATCAAAGAAAATGAGAAGAAAAAAAGAAGCAGACCCAAGACGATGGAAAGGAGATATGGAAAAGGAAAAAGAAGAGAGGTGTGAGTCCAAGAATAAACCCAAGAGACATGCTCTGGCGAGGGGGACACGGGAATTTCTTATACACACGCATGCTGCGCGAGGCTGGCCTCGCTTGTAGGTCGGCGGCACGCACAAGGACGCGGTAGGGTAGCCAGCCGAGAACCATGGCGTCCAGGACAAACAACCTACCTTGTACGGTGTGTAGTATTCTGGGGGTGGATAGAGACAGGCAAGCCGGGCGGTCCATCTCGGAAGATCTGTGGACGGACTGCAGGGCCCCACGGCCGAGAATAGAACATCTATGGTGGTACCCACACGGGAAAGAAAATAACGGGCGGGGAGTGGACGACTGCCACGGGAAGAGAGGAGGAGGCATGGAAGGGTGAGGGAAGAAAAGAAAAGAGACAGGCATACACACGCACGCGAATGCAACCCAGGCGCCAGGGACTGTGAGTGGTCCAAGAGGTTAGGGTCGACAAGGTTCGAGATGGTGGGTTGGCGATGAGTGGAAGGTGAGTGGTCGACGCGGCTGATGGGCAACAGGGGTGCGAGGTGGTTTCCCCACGTCGACGGTAACGGGTGCTCCTGTTTAGTGGTCTTGGAGATGGGCGCTTGGGCGTTCTTTCCGTATGTACCGCAGTCATTACACAGTACCTTCTTTGGTCTTTTCCTGTTTATTCTTGGCAGGTACGTATCTGCCTCACTTGCAGCTCTCTGCGGTCTTTCAATCTTCTCTCCACGATCCCGAGGGAGAAGTGTCGAACCAGGGACCATCATGATAGATGATAGTGTTGAAAGATGGTGCGGAAGAACGAAATAGTCTTTTCCCCGCCCTACTACATACTCCCTCTCCGCCAACGAACCAAGATTCATTCCACCAGAATATCAGATCTCGCCCATGATCATCATGATCACCATACAACATCCACCATTCTTCATGAACTCCTGCTATGCTATCTACCCAGCAGAAGACAATCTCCATCCACCACACAGAGATGATCTGCCGGGTCCCACCCACCATGCAGCAGCAAAACCCTCTCTGCGTTGGCGCCGGCGGTTAGACGCCTGGTCTGGCTCGGTTCGCTTCCCGTGGCTCGACAGAAATAGCAGAGGGCATGCGACAAGACATACCTTGACTAGTGTGGTAGTACTGCTGCTACTGTAGGCAATCTGCTAGACCCAACAGCAGCGCGGCTAGACGGGAAGAAAATGCTACCATACTAAATTGTAGGTGCTGAGTGCCCACCCACACCCAGAATATGACTCCTGCGTACATCAGCATACTAATCTGTACTGTGACATACAGCCTTCAGAGTGAACCTTGGCGTGTTTAGGTCCAAGACAGAGGGTGGGGAGAAGCGTCTGCAGCGGCCAATCACAACCATCCCGTCAGGACTCCACCTCAACCCGGGCGGCTAGCCGTGCGACTCTCGACCTCGCCCTCCCCACACATCCCAAGAAACATACATCTCTCTGTCTCTTTTGCCCTGCTAAGGCGTCGCCGACAGGGTCACACTATGGTACTCAGGTCTCGCCTCTGCCGCTCCCGCACTGGATATCATTGGGCTCCTAGCCGAGAGCGGACCACTCTTCCTCGTTCGCGACTTGTGATTGGCTTTTCCTCCCCTCCCTCCCTCCCCCCCCAAAAAAGAAACAGCAAGGAGGGGACGGGCGGGCAATATATCGCAAGCTGGCCTTGTTTCGTTCGTCCGAGATTGACTTTCTTTGGTCCTCGACAGAAAGAGGAAGGCAAGGCAGATCGGTGCCGACGACGGATGGAGCCCCGAAACATTGTTTCTTGACAGATCCGCACCATCCATGCAGCAGGTCATCTTGGTTATTTTTAAGAACAACAATCTCAGAAGCACAGGGCTTGCCTTCAAGGGTTTGTCAAGAATTCGGCTCAAGAGTGCCATAGGATCGTCCCACCTGCTGCAAGCTCTCATTTGCTGCAAAGAGGACGGACATGTACCTTGATACCACCATCCATGATGCAGCAAGAAGTGGCAACACCACACCAGGCCGCCACAACGGGCCAGCGTTTAGCTGAAAGGCTTAATCAATTTCCCGACCGGCTCGTGCGCCCTCATGACCCTTCCCCCTTCCCTTCTTATGCCCTGGTACGAGACTGCAGATTGGTCGGAGCCCATGGCGGTTCCTCCGGCATTCAAGGAGGTGGGGAGGAAGATAAGTGATGACGGATACTCTAACAAAGATCTGACAGGTATGACTACAAATCGAGGGCATGATTATAGGTGAACACGGCATCTCAAGGCCCGAGTAGGCTGTATGGAACGTTGAACCGCCAACAAATGAGGGGTCGATTCCACAGCCTTGTTTCCGCCCACCTCCCCCCTCTTCTCATTCTTTTCCTATCCTCCCACCCCGTTGAGGCATTTATAATGAAACAGAGCGTACACGCACTGCCATGAGGAACCACGGCCCTTCTCCGGCCTCGGTTGGCCCGGTTTCCCCGTCTTTCATGCTAATTGGCAAGGCTCTGCCTCTGCTACTACTACCACAGCGTAGTATTAGATCCCGTCCTGCAGGCGCCCAATTCACTTGGCCTGTCCAGCTGGAAGGGTGGAAGGCGACCTATCACAGAAGAAGTGCCATTAATAGACACGTTAAACTAAAGAGCAGCTATCTAGCCTCCGAAGCACCGTAGCGAGGGACGCGTGTTCTACCATGCTGCTGAGCACGCAGTCGACGCCAAGGTCGTAATCAAGGGAGACCTCGTCTGCCGCGCTGAGAGCAACACACATACCACATATCCCATTTCCTCCTCCAGATTCAGCAGAAGTGCACCTGACTGGCCATGGTGAGCATGTTTCTCCGCGGAAGCTTAAGATAAGCGGGAGAGAAAGCAAGTCTGCCCGGGGTTTGGTCTTGAGAGGGTGTGTAGGACGGCACGTCAAGATGTTGGGCGTCTAGGCTGGATACCACCACGTCCAATAACGCCTACACACCATAAGAACCACCCGACATGAAAGCATACATACATACCCACCATCACCTGCCACTCTCTTGTCATTGAATGACCTCATGGATCATGTCATATGAGAAATGTCGAAGCAAGGCAGGCGACGCTTTCCTTCTGCACCAGGACCTAGAGGTCATGTTGAAGCTTGAGGATCGGTCGCACCTCCTGGTATGAAATCAGGGAAACTGTACCTTTGACTGGTGGCCCCTTCCTATGGCATGTGATGCAGGCTTGTACCATTGATGTATCTTCTGTTTGGTAAGTGGGTGAGTGTGAGCCAGATACACATAGAGGGGGGTTGTGAGACATGAACTGGGCTGTACGTCAACAATGGTGGTGTGGGACGCAACCGCGGCGCCAACACACCGGATCCTCAAGTCCAATAAAGCAACACACCATCTCATTCGTTTTCTATGTGAAATGCTTATTACCGACCCTTACTCGGAGGAGGTCATTCTACCTCCACACACCCCCCGTGTTGGGGGGGGACAAAGCAGTGACTCCTTTGCCCTCCTTTCACTTAGCGAGGGTAACCGTTTCTGCCGGACTCAAGATACGGGAGGGAGAAGGAGTACATCATGACATTCATCAAGCCAGCCAACTTCCTTCCCGCCCGAGGCGCGCCAACCGAGATGAGCATGACCATGTTCCTAGATGGACAGGTGCGCGAACGATTACCTATTCCTCGTTCTCTCCTCTTCTGAACCAGGACGAAAATGAGCAGGTATTATTAGTTTGCATAAGAGGGGCTGCATAGTATCTGTGACCAACATATAGGTGAAATACCATGGCTTCGTCTTCGTCTCTGCTTCGTCCGACAAGGCGACTTGTCACAAGTCACGTTGGAGAAGGCTTATTCGCGAGAGGAGCATGATGGACACAGGAATATGCATAGCACAAAGATTAATCACTATCCCCTCGCACACCCACAGCGAGGGCGTGGCAGGCTGTACCAGCGGTACATGATGCACGAAACAAAGTTTGCGGAGGAGGTGGATAGATCGTAGGTAACCCAGGACGTGCGTGTCAGAAGTCCTCGCCCGCCGGACTAGACTGCCCGCAACGGATGGTTCAACCATCCACACAACAAGACGTTTTGCAGCTTACGAATGTTTCGCTCGAGAAAGGTCATTAGATGGTTCGGAACCATGGCCAGGCCAGGCCAGATATGGTCCTTCATGGGCCATGTCGCTAGCAATGAGAATGGGCTCGTGAAATGACCTGACAAAAGGCCACACCCGGAAGTATCGAATCGAGCCCAATGGTGTAGAGTAGAGAGAAGAAAGAAGGCGGGGTGGGGGAGGGGGGGGTTGGACAATGCAAAGAGACTACTACTTTGAAAAATGAGAGAGAAAAAGGTATATTTACCACATGCTTGCTTGCTTGTTGACCTGCTTGCCTGCTTTTGAATGGTTTAACCAAACCCCCAAGATTCGCTTTGCGGTTTGCCTTCCCCTTCCTTTGCCTTTCCGCCCGCTCTAGAGTTGACTGACTACCGGGCCATGCTTGCTCGGCCCCTCTCCTCACCCAACAAACCCTTTGTTCCTATCAAGACGGCTCTGACCAGTTCACCTGGTCCATGACCTGCCCTGCCGCGGGCGAAGTGTATTGGATCCTCAGACGCAGACGTAGAGGCTAAAAGGAGATTCATTTTGCGTTAGCAAACTTTCTCGACATCGTGGAGCATTTAGAAGGGGGGAAAAGGGGATAAAGGAATAGGAAAGAACGAGGAGATTTATTGCGTGTGGAAACTTACCCCCTTGGCACCCTGAATCCTCATGGCCTGCGTGGCCTCCGTCCCCGGCGCCAGTTCCGAGCTCGAGATGCTGTTGAGCTGCAGCTTCTGGCTCTTGGGCACGGCAGCCTGCAGCCCAACATTTGACAGAGGACCACCAGAGGCATTGCGGAACCGCGCCAGTGCCTGTACGATACCCTCTGCATTGCGCTGCGTGGCGATCGTGACGACCAGGCCGTTGTTGTTGTAGCAGGGGAAGCCGGCCGGGGCAGCCCCGCCCGACGGTGGTGGTGGTGCGGGAGAGGAGGAGCCCATCTGTCCGAGAAGGTCCAGGCCAGAGGAGGATGGTGGTGCGGCAGCAGCAGCTGCCTGCGGAGGTGGAGTGGCTTGCGCGCCGCCTGACCCAAAGAGGTCCATGATGGCGGAGACGTTGGATTGTGGTGTGGGTGTTGCGGAGTTGGAAGCGGGCGCTGGTGATGATGTCCCGCCGAGGATGTCGGCGAGGAGATCCGCGTTGTTGGTCGAGCTTCCGTTGGCAGGAGAAGGTGCTGGGCCGCTGTCGCCCATGAGGTCCATGAGCAGATCTTGTTCTGTCTGCTTGATCTGCTTGGATTTCCTCTTTGCCTTCTTGGTTTCCTGGTTGGCCGCGCCGAGCACGCGGTTCTCCTCCTTGATGACAGGTACCGGCATCTTCTCCAGCACACCGCGGCGGATCTCGTCAAAGTTGAAGAGGTTCCCGTACTCCACGGCGCGCTGCTGCACCTCGACGTCCAGGCTGGTTTGGTGGTGCCGGAGTATCGCTTGGACTCTCTGGATCTGTGAACCGTCCGAGAGCCTCGTCGTCAACTTCATTAGGGCCGTGACGATGTACTCGGTAGTCACCTGCGTGGCATAGTTGCTGTTCAGGATGGTCTCGAACAGATCCACAACCTCGTTCTCCTTGACCTCCTTGACCAGCTCTTCTTCCTCGTACTGTCCGCCCCCTCAGCAGCACGTCGCCATACTCTCCTATACACCAGGCGCCTGCCTGTGTCAAACTCTCCTGCGTAATGTCCTTTTTCAGGTTGGTGTACAGCTTCTGCACAGCATATGTCTGCAGGTCTGGGCTGGTAGCGATCAGGCGGATGACCGAGGATAGGATCGGCTCCTTGATGTAGTTGCCCGCCAGAGTCAGGACCCTCAACATCGTGTCCACGTGCCACCGCTTGTTCGGAGCATATTTGTCGGCCGCGATACCGATCTGTGTCGTCAGCGTGGGCTTGAACTCGTTATCCGCGACCTCCAGGAACGCCAGCAGTTCCCTGATCAGGACGCGCACGTTGCTCTCGTTGATCAGGGTGAAGCTGAGGTCCAGCGCTCTCCTCCTTATGCTGATGTCGGGGTCTCGCAGACATTCGAGGATGGTGTTCCGATGTCTCTGCACGGCGTTGGGCTCGATCGCGACGACCTTGATGAGGGTGTTGAGCGCCACGTAGCGGATGTTGTTGTCCCTGTTTGTCAGGAACTTTCCGAGAATATTGACACCCAATACCCTCAGACCCGAGTCGGCCTCGATGTCGAGGATGGTTCGCACGGCCTCGTACAGGATCGAGTTGCCCACGTTCTTGGACGAGTCCGTGTTGGTGGCGACCTGCGCAAGGATATCGTTGATCTGCTCGCTGACCTCGGAATCTCCTCTCGCCAGCACCCTCAGCAGGTGGAGGATCTTGACCTGCAGGAAGGGGTCTGTGATGCCCATGACATCATGCTCGGGGGCGTAGCCCGAAGATGCCAGCCCCTTGAGGGTCCTAACGAGTATGGGTACGAACTGCCTGAACTTGTCCACGATGCCCTCCTCGCCGCCCTCCTCCTCATCGGCCTCGCACAGGCTGATGACCAGCGTCAGCCCGCAGAGCAGGACGCCGTGGTTCCGGTCCTGCAGCAGGGCTGTGGCCCTCTCGATGAAGTGCTCCTGGAGGTCGGGGACCTTTCGACATATCCGCATGGCGCACAGGGCGGCCTTGCGCCTGATGTATGGGTTGGCTGTGGACACCAGCTTCTCGATCTCGGAGAACAGGTCGCGGGACATCTCGATGGAGGCGATGTTGCCAAGCGTGCAGAGGGCGAGACCGACGACGTACTGGTTGGAGTGGCCGAGATCACTACTCACGACGAGCTGTTGTCAGCAGAGGAGAGCGAGAGGAGAGGGGTGAAAGGTGGAGGCCGTGATTTGATTGCAGCCCAGCGTACTTTTGTAGCGAGTTCGTGACAAGGGTCAGGACCTCCTGGTTCTCATCCAGCAGCAAGCTCGTGGCCAGGTGCCCTAAACGTTTATCGGCGAAGCGCGGGGAGGCGAGGAGCTTGAGACACTCGATCTGGCCGAAATGTGTCCTCTCGCCGAGGGTGAAGAGGTAGAGGAGCTTTGCGACATTGTTTCGCCTGCAAGTCAAGAGGGCCATAGCCCGCACCAGATTAGCACATCATTCTGTCTGTCTTCGTACGGCCGGAGGAGGACGACGACGACGACGAATTGAAGACGCACCTGACATTGTGGTCATGGCTCTCCTCCCGGAAACTGGCTCGTATGCTCGCGCTCTCCTTCTGGATTACGGCGCGCTCGTCTGCGATGGTCTTTGCGGCGCGCACGTTGCGGATGAACTGCTTGACTGATGTGTGACCAGACATGGTCAGCTTCCAATGTTCTTCCGCCATGCTTTTGCTTCTTGGTGGTTTTGTTTTTCTTTGCTGGATGTCTCCCTGCTGGCCACTCTAGGGCGCAGCTCTCATATTTTATCCGTCGTGATAGTAGAGCTGGTGATGTTGCTTACGGGATGTCATTGTTGCGAGGTAAAAAGAACGTAGTCTAAGGGCCCGCGAGGGGGGGGGGGTAGTCCTCCTCTGGCTACCACCAGCTTGTCAACCAGGGAACTGCGCGTGTGCACAAGGCGGGAGCCAGTTGGCGGGCTTGATTGGCCTTGGCTCTCTTTGCTCTTGGGCCCCAAAAGTAAAACGAAAGCTAAAGATCTTGGGCAGGCAGACGCAGCGGCAGAAGGGCAAGTCGATCTTGTCTCACTTTTCTGCTGAGGGTCGACAGCCTCGAGGTTGTCTCTGAATTTGGAGCAGGTTGAAATGGTCCCCTGGCACGGATCAGCCTCCAAAAGATGCCCAGGCCTGCATGATAGAGAAGCGCCAAGTGGCATGCTGCAGAGGGGTCCCACTCTCGACAGGGGGAACAAGCTTAGATAAGCCTCACCTCCTTTTTAACTCCAGCAGTAAGTGGCTCTGTAGGACTAGCACTGAAAAGTACCCAGTCTGCCAGTCAGTACTGGAGTCATTGCACAGGGAACACTACGTACAGTACGCCCACTGACAGTCTGCAGCAGCTTAGGGGATCAACATGGCTCAGCTTCATTTTGATCACACAATTACATGATCTACCTCTTTGATGTGAGTTCTTTCCCCGCTCCTTAACTATCCAACATGAAGGGTCTCTCATGATGTGCTAGCATTAGCCTATAATAGACATAGATAGTACAGAAGCCTAGGCGGCATATGCTTTGAGGACAGATAGATATCCTCACCAGCCATTTCAAAGATGAGCATGCCTATTTGCATCGCCGCCGAGCTTGATTGGCAACAGTAAATTATTTCCTTCCTACATACTGAAGTAATATTGATTGTCACGTGTTGATTTATGTCGCATTCTCAGTTCTCACCTAGAACCTTTTTTCTCCTCATAGACTGCGCCCGTCCAGTTTCCTCCCCTCTCCAGACCCGAACATGCCCAGGTCACTCGCTGAACAGAGTATGAATGCAAGTCGTCGGAAAACGCCTCTGACGGTCAATCCGATCTCGTAAGTGCGTCACAAGTGAAGGATCAGTCTCTCAGCAGAGGTATTCCCTCGTCTGACCCTCCTGCGGCCGCATCGTCTCTCCTCTCATTTGTAGCCTGTCGCGCTCGCCTCACACTCCAGAACAGAGTGGGATAGAAAAAGATGCTTCGCAACTACTGTCAGCAGCGAGAAATATTACCACGACACACCCACTAGCACACAAACACAAGGGTTTCAAGGGAAAAGAAGAAAAAAAAAGGAAAAGGAAAAATGAATAAATTAAAAGGGGAGAGGGGAGGGTGACGAACAATAATACCACAAACATGACCAACGTAACAATTACCCTCTTGCTTCTGGTGTCAGGGTCCGGCCAATAATCCCCCGGTGCCGTAAACAGTGCCGCATCCAAGAGAAACCAGAGCCAGACAGCCGACGCGAATAAGCTCTTGGCCACCTCGAGCCGCGCCGTCACCTTGGCCGGCGGGTCGGCATAGTTGCGCTGGACAACCACGATGAACGCGGCGAGGGCGGCCAGCAGCGCGAAGGCGAGCTCCCTGAGCGACGAGTACAGGCGGTAGCCCGTGTAGTAGCTGTAGGCCATCGACAGCCCGTCGCAGACGAAGAAGAGGGAGGTCAGGGCTGCGATGATGGCCTGGAAGAGCCAGGCGGCGCGCAGAGTTGGGGGGCCGAGACGGCCGAGGTCGTGAGTCCTTCGGGGCATGGTGAGTGTGGCTAAATATGTTGTTATTTTCGATCCTTCTAAGCGATATTGAACGAGAATCAAGTTTTGACCAGTTTGTGCTGAAGAGTGACCTGAACACCTTTATATACTAATATATATATATATATATATATATATATGTCGATGCCCAAGATTGTGAAGTGAGCAAACTGTCCTGAAGGCAAATGCGGGATGGCTGCCTGGTAATACTTCCTACGGTGCATCCTCACAGCATGGCGGGTAGTACAGTCATAAGAAAGGAATGTGCTTATGCCGCTCGGACTATTCATCGGTTTTTTTCGAATACGGTAAGATTTCTGTACAAGTTGACAGTTTTCACTACACTTGCCCGGGGCCATGACTTCTGTTCCATTTGCCACTGCTTGCGAAACCTGATATAAACCCAGTAGTAGGCCTAAGCTGGGCCCATTGCGTAGACTTGCCAGATTGTTTTTGTGATGATCAACAACGCCTAAAATTGTATATGCCGGGCACAGAGTCCTTCTATGCAATTCTTCTGCAGGTTGGAATCATAGATTGTTCCGTCGGACCTCATCTATTTTCGCGCCCTGGTTGTGGCGCCTGAGACGATGCTGTCTCACAAGGAACCATCCTTCGACACCATTCTGTGACTCATGAAATCATATTATGCACCTTCACTGCATGTCTTATGTTTTCTTGTGATTTATCCCCCTGTTACTCTGTGTTGGATAAGTGCTCAAGACTCCCAAGGTCGTCTGTACTCATTATTAGATCCATCTACAGGAGTTCCATATCATCTTCAAGGTTCATGGGAATTGCTATTCAGGTAGACCACTATTATTATTTAGTTTTCTTCTCATTGATATATGGACCAGTGTATCTAATGTGTCTATCATTGAGCAGTGATCCAATAGGATCAATAATCATCCAGCCGTGAACACCAAAGTAGTACATAGTGATGACATCCATTTGTCCAACTCCATGTACATCTCAATCAACCACTTTCCCCACATGACCTATTTGTATCTACATCACATGAGAGCAATATATAAACATCGCTTTCAGAAACTCATCCGCCACCCATCTCCACAACGCACCCGTCATTGCATTCTAAGCAACATCCGGTCGATGCAGAGGGTGCGCCTCGGTATTCAGCACCCACCTGTCCAGGTCCACTAGGTCCCACTCCGAGAAGACGAGATAAAAGTACTTCAGCGTCTCGGCCAGCCAGAAGCTCTCCATCGTGTCGACGTGGTCTGGCCCGCTTATGCCCGTGACGTCCTTGACCCCCGCCGCCGCGATCCCGGATCTCGTCATGCCCTCCACGGCCTCGAACATGCGCCATGCTGCCTCGGCCCACTTGCTGTCGCCCGTAAGCCTGTACATGATAAAAACGGACTCAATCGCCTCTGGGCGCAGGATGTACCTTTTGTCCACCATTTCCATGAAACCCGGGGGGCAGGCCTTTGGCACGAACCAGCTCGTCCATCTCCGGGCCCTTGGGGTCCCAGGCCAGCTTGATTTGGTTGTCGCCCGCAAAGTAGTCGCGCACCTGGGTCCGCCATGCCCTCTCGTCCCAGGCGCAATTTTCGCCGGTCTGGCTCTCTTCTATGCCTCCGCACGGCGCAAAGAGAAAGAGCTCTGGCATCAGTCCAGTGGGCAGCGAGGCGTACGCCCACACGCAGCCGTCCGTCAGCTGGGCGGCGAGGTCGAGCTCGGCGGGCCTGTCGAACACCTTGGCGGCCAGCCCGACCATGCCGCCCGCGAAGCAGGTAAGGTGCTGACCTTTATTGATATACTTCTCCTGCAGGGTGCCCCAGTTGGTCTGCTTGAGCTGCATGTCGCCTGAGAGGACGATAGGCCTGTTGTCCGGGTTGTACACGCGCCGGAAGAGCTTGGCCTTGGCCGCCTCGATGAAGCCCTCGTACATCCTACGCGGCTGCTCGAGGGCCCCGCCCAGCAGGAGGTACTGCTTGGGGAAGTATTCATACAGCGAGTCGGCCATGCCGCCGATGGTGAAGAAGTTGTCGCTCGTGAGGTCCGGCGCGGCCTGGTCCTTCTTCATACCAATCGTGACGGGCCACAAACCGGGCAGTTTGGTGTTGAACTGTTCCGCCTCTAGTAGGTCTGTGATACGCTGCACGGCATCGTAGTATCGTGCATCCCCCGTCAGCTGCGACAGTTTGGTGAACTCCATGGTCAGCGACCCCAGCTCTGATACGAGCACGTCCTTTGTGTGCATCTGCTCGTGCCCCGTCATGTAGTACTTCCAGTCCCACCTCGCGATGGGCATGTGGCTACGCGTGTCGAAAGCGCACAGTAGCAGCTCGGCGACCTCGACCGCCTTGCGCAGCAGCCCCTCGCGACTCTTCCCGCTCAGCTCATATGCGCTCAGGTAGCCCCCCAGGTACCGGATGGTTGTCTCGAAGACATTGATCCGGTCGGCTCTGGTCCTCGAGAAGTCGACCGTCTCCGCCGCTCGCGCCGCCTCCTCAAACTCTTCGTCCAAGCCCATGATCCAGAGGCTATCGAGAGTGTCCACCAGTGTCGCAGCCCAGCCGCCAAAGGGGTTCTTGGCCCGTCCCGTGAGCGGTGTCACCTCGTCCGACAGCCATGCGTACTTCTTGTATCCGGCCCAGCTGTGCATGAAGCTCTCCTTCACCGCGGCCTGCCGCTTGAGGCGCACCTCCCTTGCGGCCTCGGACTCGGTCGGCGCCGGCGCCTGGATCTTGGGTATCTTGCTTCCGAACCACTTCTTGTTGACCTGGGGCAATGGCCGTAGGTTCTCGACCGGGAAGCGCCGAGGTAGACTCCACCAGTGGTCTGCACCTATCTGCCCTCCATTTTCTGCCGGTCCGTTCTTGAATATGTCTTCAACGTCTGCGGCGTCATGGTGCCCGGTAGCCGGCCGAGTTTTGGGTACGGTCTGCTGTATTGAGGACTCGGAGGCGAATTCGACGTCATCGCGGAACAGGTAGTACATGAAGAGCAGCCATATGGTTACGATGAAGATGAGGGGCCGCCATCGACGGAGGGAGCGCATATTGAGAGAGGACGGGCCGTGAGGAAGGGGACAAGGCCAAGCCCACGGGAGGTGCTCAGAGTCGGGATGAAGGTGGAGAGCAAAGCTTTGGAGAGCTACGGTGCTCACATCGCTGGTAAATCGGAAGAAGGGAGGAGGTTGGTTTTCAAAGTTCTATCGATCTCGAGTGATGTGGAGGAGGACTAGGAGACACAGAGTAAACAGGGACCCAGGAGCAAGCTCCACAGAATATATAAGCTTATGATAGCATTGGGAACGGGAGATTGAAAGACAGCACAGGATTGATCCCGGAGTAGAAAAAAAGCATTGGTTATACCCAGCCTATAGCACTGCAGGTGTGGGCGTATTGTGACGAATAAGAGATCAATTCACAACTCTAACATAGCATGGCAGGTTACTTCGAAGATCATTCTGGTCGAAAATAGTAGAATTGTGTATAGGACAAAATGATCAAGACGGAGGGCAAGCTACTTCAGATGAGGGAGCAAAAGAAGAGTTCGGCGCGTTGATCGAGCGTGTCGAGGTCGACGGTAGACTTTCGGGCGGGCAGGCCCCACTAAGGAAAAGGGATGAGAAAAGGACGGCCCGAAGCAACCCAACCAGCCCGCTTGCACTTTCCATCCCATTTTACCTCCAGTGTCTCCTTTAGCTATGGTTCGTCCCCTCGAGTAGGGTTTTGTCTGACTCGATTTTCCGATCTTGGCTGGCCTCGTACCACTCACACTCCAAGGGCTTACAATAGCCATGTGATCCAAGCCTTCCAGCATCAGAACAGGCGAGAGCAGGAGGGGGAGGTCAGGAGGGCAGCAGGGTTGGGAAGTGACTGCTGTTGTTAAAGAGAGGAAAAGACACACACACACAGAGAGAGAGAGAGAGTCTGTGTATATTGAGGACAGTTGTGAGAAACACCAACGAACCAACCCGATGACCCCGGAACCAGATTCCCGTCCGAGTATAGCATAGACACACCTCCCCGCGCTCTCTCCACCATGCAGAAATACTATAATAATAACACTATTTATAATCTCGGCTTGTACACACACACACACACACGCATACATACATAAGTCTACCGCGATCTCGCCCTCGTAGGGCTGAAGATTAGAATATGTGCCCAGAGTTGTGTTTGGCTAGGCGACGCACACGGTGACGCTAGAGAGCACTGCCACACTCGGGGAGATGTACCGTTGCCTGTACAGAATCACCCTCCTTGCAGGTATGACGTTGGGCCTCTGCAAAGTCAGTCTGACCATCATGTGTCGCTCTGTACGAATATGAGATCCCAAATTATTTAATGGCGTACAGAGTGCGATGTGCGATTGGCATGGTGGCTGAGGTGGTGCCGGCGAACAGCATCTGCTTCTCGTGAAGTTCACCAGCCCATGGCCCGCGAAGCAGGCATCGTGAGGTTGGGTAGCTGTCTCGGGACTCCGTTGCTCGGTTTGGCATGTGATCACAATCCTGTCGTATTCGGCACCAGCAATATCGCTCTGCGATCAGGCCTGGCAACGACCATCGCGGCCGGCAATTGAATTGTGCGAACAGATGAAAAATCCTACAGAACCTATTCCGCGCTCGACTCATTCGTCATTGGCCTCATAAAGCTCCTCTTTTCAGCAAGGAAAGCGAGACGGCAGGGTCCCGTCCGAGGACAGGCAGGCAGCCACCATGTGAAAGCAACGCAAAGCCAAAAAAAAGATGTGCACAGGGGGAAAAAAAATAACGAGTCCATTCTTTTATCATGATTCAGGGCATCGAGGTTGTGTGGCATAGCGCTGTGATACCAAAGAGCACCAAACCTTTACTTCTGCATCATGAGCTGAACAAACTCGTTGTCTGGTGACACATATCAGTTAGCAACCGAGTCTGACGGGCTGGTCCCCGGTGTAGGGTTTGCGCGAAAGGTAGCTGAACATACAATCGATCCGGCCATCACCATCCTGGTCAGCCTCACGGATCATCTCATCAACCTCGTCGTCGGTCAACTTCTCGCCAATGGAGGTCATGACATGGCGCAGCTCAGCGGCGGAGATGAAACCGTTGTTGTCACGGTCGAAGACCTGGTCTCATTGTCAGCCCCCGTCCTTGTCTTCGTTATTTTCCCTTGGAATTGTTTCCTTCGTGTAGGGGTATCGAACCTTGAAGGCCTCACGAATTTCCTCTTCAGAGTCGGTGTCCTTCATCTTGCGCGCCATCATGGTAAGGAACTCTGTAAGCACGCATCGTGTCAGTAGGCATGTTCATCGCTTCTGAGCCTGATGACACTGTTTCTCCTTCTTCTACGGCTAACGTACCAGGGAAGTCGATGGTGCCATTGTTGTCGGCGTCGACCTCGTTAATCATGTCTTGCAACTCAGACTCGGAGGGGTTCTGGCCCAGCGATCGCATGACCGTGCCGAGCTCCTTGGTGGTGATTTGACCTGGATAGTCATCTCTTAGCATCCCTTCCCCCGGTAGATCTGAGGACCGCGCAGAAATTCTTAGGTGAAGTATCGATCGCGCTACCGTTGCGGCTGGATACGAGATGAAGCGTGGGCGGGAGGGAGCGACCTACCATCGCCATCCTTATCCTGTGGTGTGGAACAAGCTCCGTCAGCCAACGCGTCTAAAGAACAAAAACAGCGGAGAGAGTGAGTAATGCACTTACGAAGAGGGAGAAGGCCTCCTTGAATTCGGAAACTTGTTCCTCCGTCAGAGAATCAGCCTGTATCAGAGGAGGTTGAGGTCAGTCCAACGCGGTTCATGAGCTCTCTCGACAAGGTGTTGGCTGCGTGTGTGCCCCTCAAGAGCCTGGGTCTGGCCAGGCAACGCGGGGTTGGAGAAAAAGGGGTCTTGGCCCAGGCTCCTTCGCAGGTCCCACGCCCGAGAAGAAGAGTTGACGAACCATGATAGCTGTGAATGTGGAGTGATATCTATGAAGGGAGTGGAAGATCTGTCCCGAAGAGATTTGTTGTTGCTGTTGAGGGTCACACAGAGAGAAGGATTGAGCTTTTGTGTTGGTGCAGGTTAAGATCCAGCTCTGGAGTTTGGGAAGGGAACAAGAGCGGGAAGAGGCCCCATCTAAAAGGGGCGGGCGACTTGGCGGCGGACGGGAGCCTGGGTGGGGTAGCGCCAACGGTGTGTAGAGGACCAGCCAAACAAGCCCAAAGGACTTGATTTCACCCACTGACTGGACAGCATTCAACCGCCTGTAGGGTATACGAGCCCCCCGGCGTGAAGGCCTGGAGCCTGGCTGGGCTTGGGCTTGGGCTTTTTGGCCTGAGCTGGGCTGGGCTGGGCTGGGCTCCCTCACCACCAACATCTTTTCAGGACTTTTAGGACTTTTCAGAATGTTAGAAGGTCTCCCAGGTGGCATCCTGGGTGTGCTTTCAGCTATTGTGCCCCTCGCCTCCAATCAATATTGCTGCTTCATTTGTGACCACTGACCTCGATCATGTCCCACAGCACGTCACCCTGCAAGTGTACATACTGTACTCCAGTATGGAGCCACAGCTAGTTATTCCACTACTACCCCAGTTGAATACAAAGTACACGTAACATCCTCAACATATTCATGAAGCCTGCACGCCATCTCAACCATGTGCCCTACCTTGTATATAGTAGCTGTTGTATGATGTACTTTATACATGATCTCCTGCAGCTCTATGGCTTTCACAATCACCTCAGACACAGGTCAGGAAGGGCTGCATACAGCATTGTACAGGTGACTTCTGACCAGACTGTCAAGGTACCTTTTCTCCAGAGACAAGGTAATCCACCACCCCCCTTGGGCTATTCCCAGGCGACGTCAGAGACAATTGTCCAGGTGGGATCCAGGGCCTGGTGCTCCTTTTTAGACCAGCCTAGCCTGACCCGGTTGGCTGGCTGGCTGGTTAGCTTGCAGCAGGCTGAACATGCTCCCCCCTCGTCCCCTAACCACAGGTACCGTACTCGAGGCTGTAGCTCCAATTACCCTTCTCAGCCTTCTCTGCCACTATTCGAGCCCCAATTCGTCAGTCCAAATCCAGGACAAGAACATCAACCATCATCCCAGCCAGGCTTCCTTACGTGACCACCACCACCACTATAGCCACCAACTCTGGCGCCGCCCACACCACCTACCCAACCCGAATCAATTTGGACCTCACAAAACCCTGATGAGCCTGCAAGACCTACAAACAACAATACCGACTGGCCATATGATGTGATCTACCAAGGCGACAACCCAACAATCATCATCACAGACGTGACCCGGTCAAGCATAGTCTAACCACGAGCTGCCCAGAGGCCACAACCGTACTGAGAAGCAACTCGTTTCCGCCCTTCCTCCCCAGGCGTCCGCCATGTGGCGAGACAGGACCAATCTGTAAGGCCCCTGGTTGCGCCCTCCCACACACTTGTATCTGTGTCAAGAGAGAGCTTTGGCCGCCGCTGACCAAGTCTTTAACCGGAACCACAGCTACCTCTCCTACCGGCAGTCCTACGCCCACCACCCAACGCACCGCAACAAATATGGCGGCTCCTCGTCCCTCTCCGGCAGCACCAATACCGAGCGCTTCGGCGCAGCGACGGGATCCTCGGTGCTTTTCTCCGCTGATGACGACCGGCGCGGTCTCCTCTCGGCCGGGTCCGCCGACTACCACGACGATGGCGACGCCGTGATCGAGATGGACCTGCTCCCGCCGCGCTGGGCCGACATCACCGACGAGGTGACCGAGATCCTGGCCGACGTTGCCAAGAAGTCTCAGAAGCTCGAGCGCCTTCACCAGCAGCACGTACTGCCGGGCTTCGACGACGATGCCACCAAGCGCGCAGAGGAGCGGGACATCGAGAGCCTCACCCAGGACATCACCAAGGGCTTCCACGACTGCCACAGGTGTATACAGCGCATCGAGGCCATGGTGCGCGAGCAGCAGGCTGCCGGGACCATGACGAGGGCCGAGGAGGTCATGGCCAAGAACATCCGCGTCAGCCTTGCCGCGAGGGTCCAGGAGGCGAGCGCTGGGTTCAGGAAGAAGCAGAGCACTTATCTCAAGAGTAGGTTCTGTCGCCGGTTGTCTAGTTCTTCACTTTCGCTTTCCTTTCTCTTTCCTCTGCCCTCCGCATTCCTGTATAGATATGTACGAATACTAATCGAGAGACCAAAAATAAAACAGAGCTCCGCGGCCTTCAGAATCCAGCTCTCCCCTCACCCAACCCGGAGCGCTCCTCCACCCCCCTCGGCGGCAGCAGCTCCTACAACACAGATATCACCCTGCTCGAGTCCGAGACCGACAAGTCCTTTTCTCAGTCCACCCTGCAGTCCTCCCACCGCCAGAAGCAGCTCCACAAGAACGACGCCGCCATCATCCAGCGCGAGCGCGAGATCGAGGAGATTGCGCAGGGCATCATCGACCTGTCCGACCTCTTCCGCGACCTGCAGACCATGGTCATCGACCAAGGCACCATGTTGGACCGCATCGACTACAACGTGGAGCGCATGGCCACCGACGTCAAGGAGGCAGACCGCGAGCTCAAGGTCGCGAGCGGATACCAGAAGAAGACGACCAAGAGGAAGATCATATTCCTGCTGTTCCTGATTGTGGTGGGCATGTTCATACTACTCTTGGTGAAGCCCAAGCGCGGGAGTGGTGGGGACGGTGGAGGCGAGGGAGGAGGAGGAGGAGGAGGAGGGGATGTTGTTGGTGGTGGTGGTGGGAGCCCAGGTGAGGTGAACATGGAAGATGGTATCGTCATGATTAGAGTTGGGACTGAGGATGGTGGAGGGCTGAACGGCATCCTGGGAGACAAGACGATGCTAGACGACACGAAAAGATTGAGGCATCGTTTAAGGCATAGGACAGCGAGGACAGCAGGATGACGGGCTATCGAAAGAGGCACCAGATAGGCCGCTGCCGTGTTACGCACAATAATATTCAACATCTGAATACTAGCCATATCAAGATGTTAAGCATCATTGATATTGTGCTCCAAATCCTCGTGATATGCGCTATTGAAATTTCTATGTAGGAGGGGTATGTGTTTTTTGCCCACAGGCTATGCGGATAAAAATTCACCCTCATCTCGACTCGTATCGATGTCATATAGCAGCAGCACCACCTATTTACCCTCCCTGAACCCCTCCAGCCTCTTCTTCAAATTGCCCACTGTATCTGCCGCTTCCTCAAGCTCGATCCTCCGCTCGAGATCCAAAAGACTCGGCACAATCTCCCCGCTTCCCCAAGCCGCATCACAGAGCTTCTTGGCCTCGGCAAGACTTAATCGCGTCAACCTCCTCAGCTGCGACTTTCTCGGGTTCCCCTGCGGCCACTCATAGAATCCCCTGCCCCCGCCCCTGTACAGGTCGAGGAGCCTCATCGTCGCCTGCTTCTGCACCGTCGGCGCGATGGTGAAGAGGCCTTTGTCGCGTAACATGGCAAGCAGCCTGATGCCGCGCGCAAAGTGAAATTTGGCTGGGTGGAGGGCGTCGTAGTCTTTCGCGAAGAAGGATGACGACGACACAGGTGTCGACGAGGTGAGCAGTGACGCCGCGGTGTCCTCTGCCTCCGGGCCGTAACGCGTGTACATGAATCCCCATCTCACAATGGAGGTCTGAAGCGCCTTGTCGAAGATCTGGCGGAGGGGGTGTTTATCGTGGCGGATAGGGAGGTCGCGTGGAAGCCTCTGAAAGTATGGATATGGGGACTCAGAATGCAGAAGCTGGGGGACATCGGCCATATGTGAGATCCACATGGGCTGATCTGCTCTGGTATAGTCGCCAAAGATGCGGACAATCTCTAGAGACAGTCGCTCGAGGTCGACGAGGCGGTGCTCGCGACCTAGACGGTAGAGGAGGGTCTGCCAGACCTCGACGGCCGGTGGAAAGCGGCTGGCTGCTAGCTGGCGGCAGAGCGATATCTGCAGGTTGACGTGCTCTCTCGAGTCCTTGGGTGTGGCGTGCGGTGAGAGGTTCTGCAGGATGAAGCTAGAGAGGATATGGCTGGTCATCGGCGCCAGGCCGACCTTGTGCGCAGACATCTCTTGTAGGACCTGGAGCGTCATGGGGCCGTTGCCCTGACGGACACAGGATTCCAGCACACGATCGCTTGCGCTTGCGGCCATGCCGGACAGTACGGCTGATCTCGTCCTGAGAACCAGACGGTACGTTTTCCAGTCATCTGCGCGGACGCAGCTCGCCAGCAGATCATCTTGTGCAGGCTCATCATCAAAGAGATCCGGATGGATATCGGAGTGGAGTAGTTCCAGTAGCGATGCATTGTCGCCCGTCGCGGCGTAATGCCGAATAGCCCTCACATAATTCGTCCGCGGGAGACTGATCTTGAGCTGTTTCAACTGCTCGATCCGATCAAGAACGCCCTGAGCATTGCCCTCCCGCAATGCAATAGACTGTAATGACAGTGGGCCGATACCCTTCATGCCCATTGTGTAGATGACGTTGATGGCAAAGTCGAGTCCGACCCAAGAACTTGCGAACCATCTGGCTCCTAATTTATCGTTGTAGGGCTTCTCTTGGATGCCGAATGTCTCGCCATGGACTCGATTGATCAAATAGCTCAGATTTTGGCCGGTGATGAGTGCTTCTGTCGAAGGTTGATCCGAAGGACCCGCATCCTCAGAGTTGTTCAATGCCAACTCTGCCACCATCCTCTCATCTCCCCCGAGTGAGGTTTTCGGATAGTAAGCGCTCAGAAAGCGTAAGAATGGCCGAGCTGCCAAAGATGTGGGAGTGTCGTTGAATTTGCACAACAACATACGCCACTTCATGGCGAGAGTTGCATGACCTTTGTTGTAAAGATATGGAACAAGGCTGTCGTAGAGGTTGCGGTGAGCGCTGTAGGAGTACAGAAGCTCCAGTGAGCGCTGAATGCGGTGGTCTGGATTGGTGATGAAGCTCTTCATGAGGTCGATAAACTCAGCCTCATCAGGCCCGAACGAAGGCATCAAGGTGACGTGCCACCGCAGAAGCTCGCTCCCGCGTGCGTTCTCTATCATGTAGGCAACGACCGTGGTGTACAGACGGGGCCACTGGACGTGATGTGCCTCACGCATCCACTCGGCATAGCCGACAACCTCTCGCAGAAAGTCATCGCTAGACACAGCTGCGTTGAGAACCATGCTCCAGAATGCCTGTGCTAGCGGTCCATGCACCTGGCACAGTTTTCGTCTGCTAAAGACGGATTGCCATAGCATGATGACGCCGTCGCGGCCCATTCGCCGGTGGACAAACTGAAGGAGACAACTCCATAGCTCAATGTCCTGCTCGTTCTCGGGCAGGTCCACAAGCCTCGTACCCTGGCTGTCAGGGACATTGATGTCGGATTCCTGAACGAGCCTGTCGTGGTCCACAGACAGCCACTGCCATTTCCCATACAATTTCGACCCTGGAGGTGGGTAGCTGGTGAATACCAGGTCCGTCTTGGCAAGCTTCCGATGTCTCGACAAGGCTTGTGCAATCCCCTGCTTGAGACCTTCTGAGAAGGAAATATCCTCATCACCAAGCTGGCCAAAAGTCACCTCCTCGGCGGCCGCCCTGGCCCGTCGCGGTGGTGGCACCGAGGATGCGAAGGTGAAAGATGAAGCATAACGTGTCGTATCGAGACATGGCAGGATTTCACCGCCACGATGAAGCTTCTTTCGGAGCCAGCTCTGGCAGGAAAGTCTCAAGGTGCCTTGTTGCGACTGTGGGATGCCGAGCAGCCCTCGTCGCATAACTTTCCTTGTGGCTAGACGTGTTGTTGCCACCAAATTCGCAACGTTTCAACGCCAAGGTTACCGCATTATTGTTTTGTAAGACTATCTCTCACAAGCAGTGAGCTTATGAGGAAAGAACGCTAGTTGTAGATGGCAGATCTAGAATAGTAAACAAGTAACGAATGTCGGGACACATTTCTTCAGAGGAGGCCCTCAAGTGAGAATTGGAGGCGATCATTTCCGATGGATAGTTGAAAAATCGGCTGACTCAGCACATCCACGCACCCGCCCTATCAGGGCCTAGCAGACAACCTTTACGCAGGCAGCTCGGCTTGAGTCCCAGATCCCGCATCGAACCACCAAATCAATCCTCCAGCAACGACGTCAACAGAACGCTCTCCCCTCAACCCTCACAACAACCACACTTTCGAAATGGCGTATGTGTCCCTCTCAACCTCCTAGGCTGATATTGCCGACCCCGAGCGAGCCTCCGGCGCTCTCAATTGGCTCTCCCGACCCATTCCGGTGCGACGAGAGATTATGATGAGGACTCGAGGCTGACTTGTGTGCTTGCATGCAGAGGTTTCGTCAACGCCGAGAACAAGGTGCCTCACCACCAGCGCACCTACCAGGCTGCCTACAGAGGCCACACCCGTATCTGGCGCATTGTAAGCCCACCGAAACCCACCTCCGACGACCGACCGCGAGAAGGATGAAGCAGAGGGGGGCTATGCAGAAGCCCTTTACTTGAGTTTTGGCATACAAGGAAGAGACGAGGACAGGGAACTCGTTGGTTCTCGGGAGAGTCTTTCGCTGACCACACTTTCCGGATAGCACCCTCGAAGCACCGTCCTGTACGTGCCCTTCGTCATCACTATGTGGGGTACCACTGCTGGTAAGTCACCACCTGCTGCTCCTTTCGTTCAAGCGGATGGGAACAAGGGGCTGATGACATTCTTGGTTGCAGTCACGATGTACGGGATGGGCCGCAAGGTTCTGGGATACAACACCTGGTTTGGCAGCTCCTAAAAGTTGAGGATGTCGAGAAGGTTACAAAAGGAGAGTACGGGCGTGGATGTATAACTAGAGAAGGATAGACGAGTCAGGCAATCAATGGAGGGCATCACCTTTCGAAGCTCTTGTGGTCTAAAGTGCAAGTTCCGTTTCATTACGCCCACATTGACTTGTCAAGTCGCTTCCGTGGATACAGCCGCGGAAGCTTTTCACCCAGCTCATGACAAAATCATTCAACTGTAGCGCCACGTCTGCCAGATGCCTATCTTGTCTGCCCCGTAAACCCGGTTGTCTAAAGTACAATTCCGATTCCCGCCTTTTTTTAAGGAACGGTGCGATATGAACTATGGGTGTGTGTGTGTGTGTGTGTGTGTGTACGAGAATGTGTGGGGGACCTCTTCGTCGTCAAAATAAAAAGCCGCTAGATGAGGCTGCCAAAGGAATCCTCCTGGATGCGCAAAGCATGGCCGACGCTGCTCTGACGAGACGAGTTCAGATAGCCCGGCGGCGAGTGCAGAGACATGGGCGAGGGAGAGGACAGTGACGTAGACAACGACTAGTAGCCTGTCGCACCAGGCGCCTTCTCGTCCTTGCGAAGACTCATCAGCAGCTCACGGAAGCGCTCCTTGCCCGAGCCAGCAGCGCCTCCCTTGGCGCCCTTGCCGCTGACATCCACAATCTTGGCGATGCGCTCCCAGGAGGTGCCGCCCGAGGTGGTGTCCTCGCGAGAGGCCAGGAACGCCTCAGCATCCTTGCGGGTGGCCGCGATGGACTTCTCCTTCTTGTTGTTGTAGTTCTCGTAGAAATCGTCAATGTTGCGCTGTGCCTCGGCCACCGTCTCCTCCCGCTGTCGGGCGAACTGTTCTGCCCGCTTGGCGTTGCTCTCGTCACGCTTCGCCCTCCACTCCTTGATCACCTCAGGCTCCTGCTCTTCCTCCACGTAGGCTGAGTAGCCGGAGTTGTAGTTCACGGAAGGGCCGCTGGTTGTGATGGCGCCGCCAGATGTCTGTAGAGTAAACCAAGCGTTAGATATGATGAGCACCCCAGAGGAGTAATGTGTTCAATGAAGTCAGGAGCAGTTGGCCTGTTGTTGGGGGGGGAGAAGGGGGGGGGGCCGACGTCGCTGGCTGGTTGGCACATGCTCTGAATGGGCAGGAAAAAGGGAAGCGACGCACCTCATTGGGACCAGAGATATCAGGAAAGGCCGTCTCGAATTCTGTTGTCTGTCCACCGCCCAGCAGGTCATCGTCGCCTGTCTCGAACGCAGCGCCGTCCTCCGCAGTCGCGAACTTGTCCGCATCCTCGCCAAGAACGGCCTTCTCTCGGGCAAGGAAGTCGTCGGCAGAAGGGTCGCCAGAGGCATTCTGGATGTCGGTCTGGGCTGCGAAGCGAGTAGATAATCAGCAAGAGCGAAGATGGGGCGCAAATCAGGGGAAACTGGGTCGCGTTGGGCTGGCAGGAGCTTACCTCCAGAGTCGAAGTCCTCGAGGGACGGGAAACGGTCAGCCATATTGTCGTGATTGCTGCAGATGGTGGGAATTGGTGTTTCTGAATTGAAGGTGCAATATCTGTATGTATGCGACGAGGTGTGGGGAGAGAATCTTTGGTGAGCAGGGCAGTTGTTGCTGAGGAAGTCTGTTAGATGGAAGATGTTAACAAACGACATACTGTTACTACTACACTGGCTGCATGTGCCCATGTTGGCATTAGGTCAGGGTGCTGGGTGCTAGCTTTCCCTGAGCTTCCGACCTTTCCTTTTTAAGCTTAGCTTGGTTAGACACACTGAACCCACCTGTAATAAAGTTGTTTGTTGACTGTTCTCGAGACAGGAACCATTTAGAACCCTCCTCTTCCTCCTCTTTTCACCATCACCACAGTTGATCCAGCAGTAGGCAGGGCTGCATTGTTATCAACCCCTAGGGTTGAAGTTTTAGGCTAGAGTTTCTCCTTCCTGAGGTGATATCTGTCAAGTCGTCCTGACATTGTTGGCGTTCTGAGACGAAACCGGAACACAACAAACGGCTGGGGGAATTCACTTCATCCTGTAACTCAGCCACAGGCCCGTCTCTCCTTGAAGCTATCATCAGATTTCAAGAGCGTGTCCTGCTCCGCTGCCTTTGGAGCCGTCGCAGAAAGCTTCATTGATGCCCATACTCTGGTTACGCCAACTCCAGCAGCTCACTGTTCCGAGTAGGCCGCCCGCCATCCCTGAAGCGGTACACCTTGACGCGGCGACAACCCCGCATAACCGACCACAGAGAGAGAGGAGACAATTGTGACTTGAGGCCCATAAGAATGGCTTACAATGATGATGCGGTTCTGGCTCGCCTGTCAGCCCTGAACGAGAGCCATGACAGCATCGCCACAGCCGCACAATGGATCATGTTCCACAGGTATGAAAGTTTCGACTCACGCGTCCCTCAATCTGTCCCCCCCTTTCCTCTCGGCCTCACGCTACTTGTGGAAGTCTGACCCATCTTTTTTCCAGGCGGCACGCAGATCGGACTGTTGAGATATGGTTCCAGAAGTTGAAAGAGTCACCTAGCACTCGGCGTTTGAACCTGATCTATCTTAGCAACGGTGCGTCTCTTAATTCGAACCTCATCTCTCATGCTCGCGGATTGGAGATGGAGCCGTCTAACATGCATTACGTTATTTTTCTTTTGTTTTGGCAGAGGTCGTTCAGCAGTCCAAAGCTCGTCACAAGAATGATTTCCCCCTGGCATTTTCTCCTATAGTTGCGGAAGCAGTTGCCGTGGCGTACAAGGGAGCCACTCCTGACGTACAGAACAAAGTTCGCCGTGTCGTTGAGGTCTGGAGGGATCGGTCTGTCTTCGAAAATGCGATTCAGAGCGCTATTGAGGCTCGAATCGACGGTATGTTTTCACCTCGAGATTGCCATCCTGCGACATATCGCTAATACACCATGCAGACCTAGACAAGGCTAGGGGCACGGTCAAGAGCGGAGTTGCAAGTGCTACTATCGGCGGTGGGCCATCCGTGCCGTCTGAGCTGACACCACTGATCACGCCCGCCTCGACTGTATCCAAGTTAGCCCTATCCATCAAGGCCAAAACGACCGCGGCCGAGCAGGAGTATGCCAAGAACACCGACCCCAATCAACCCACGCCTTCAGCGCCCGTCTATGCAGCTCGGCTCAATGGGCTGTTGAAGACGCTCGCCTCTGCCGAGGGGGGCTGTTGCAGAGTGCGTCAAGGCCCGGCAGGAGCTGGTCGGAGCTCTTGAGAAACTTCTCGACACGAATAAGACGACCCTGGACGCCGAAGAGAAGGAGCTCGCCCAGCTCACTGCAAGGAAGTCCGACATCGAACAGAAGAAGCAGAATGTCGAAATGGCCATCATGCGCGGTCTGGCCGATCAGGATTCGGGTAATCCAGGTCCTAAGTCTGGCAGTCCTGTGCCGGAGCCTGACAGGCCCGAGGTCGAGGCCCTGACACCTCCGCCTGCGTCTGATGAGCCCGACTTTTATGAGCCAGAACCTGCCGCTTCCGATTTTGAGCCGGCGCCGGCGCAGCCCGCCTTTTCCCAAGCGCAACCTACAGGTCTTGAGGCTCTTTCTCACCTGGCTTCCCAGTACTCTGCTGTCCCGGTCTCTGTGAACGGACAGAACAAGAGGCGAAAGGTCGATGGTGAGGAGGTCCCCGACCTTGGCGATGAGATGGATCCAAACATCGACGAGATGATACGCCAATGATACAGGTGGTGCCACATGCAGCATGTGGGCATGAGACGGCACTTGGAACCTGCCACTTTTCGAGAGGGCGTGATCGTGACCGCGTGGAACCAAATTCGATTGCCGACAGTGCTAAGATAATAGTCGGATTGTTCTTTCCTCTAATCTCATCGCACGAGTCACATCTTCTAATTGCTGCTAAGTACATTCCTGTAACCTCCTAGCAGATGAAAATCGGTTCGGTTCTTCGACCAGAATTTTGACAGCAATGTGTGTACTATGAATGGAACAAGTCTGTCTCGGCCAAAAGCGAAGGTGATGCCGATGTACTGCGGCGAGATACATCTGCAATACTATCTTTGACTTGATCTTGAGCGCTATCAGGTTAAAAAAGAAAAGAAAAAAAAAGTTGGGTTTCAAGATAGTGAATATTGCAAATACCTCAATTCAATTGTCTCCCTCTAGGAGAATGTCCAGACGATTATGTCCACCAAAAGAGAAGGAAAAAAAACGTATTCCTTGACGAGATCCTGCTCGAGATAGGCTCCCGATCTCACATATTTACCCTCGTGCTTTGGTGATGATCCGCTGAGACCTACTAATGCAAGGTATGATCAGCGAGAATGAGTGCCACTGTTAGTGGAGTCAGCCCCTGGGCCCTTGCACTGAGGCCGCTAGCGGCTGAAAACAGATCCACCAGCTTCGATGACGAACTTTCGGCCCTCAAGTCTTGAAAGCGGCGCCAATTCTCCGACTTCATCTTTGCTGCGCATACTTATGAACACCTCGTTGACTCGATAATCGGTGACCATGATGTACCAGATATTCACGCCTATCAACAGGTAGTTCTTCTATCTCTTCTGTTCTAACCATTCCATCATAATGGTTTCGGGGGCAGCCGCGCGCCGTGCCTACGGTGCGCTCCAGCTGCTCCCACCGCGCAGTTTTGGTTCTTCCAGCTCTGGCCTGGGAGTCGCGTCAGCCCGGCCTCTGATGTCAGAGCTCCTGAAGACAACTACCTCTTCCTCGCCCTTGGCATTCTGTTCCGCTCGACCACTCGCTGGCGCGACCATTTCGCGTCCTTTTTATTCGTTCCGAGATGTCCCGGATCGCTCATCCCCAACTCCAAACGGCATCGTGGCCGAAGTATTCACGAAAGCATTCCGGCCGGCGACGAGAAGGCGCGGGATAATACCCTACAGTACAATACGGCCGCTGTCAACGACCACGGTCTTGCGGCAGGAAGCGCAACGGCCGACGAAAGAGTCTGCAGTGAAGGAGGCGAACGACGCCGCGAAGGAGCAGAACAAGGAGAAACTCGAGCAAGAACCGGAGCAGGGTGATGACGCTCATGAGCATGGCTTCAAGCAGACCGAACGCGCCAAGCAGGCTGCACAGGTCAACATGAGGGCGCGGCTGTCAAAGGAGGGCAAGAGCTCCAGCCAGGGCGGCTGGGCCGAGATTGTGCGTCTCATCAAGATTGCCAGGCCCGAGGTCAAGTGGCTGAGCATATCGTTCGTCTTCTTGCTCCTCTCGTCCGCAGTCACCATGTCGATTCCCTTCTCGGTCGGGCGCATCCTCGACATTGCAACCTCTAGCAAGGACGAGACCACACTGTTCGGCCTGACCCTGAACCAATTCTTCATGGGATTCGCAGCGTTCATGACGCTAGGCGCCTGTGCGAACTTCGGCCGTGTCGTACTGCTCCGGATCGTCGGCGAGCGGGTTGTCGCCCGGTTGAGATCACAGCTGTACCGCAGGACATATGTCCAGGATGCCGAGTTCTTTGATGCCAACAGGGTGGGCGATCTCATCTCGCGCCTCAGCTCAGATACGGTCATCGTCGGCAAGAGCATCACGCAAAACATCTCTGATGGTCTCAGGGCGATTGTCAGTGGTGCGACCGGCTTCGCTGCCATGGCTTGGCTGAGTCCCAAATTGACGTCTGTGATACTGTTAATGTTCCCACCAATCGCCATTGGGGCCTTCTTCTACGGACGCTTCATTCGCAACATCAGTCGCCAGATTCAGAAGAATCTGGGAACCCTCACTAAGATCGCCGAGGAACGTCTGGGCAACATCAAGACCAGCCAGGCCTTTGCGGGCGAGATACAGGAGATTGGTCGCTACAATAAGCAAGTGCGAAAGATCTTTAATCTGGGACGAAAAGAGTCGATAATAGCGGCTACTTTCTTCGGATCAACCGGCTGGGCTGGGAACATGACCATCCTCGCGCTGCTGATTGTCGGAGGAAACCTGGTGCGATCGGGAGCAATGACAATGGGCGACCTGACAAGCTTTATGATGTACACGGTCTTTGCAGGCTCGAGCCTGTTTGGCGTGTCTGGGTTCTACTCTGAGCTCATGAAGGGAGTTGGTGCTGCATCCCGTTTGTTCGAACTACAGGACAGACACCCTACTATTCCCGCTACCGTCGGCAAGAAAGTCATCTCCGCCCAAGGCCCGATCCGTTTCAACGGCATCAGCTTTGCCTATCCTACACGACCGGCTGTGACTATCTTCCAGAACATCGACTTTGAGATCCCATCCGGCAGCAACGTGTGCATCGTTGGTCCGTCAGGCGGCGGCAAGTCGACTGTGGCGTCCCTGCTACTGCGGTTCTATAATCCTACAACGGGCAGCATCACCATAAACGGTGTAGACATCAAGGATATGAATGTCAAGTCGCTGCGGCGCCGCATCGGTATGGTCGCACAAGAGCCTGTACTCTTCTCTGGCACAGTCGCCGAGAACATTGCCTATGGTAGGCCAGACGCTTCCCGAGCCGAGATTATCATGGCGGCCCGCAAAGCCAACTGTGGCTTCATCAGCGACTTTCCCGAGGGTCTTGAGACTCAAGTAGGTGCTCGTGGAGCCCAACTGTCCGGTGGGCAGAAACAACGCATTGCCATTGCCCGCGCGCTACTGAAAGACCCGGATATTCTAATACTCGATGAGGCGACAAGCGCCCTGGATGCCGAGTCCGAGACGCTTGTGAACTCTGCCCTGGCCAAGCTGCTCGAGGGCCGCAGCACGACTATCTCGATTGCACACCGTTTGTCTACCATCAAGCGGTCGGACCGCCTCATTGTGCTCTCGAGCGAAGGGACTGTGGCGGAGATTGGCAGCTACACCGAGCTGAGCGCCAACCCTGAGAGCGCATTCAGCAGGCTGATGGAATGGCAGATGAGCGGTGGTGAGATCCCTGCTGAACAGCGTCAGGGGGAGGAATGCACCTCACGTCACGGAGGCAGAGGAGATTGAGGACGACCTAGCAGATGACGAGACGGAACAGGTTCAGGAAGAGGTGAGGGATAAGAAGGATTGAGGAGGATCGGCCTCACAGCAGACAGCCTTTTGTGCTGTCGAAATCAAGAGCGACATGGGGTGTATGATGTATGTCCGTGGATGAAGCCAGCTGGGCTGATCGCTGGCCATTCCATCCTACCTCGTCTCGAAGCTTCACCACACCCGTTCATATTGGTTTGCTTCCTGAGTATTTTGCCACTCTGCGTGCGGTGTTGGGGCAGTCACTCACCCCTTCGCGAGTCCTGTCAAAAATCTTTTCCTTGCATACAAAAAATAAAGTAATTAAGACGATATCGCAGCTCAGATGTTATAAGAGGAGAAAAGAAATCTCCTAACATTTCCTCCCACTCCTCTCCACTATCATGACATTAGCCTGCATTATCTACACACGTCCCGTATAAGACGTGCTATACATAACAGCGATTCACTACAAGACCACAGGCAGAACCGTGCTTGACGAAACACATCAACGGGTACATTTCCACCAGGTGAACCACCGATCCACAAGCTCTGCGACTGGTCTTCCTCATTTCATTTTTCATTACTAGTATTCCCATTCCAAAGAATAAGACAAGAAAAGAAAAGAAAAGAATAGAACGGGCCAGAGTACAACATCTATATGTACGCTGGTTCGTCGAAGTTCACTGGAATCCATCTCACTTATCCCCAGAGTAATACGGGCTTGAGCCTGCGACCTTCTGCCCGAACCCCGTTGCTCCGAGTCCCTCCCCCTTCTTATTAAACCTGCAGCAGCGCCCTGCACGTGCACATGTTGGTAGACAACACCGCTGGCGTACTGCTGTGCCGTCTTGGACCACATAGAACATACAGGCCGTGCCGTTGCAAAACAAGTGGGTTGCGTAGTCGTCTTACCGCGCGACAGGTCAAGTAAAGTGCTGGGGGAAAAATGAACCAAGGAATCATCAATGAAGACCGCGTGTCACGTTCCATTTTCTCATGCACAGAGGGAACGACTCATTACATACTTGATGGAAAGAACAAAAACATCCTGGCGTGCTCTGTTGTTGCCTCCTCCCCACAGCAGCTGAAGACGGGACAGCGTGCATGCATGTATGTGCCTTAGCAGTAGCCAGCAAAGTGCCAGGCTTCTAGTAAGCAGAAGCAGGGTTTCAAATTTATGATACCAGGCAGAGAAAAGCAATGGATGTGCTGGCGGCAACGGTAGTAACAACAATGGACACGGGAGGACTGCCACGGATTTCACGGATTTTGTTGCCAATCCCGGGTGCCTTAGGTCTCGTATACGTACGTATATGTATGTGAGAAATGCTACTTCCGCTATTTGAAGGAAGATACCACGAAGGGTCATCGTTATCACCACCACCACTGTCATCATCATACGTTCACGCGAAGAGAGCTCAAAAAGGAGCTGTTGTTCATTATGGCTGTTCTGGGCATCATCAGCCCTAGTCTGGGCAACTTGTTCGCAATAGCGTCTGTCGCTGTAAGCCAAAGACCGACCTACCCAGTGCTTGCCCTCGTTGGTCCTCAGCAAGCCACTCCAGAAGCTACAAATACAATAGGCTGACATCCCGAACAACCCCCCCCCCCCCTTCCTCTTCACGAAGATCACAGGCTGTATCGCCTACGCGGTCCTATACAATCTCTTCTTCCACCCACTACGGTCCTTCCCGGGTCCCTTGTTCATGCGCGTGAGCCGCATACCCTACTGCTTCCACCTTCTCTCGGGCCATCTCCCCTTCGAGGTCCTCGATCTGCACAGGACCTATGGCAGCGTGGTGCGCATCGCGCCGGATGAGCTTGTATTCGCGGACGAGCGGGCCTGGCGGGACATCATGGGCCACCGCTCGGCGGGAGAGCCCGAGATGGAGAAGGCCAAGATCTTTTACCGGGCGTCCACGAAGGCTCCCGCGACAATTGTCTCCGCCGAGCGGGAGGAGCATGGTAAGATGAGGAGGCTGGTGGCACATGGCTTCAGTGAGCGGAGCATGCGGGAGCAGCAGCCCATCATCATGCGCTACGTCGATATGTTGATCCAGCGGCTGCACGAGAGCTCCCGAGGCGGGACCAACAAGCTTGACATGGTCAAGTGTGAGTAGTCGCTGGTCCATCATAGTAAAAGAAGCAGCAGCCATGCGTCAGCCTTCTTGTTGTGTTTCTGCCTGACTAATGTTTTTGTTGTGCTGCCTGCAGGGTATAACTACACCACGTTTGATATCATTGGCGACCTGACCTTTGGCGAATCGTTTGGCTGCCTTGAGAAGTCCGACTACCACCCTTGGGTGTCCATGATCTTCGCAGGCATCAAGATCGGCACCTACGGGCAGACATCCAGGTTCTTCCCCTGGGCCCAATTTCTCGTCCGTGCCCTCATACCTCGCGGCCTGGCCAAGAAGCGGGGGGGAGCATCTGAGGCTCACGGAGGAGAAGCTCCTCAAGCGCATGGACCTGGGTGCCTCACGGCCCGACCTGATGGAGGGTCTGCTGCGTAAGCAGGACATGGAGGACGGCGGCATCGTGATGGACATGGAAAGGCTGCGTGCCATGTGCAGCGGGCTGATCGTCGCGGGTTCCGGAGACCACGGCCACCCTGCTGTCGGGCGTCACGTACCTGCTCGGACGAAACCCGGACAAGCTGGCCAGGCTGACAGCCGAGGTGCGGTCTGCCTTCCAGAGCGAGGACGAGATTGACTTTGCCTCGGTCAGCAGCCTGCAGTATCTCCTTGCCTGCCTGGACGAGGCGCTGCGCATGTACCCTCCCACGCCGCTGGGCCTGCCTCGCTCGGTGCCCAAGGGGGGTTGGACGATTGCTGGGCATTATGTCGCCGAGGATGTAAGTGTGACTGGGCCCAAACCCTGGCAACCTGCACACGACTGCAAGCCAGGTGGGGTTTCGTAATCTTCTTGTTGGCCATGACTTACCTTGTCCTCTTGTAGACTATCGTGTCCCAGTACCATTACGCCCTGTACCACAACGAGAAGTTCTTCACCGCACCCGAAGAATTTCACCCAGAGCGCTGGCTTGGGGACCCGGGATTCGCTTCGGATAATCGCGACATATTCCAGCCTTTCCATATTGGTCCGAGAAACTGCATAGGGAGAAAGTAAGTTCATATGAATTTTCTTTCTTTTCCTTGGCTCCTTTCCAGATTGCGTCCAACTTGGTAGCATTAGTTGAAGTCATACTGATCATTCTTTTTTTTCCCCTCTCTTCTTTCTGTTTACAGTTTGGCATATGTCGAGATGCGCGTTATTCTCGCCCGCACGCTGTGGAACTTCGACCTGAAGCTCGCGGAGGACAGCCAGCACTGGATCCGCGAGCAAAAGATATACCTGCTGTGGGAGAAACATGCTCTGAACGTGTACCTGACACCAAGGAAAGTCGAGAAATTATGAACAGCTTCGAGGTCAACATTCTTCCTTTGGATCGAGATGACATACAGTAGCATAAAGAGATCTCGGCTGGTCTGTTGTGAACATTGGTGGATGAGTGAGGATGGGGATCAAGACACTCAGTCCGGTGAGGATGTTGTACTGTAGTACTATAGTGAGTTTGGCCCTACAGTGGTTGCATTCAGCGGTAAAGGCGATCTCGGCAGCGATTGCCTCTGCTGCAGGAGTTGGCCGGTGGGGCACACGTTCCGGGGTCGGCATAGAGGGGCCCGCTAGTCAAAAAAAAAAAAAAAGCAAGTGCCATCTCGGCCCCTCCAAGCACACTGCAAACTAAGCAGCTTTCTGCAAATGGTCTGCCTCTCTCTCTCTAGAAATATTTCCTCCTGCAAAAAATTAAGAGATTTTGTCAACCAGACCATGTGATTTGTTGGTGTCATGCCCTGTTGTACCCGCCAGAGACATATTGCATAGACAGGAAGTGAGGTCACAGTGGCTCGAGGAATAGCGAGATTCATGAGGATACTCGGGTGACTCTATTGTATTAGCCCCATCCCACCTCTTTTTTTCCTCTTTTTTTTTTTCTTTTTTGGTATCTCTTATTTCCCTCCTGGACCCCTCCTTCATCAATCCTTGCACTGCTCTTGTCGACCTGAAGGTGTTTTGCTCCACCCAATTGACTCACGTCAAACGTCGAATTTCTAAAGACTCATAGCTGGTTCTCCATTCCTGCGAGCCATTTCCAACCCATATTAGCTCATTCGACCGTTGCCGTCTGGAGAAAGCACAACCCTCCCAGTGCAAGTGTGGACTTTGGATCTGTATCATCATTGTGTCGATTCTTGAAGAAGGAAAGGAAAAAGGAAAGGAGTCAAACTTCAATACACAGCACCACTCAATGGGAGAGGTAGTCATGACGAAGCCTGTCGTGAGGAATACCTGCCAAAATGGCTGGGTGGTTCAGAAATTTGGTGGCACCAGTGTGGGAAAATTCCCGGAAAAGGTACGCTTGCGGTGTGTGGTCGATATGTCATTGACTTGCTTCTACCCTCACCCTGTTTGCAGTCCCTCTCTTTTCTATTTGATGGCAGTAAGCTGATGGTTTATGGTACTATACACAGATAGCAGAGGACATCGTCAGGTAATGTGGTCCGCCGCGCAGGTGCGGCCTGCTGCTGTCCAGCCTCAGTTGAGCTGTGCTGACTCATGGCGTTGGGGGGCAGGGCGAGTATGAGCTACAACAAGGTCGCCATCGTCTGTTCAGCACGAAGCTCGGGAAAGAAGGTCACGGGCACCACAAGTCGGTGAGTGGCCTCATCGATGAGCCTGGTCAAAGCCATCACCGTCATGGACATGTTTTGGCTGACAGATCGTTAAATCGCGGCGTCAAAAAAAAGTCTCCTCGAGGTCTTCAGGAGATTACGGAATATTGATCTCGCGACTGGCGAACATGCCGCACAGACCGAGTTGACAGAGCAGGCCAACAGCATCATACAAGACATCTGCGACGACCACATCTCTGCCGCGGAGGCGTCTGTCCGAGATCCTGCGCTCAGGGAGTCACTAGCGCAGGATATCAAGAATGAGTGCCAGGAGCTCGTTGAGTATATCCAGGCGTCAAAACGCTTCAAGCTCGAGATCAACTCAAGATCCAAGGACCGCGTCGTCAGCTTTGGTGAGAGGCTGAGCTGCAGGTTTATGACCTATGTGTTGAGAGATAGGGTGCGTGATATCGATTCTCTCTCACACACGCACGTGCTGCACCAAGAGATAAAAACTGCTCAGCTAATCTCCGAGACTACAGAACGTAGATGCAGAATACGTTGATCTTGCCGATGCCCTGCACACCGACGGCGCAGTGCGGCTCGACACCTCCTTCTACCGAGATGCAGCAGCCATCTTCAAGGCCAAGGTCGCAGCCTGCGAGGACCGGGTCCCTGTCATCACTGGCTTCTTTGGTAATGTTCCTGGGAGCCTGATGGATGGCGACGTAGGACGGGGCTACACCGACCTGTGCGCAGCACTCGTCGCGGTCGGCCTCAGCGCGGACGAGCTGCAGATATGGAAGGAGGTCGACGGCATCTTCACAGCTGACCCGACCAAGGTGCCCACGGCGCGGCTGCTGGCGTCCATCACGCCGTCCGAGGCCGCTGAGCTGACCTTCTACGGGTCCGAGGTGATCCACCACCTCACCATGGACCAGGTGATCAAGGCGACCCCTCCGATCCCGGTGCGAATCAAGAATGTCAAGAACCCGCGGGGGGCGGGCACCATTGTCGTCCCGGACCCGGTGCTGGCGCCTGGCCACGAGCTGAAGCGGTCGAGGCCCAGCGAGATCAACCTGGCGAGGAAGACGCCCAAGCGGCCGACAGCCGTCACCATCAAGGACAAGATCTCGGTCATCAACGTGCACTCCAACAAGAGGTCCATCGCGCACGGGTTCGTGGCACGGGTTTTTGTCATCCTGGACAAGTACAGGATCTCGGTCGACCTCATCTCCACGAGTGAGGTGCACGTGTCCATGGCCATCCACCTGCAGAGCTCCGAGACGGAGGGGTTCGAGATGGCTACCAAGGAGCTGGCCGAGTGCGGCGATGTCAGCGTGCTGCACGGGATGGCCATCCTGAGCCTGGTCGGCGCGGACATGAAGAACATGATTGGTGTGGCCGGCAAGATGTTCACAACGCTCGGTGAGCACAATGTCAATATTGAGATGATCTCGCAGGGTAAGTCTGTCCAAGGAGTCTTGTTCCGTGTGCTTTTTTTCTTTCTCTTTTCTCTCCCCGTCTCTTGCCTCGCTCTAACAACACCTGTGGCTATAGGAGCAAGTGAGATCAACATCTCGTGTGTCATTGACGCCCGCGATGCAACAAGGGCCATGAACGTACTCCACACGAGTCTTTTTACCTTTTTAGAATAAAATGGGAAGACATCCAGGAAGAGACATAAAAATTAAAACAAAGGGAGAAGAAAAGGACTTAGAAGAATAAGCATAGATCTGGCATATAGTAGAGAGTTGGGCAATTCTGCTACTTGGATTTGCAAGTCCAAAAACCCCTTGGGCAGACAGACATCATATCATTCCAATGCTTTCAAGACTGTATTACAGCCATATTGCAAAGTCAAAAGTCGTTGTGTTTCGGCGATATACTTCGCTGAGCACCCCCGTGCAAGTACGGGCATTGACGCCGCAAGTGGCCCCCACATCTTACAGTAGTGACCCAGTGCAGCAAAACCCAGTGCACTAAATATTAGTCTTCACATGCCAGCCCAACCCACCCTCTTCTCAGTGCATGCACTTGTTGCATTTCCATCATCAACTTTCCGCCACCAACGAAGGACATCCCACGCCCTTCATCAACAGCCAAGCGAGAAAAAAATCCACGGCCCCAAGACTCAGCTTGCTACGGAACCTCCTCAAGACACGAATCCCCCGCTTCGAATTTCGAAAATCTCCCTCCGTCCGCCCTTTTCTCCTCCACCTCCTCCTCCTCCCGCCGCAAACTCCTCCACCACCACCAAAAATGGGCCGCGCCGAAGTAGGCAGCACAAAATGGGTCTCGAACCAACAAAAGTCCAAAGGCCTAGGCCGTCTCCGCTGGTACTGCCAAGTCTGCGAGCGCCAGATGCGCGACGAGAACGGCTTCAAGATGCACGTCCAGAGCGAGTCGCACGTGCGGCAGATGCTCGTCGTGGGCGAGGACCCCAAGAAGGCCATCAACGAGTTCAGCACGCAGTTTAACCGCGACTTCCTGTCGCAGCTGCGCACCTCGCACGGCACAAAGGCGGTGCACATCAACCACTTTTACCAGGAGTACATTGCCAACAAGGAGCACGTGCACATGAACGCCACGCGCTGGCCCAGCCTCACAGAGTACGCAAAGTACCTGGGGCGGGAGGGCATCTGCCGCGTCGAGGAGACGGACAAGGGCCTGCATATCGCCTGGGTTGATAACAGCCCCGAGGCGCTGAAGCGGGCCGAGGCTATCCGGAAGAAGGAGATGATGGACAAGGGGGACGAGGAGAGGGAGTTGCGGATGATCCGGGAGCAGCAGAAGCGGGCCGAGAAGGCCGCAGAGGAGAGGAGGAAGGGCAAGGCGGGCGCGGGGGATGTGGAAGGGGAGCAGGAAGGCGGAGAAGGCGATGATGGGGGAGAGAAGGAGAAGAAGGGGTTCCGGCTCGAGGACGGCGAGAAGATCAAACTGTCATTCGGCGCGAAGCCTGCCGATAAGCAGAAGAGCAAGAAGGACACACCGCCAGGATCCAACGTCCGCACGCCGGCAGCACCAACAACAGAAGAAGATGATGATGATGACGCCAACACCGACAAGGATGCAGCAGCAGAGCCCGCCAGGCCTGCAGAGCCAGCGAAGCCGGCCGGGGGGGTTTCTCTAGGTGCCAAGCCGCAGCCCAAGAATGTCTTTGCCCAGGCCAAGAAGAATGCTCTTTCAGGCGGCGTCAAGAAGAAGTCGTTCAAGATCGAGCAGCCCAAGAAGATGAGCGAGGCAGAGAGGATCATGCGGGAGGAGATGGAGAGGAAACGGGCGCGGGGTCCACCGGGAGGGGGTGGTGGACTGAACAAGAGGCCTCGTCTTGGCTAGCCATGACTTGAATTATGATACTTGATGCAGCAAATGATACCCTACAGGCACATGGCCTTCTTCTGTTTGACTTCGTCACGTGCAGTCTGGACATGTATCTCCTGATTCAAGACGAGTACATATATATATGTCCGTATGCCCACAGAAGAAGGAGACTCCGACAGGGAACTCCTAATGTAGCGACGGGAAACATAGATGAAATTAGCTTGATCATCTAACAGAACAGACTTCCTTCTCATCCTGCCCATGCAGCCGACAGTCTCCTATAACAAGCAAGCAACCCCTACAGGTACTGATAAAGCACTGTGGGAGATTTGCCGAGTCTCAAATGACCATCACTATTAATCCTTTCGGATTGGGGGCGGCCTCTGAACTTGCTTTTGGGCACGGCACTCTGGCCTGTTGTCTGATATATTGAACTTTTGTTCTCATTTCATGCAGCCTTCGGCCATACCCGCCTTTGCTAATATCATGCATCCGCGTCACAGCCATGCTGCTGCTGTCTGCATTATCTGTTGGTCTTCGCAGGCCAGGCCGTTATTCAAGCCATGACTCCATTGCTCTGCTGTACGATCCACGCAAGAGCCGGCGTTCCGTTGAAGAGACGCCGCAACTTCCTCTTCTATGCCACCGATCTATCCTTAGGAGGCGCAATAGCCTTCTTGCAGCAGGGCTCTTTCCTCCACAAATGGTGCATCCTGCAGATACCATCTTGTCGTTCCCATGTTCTCGGAAGTAGCACCAAGACGCCTCTCTTGTTTCTGCGAAGACAGTGATCACCATTTACCTTCCGCGCTCCAGCAACCTTGCGTGACCTCTTATTCCTTGGGGTCCCCACTGCGTGTGCCTCTGCATATTGACCAGAAGTCGCAGCTCCATGTGATAGTTTTGGCCGATGTCCTGGTTCCTAGTCGTCTCGGTCCAGATTACGAATGTCCTAGAGTGTCATTCGCCTAGTCGTCATCAATCGTAACGCAGTCTCGGCAAGCCGTTCGACTCGTGTCGTGGGCAGCGGGCATTACGCTTCTTGATATTTGGGAGTCACGCCCCTCAGTAAGCCATCGGATCGGAGTCGTCAAGTGCCACCTAGTCATCATTGCCCGCACTCCCATCACGTCTGTAACCACTTGTCAGCCTTGTATTTCCCTCCTTGACTTGCAACCACAGGATGGACCCAAAAAGCATTCGGTGTGGACTCACGGTATATACCGAATGTTGTACTCCTCCAGAAGGTTCGTAACGACGTCAGGAGGCAGGGTGCCCATGACCTTGGTGGCGTATGTGCCCTTGATGTACTTGTCGATGCGCTGCCACTTGGCCACCCAGGAGCGGGTGGGATCAGCAAGGGCGATGAGACCTTCGTAGACAGACGACGTGCATAATTCGATGGCCTCCTCGTTTCCGGCAAGATGGAGGTACTCTTCGCAGTTGGGGCAGCCGTTGCGCTTGAACTCCTAAAGGGAGGTGGACTGAAGTGTTAGCAAAAGGGAACACTAGCCATCAATCGGGGTGAGACCTCATCTGCGGTGGTGCTTAGACAGATTTCTCTGAAAACAGAGGTGCAAAGAAGGACGCACTGTCTTTGGCAGGACTACTGAGCAGACCATGCAGGCACGTTTGCCTCTGCGCTGCGTCTCGGAGCTGAATTTGTCCATCGTGAAGTGAGCCAAGAGCAGTGGCTGCTGAGAGACAGTTTCGTCGTAATATGATTTCGCTGACGTGGAATGTTTTTGCTTTTGAAGTTTCTAGCGACCAAGAAGCCTCCTCAGTATTGCTCGAGAAAGTCTAGTGGTCACGTCGTTGCAAAATGATCTTTGTTGTGGGGAACAAAGGTGGCTTGCTACCCTTCGAAGAATCAACAAGGTTGAATAGGTGAAGTCGAAGTAGAGCTGTAGAGGGAGTGATCACCAGCAGGGCGCATGGAGGCATGTGGAGGCGGCCGGCGGCAGGCACATACAGTGACCGCAGGGATCTCCCTGCTAGTTGCACTACTATGTACAGTAGAAGATTCGACCTAAGTATCGCTTATTTTCGGGGACCCCCAATTCAGGCCTCGACAACAGTCTCAATAACTCACTCTATTTTTCTTTCTTTTCAAAAGCCTCAACATGGCTGCTGATGAGATGGACATCGATACGGCTCTAGACGCAGCCATAAACAAGGCCAAGGAAACGAAATCAAATTCCAGCAAGAGGTCTCGTGATATATACAGCACCACCATCAAGACACCACCTCACGCCTATGCCCACCTGCAACTCATCACCACCAACGCCACTCAAGACCTGGTCCTGGACGAAATGATGCTCCGCCAGTTCCTCACCTCGGCGCTGAGGCAGTTCCTCGGCCTCACTGGAATGGCTATGCCCATCGACATCCTTAAAATTACCGGCCAGGACGAGTGTTGGGTGCGGATGCCGAGACAAGACCTGGGCGCCTTTTCCAGTGCCTTGACAGCGTGGACGGGATCGGGGTCGGTTTCTGGAATCAGAATTTGCGCAGCAGGAGACTGGCTGGGCGCACTCGTGGGAAGACATGACCAGCGCAAGATCTGGGGGGAATCATGATTTTCATACGTTTCTCCTTTGTTTTCCCAATCACCGCCCTCGTGCACAGATGACCATTGAAGCTACCGTCCTGGATCTGTTGTCGAACCGGCCCCGTGCCGTGACTCACCAAACCCACCCGGGCCTTTGTTGGATGCCTTGGTGCTCAATTGAGCAAAGCATCAAGAGCACCGCGTCCCGCCTACCTGTGTGGACCGGAGCTCGCCTTCAACCGTTCTCCCACGCAAAACCAAGAACGCCGTGGTCAGAGGTCATGCACCAACTCCACGGGTATGCTTCCAAAAACTGTATCTATATGCAGGAGCCACGCTCAGATGGTCTAGATTCTTCCGACCCTTACATCACAGAAGACATGATCGAGTTGTTGGCGTATGCCTAAGATCAAGTCAGCGACGTGTTGATTATCGTTGTATTGTCATCAGTGAAGAAAGGGAATAGGTTGATAAGAAGAAGAGGAACGGGGCTCAGTGGTTGTCTTACCATTGGTCGGATGTTAGGATGGGGGACAGCGTCAAACTTGTGGAAGTCCAGCTTGTACGTAGATCCGATATTGATATAGGCACCCTTGTTCTCCGTCATGTCGCAGTACTTGGGCGCGGAGAAGACTGATGTGGTGTTAGCGGTTGAACGACGCTGCAACAATCATGGCCAACGATCTTACCTGTGATGCACCTTCCGTCATGCTCCTCCTCGTAGCCTTCCATGCGGACCTCGTGACTTCGGATGATAGCTTCCAGACCGTTCTTCTCACAGAAACGCTTGGTGACATCGGGACCGAACTGCATGCCGACGCCACGCTTGCTCGGGCCACGGCCTGGCTCGGTCTGAGGGTCTGTCCAGAGCATCTCCATCATCAGCCCAGCCTGGCCGGGCTGTCTCTGCTTGTGCCGGTCCAGTTTGCGGATGTCGTCCAAGGTGACATTGTCGTCAGAGAACAGACCTCCATGAAGGACGAAGTACTTATGGCCTATTAGCGTTGCCAGGGGCAGCGCCGAGAAGCTCTCCGAAAAGAGCTTGAAGATACTATAATTATGTCCCGAGTCAGCATGCTCACAGTCTTGTGAAGGGCAGCCATGCTGCTTACCGCTCGTTGTACTTGGCCTTGCACTCTCCCTCGAACCCATATACTTTGTTCATGTCGTCTGTCTCGTGGTTTCCACGGTTCAGGAAGAAGTTCCTGGGACGCAGCCACTTGTTGGCATACAGCAATAGAGCAATCTCGGTGGACCATGAGCCTCGGTCAACAAAGTCACCGTTGAAAAGATACCAGTGCTTGTCGTCTGGCTTCCCGTTCAATCTGAAGAGCTCCATAAGATCGAAGTATTGTCCTGCGCGATTCTGGTCAGTGTTTTGTTCTCGAAACATGGTGGGCAACAAGGGAGCGCAACGCACCGTGAGTATCACCACAGACCGTGAGCTTGACATCCTCGGGAATCTCCACCTCCACCATTGTTGGCTCATCGTAGACGAGCTTCTTGACAGCCATGATGATCTGATAGACATATTTCCGATGTATCTTCTTGCCATTCTTGAACCTCTCTGTCATATCGTCGATGAACTCCTGTGTCATCTCCTTGTCCAGCTTGACACCATCGTAGTCGGGCTCGACAGCGATCGAGTCGACGTCCAGACCTTCAGCAGCAGAGGGTGCATCGGCGACCTCGATGGCGGCGAAGAAGTCGAGCTGACGCACGATCTTCTGGCACTCGACCAGCTTGAGCTTTGCATCCTTGTTGCCCGGGTCAATCTTTGTGCAGGTCTTGAAGTCTTGGAGGGCGTCCTTCGGTCGCAGGATGGCGGCATGGGCGACAGCGCGACGGTAGTAAGCCTGTGCAGAATTCTATAGTCAGCCACACAAGATTCATCCTTCCTCCATAGCTACTAGTAACCAGGAATAGCACGCACCTTGACAAAGCCTGGATTCAATTCGATTGCTTTGGTAGCATCTGCAATAGCATAGCCGAACGCTTCTGTCTTCAGGTAGGCCTGATATAAGGTATGACACGGTCAGTCACGCGAGCAAGCATGATGAGCTGTGGCCGACTGCTCGGGTTTCATACCTGTGCCCGGTTTGCAAAGTAGGTAGGTTCTGTGTCGTTTATTTCGATCGCCTTGGAGTACAATTCTATAGCCGTTTGCCAGTCGTGCTTCTTGAAAGCATCGTTGCCTTGGTTCTTGAGACCGACGGCCTTGGCCTTGTCCTCTTCAGAGGGCGCCATTGCAACTATATCGCAGCGGCGCTTAGCAAGAGAAGATGGAGGTGGCGAGGAAGGTCAAGCAAGCTCTTGGGAATGGTGCAAGCAAGACAAGAGGGGGAAAAAAAGGAGTGAAAGAGCTGAAGATGTGCAGTCCCAAGAATATTGCTCGGGTTGTAGCTTTTGGGCAAATAGGCTGCCACTCCAAAGAGTACAGGACCAGGTCAGATTTTCCGTAGTAAGGGCTGTCCTGTCGGCGTATTCGAAAGGTTTCTATGCAAGGCGAAATAGCTAGTGCCCACCAACCCCTCGGCGATCTTATCAACTACACTCGAGGGACAGGGATATACCCCACGATGCGCTACTGCCCATTGGGAAGTATTTGTGGTCCGTGCTGATCTGATAAATCGCCCACCTCGCCCCTTGCTCTCGTCCAGGCTTCCTTCAACTTACAACGCAGCCAACACGAATTGTACAACGCACATCTTCAAGATGGCGAATACCAGCCAGAACTCGTCTGCGCTCGTGCGCAAACGAGATGCAGAGATGGCCCTTATGCCCCCGCCCCCGCCCACAAAGAAGATAAAACGACCCAAGAAAGTCATCGACGAAGAGACGTACACCGATGCCCTCTCCAAGATCATTGCGCGCGACTTCTTCCCGGGCCTGTTGGAGAGCGAGACGCAGCAGGAGTATCTTGACGCTCTTGAATCCAAGGACAAGTCGTGGATCGACAGCGCTGGTCGGCGGCTCAAGCAGGTCATGACACCCGGCCGACAGCGCAGGCTTAAACGGCCGATACAGACACCGACACAGCCTGCTGGACAGACGCCCGTTGGATATGCTGGCGATACGCCTATGACTACTATATCCACAGCACCTTCTGTGGCAGTTGAACCGCCGGACATCGATACAAACATGAGCCTTGGGGCATTCCAGGCAAAATACACGAGCGAGGACAACGAGAGCTTCTACAAGCTCCTAGACAAGCAGAATCAAAAGAGGGCAGAGAGATACGGCTGGCTATGGAGAGGCAACAAACTTCCGTCCAAGCAGGAGCTGAAACAGATGGAGGTCAAGGCGAGACTCACTGCGAGCGGCGTGAGCCTGATTGACGATGGGTTCGAGAGGACCAGACTCGCAATCGAGGATAACGACGACAGACCCGCCATGCCGGACACGTGGAAGGCGGCGCCGAGGAACGCGCTCATGTTCGCCCCTGACGGTGTCGACGATGTTGTGCCGGAGACAGTGGCCTCTCGCGCCCAAGAGGCTTCGCGAGCACCGCCAAAGACGATCGTCTACGAGAATACGAGGGTGCCTGGTCTAGCCACCGCACATGAGCCCACACGGCCGCCTTCTCCGACCTTGTCTGCTGTCAGAGATGCGATCGCCGGACGACCTAGAGCGGGAGATCGAGATTCGACGTTTGCTGGTGGGAACGAGACGCCGCGGGTGAACGGGTATGCCTTTGTGGATGATGAAGAGCCTGAGGAACCAGTCGTGTCGAACTCGCCAGTCATCAATCTTGGCCCTGGGGATGCCACACCAAACCCATTCAAGATACAGGAGCAGAGAAAACGAGAGGGACTCCACCACCGCATGGTCGATCGCATAGCACAGTCAAAAAGGACGTCAGCGAAGATGGGCCTGGTGGGCAAGGTCGAGCAGACACCAGTGCCCAAATTTCCAAACAGTCCACGGGTCTCTGGGGGGCTGAAGACTCCTGCTGCTCAACGGCTCTGGAGCAAGATTGGCGGTGCCAGCCAGGCCTCGGACAAGACACCGTTTTCTGGTACCGTGACACCGAAGAACAGAGGGTCGGGGTTGAAGAACGTGACCAAGTGATGAGAAAAGAGATTCACATCGACGTCACAATCTTCATACAAGCGATGCGTATTGATACCCATAGATGGATCAAGGACGCCTACGAAGGTAGAAGATATCACCATTGCAGAAGGATACGACACAACAAATTCGTTTGTGAACCAGACGCCCAAGTTCACGGCACATTCAAAAGCTGACGGATCGCTAGACATTCGATATTGTTTCTATACTGACCGCACTGCAGCATTTGCAAATTTCCACAATCATTGCATATGATGACTAGTCATCTCCACTGCTTTTGCAGCTAGTCAACTTGTTCACAAGGGATGTATATACCGTGGGCTGCGAGTCTCCTGGTTCGGATACCAACTTTGTTCCACTCAGCCACCGCGACTTGTTCACAGATTTCGCGAAACCTGTTACGAAGCTGCTCATATGCACTACATGTCACCCACAGCAGCTGTGGGTGAATTCAAAGTCGTGGAATCTGAGCTGTCATAGCCTTTGACGTCTAGATCTAACCAAGATTAACACAAATTGAGGGCGGCGGTTTGTAGCTTGCAATGCGCACGCATGAGTGATCTAATCAAGATCATGGGGCTCTCGTATGTCAAAGCATAACATATATAGAGGGATGACCAGCAAAGCTAGCAAATAGGGGAACACTGCAATGAGATGCTGCTAAAGTATGGAATTCTGGCGATTGAATAATTGAGAATAATCAAAAGAACATTACAAAAGAAGTCAGTAACCAAGCCTGGATGACCTATGGACCTTCTATTTCTGTATTCTCAAACCAATAATGGGTACAAACCTATCAAAGGATCCCTGTACGACTTAGGAACAGCTACCCCTGCCTTCCATGGCCCACAAGGCTGCAGGGATCATCACATCCATGATGCAAGGTTCAACAAATTCAAGTGCCGCGTCTTTCTCAGGGCAAACTCGCGCCTTTGTGACTTTCTTCGCACCTAAGCCACCAAAAATGAGAGCCTCATTCAGTCGACGATAGTGTCAGGGCAGTTTCACTCCAACAAAGGATGGGGCTCGTCGACTTGGCCATCGATCTGGCAGCGGTGCTCGGCGCATCCCGCTCTGTAGCCTCGAAGCACATCGCGCTGAGACGAGGTCAGCTTGATCGCTATGGGCGGACGTCGAGTCTTGCTGCTGCCTGGAGGGAGAGACAGAAGCCGGGCAACCATGTTGTCCAGACGGAGCCAAAGAATGCTAGTCACGATGAGACCGCCACTGCCGATTCAGCGGCCCAGAGCGCAAGCAACAGGGAGCCGGATGCTCCCGGAAAGGCAGCCGACGATGCCATGGCCAACGTCTTGAGGGAGGGAGCCTCGAAAGCTCAGGCTAACGAGTCGGAGGCCCCTGCCGCAGCAGCAATTCCGAGGGCGCAGGATACGGCGGCCACTTCTCAGTTCTCGACACTGCAAGACCATGATGCACGTTCTCCAGACGCAGCAAGAAAGGAAGTCGATGAGGCTGAGGAGTCTATCCCGGAAGGTGTGAACTTGGACCTTTTTCGCACAAGCCGTGGGAGCAGGCTGAGCCCATTGTGGAAAGGGGATAAAAGGGGTCGCCCTGAGAAGCTCAAATTGCCTGAAGGCTTTGATATGAGTGCATTGCGCACAGGCCGTGCGTCGAACATTCTGGAGGAGCTGAACCGGAAAGAAATGCGTGATGATCCGCCTCCGCTGCGGAGTGAGAACAAATCTGAAGCCAAGGACATGCCATTGGCCGCACAGACGGGTGAAGTTGCCAGCAGAGTGTCAGTAAATGATACAGAGTCTTCTTCGATGGTGGGGAACCAGCCGGCAGCAATTTATGAGAGTCAAAGAGAGACGGAAGAAGTGGAGGTTCCCACGTATACAACGACACCCGAGTCCACAGCAGCTGAAACCGGTGCCAGGTCCATGAGTGATACAGAGAGACTAGTCTCGAGAGAAGACGCCTCTGAGATGGGACAGCTTCTTGGCGCAGCAGCAACAACACCGAAATATGAGCTGAGGGAGTCCAGAGTGCCATCGTCGCGGCTTGGCCGGATATGGAATTATGGAGGTCTGGCAGCAGGCATGTTTGCTGGAGCCATCGGTGAGAGCTTCAGCAGGGTCACGGGTGGAGGAGGCGAGGGCTCGCTCATGCTCAGCCCGGCGAACATGGAGAGACTAGTCGCCAAACTGTCCAAGATGAGAGGCGCTGCGCTCAAGCTCGGTCAGATGATGAGCTTCCAGGACTCCAAGATGCTGCCGGCTCCAATTCAGGAAGTCTTGCAGAGAGTGCAGGATCGAGCAGACTATATGCCAGCCTGGCAACGAGACCGGGTTCTGGCGACCAATCTTGGCACAGAATGGAGAGATCTCTTTGACGAGTTTGAAGACAAGCCTATCGCCGCTGCGTCCATTGGGCAGGTCCACAGAGCCACGCTGAAGTCGAACGGTGCCAAGGTGGCAGTGAAGATCCAGTTTCCTGGCGTGGCCGACTCCATCAACTCCGACCTGGACAACCTAGGCATACTCCTGGCAGCCACAAAGCTGTTGCCAAAGGGCCTCTATCTGAACAAGACAATCGACAACGCCCGCACAGAGCTGGCTTGGGAATGCGACTACGAACGAGAAGCACGGTGTGCTCAGAGATACCGCAACCTGCTTGCCGCTGAAAACGACGTCTTTCTCGTTCCCAGAATCTATCCCGAGGCGTCTGATAAACAAGTGCTAACCATGGAGTTCATGGATGGCGTGGGTGTCACACGGATCAACTCTTTCACACAAGAGCAGCGCGACTGGATCGGCACCCAGATCCTCCGCCTCTGCCTCCGCGAGATCATCGAATTCCACTTCATGCAGACAGACCCCAACTGGACCAACTTCCTCTTCAACTTTGAGCGGGACCGCCTCGTGCTTCTGGATTTCGGCGCCTCGCGCGAGTATCCAGCGCAGTTTATAACGCTCTACGTGCAGCTTCTTGCTGCAGCCTCGCACTCGGACCGCGACACTGTCAAGGACTTGTCTGAGAAGCTAGGCTACCTGACCGGCCATGAGAGCAAGACCATGCTGAATGCACATATCGCAAGTGTATTGACGCTTGCTGAGCCGTTCCTCAAGTCTGCGCCCGAGGTGTACGATTTTCGGGACCAGACGATCACGGAAAGGGTCAAGGCACAGATCCCCGTCATGATACGGGAGAGGCTTGCACCACCACCAGAGGAAACATATAGTTTGCACCGCAAGTTGAGCGGTGCCTTTTTGCTCTGCGCCAGGTTGGGTAGTCGGGTCAGGTGTCGGGATATGTTTGAGAAGAGCGTGGCCAAGAGCGGTATCTTGGAACAACAGGTGTGATGAGGTTGCTGCTGCATATCAGAGCCTCAGGTGCCCTAGAAGAGGCGACATCATCCAGCATTGCATTGTATATTTGAAATAGTGTGCATAGCGCCACACATGAAGAAAGAAAAAGACCCCCCTCACAGCAGCGCGCTTTTACGCTGTGGAAATCAACTAAAGGAGACATGTGATGATGCGGATTTCTTTGATCCTGCTCTGTGACTATGCATATCATGTAATTGCCGTGCACTGTCATACATCCTCAAATCCCCTTCTTGTCAAAGGCAGCTCTTTCTTCTCCTTGGCTGCAACCTTCTTCCGCTTCTTCTCGATAGCCTTCTCCCGCTGCTTCTCGCTCATGCCTGTGAACTGGTCGACCAGTAACTGCTTCTTCTGCTCTGACTTCTTCAGGTAGAACGGCTTGGCCTTCTTGCCCTCCTTGACCAACTCCTTCTCGCGGCGCCTGTGCTCCTCCACCACAGCCCTCTCCTTGTCCTTCCTATCCCTTGCCTTCTTCCTGCTTTCCATCGACATCAGCGCGCGTTGCAATTTCTCTCTTTCACCAGGGTTCTTGGCCTTCTTGATCGCTGCCTTCAGCTGCCGCATCTCATCGTCCCGGTACTCGTCCAGAAAGGCATAAGCCTTGCGCGCCCTGTCCTCGTCAACCCTGCTATTGCCCTGGGAGGACGAGCGGCTGGTTATGAGCGGATCGAAACGGGGATCCCGGGCCTCGATCTTCTTGACTGGAATGATCTCGCGCTTGCGGCTGACCTGGCGCTTGCTGGTCATCTCCATGGGCGCGTGCTTGCTGCTTCGGGCGGGGGGCTTGTCCCTCTTCGAGGGGGGCGCATCCTTCGATCTGGTCGAGTGGTTGTTGTCTTCATCGCCTGAGTTGTCATCAGCTTGGGCGGCGTTCTTCTTCTTGCGCCGCCCTGATTGAGGTAGCATCGCTTGGGCTTTGGCCAAGGCGCCGAAGGACACCTGGGATGCGTCCACAGAGATGTCTTCTTCCTCCTCCTCCTCGTCGCTGGATGGCCCATCATGGTCGTTCTGAGTCGCTGTCAGATTGTATGCTAAAACATATTATGAAGGGAACACTTAACAACATACAGGACTTTCAGAGTCAACCTCGCTTGCTGTACCGGTTTCTGGGCCTGACTGATCTTCATCGACGTTCTCTTCACTTGGTGCACTGCTGCCCGTCTCGTCATCGAGATCGTCCAACTCTGGTTCTGGCTCTGCTCTAGCCCTCACCCGTCTCTCCAGTCCGAGAGACGAAATTTTCCTTTTTCTTGAATCCATACTTGCCTCAAGGAAAGACACAAAAAGATAGGAAATCTAGCGAAGGTGATGATCAACGCAAGTGTGTTCTGATCGTGAGGCTCTCAAATTTCGGACCAGGGTAAGCACGACGGGCCAGGGTGGGCATGTCTCGCTACTTCCACCTTAAGCTAGCATTGGCAGTGTATACAAGTACCACTACACATGACTCAGCCAAACACGTTATCGATAAGTACCCTGAAAATGTAAAATCCGCCCTGCCTCAAACTTTCCAACGGTGGATCTTGCCTCTCTCACTTACACTTAAAGTAAACGAGTCTCATCATATATGGGTATGTGGCTTCTTTCGAGCACCTGATCTCGACATTCATTTTTCGCCAACCGAGTCTGGGAGACTTTCGAGGGATCATCATCAATTTCACGCCTTGTCCTCGAACAAACCACACCACGTTTGTCTCTCATTCTTGCACCACGTCACCAAGTCTCCATTAACTACTGACACGGGCTTTAGGCGTCTGCTTTGTGTGGATGAGCATATTCCTTTGGTATGGGTGGCAAATTCATGATCATATGTTCATTTCGTTTCCAGAAGACAATATCAACACCACGTCCATGTGTTGCAAACAGTAGGACTTTCTCATCGAGTCAATCGCCGTTAGGCCTCTCTGGGGAGGCCCCGACGCGGTCACCTCGGCCGTCATCAAGCCGTCGCCAACGGGAGACATTTGCAACTTTGGAACAGAAGAGTTCAAAAAATCTCTTACGACTTTATCCTTCGTCAGACTTCTACAAGTCAAGAAAGTTGCCAGCACAATACACACATCCGACCATGACAAGGACACGGCCACGCAGGAAACAGCTGCCAAAGGCCGCAAGACCTCCAGGAGACCTTGAATTGTCAACTGGAAATGCTGCTTCTGCGCCTTCGACATACCCAGGTCAAGATCAGCAAAACACCGCGTCTTTTCCTTCGCGGCATAATGGTGATCAGCAAGCACAAGCTCCTCACCAGTACCCGGCAGACGTTATGAATCCGAACAGTGGTCTCGGTACATTCGGCAACGGAACGGGTTGTCAGACACCTCAGACGATGGACGGGCTGCATCCGTTCAGCATGGCTCTTGCTCAGCCGAACTTGTTCAGTGGGCTACAACCACTCCCCATGCCCAACATGGTCCCCAACATGATGCCCAACCTGATGATGGACCCAAGCTTTGGCATGTACCAGCCAGCCGGCTTCCCAGCCGGCCCTGCACAAAGCAATCCCTATCCGCCGGCAAACCTTCAAAGCTACTATGCGGGCCACTCATCCGCACAAGCACAGCACAGAATGCCGTTCAATCCTCCTACTCCTCCCCAAGACAAGGAACTAGCACCCCCTATCCAAATCGCGGCCAAAGCATTGTCCGGACCTTCCCGCTCCAAGTCCGACCGCAATCAGGACCGTATGGCCGTTACTCCGCCCAGCGCAGAATCCGGCGGTGTACCGAACCCTACAGATGCTTATCTGATGCGTGCCTCCTTCTTGCCCAAGAAGCGCACCCACCCGGGGCCCCTCCTCGTTGTAATCGACCTCAACGGCACGCTTTTGCATCGCCCCAACAGAAGAAACTCGGCCAATTTCGACGCCCGGCGGCACGCACGCCAATTTATCAAGTACTGCGTCAACACCTTCTGGGTCGTCATCTGGTCCTCCGCCCGACCCGACAATGTCAAGCGCATGGTCAATGGCCTCTTGCCCCCTGCAGCTCTGGAACAGGTCATTGCGGTCTGGGGCCGCGACAGGTTCGGCCTCACCGCGCAGGACTACAAGGTTCGCACCCAGTGCTACAAGCGCTTGACGTCCCTCTGGGACGACCCCGTGGTGCAAGGCTCGTATCCCACCACACGCGAGGGCTTTGAGGGCGGCTGCTGGAACCAGGGGAATACAGTACTGATTGACGACTCGGCCGAGAAGGCACGCAGCGAGCCACATAATGCCATCACGCTGCCCGAGTTCACAGGCGATATGGATGAGGATGGAAACATCCTCCCCGATGTGCATGACTATCTAAACGAGCTTTGCTACCAGGAGGACGTTAGCGCGTACATGCGGGCGAACCCGTTCAAGATGTCGTAGAAAGCGAGTTAGGACGACATGCGCGGAACTCTCGTCCAGGGAATTGTTGATTTCTTACCAGGAACCCCGATATTGGCTGTACATAACTTCGATTACCCGCCGTGGGAGAGGCGATTTCGTTGCCCAAGTTCAGCAGATTATAATCGCGTCGAGACAACCCCGAAGCTTTATCGATCCTTGAACAGCATAAGCACGAGGATCCAGGAACTCACTGAACCAAACGCAGAAGCATCAGGATTTCTGAGAAGGTGTCTCGCTGGCAACGAGGGGAGAAGCCGGGATTGCTCGACGGGAGGGAGTACAAGGCGTCGTTGGCAGGATATTTTGATACCCACTGAAAAAAACTGAGAAGGCGGGGGAAACATACACACATTGTAGAAGCCACGAGATTGGCACATCACATGGAAAGGGAAATTCAATTATCGTTACGGAAGTTTTGCGTCCCTCTGTTCTATTGCTCTTTCCTATCTCGGTTTCAGTACGAGGGTTCACTGGACGAAAGCTCTGGCCCAAGCTTGAGAACCTCATAAAGAAGCGAGCAGCAGTAGTGTATCTCGCGCGTCCAGTCACGCTATGATCAATGACACGAACTCCCTTCCCCCGACCAGGAATGGCTCTGTCATCATCAAAATTTGTGAGAAAACGAGTCGCTTATTTGAAGACCTTGCCGGAGGCGTGCTTGTACTCCTTGCCGTCCACGACGACGGGCTTGTCCCACGTCCACTGAGCCTCGACGTAGGCCTTGTGCTCAGGGTTGGTGGGGTCGAGCTTCTCGAACTCGTAGCTCTCGTAGTCGGGAGCGACATCGAAGACGGGTTTGAAGTCATCACCACGGATGACGAAAGCACCCTCGATGACGGAGTTGTTGTTCTCGCCGTACACGGAGGCACAGCCGAAGAGGTACTTGCGGGAAGCCTCAAGACGGTTGTTGAAGCCGCCGATCAGGTTGTTGGACATGAAAGTCAGGGTGAGCTCATCGTTGTACTTGTAGCTGCACTTCCAGATGGAGTAGTCGGAGAAGGGAACGTTCTCCCAGAACCACTTCAGAGAGTCGGCCTCATCATGGTTGGAGTAGTAGCGCTTCCACTCGTCCAGAGCGAAGGCAGACCTGGGCAGAGCCTCGAGAGGGTGCTTGGGCTTGGGGGCCTCGGCAGGCTCCTCAGCAGCGGCAGCGGGCTTGGCAGCCGCCTTGGGGGTCTCCTTCTTGGGCTGCTCGGGCTTCTTGGGGGCAACATTGGTGAGCTTGGGGGTGTCAAGAAGCTCAAACTTTGGGGCCACAGCGGAGTAGATGGGCTGGTTGTAGACAGTGGAGTACCACCGAGTGACGTTGGGGTGCTCCTGGCGCCACTGCTTGTCGAAGAAGAACTCGAAGCCACGGGCAATGATGCCGGTAGCGAACAGGTCGGCCAGAGTGATGCGCTCGCCAACCAGATAGGTGTTGTGCTGGAGGTGCTCCTCAACAGTGGCAAGAGCCTTCGCGGCGGACTTGGAGGCATCGTCGACGCTCTTCTTGTTGTAGGGGTCACGTCCGAGCAGGGGGCGGTACCACTTGCCCAGGGCGGGGAGGACCTCGGTCTGTTACATTCAGTGTCAGCTTTGGTGAGGCTCGCCGGAATGAATGCCATTGGGAACGTACGTTGAAGTAGCTCATCCACTTCAGGATAGAAGCGTAGTCCTGCTTGGTCTTGCCCAGAAGGGTAGTCTTCTCATTTTGAGACTACATTCGATGTCAGCAAATCCAACTCATCAAAGGAAAAATCTCGTAGAATTTGTCGATGCGTGCGGTATAACGAGCGTGCAAATGCACCAGGCTGGTTGAAGACGTACAGTGACTATTTCGGGGTGGTTAGCCAGATGCTCTCAGCAAGCCTTGGGGAAAACAGATGTGCGAGTGCCAGTGCGTTCAGAAGTTTACATTTTCAACAAAAAGATTGATTCAGTCAGGGATAACATGTATTCTTTTAAAAAAAGAAAATACTCATCACGTTGCAGTGCGATTGGGCAGAGGAGTGGCGGAAAGACCAGCAGAAGAGGAGCTTACTATAGATGGCGATGGCCATGCACTCGTACAGAGCATAGCCATCCTGGCCCTCGAATGTAGGGACCTTGCCAAGCTTGTTGAGCTTGAGGTATTCGGGGGTGGGGTTGACGGTGTCAACCTCGACGATCTCGAGGTCGAGGTCGTTGGCCTTCGCGACGGCGCGGATGGCCGTGGAGCGGGGGTTTTGCTTTCGGGGAAGGCGGCGGGGTCAGTTTCTTTTGTCCTGTTATGAGTCGCAGGTTGACGGATATGTCATTATCTTACCTCGTATGTGTACAGCTTGCCGAAAGCCATCTTTGCGTTGGTTTTCCTGACGACAAGGTGGAGGGGTGTGGTGGAAAGGTGAGTCAACGGAGGAGGGAGAAAGAGGTTGGAGTTTGGGTTTCGTGTGTGTGCCTGAACAAAAAAATTGTCCCACCATCACCCCGCAGCTGTCTACTGAATTCTGCCACTGGAGCTGCTGTTAGTGCAAGCACACTAGGTATAATGCTGGGCACTAACAGTGGGGTACGTGGGTGACTGATTGGTTGGCGTGGCACCAACCATTTTCTGAGAAACTTGCCTGACCTGACCTCTCACCTCGACGTCGACCAGCTGTGCAAGGAAACAGGACCACCGGCCGCGGCTACTACATGTTGGTCATGAGGAGGTAGCGACGGCGAATATGGCATCGTTAAGACCGACATTGGCCCACCTCAGGGGTCGGTGCCAGACTTCGGCCCCGCAATGGCAACAGCTCCGACAGATGATGCAAGGCCTGCAAATCGGTCCTGAGGTTCGACACGCGCGGCCCCTCTCGACAACTGCCTCCAGATGCGTTGACACGGTGTCGAGAGACGAGTTTGTCGCAGAAAGCATGGAGCTAGGCGTCGGTACAGAGAACATGGAGAGGGCGAGGCAGACGATCCTGCAGATGCGCACAGCCCGAAGTGGCAGAGCTGCAGAGAGCGAGCAAGTACAAGGCCGCGACGAACAAATTGGACAGTGGCGAGAGCTTCAGTCACAGGGAAAGCAGGAGCAGGAGCAGCAGTCTTCTGAAGTCGAGCAACACGGAGGCGCTGGAGAGCCAGAAGGTGCAGACTTGGACAAGATCGTGTCTGCAGTGCACGCTCGACCTATGCCGGTATCCCCATCCTATTTCTCGCGGCAGCCCGAGTTTAACGACAGCTACCTCCAACTACAAAAGCTGATGCGAAGATACGCGCACCTCCCGACCGTGCCCTCAGACCAACAAGAGAAGGTGGCGTTCAGGACGCTGAGGGACTACCGGTTGTCTGTGGGCGAGGATATCAAGGCGTCTGAGTATGCGAGGTGCATGACGCTGGTCAAGAGGCTGAACAAGATTCACCCCAAGCTCCAGACGCCAACGTTGAAGGAGGCAACGGGAAAATTCAAGCGCGATATCAACCCACACAGCCATAAGGCGAAGGAGATACCCATCGATCGGTTTGGCAGGGCGGTGGGCGTGGGCAAGAGGAAGACGTCTACAGCTCGCGCGTGGGTCGTCGAGGGGACTGGGGAGGTCCTCGTAAACGGCAAATCACTGGCTGACGCCTTTGGGCGCATTCACGACCGTGAGAGCGCAGTGTGGGCGCTCAAGGCTACAGCTAGGACAGACAAGTACAACGTGTGGGCGCTCGTCGACGGCGGGGGCACCACTGGCCAGGCAGAGGCCCTCGCTATGGCTGTTGGCAAGGCGCTCATGGCGCATGAGCCGGCACTGAAGCCGGCTCTTCGACGAGGTAAGTGACCTTTTCTCATCAACTCTGTTCTGATGTCTCGCTAACAAGATACACAGCTGGTGTCGTCACTCGTGACCCAAGAGGGGTGGAGAGGAAGAAGCACGGCCATCTCAAGGCGAGAAAGAAGCCTGCTTGGGTCAAGCGTTAAGGCTGTGGTCGTCGACCTGGTTTCTTCCCTGGCGTCTTCTTACCCAATCATGGTACAATCATGCCTTACAAATTTATCTCCAGTCTCAGGAATGATGACTTTGAAGTTCAGTGGTCATCACGAACCAGGACATGCTCTGCATCGGCAGTATAACACGCTTGAGGGAGGCAGACTTGGAGTGAGGAGCAACGGCGGAGGGCTCTCTCAATGTGCTCAATTGTACGCACCTATCTGTATCATTGCATTTACCAATACCATAAGCACTGAGCAACAAGGTTGTCGCCTTCTCATTCTGGTCTTTTTGTTTTCTTGGTACAGGGTCATGGAGATGACGGGCGCAGGCATGCATGATCGTCATGAATATCAGAAGTCTTCACGAGCTTGATATCCTGAGTGTTACAACGGAGCTTATTCGAGGGCTTTGACGTGGCTCGGGCCCATCGTGGAATGGGCGCCGCGGTACACAGCGTCAGGCCCCTGATGCATACTTGTCATGAAGGGACGGTAGAGAGGAGCTCATGTGTGGCAGGCAGATGACAACGCGGGCAACATCAACACCTTACTCGGTCTCGTTGGAAGTCGCCTCTCACATAATACATTATGTGATGACGTGCTTCGACGTCACCCTTTCGCCCGCTACAACTTTGATTCTTGAGGCGAGACACATGGGCAGGGCAAATGAGCACCCGTGGCCTCTTCAGGAAGAATCAGACGCTCGCGTACGCCCTGGACATGGCAGAGTTACATCAGACGCAAGAATGGAGTAGGGTTGGAGATCACGGGAAAACTAGCAGGGCGGTCCGCTGTATGAGCCACGTTTCTTCAGAAGTTTAGGCACCAAAAATGTTTCAAGGCATGAGTGACGTCTCTTTCCTGCTATGAGCCCTGTTGCTGCCCAGCATAGAGTGGATCGCACACATATTATGTAGGCATCAATCAGCCAGACAAGACTCGGGATTGAGAAAGAAACAAGTGATCGTCTGGAATGCATGCAACTAACCGGCGTTGTGCTTGATACACTTACTTACTTGGGCAAAACTTTTGCCCGACTTTAACAGTCGCTTTTGATCAGTCTCGATGGCGCCACTGGACGTATGGTAGATGCCTCATCAATCAACACCACCCGCGTCGAATATGTGCTTGCTTTCGATACCAACTTGCCTAGACAAGTGCCAGTCGCGAGCGTCCGCTGCGCTGCTTGTGCGATTTATGCGTGATTACGGGAGGGCCTAGCTCTGTTTCGAATTGGGTACCCCAAAAGATAATTAGTGCTTGGTTATAAGCCTAGTGGCCTGATTCGACCGCGCGCAGACAAGCGGCCAAGGGTTACTACTCTGTTCTCTAGAGGTCATGGACTCTCCTGAAGAGCGACACGCACGCATCCTCCCTCTGTTTCTCTCTCCCAGTCGCTCCTCTTCGACCGAGGTGCGCTATTTCTGATCATGGCAGAAAGGGTTACGAGTTGTGCTAGTACAGTTCTGGTAACCCGTGTTTGTATTCCATGAACTGGGTTTGGGCGTCGGAACAGGGCTGCAATATAATTGAATTAGATGACCTCCTCGAGTCCTTGGAACGTCTTGGGCTGGTTAGAGAAAGTGATAGTGTGGATCACATTTTCTCCAGATGTGTATCTTCTCAAGTCATGCTGGCTGTCGGGGTCCGCCTCATCCAGGGACACCTGCGACTGGTCGCCTCGTTCCACGGCTGAAGGGGGTCGTCAGCAATGCAGGGGCGCGAGGTAATTCGCTGCAGGCAAATTTGCCCGGGATGACCGGTGTTGCATGAATCCACCACTATCCAAGAACCCATGGGCCTCCATCTTGGCTCGTACCATTGTACTGGGAATCGTGTATGCCGCCGCATGTGTCTCTACTGCTGTGTGGAAACTTGACATCAAGAAGAATTAATCAATGATAGTCCCTCGTCGCTAGTGGCAGGCTTGTCCGTAGTGTTGTGTATAGCACTCTAGTGCCAGTAGCAGGGGAGTCACAGTGGGGTTGTTTTCCCGGATTAGGCCCTCTTCAGAAGTTCAGACCTTCAATTGAGCGACGCTATTGGGCCAATTTCAAATCAATTAGACCCAACTTACTCGTCCTCCAGAGGAAAGAGTGAGGGGGGAAAAGTTCTTCACTGGCTCTCCCGCTCTTGCTCGTTATTGTACTACTACCAGCCTAAACCACCACCACCCCTTCCCCTTCTTCCAGAACTCCCTCTGCCGCCCCCCGGGCATCCCCCTTGTCAGCCTCGTACTCTCCCGAACTACCTGCCGATCCGTCGGCTTCTTTCAAGACCTAGCAGACCAGCCGAAATACAACCATGCTAGCCAGTCTGCCCCCCCCCCGGCGAGACGAGACCGACTCGAGCTTGCCGTACGATGGGACAGCAGCACCGTCACATTGCATCTGCATCTACTTCATTGTTGCGTCTGGCCTCACCGCCAATATCACTTACTGGTATGGGACGGCCGCCGTGCTGCAGTAGCCGCCCCGCCTCGTCATGCTGTCGGGAGCAGTGTCCAGGCCGGTTCTGCGCATTGTGATCCGATCATCTTGTTCAATGAGGATCAGTTCCACACCGACAAGAGGCGCCACTTGGTCTGGCTGGTGGAGCATCCCATCGCGTACTATGTATCCACAAGGCCAAGAAGGCACCGCAGGTGTGTGCTTCGCTCCACCAAGTCTACCTCGTGGCTCGAGGCTCGAGCTCCTAAGAGAGCCACTCTCACGAGCCACCCTGTCGCAACATGAAGCAGCTGAGCAATTTTAGAAGACGACGACCCACCCGGTCTCACCCTTCCTTCCTGCCTCTCCTTCTCACCTCCTTCTCCTCTCTCTCTCTTTCTGTTTTCAACAACTCTTTTTCTTTTTTTCTCTTTTCCTGTTGTGGTCACAGCCAAGCCCTGCGCAGAACGTGACCTTCTCGCTGAGGCGATCATGTGGAGACGCTGCAGGCTCAGGCCCCCCCTCCCCTGCCGGTCAATCTTGAGCAACCGTTGCTCCTCCCTGCAGCTACTACGTTGTATGTCATACTAATGCCATGCACCTGCATGTATCAGCAACGGGGCCAATCTCGATATGTCAACACGCACCTATACCACCAAATTCTAGGCACACCACCTTTAAGATATGCGAGTCAGCCAGCTGAAAGGAGGAAGATCCACGCCGTCGAGGTACCTGTACGCCCCCCCCCCCTGCTCGGCAATCGAGAAATCTTCCCTCCGTGATAGGCCCGTTGACCAAAAAAGGGGGGAGGTGGTTTCTGTCGAGGACCCTGGCCAGCTGCTGCCAGTGCTTCCAGGCAGGTTGGGTCCGCTCTCCACAGGTTTAGGGGACCCGCCTCGCCTGCCTTTCAACGACATCTCTTTTCATGTGCAGATCTTCCTTGTGCTGCAGTTGGGCCGCGTGAATCAAGGTTCCCCCCGGTGCAAACTCACTTTCGCTATCGGCAGCGACTGCTCCTAGTGCATTAGGCTACCTGGAAGATGCTCTCATCCCAGCACACAGCTCGTGTACATTTTCGCGCTATCTCAGGTATCTCCTGATTCTGTGTTTTAAGTCGCTCACCTGGGAGCTCTGATATGCTGCGGAAACAGAATTTTTCAACGGTCAGACACGGCTCAGTTACCTCTTATACCGATCGAGACAAGCGGTTGGGCATCGACGGCCGACACAGCAAGCTTCAACATCCATACTACGTAGCAGTAGCCCCATGCTCTGTTGTAAGACGACTGCAGGCCACAGGAGCTCTCTCTCTATGTGTCGTAAGGGGATACACCCAAAATCCAAAGACACACACGCATGCACGCACTAGCGTCTCATAATTACATTGTGACTGAAATCCGCGCCAGCGTTTCCACTCACGCTGTATGCCTTCAGATGATGGCTCCGGTGCGTTCCTGGACGAACACGACATCAGTCTCGCCCCCCCCCCCTCCCTTTCTTTTTTCCTTTTTCCCTTTTTCCCCCCCTGGCCTTACCGACTTTCCTGAGCGGTATCCGAGCATCGACAATGTACGAGAAGTCGTCCATATGAAGTCTCTTAGCCTGCCATCCACTTGGCTCTACCACGGAGACGGCAATACTACCCTACGTGGCAAGAAGCACGCTGCTGACTGACCAAGGGAATGGAGATATACATATTGACCTAGTATTGCTTGGAAAGCTTCGAGAAAATCGTAGGACGTCAGAGGCCCCTTGCTACCCTGTCACCTTGAAACCTGGCGGCCTGCTCGTGCAGAGAGCCTGCATGTACGGAAATCAGACATGCAGAAAGACCCTTCCCGGAATGACTGGCGCTCAACTCGAGGCAGCAGGGCGCACTGACTATAGCTTCTAGTCATTTCACGCCCATCGGGCTTAAGGTTTACCCCTCCGACATCATGCTGGTCATTTTAGACTGGCCTGGAGGAGAACGTGCCGCTCTCACCTTTTCGCTTGCAGGTCATATCCGATCCAGTCTCAGATCCCTGCCTACGTGCCGCCCAAATGGAGAGCCAGCCCAATCTAATTGACGATTGATGCAATCAGCAGACTCGAAACCGAATTTTGGTGCCTTCTTTGTTTCTTTCCTTTTCTCGCGTTGTTCCTTATTCGGTCCCAGCCGACCGTCTCACGTGCTGGCTGTTCGAAATAGCCCGCCTGCCGAGGCTGGTCTATTCTCTATCATGGCAGACCCCTTGGGACCCTTCCCCCCCCCCCGGTCATCTTTCTCAGTTGATGAATAAGGAACCCAGATGGTCAGTGTGCTATTGTAACCAGCAACGCTGCAGAGAAGCCCTGTACCTCTTAATTAATGGGCAGAGAAATCACCAGGATCGAAACATCCGATCAATGGGCTAATGCTGTCCAGTGCAACCTGGAGGTTCCGCCTCCGGGATCCAGGTCGTATAGACAGGAAGAGAGGGTTGCTTTTTTCAGATTTTGATAGATTTGATTGACCAGCATGACCCAGCGCGCGTATTCGAATAATGGCCCGAAGATCTCACTACCCTGTCCCACCCTCGCAACCAGCTGGAGTTCGGGATGTCATGCAGCCTTGGACTGGGAAGATGGCCCCGTGGCGTGATGTGGGAATTGCCGACATTGGGGCTATTTTGCCTCGTCTTGTCGATAGATCTCCGGCGCATTCGATAGCCATACAGCCAGGTCATTTCTGAGCCGCCTCGCTGGCGGCCCACGGGCTGACCGACGACGACCGTCCAAAGTACGAGACCTGAGACGTCATCCTCGCAAAGACGGACCGGATTTGTAAATTAATAAAACTTCAGGAGATGCGCATGAACCCTCAGAACTCGCCTATCTGGCATGTCGACGACAGATCGATATAGATTGGCCCGCCGTTCTCGTACCCGTACAGTAAGTAGTAGGTACATTACTCCACGTGCCCTAGTCGGCTCAGGTACGTCTTGGTTTCTATTCGCGATGAGCTGTGGCCCCATCTCTCCTTTCTCCCACACATGGGTGAAGGAGAACAGTACTAGGCAGTACATTTATTATGTACGCCAAAATTTAGTGGTGGTGGGAGAGGTGAGTTGAGGTAAGGTGGCTTGCCTTGGGGGGGGACCAAGATGGTGGGGAGCCACAATGTACCTTTCATCTGTACCGTGGTACCATCTAGCTGAGACCGGAAGCGTCAGCCACAGGCTATGTAACTAGGTACAAGACCTTGCCGCATGCAGGAAAGGATGACTGCCCAACAAGCAGTACATACGGAAACGGAAGCTACGAAGCTACCTGGGCCCCCCAAGTACAGATACTATGTACAGGATCGACTTCCTTCTCGGTCAGGAACACAGAGACAGACGTAGGCACAGTCACAAACTGGCAACTTGTCCAACCATCTTTCAATCCTCACAATTCGATTTCGAACGTGATTCCCATGATCCACGGGAATATTACTCCAGCCAGGACCAATCTGATCATCAGTCGTCTACTTTTCTCCAAGGGCTTACGCCACAAGAAGCAGATGCGCACCAGCTGACCCAGCTTCTCGAGTCTGACCTTCTGGGCTTCTCCTCAGTCCTCACTACCACTACTACTATCATTTACTTTGTGAAGAAAAAAAGGTTTCCCCTCCGTCGGTTATCCACTTCGCTCGCACCAATCAGGACATCAAGGCGCAAGACGAGGTTGCTGTCCAAACTAAGAGCACCTTGGTCAAAAATTGAAACCCCCTGGCGGCCAAGCTCCGCCGAGGACTCTACATCAAGACTACGATTGCGCTGCCTGGCGTGGCAGGTATCAAGGTTAGTTGCACCGATGAAAAGAGTACTATGTAGTACCCTTCTGACCTACTTCTACACATGGGCATCCCGCCAACCGGCGAACAAGGGACGTCCCCTTCCCTTGTACCCATCCTGGAGGCCTGGTTCCCTAACTACATACCGACTTGCTGTCCTGGCAAGGCTCATATTTTCCGCTGCTAATATTTCTGTGCCACTCAGCCACGGCACCCTTCTTCTAGGGACATACCTGGCCTTGACCTTTTTCCTTTTCCTTTTTTTTTTTCTTTTTTTCTGTGGACCCCCCTACCCCCTCCTCCATCCGCTCAGCCGACTAGCACTACAACAAAAGTACTTCGGTACGTGCCTCTGGGCAGACCACCCAACCTTGAGCTCGTCGATCTTGGTGGATACTGCAGTACCTGTACCTCCTGCAGCAGCTCGGCCGTCTCGAAGGGGGGTGCTGCAAGCTTCGAGGTACAACCCTACCTCTGGGTTGACCATCCCTACCTCACGTCACCTCAACCCACAGGCACCCAGTCTTTCCTCTCAAGCCTCCTCGTGTAACTTCAATCACCACAGCTCCTCTCCCCATCTTACAGTTGCTTCTGCTCAGAAGAGGCGGCCGGCGGCCGGCGGTCCAGGACCCTGTCCGTGCTCACCATCGCCCTGTCAATATCTGCGCCTCGTTGGGCAGCAGGTTGGGATCTGCATGATTTGAAGACGACTCAAGGTGTCTTGTGTATGTGCCTGATCTAGTTTCGAGGAGCGTACAAAATTGGGTATACAAAGGCTACCAGCATTGGAGAAACTCTTCGCCAGGACTGCTTGCTGTCCTTGGTTATAAAACCCGGTCCATCCGCACCTCCCTGAAGCCGGCCAGTCCCTGCCAGGGATTTTCCTCTTGACCCCGTCCAGGGCCGCACCAAGACTCGTCTCCCATCCTCTCCACTGCTGCGACAGCTCAAGCCGCACGGGGGACAAGGCACGAGCAGACGAGAGGATAGAGGACCGTCGCGGCGCATTGAGCAGGTGAACTCGGACGCCAGAGCCGTCTGGACTTGCGACTCTCTCTGCCGTCTGTGAGACCTTAGTGCGGCGTTCATTGCCCACGAGATACTCGAAAGCCACGGCTTGTCATGCGAGGAGTTGGATGCGTGGCCCGCCAGGATACTCCTAGTTGACCAGCGCCCGCCCTTCGTCAGGTCACCTCGAGGGTTCACGCAATTCGCTCAGTGTTTTTCTGCCGGCACGACAGCTCGTGAGAGCTTTCCACGAAGTTCGCGACCTCCAGTTGTGTGCCTGTCGGGACGAGGCATGATCTCTGCTCTTCTAGCGCAAATCGCGCCCATTGCTTAAAATCATACTAAGCCTCGAAAATAAACCCCTCCAACTCGCCCGCTGTCCGTTTTCGAGTCTTTTTTTTTTTTTTCCTTTTTTCCTCTCCGCCCTTACAACGCGAGACACGACTGCCTTCCGACGGCACCACGGCTCCAAACCGGACGGTCCTGTACTGCCTCAGAAAATTCTGTCCCGCAATCGTCGACAAACTGTGCGACAGAGGCTTAGCGAGAAAGCTACCTGTCCCGCATCCGGCGCGGAAGAAGCTCCTGGCAAGCAAGATACACCGCAAGCTCGCCCGGTGTTTAACGCCAGATCTGGATCCTTCCCTCGTCTGCACCACCTCCGAACGTTGCGCCGCGCTTATACCCTCGTCGCGGCGCGATTCTTGATCACCGACGCATCGCTAGACAAACTTAACCACAGAGACGTGTACTCCAGGGCGACAATCGCGCAGCCGAGACGCGTCGCGGACTGGTTCTTGTGTGAACTCGCCAGCTCCGTTGCCGGCGCAGCTTCGGGTGGCCTCGCCAAACAGGGCGCCGGGAAACCAACGCGCTCCCTTGGGGCATGGACGACAACGCTCGCCGTAGGAGGCAGAATGAAACGCCCCTCCAGCACAACACCACCAGATATCACCAGACAGTGCAGAACCCAACCCAGCAGGCGCACCGCACCATGACCGGCTCCTCCTCCGACAGATACCGACCCGCCCCTCTCAATACTTCCCCTCCATCCGCGGGGCGGGGGGCATGGGCGGGAGCTCGTCTGGTTATGGCACCTACTACCAAGAGCCTTCGGCCACAAACTTCTCTACAGCAGCGGGGATGCAACAAAACACGATGGGCTACCACCAGTCCGCAACCGGTTACGGACAAGATGCCCGACAGACGCAGAGCTTTGCCGGTTCGTACAACCCGAATATGATGTACAATGTACCTCAGACGGGCGCACAGAGTGCCGTGTATGATACAACGGGCAGCCAATTCGACCTGCGGCAGCCCGCAGCTCAGCAGATCATGCCAACGGATGTTACAAACACCTACTTCTCCGGCGAGCCAACGAACGCCACCGCTGCTTCGGCTATGCAGCAGCAACAGCCATCTAGCGCACAGACGGCAGCTGTATATCAATCGGGCTCAGCGGACACCAGGAATACCTTGATGAACTATCCGAGCAACATCACCGGCATGGGAACCATGGCGAGCCAGGCAACGACATCCGCGCCTGACGTGAGCATGGAGGAGTCCGGGGACTACCAAGCAGGTGACCTTAACCAGGCATACTCGCAATATCAGGACGCCCTCAAGGAGATATTCTCCAATATCAAGAAGGGAGCTCTGCAGACAGCTGGCGAGTCTCTTTCTGACGTGTCGGAGTGGCTCCTATCCCATGTCCATGAACTTGGTACGTCTGCTGCTGTTGTCCATCCTCTCGAAGAGGATGAACAGCTACAATATTTCATTGTTTTGCTTTTCCCGTCAAATTTGGTTGGTGTTTGGGGACAATATCAACTAACATTGTGACCGTGACGGTTAGGGCTTACTTCGGATGACCAGAGTCTGCACTCTGACAGGATTAAGCTGTGGAACGACTTCAACCATGCCTGGCTCGCCATGTTCCAAGCACAAAAAGATTTTATGGAGTCGGGTGTGCAGCTGAGTAGGAACCAGAGCTTGGTCACGGATGAGAATCTTCAAAAGATGGGAGACGAACTCGTCAGACTCTGCGACAACATCGAGCGGCATGGTCTCGTTGATTATCAGTATGGTGTATGGGAGACACAGATCATTGATAGTAGGCCCACCTCGTCCTGTGCGACTTTGAATCTCAGACTCGCTAACATGATACCCTCAAAACAGTCCTTGAAGAGTGCAAAGAGCTCTACAAGTCCGACGACAACGCCGCGGCGTCCAGCTCTAGTCGGTAATCCAGTTCTGTGCTCGCCAATCTTGAGTAGCGCCAGTACATGAAGCTGTGCTCATATATTTATGCCGTTTTTGTCCGACAGAAGAAAAAAAACTTATCGCGCCAAGTCAATTCTGATTGTCGTTTTTCTTCTTTTTCCTTCTTTTTTTTCTCAGCTCAAGATGGTTCTGAGAACTAATCACCTCGGGTTGGCTCCACGGATCCTTTCGAAACTCTACAAGAATTGATCATCCGTCAAAAGATTTGATGACGGACGATCCGGGACGGGGCACCAGGGAGGTCTTAGTGGGCGGGAGGACATGCTTTTCGGAAGGCGCATGGCACTGTGGATGGTCGATGGGTACTACGGCACAATACACATTGTGACGATGGATTTGTGCAGGGCATCAGATCCCCCGGCAACGAGGAGTTTCGGAGAACCCTCTTTTCCCCCAAAAGGCGACATCAACAGATCACTCTTCCTCCACATCGCGCATAGAACGTCGAGGGCCCTCACGGGCAGTGTGGTTGCTTACTTTGTTTAGTGTACGAAAATTCTTCTTTTGTCTATCTCTATCTCTCTTCCTCTCTGTCTCTCTCGTCTGTCTCTGCAATTATTCTATTGTAACGTCATTCTTCACGGTGGGGGTCTATAAAAAATCATGGGGCCGGCGGGGCGGAAAACTGAGTGAATTTGGGCGGCAGTATTTTGAATTTTTGTTCTTCTTTTCCCCTCTTTGTACCGAGCTTTGGCTGCGCTCTTCCATGTCGATCGACTGCTGACGGCTTGAGGTGGCATTGCCTTTCACTGCTATGTCCATAGTTCCGATTCTGGTCTTACCTCTTCTCTCTTAGGGTCATTAGAGACTATTGATTCGGGTTTGTTTTTTTCTTCTTTCGCTTTGTCTTTTTTCATATTCATGATACCAAAGGAAAGCAGCTACTAGGCTCGGTCAATAATTATGGATATGGGTTTAGACGGCGGGGGGTTTTTTTTTCTCTCAAGGTTCTGTAAAACTTCTATCATTGGTCTTGTGAAGGGTGTCTGGAGAAGGAGGGAAGCCCCCGGGGGGGGGTGGTTGAGGAAGTGTGTGTCTACGTGTGTACCTATGCGCCCATAGCCTAGGAACGCTGAGCAAGCATGAAGAACCCTTGAAAAAGCACAACAAATTTCAGAGAGAACACGTGCCTGTCCATCGTGCAGATTTCTCTCCCGATAGCCCGCTCACGATCGGGGCGCGCGCAAACACACAGAGACACGCACGCACACGCACACACACACACACACACACACATACACGGATTTGAAGAAAGAAGAAGGCGGTGAAGCCCATCACGGGGTGAATACGAGGAGGCATCGATGCCCAATCTCACCTCGGCGCACGCATGTGAGTGATGAAGGCGGCCACACAATATCTTTTGGACAGGGGTTTCAGCCACCCTGGTAGCTAGGCTCATGAAGAAAATGGATGGGAAGACGGCCGCGGTGATGTGTGGCACACGTCAGCCCGGGCGCCGAACCGTAACTCTGGGAACGAGGCGGCGCCACCGGGGAAGGGTGGGGTTGGAGGGGAGGTAGAGAGATCTGCGACGAGGCGGAAGTGCAGGGCGCGTAGAGAGGTGCGGGCGCGTGTGAGCGTGGACACAAGAGAAAGAGATACAAAGGGTCAGACAAGAGGGGGAGGGATGGAATGAACCTGGGGGGTTATGGGCGGGCGGGCGGGCGGGCGGGCGAGACATGGAAAAATTGTGTGCTGGCTGAGATGTGCTTTGCCGAGATGAGACATGATCAGCTCTGATACCACACAATGTCGGACAGTATCGACAGGGAAGAGGTCTACCGGGTCCTTGGGTCGCAAGGGAGAAGGGAGGGATGGAATGGTTTACTTAGTAGTAGTAGGCAGTAAGTAAGTAGTAGGTGGCTGGTCAGTAGTCTTGTTGACTCTGCTGCCAGGTCAGTAACATGGGCTGAACTATGATCCTTCCAACCCACCTCTTGGGTTGTGTCTTGAAAGTGAATATAGAAGGAGGACGAGGGTGTTGATCTTTGGGTGTCTCTCTCTCAGAGTGCTGAAATGAGCAGGGTGCAGGCTTGTTTATTGGACGGAGAGGGAAGCTGCTTTGGAGATTGTTTCCATTCCAGCAAAGTCCATGTCGGAAGGGACGACTGGGATATCTTGTCGACGGTAATTATGTCGTGCGTCTGGCTCGCTCCTTCTTTGCTGGACAGCGGGAGCTAACGCAAGTCTGATTAGATCTTTGCAAAGGGCGACTTCCTCCGATGGAGGGGCTAACAATTGGATTGTCTCTCAATTATTTGCCTGACGACATGTCTGGTCTTGGTGTGTGATTGCCCCCCTCCCTCCCTCTCTATGTCCAGCAGGTACCCATCATCTCTCCCACCTCTCCTCAAGCCCAGTGTCAGCACCCTGGCGATCCGCAGAGGTCTCGTTTGAAACCGCGATCGGGAACAAAACCAAACCTTGGCTGGCGAGATTTGGTTTGACAGAGACATCGACTCCCCAGCCACCACAACCATGGCCACACAAGGCGCTGGGAGAACCTGGCCTGTCACCTCGTCAGCTCCCGAACCAATCCCCCGAGCCCTCAGCACTGGTGGGCAAGCTTCGGCATTCAGATGATTGGATACCTGATCCTCTGCTGGGCGGCAGGGCCCGCGTACGGGAAAGGGAGGGGGGGGGATGGGGGGGAGCCAGTGAGAGAGAAGCCAGAAAACGACCAAAGCGCAGATGCTGCAGCATGCAAGTTGATTTCGGATGATTTAGTCCCTGCTGACCCCGCTGTTGGTCCGATATGGCGTGCAGCCTCGGGAAAAAGAAAGAGAGAGAGAGAGAAGAAGGGCCTTTGGTTCGCACAAGGACAGATCCCAATTTTGAGGGGGTGGGTGGGGTTGGGGGGCGGTTCCCTAGATGGGGTCAGGTGGGCAATGAAGAGAAGCTCTTTAGAAGAGGAGGGGGGCTGAGGTGTGTGTGCGCGGAATGTACATGCAGGAGAGATATGAAGCGCCTGTCAGATTTTCAAGGCGTGGCGTAGGATGGCGCACGACATACATCGGGTTTCATGCCAGATCTGAGCGCACGCGCGTGGCTGACCGATCATTCGGTCAGCTTTTGGAAGTCAGGTCAGTCCAACTCCGAAGTTGCCAGTGTGACCACCCTTTCTATTCAGACACCAATGCTGTCCAAGTTTCCAAGTTTCCGAGCAGAGAAGAACCAGCCTTCCTGCAGCCGCGCCAAAGGGAGAGAAAAGGAGAGCACGAGAACTGGCAACAACGGCCGCCCACCGCGTCGTCATCGAATGATTACTTCAATGGGCCAGCTAAGCGTTTTCTCTCCAAGGTCCTGGGTCTTGCAAAAGCATAAATCCCAGGACGGAGGCGGTGTGCTTTCCGATACATCACATAGTTATATCAGATCCGTCGACCGGTGAGGCCCAGATCGTCAAACCCCTGTGCAAGCCCATGGCACAAAGCGTGCCCGCCCTTGCCGCTGCTGCCCAAGTGGGCTCCACCGGACCACCCTCAAGCCAGCAGCCCCCCCCCCTCCTTCCCCCCTCCTTCTTCCAAGGAACGATTCTTCCAGACTTTCTACAAGACCCAGATCAGATCCGTCTAGCCATTGAAAATGGAGTCAAGCCTCTCTGACAGGCCCTAGGTGGGCATCTCCGACCCGAGATCCCGGAAGCGAGGCAAGGGGGGTCTGAGGAAGTTGATAGCCCTCTGCTGCAGGCCTGACAGGAGGGCTAATGTCTCACGGGTGTACTCTTGGTCTTTGGCGGCCCTGAGAGGTATATGTTGCCTCGACCAATCTCCCGGACTGTTACTTGGGGATCTCCGAGTGTCGCTCTCACAAGGATCAATGGTGCTGTGGATCAGGACCTGTTCAAGACCTCGTTTGTCGTCCCGATGGCAAGACGGCCTCCCACGCAGGCTTCCACCCCCAGCGCAAGCTGCCGTGAGGGTGCGACGGCTGCTTCAGCTAGCCCACCTGACCGCCTCTCGACTTGTTGGGAGGCTGCTGTAGTGGCAAGCCCACAGCCCGACCCGGAAAGATCCGTAGATGTCACCTGGGCCCTAGGCAGGTTTTTCCTGTCAACAAGGGCACAAGAGTCCACTGGATCGAAACCCACGGACAAATCTCATCCCAACGTCACCCTGCGACTGGCCGTGCAGTCGGATCACGCGGGACGGCTCGCTGGTGGAGCAAAACGCCAAGGGGTTTGGCCTATGTGCGCTACAGTGGCCGGACCAAAGAGTGCGCCCACTCTATACTTTCTTTCTCCTCCTTCTCAGCCCCGAAGCTCCTCAATATCGGGGCTTGGTGGGAAAGCGCAAAAGAAGCAGAAGAAGCTGAAAAAGGAAATTTCAATATTGGACTCTCGTCATCGACATCGCTAGAACGAGGTCACGGTCTTCGAAATTTCAATATTTGGACGGCTGTATTGATATATACAGCCACACAAGACGCACCACGCACCAAGATGGTACAAGCTCGACACAAACCTATCACACCGGCCCCCACGAGGTCGCCCACCCCGGCTCCCTCTTGTCACGGTACTTCCAGTGGATCTGCAGGTCTCCAGCTGACCAAACTCGTTTCCTGCTCAAAGTACCGGTACGGTAGCATCTCTCTCCCTCCCTTTCACGAGCCCCTATCCCAGCAGGACGACGCCTCGCCATGCACGATCCCGCGAGGGGGACAGCTCGCTTAGCAGTGCCCTGCATGACGCCGCTATTGATACCCGACACCCTCATCCCTTCCTCTGAGAGATGGACCGGCCCGCGGGAGGGGGGGAGGGGGCAAGTCGTGAGCCAGATCTACTATGTGCGCTCAGAGAAGCCCCCTCTTCACCGCCCCAGCGAAGCTGCTGGTCTACTGGCCTGTCCTGGCCTCTGCCTTGAAAGGTGTGGGTGCGGGTGGTGGACAAAGCTCACACAATGTGGCCCTGGCGCGGCGATCTCTTGTGCGAATCTAGGGCTCTGAAAATCGAACGGCAGACAGGGGCCCTGTCGCCTCCCCCCCCCCCTCCTGCGGTGTCTGCATTTGTAATGTTACATTTCAGCACACGAAGACCTGGAGACACCTGCCGTTGCCATCGTGCACCTGTCACGTCAGGGTCTACTACACGCAGGATTCTCTGGTGGGCACCGGGGTGTCTTCCTACGCTTGGAAATTCTTCACGATGATCCTTTGGGGTCAGAGTGCTTATTTCGGGCCAACTTGACTTGGCTATAGCCTGTTTTCTTAAAGCGTCCACTTCTCGAGAAAATTAGGCGTCGCATGGGATGAGAAGGATGTTTGTCCTTCCAGCTGGGCCGACTGTCGCATTTCGCGCGCATGCGTCTCAAGTGAGTCAGGGTGCCGGTTGACCCCCTGACAAGATGCTCCTCATGATAACAGGCGGTGCAGTTGATCAAATGTCGCTGCCCTCGTTTGCTGTTAATGGTCTTACGGCATATTAATCCGGGGAGAAAGGCTTGGTCTTCTATGTTCGTATTGGATGGCGCCCAGCTACAAATCTCCACAGTCAGCGTGTTCGGCCTCTAAGTTCCGACAGTGGCTGTCCGCGATCGTCCTTTTCCTAAGTGGCGTCGTATCACCGAGTACCAAGACCTACGCGAGGTCATCATCGCTCTACCTTGCCCTAGCAAACCGTAGAGCGTTCAGCGTGACGGTGCGGTAGGACGATGCGTGTCGGAAACCCCGTCATGCCGTGGACAAGTTGTTCAGGGTTTCGCAGAGCCATGAAAGAGACAAGTGTTGCAATCTTGCCAGTGGAGTCACTTGACGGTCATAGCACACAAGGAGTGGATGAGAGCACCAGCTTGGCCTGAGCGCCCAAGAGCTGGGCGAGGCCCATCTGTATCTGCTCATGGAAGTGGAGCCTTGTGATGGGCGGAGTTAAATTTTTTGTCTTGAGGTTTCTTTCCAAACTGGTCTATCGAAAGCCGATCCCATCCGATGTTCGTTGAGAAGTCTCTACACCGTTGAACCCTTGCAGACAGATGAAATTTGCACATCCTCTTCCCTACCAGCGCCAACCGTCCAGGTGCCGAGCACCCTTCCGCTGCCATCACTCGATCTTGCTCCTTCGAAGATGACATGGTATGGCACGCTATCAACATTTTGCCCACCGAGAGGTTAAATCAGTATACTCGCACCACTGCGAGTACGAAGAAAGATAACAAGCTTATGCTCAAGTACTCTGCAAACCATATGCCATGCTGTGCCCGGAGCAACAAAGCCTCAGGACGCGACGGATCGCCAGGGTGGATATATCTCAAGACATTAATCCATGCCTTGTGCTGGAACAACAAGGTCTGTTTGCATGTGGATCCAAAACTGACCCTATACGTATGGATATCAACTGCATTATGCAGGCTTTTCAGTCTCGCAGAAAGGGTGTGACCAAATGCTGGGGTCTGTTTACACCGGAGCCGAGATGTCGCACCGGACAACTTTCGGTCTGCCAATCCTCTCTCCTTTGTCAATGCTCCTTCTACATGGCTTCGAAAATCCTTTCAGATTCGTGGTTCGTGAGGACTGTCTCGACCCTGGGCATGCTGTTAGAGGATGGCCCCCGAGATTTCTCTTTTCTGCAGCGCAGCGCAAGAAGAAAGGGGAGGGGGGTTGAGAGAAGGAAAAAAAGAAAAAGAGAAAAGAAACACTGCGTTCACTGATGGTGCCAGCCATTCAACCTACGATGCGATGGACCTTTCTCTGCGGCAAATCCAACGGCGTCCCTCCCATGACGTATGTAGTCTGAGTGAATATGTGTGTGCGCGCGTGTGTGTGAGGGACAAGAAGATTCTGACCCTCTGTCTCGTCCACCTTCGTCACCTGCTCACTTTATTCTCACTAGCAGGCACCCCAAGGGTGATGTCATGCTGTGCAAGAGCACTCTCACTACAGCCTTTCACACCTGAGCAAAGCAAGAAATGGTGTGCACCATAAATAACAAACAGAGGCTCATCCCGGGATTGCTCTCCTTGTCATTTCCTGCCATGCTCTCTACATACCTACCTACACCTCGCAGAGTCGGGGTCCTTGAGAACAATGGTGATGGAGTAGCGATCCGGGAACGCACTTCACATGCACCGGGATGCCTCGTATGCAGCTATAACTTGGAAAAGAGAGGTGGGTGTCGGAGCAGGCTTAGTACAGCCGAATATCCGCCATGACGAGGCATCGCAAGGTGTCAAATGCCAGCAAGCTCCTAGGTCCAAGACAGCTTTACCAAGGCAGGAGAGAGCTCGTTCTCCGTCACGATCAAGCTCATATCACCATCCGCACGTCGAGTAAAGAAGGCTGCCATTTTCGGAGCGCTGAGCAGCGCTGCGTAGGTATTGTTTTTTTTCATAGTGCCTACCCCTTAATAATCCTCCCGGAAACGCCTTGCCAAGAAAAGAAAATATCATGAAAATGACAACGTCATGTGCACTGTTTCCGAACAGATGCTTCGTCCCCTCAAAAGCCCATGCATAAAGGGGGGTTCTCATTATGACAGCCATGAGGACAACCTCCAGCCGGCAACATTTTCTCGAGACTTTCCCGGATGGTCTGGCTAGCTCTGGAGGCTGAGTCTCTGACTTCAATCGGGATGCCCGCATGACCTGTCTGCACTGGGCTCTCGGGACCCTGTGGGAGTGGTCGTGTGGGAAAAGCCTAAGGGAGCCGGTCCCGCTCCAGCGCGCACCCGCGCCTGGATATGTTTTGACGACGGCCATGCCAGGAACTCGTAAAGACCGGTAGACTCGTCGTGAATATGTAAGCATCATCGTTGCAACAGGCACGGCCTCTAGAACTGGTCTGTGATCCCGAAAACATATTGTCAGCACGCCGGTATTCCCATAACCACAAACCGGAAACCCTCGAATTCCCTCAAGACGCGAAGAGGACAGCACATACCCAGTGTCATGCTCATGCTGATATCGGTGTCCTCGACCATCTTCTTGAACTCCTCAAAGGAGATCTTGCCGTCCTTGTCGAGGTCAGCCTCCATGATGGTCTTGTCAACGATCTGCTGAAGCTGCTGGTCCTTCAGGTTGGAGCCGACCATCATCTTGAGGACGATGAACAGCTCGCCGTTGGAGATGAAGCCGTCACGGTCGATGTCGTAGACCTTGAAGAGAAACTCGAGCTTCTGGTCCTTGTTGCCCTTGGAGCTGAAGGCAGAGAGGCCGGACACGAACTCTTGGAAGTCAACGTTGCCGCCGCCGTCCTCATCGAAGATGGCGATCATGCTGCCCGCGCGTGACTGGTCAGTGGACAATGGTCTTCTAGAAAGGAAACCCCTTCTCCCACCCCCCCCCCTTTTTTTCTCCCCCCTTCTTCTTCCCTTGAAGATACTGTTGTATTATTATGTTGGGAGTCGACACGTACCGGGTGGCCAGAGGGTTGGAGCTGATCTGAGGTAGGCTGAGGAACTCCTCGCGCTCGATGGTACCAGAGTTGTCCTACAAAAATCGTCAATCCCATGAACTCAACTTGTTTCTCAACAATCCCGGGACGACACCACCGTGTCGGCAGTACGAACCTTGTCGAGCTTCATGAACCGCTTCCGCAGGCGATCGACCTCATCGCGGTTGACTATACGCCCGTCCTCCCACGTCAGCAGACCATCTACCAAACACGTTGTTGTTTTCGCGGGCCCATCGCGCCCCTGTGTCCTCTGATCCCTTTCATGCCCGCAGGGGTCGCCGGCGCTTAGACGTACAGTTGGTGCCCTCAACCAGGCTGTTCATGACAGAACTAGGAGCGTTGCCCATCTTGACTTATACTGGAATGCGGTCGCGTGTCGGACGGGAGGGGAGGGGTCGGCTAGCGAACAGCAACGGAAGCTGGTCTTTGGTGGAGGTGGGCGGGTGGTGGTAACGTCAGCAGAGCCCAGGCTTGCGGAAGGCTAATTCGAAGGAGAGAGAGATGTCGGGATTCTCTTGCTTACTCCTTGACGAGTGATTGCTGATGTTCTTGAGAGAGCGAAACCAGCGTAGGTAGGGACTGCGTGGAAGGCAAATGTGCACCGTTGATCACTGGTCAGGAGCGATGTTGCGGCTCGGCTCGTTTCTTAGGAGCGAACCTGCCTCCTGTGCTGGAGCGAGGGACAGCAACTTGTTATCGCTCCTTATCACGGGAGCTGGGGGCCACTAAGCCACTATTGTGCAGAGGTCAGGTCTCGACCGTTGCATGGTGCAGTGGATGGGTGTCTGCTTAGTAAGCCTTGGAGTGGAAAAACTCCATGGTGAACACTTCCAGCTTGGAAGGTACGAGGAGAGCAATGCACATTGCCTCCTTTATCTAGCCTTGTTCCATTATTCATGTATGACTGCCTGGGGAGGGCAGATGGAAGCTAAATCTCCTGTTCCATCATGTTATGGCAAGATGATGAGTTCCCAAAGTTCAGTGAATCCTTGGAACAAACCAGGCATACTGAGCCATGTACATAGTACATAGTACATTCTATCAATGGTGTTTTCAACATTTCACTAGTAATTGATAATTAGGATTGACCTTTGAGTACAGATGCAACTTTGGTTATCCTAGAGCAAGGTTTGGTTTGGAAGGCTTCAGATAAGGAAGGCTGGTTCGCAATCTGGGGGCCAAAATATTCAGTTCTCACAATACCTACCTACCTACCCACACGAATCCTCGGACAAATTGCAACTTTGCGCTGCCACTGCAGTGGCCACTCAGAAAATAATAGGTTGACGACTACCTACCTTCCTCGTCCACCCCCTGGCATACAATTCCAGCTGTTAACAGGTGAGAAGGAAGGGGGGCGGAATTTCAGGGGCACAAACTTGAATGCAGATAAGAGAGTGAAATGAGGTGCTCCCATCTTGAGCATTACAATCCAACTGGCACACATAGGCAGTAGTAGTCTTGGTCTGCAAACTGAAATTGAACACTGCAACGCAAGGAAAACGCTAGGCTCGAAGCTGCCTGAGCCGTGGTGCTGATCAGCTTACCTAAGTCAATTGTTAGGAGGTGGTCCAGTGCCCACACACCAAATCCACTGTGCCGTATTCGAGAGACGCCGCCGTTCGCGTCCGTTATTCTGTCATTTCAGCGGCAGCCAACACGATCAGTGCCAACCTACCCCTGTAGCCCACCCCCTAAAACCAGGCCCCAAGCCCCAGAGCCAGGCCGAGGGTTTGCCAGGCTTAGCGTGGGAGCGTCAGCAGTCGCCCGTCAGTGCCAAAACAACCGAGCGAAAAACTCTGCCAGGTGCAACCAGCGCGGGCCCTTCACTCCAGGGTAACGGAACAACAGTCGCAGCATTCGATCATCCAAAACACCACAAGAAAGGCCGAATCGCATCGAAAAAACTCGATAGGCCGAATTCGCATGGTTGATTCCATGATATAAGCCTTTTTTTGTGCGGTTTTCCGCCGCCGTTGGGCCCTTTTCTCAACGCATCTCTTCCTCCCCCCCTCTCGCCTCGCGCTTGCAGCCCCCTTCTCCCAACAGAACCCCGCCCCGCCTGTTTTGCAGTGGCTCTCCACTGCAAATCGCTCAACGTGTCATCATGGCCACCCGAAAGGTCCGCGTCAAGAAACTCAACCCCAAACAGCCCCTCGACGTCCTCACAGAAGACGAAATCGATGCGACCGAGTATCACTCTCTGGTACAGGAGCTTTCGATTGCCACAGGTGTCGAACAGGGCGAGGAAAATGTACGTACCTAAGTCACGTGCGTTTCACGTGATTACCCCTGAATGTCTGCACTTACCTCATCACCCTGCCTACCTTTCTACCCACCCCCCCCCCGCCGGGGAAAGTTTCCTCAGATAGCCTTGTAGCCATGGCTACGGCGCAGTACGGTACTAACCCACCTATAGGAATATCATCTGCAACAACTTCTCAGAACTACTGGGACAAAAGCAGATAATGAGATCCCGGTTCCTCCACCGCAGGAGAGCGATATCAGCTATGACGGGCTATACAACCGTCGATATCAGGATCCTGTCACGTACATTCGTTCTTCCCAGACTGTTGAAGAATGTATCGGGTGCATGTATGATATGACGGAGGAAGATGACGAGTTCCTAAAAGGATATAATGCCAAGCGGCCTGCCGCTCAACAACTCTCCGAAGATGACTTCGAGGGCGTCATGGAGGTCTTTGAGGAGACTGCGTCGTTTTCCACCCCGTTCGCCGCCGTTGACAAGTCCATTGCGCCGTACAGCGAGATGGTTCCCGGCCTCAACAACCTCGATACTGCCAAGGTGATGCCCCATGCCAAGGAGCTGTATGAGTACTGGAAGCAGCGTAGGCAGGCCAGGGGCAACGGACCCCTGAACCCAACGCTCAAGTTCGAGACCCATCAAGATAGTGACGACATGGATCCCTACGTCTGCTTCAGGCGAAGAGAAGTTCGTCAAACCCGCAAGACCCGGGCTCGGGATGTGCAGAGCGCCGACAAGCTCAAGCGGCTGCGCAGAGAGCTGGAGGAGGGTCGTCAACTCATCCTGCAGTCGTACGAGAGGGAACTCAACAAGCGAGACCTGCTCCAGTACGACAGGGCCATATATGAGACACGAGAGAATCTCAAGCAGCTCAAGGTCCGCCTGGGCATCAAGGCTAACGAAAATGATCTGTGGCCGCTTAAGGTAAGCCTCGAGCCCGGAGAAGGAAGCCCTGTCGTTGTCATCGTCGTCTCAACCGCTAACCATGGTGTCTCTTCAGGAGGAACAACAAGTCAGCAAGAGGAAGGCCCCCGAAGCGTCGTCCGCACAGAGGGCGGCGGCTGCTGGTGGTGCCGTGCGTCTCGGACAGCCACGTCCATCGAACCAGGCCTTCGAGATGGATCTGGCACCCCCTGGCGGCAGAGAAGGCCCAGCATGATGAGGAGCTCAGGAGAGATATCATACTCAAGATCCAGAATCACCACAACTGGAACAGAAACCACGTGGATCTCACCAAGGGGCCCTTGCCTCCAGTTCGGAGTCCATCAAACCAGCCATCTTTCAGGGCAGCACAGGCCCAGTATCTGTTGACGCCACCGACTAGTAGCGCGTCCCATGAGGACTTGGAAGAGCCGACGCCGATGGATCTCGACGAGCCCGCACCGCCAGCAATCTTCCAATTCAAGGGCGCTTCGATAGATGAGGACGATCCTCCCAGAGTTGCGTTCCGTCGCCGCTATGGACGTCTGAATCGGTTGTGGATCGATAGGCGGACCGCGGCCAAGAAAACCTCCAGGGACCAACATACCTTGTTCGGCCAGACATCCGACCAGTGGAAGTACGACCAGGATGACAGCGAGGACGAGCAGCCCATATATGAGATCGACCAGTTTGATACTCGCAGTATCAGATTCCGGGCGACCATACCCCTGACGTTTGGGGATACCAGGCGGCAGCAGCAGCAGAGGCCACAGGCGCTGCTTCAGGCACAGCTCGAGGCCCAAGCTGCGGCGCAGGCTGCGGCTAGTGGCAGTGGGCAGCAGCAGGGTGCGGCCAGACCGGTGGCAGCTGCGCAGTGACGGGAGACTTAGTCACACTGGTGGCGAGAGTTTTGTCCCCTTGTAGTCTGATTTCACAGACTTTGTATTACCCCCATCCCCCCCCCCCTTTTTTTTTTACAAACGGATGAGCGTTGGCGTTGGCGTGGTTACTGTGAACGGTATGGGCTGGGATAACGGCGGACGACTGTAAGACGAAACTGTATAAAGTAGACATCAACAACTGGACATATATGAGAGTGGTGCGTTGGGAGCAGTGGGATGGGAAGGCCGCGAGCGGAGACAGGCTTACCAGGTAGCAGAATGGTATCACCAGACCGCCTTGTAGTGGTCTGGCTCGTGATGACAACACTGATCTTTGCCTGCTTCCCTCCCAAAAATCCGTGACTGCAAAGTTTGTTGAAAAGAGCCTTTCCAGTCGAATAACTAGGTTCTGTGGAGCGATCAGTATCTTGTGGTCTCGGAGTCCGGAGCGGTCGGTGGCGGGCTTACCTCGATGTCTCGTGACGCTTTCACTGGTGGTTCACCTGCAGCTGCTCGATGCAGAAGCGAGTGAAACATGCATTGTATCGGGCTCATCAGAATTGGTATCCCAAATATGCGCAGCAGCTGGGCCAGCGTCATCGCCAAGTTGGTCAGCCCCCTCAAGAGCGCGCGAGGTGCATCATCTCGGAGGCCGAGATATCCAGCTTGACTCCGCAGAGGCGATGCACCCTGTCCACTAGGCCTTGTCGACGTAGAAACAGAGAGGCATCCACCCCTATGGAAAGAAGCCAGGACATACTGCTTCCAGGAGGACTCGACGCAAGAGAGAAAAGGGTGTGCTGGAGAGGAGTAATTTGTGGATATGGACAAAGAGAAAGGATTGTGGTAAGAGAAGAGTAGTAGATGACAAGGTACAAGGGGATTGATTATTAGACAGATGACGGATGGGGGTTTTGTGGGTCTGCACATCGAATTTCCAGTCACGGCGGACAGGTGACTTATGTAATCCAGGGCAGGCCATGCTAGTCCCTCGCTGGCTTAGCCTAGCAGTCGAGTAAGTGAAGGTTGTTGCTCTGTCACTCAATACAACTGAGAACAAATTTGGGGGAGAAGAAGGGGGAAAGACTTTGTCTAGTGTGAAAGATGATGGCAGCCTCAAGATGCATAAAGAGGCAGAGGAGGGTGGTGAGGGTACCTGTTCTGAGGACACATGGCTAAATGTCACTGCTGAACCCTGAATGAGGGAAGTGTCTGTCAAGTCCTTACTAAGTAGTTATCGATATGCATATCAGCCCCTCCCCCCACTTCGGGTAGAGTCCTCAAGTCAATACTCACAAGATATTCCTGACCTCATCTGCCTTCTGCATATTGACCAACCATTGAGCCTGTTTTAACAACCTTCTGTCTATGCCCAACGAACTTCTTCTAGATCATCTTGTCACAACCACAACATCATATACAAAGCCAGACTACCCGATTCATATGAGAGCCCTGGACCTGGAGCGCTTGTAACAAGAACGAAGAAAGAAAATAGAAAGAAAAACAAGGCTTTCTGGGCTCACAAATCAGTCCTTGGATCAGCCTCTCTATCTTGCACTTCCTTCTCCCTCTCAGACCAAAGACACCAACCTCAGAAGCTTCAAGATGTCATCCACAACAGATCACCCTCCAAAAAAACGACGACTTCTCGCCCTGGGCTGCGAAGGCTCCGCCAACAAGCTTGGCATAGGCATCATCTCGCACCCGGCCCCCGACGACAACAACGACACCTCCTCCTCCTCCACCACCACCAACAACAAAAGAGACTACCGCCACCACCCAAGAGACAAGGCCCAGCAAGACGGCGCCCAGGTCCTCTCCAACATACGACACACCTACAACAGCCCGCCAGGCACGGGCTTCCTCCCCAAGGACACGGCCGCCCACCACCGGGCACACTTTTGCGCGGTCGCCCTCGAGGCCCTCCGCGCCGCAGGCGTGCGCAACCCGCGCGAGGAGATCGACTGCATCGCGTACACCAAGGGCCCCGGCATGGGGGCCCGCTGACCTCGGTCGCCGTGGCGGCGCGCACCCTGGCGCTGCTGTGGGGCAAGGCCGGCCCGGACGCGGACGTGGACGCGGACGCCCGCGATGCCCTGGTCGGCGTCAACCACTGCGTGGGCCACATCGAGATGGGGCGGTCCATCACGGGCGCACACAACCCCGTCGTGCTGTATGTGTCGGGCGGCAACAGCCAGGTCATCGCCTACGCGGAGCAGCGGTACCGCATCTTTGGCGAGACGCTCGACATCGCCGTCGGCAACTGCCTCGACCGCTTCGCGCGCACCATCATGATCCCCAACGACCCGGCGCCCGGTTACAACATCGAGCAGCTCGCCAAGAAGGCGTCAGGGCGGGTGCTGCATGACCTGCCGTACGCGGTGAAGGGCATGGACTGCTCCTTCAGCGGGATCCTGGCGCGGGCCGACGACCTCGCCGCGCAGATGCTCGCGGGCAACAAGGTCGTGACGGCCGACGGGGACGAGGTCGAGATCACCAAGGAGGACTTGTGCTTCAGCCTGCAGGAGACGGTGTACGCCATGCTGGTGGAGATCACGGAGCGGGCCATGGCGCATGTGGGGAGCGACCAGGTGCTGATCGTCGGCGGCGTGGGGTCCAATGTGAGGCTGCAGGAGATGATGGGTGCCATGGCGAGGGACCGGGGCGGGAGTGTGTTTGCCACCGATGAGAGGTTCTGCATCGACAACGGCATCATGATTGCGCATGCGGGGCTGTTGGCCTACGAGAGTGGGTTCAGGACCCCCCTGAGGGACAGCACGGTCACGCAGCGGTTCCGAACGGACGAGGTTCACGTCAAGTGGAGAGATTGAGCTTTTGGAGCGGGAGAAAGGATTCTACTACGACAGGCAAGATAATCTCTGCGAGAATATTCTTGTTGGGATACTGCACCAGGTCTCAGCCGAAGGGGTTATGTATATCGTCTTCAATGGAACTGTTCTTCAGAATGGGAAGAACTTGAAGAAAAGGACATGCAGGAGATAATTATGGCGAAGAGTCATGTATTGATGGTCCATGCAAATCCTCCATGACACAACAATAGATCGACGTATGAAGATGGTATGACCATCGCAAAATCCTTGCCTCCCTTTTTGTAATTAGAGGCGCACAAAACCCCGGGCCCCATTCCAATGAGCCGCACCATAAATTTCCAGTCTGCCTGACGACCAATTCTTTCCCAACTCCATCCAATGAAAGGTGGGTCATATCGTCCTCCCGGACCTGAGGATGTACGGAAGTTCAAGACTGGTTCGGGACCGGTTTGTACATGATTGTGGTGACATACTGCTCGAAACGGTCAGCCTCTCTGTGGACAATTTTTTTGGCGCTGGGCGCGTGCAACGGTTATTGGCCTACCTTGTCTCTATATCTCGTAGTCGCCGATACCGCGAGGGTGCCGTTCTTGATGCTGCTTGTAGCCAGATGGTTGAGAGTGGTATGATTCGGCATGTTGAGGACGCTGTTATCATCCTTCATCAGCGTCGCAGCATTCAGGATCGGCTTCGCGAGGAAACCCGGCAGACTAGGAGGCGTGTCTAGCTTCTCGATGGCTGCAGCAGCGGCCTGTGCCACAGGAGAATCCTCGGGCTCGTCGTAGTCGAGCAGATATTGTGGATATATCCGTGAGAAGGCCTCGGGCGGCGGCAGTTGCTTGTCCTTGCGCGCCTGTTCGACAGCTGCCTGCTCTTCTTCTACCCTCTCCTTCTCCTCGGCTGGCGTTTCGGGCTGGGGTGCGATGGCGTTCGCGGCTTCTGCTGCGGCGGCTTCTGCTGCAGCAGCAGCTTTCCGGCGTGCTGCCACCACATCTTCCGGGCTGACCTCGATGTAATTGACCAGGTTGTTGCCGAAATCTACCGTTGTGGGCAGGTCGGGCGAGGTCTGCATATTATTGTCCACCAGGAAGCGAATGTGATGCGTGCCAGGCAAGATCTGGATCGTCGTGGCGAAGACACCCTCTTGTCCCTCCCTACACGAGCCTATGTGAGCATTTATGTCTATGCAAAGATCCCGGTCCGGGGGGGAGAGATGGGGGGAGCGACCGTCGGTGATGTTGTGGATCGATGGCAGGGCCAGTCCAGGAACTTACACTGGATGGAGTCTCTGTTTCCGGTTCCAATGAAATATGGTACCAGTCACGTAGACCTTCTCTCCTCCGCGCCGCCACTCGAGCCGTGTAGCCACGGTCGGCCTGGTCTTGTCCACGCGCAACTCCTCGGCATCCTCCTCATCTACAGTGGTGGTGCTCAGGGTGGAGGACTTGCGTCCTATGTTCCCATCACCGTCCAGATCGACGGCATCCACGGGCTCACCGATGTTCGCAGGCGCTATGATGGGTGATCCAGGTGTGTGTACTTCCTCCTCGATAGGCAGCGGCAGCCTCGGCGGCCGCGATATGAAAGACATATTAGACATGCTACCATGGCTCTGGAGACCGACCTCGCTGTCGAAGGGTGACAGCGGCGACGTCTGGCCGGCGGGGGCGGTGGCCGGTATGGCGCCAACGGCGGAGGGAGCGTGGTTCGGGTTGGGAACGTCAACAGGCTTTGTTGGCTCGGCCTCAAGCTCCGGCCCTGGCCCTGCCGAGCCGTCCCTCGAGGGCACAGGGACGGGGACCGGGGGCGTAGGCTGCTTCTGTTCTGGCGGCCTGGTGGGAGGTGCAGCAACAGCGCCGCCCAGGGCGGACTTGGTCGAGCCGACGGGCGAGGCGGCTAGAGAGGTGATGGGGAGGGCCTGGGAGTTCTTGATGTCGGTGGAGCCATGAGCCTGGGCTAGGGAGGCCTGGGCGGGCGCGGCAGCCCTGTGGTTGTGGACACCGATGGGAGCTCGCGTGCTCGCGGTGATGCTCTTCTGGTGATGGTGCTGCGAGGGGGACGAGGACGAGGACGAGGACGAGGTTTGGTGTCTCGGGAAATGGTGGTGCTGCTCGCGGCCTGAGCCCGAGTTCGAGCCCGAGCGTGAGGCCGGAGTCGAACCCCCCACTCTCCTTGGTTGGTTGGTTTCCCATCTCGGTCGAGGGGGCAACGAGGGAGGCGGCAGGGGGCCGGTCGAGCAAAAGGAAAGACAGACGGCGATGACAGGCGGGAGCTGGATCAGGTGATGGGATTTAGCTCATGTCTCGACGGGTCAGCTGAGGAAGTCGTGCTGTGCTCGACAGGGGTGGACACGGGGGGGAAGGGGGGGGCCGCCACGATCAGCGCGCGCAAGGTTCGAAGGGGTCGTTGAGTCGGCTGCAGATGATGGACGAGAGAGTGTTGAGATCTGTGCTGGCAGCCCTGGTCGGCCCAAAGTTGAACGATATGATGACGAGCACTTGGTTGTTGCAGCGATCAAAAGGGACCTGTACCATGGTATGCAGGCTGCCCCTCAGCCCGGCTCCCAAGGTACGACGTCGATTTGCTGGGACCCCCACACAAATGAAGAGACAGGGCAGGGTTTACTGACGGTGTATAAATTATGGGGTGTTTTTGTTTGGCAGGTCAGTGGGGTGGTGGATGCAAAAAGTGTAAGTACTATGTATGCACGTATGTATGAGTAGAGTTTGATAAGGCTGAGAAAGGCTGTACAATAAATGGAGGGGGGGGGAGGAAGGTGTAGACGAGATTTGATAGCCGAGGAGGAGAGTCAATGAACACCCTTGGTCAGAGATCTGATCTCCACAAGATGGTCTAGAAACAAGGTACTATGCTGCGGGTCTGGAGCCCGAATATACAAAGAGCACACCAGACCAGGGATGTGCGGATGGGGGAAAAACAAGAGACAAGGCTGATACTGGGTTGGCCTCCGAACTCAGGGCGACTTGAGCTTGATCCCCAACAGGTGTGAGTGAGCCTGAAGTATCGAGCTGAGGTGAGTCGAGGTCGGCTCTGCTCGAAAAGACGTCTGTCTTGGTTGGCTGAAGGAGGGGCTAGAGGCACCTACCTGCAAGTGGTCCAAGCTCTGTCTTCCCCCGCCATTCTCCCGGATTATGTAAGAGACAGGTACGAGGTAGAGTTAGAGCAGGAGTTAGGGGTCCTGTGTGGGATTTCCCTGCGACGTCATTTACCGCGACTGGCTCCGTTGGGTCGACAGGGATTGTACAGTACTGTATGATCTGTTTGCTGGCCATGGGTGCGTGCATAACCGCGACTCAACCCTCTCTGCTGAACTATCAACGATCCTGCCTGACAACGGCATCGGCCTCAACAACCTGATGACCCCTGCGACTGCTCGTATCCCATTTCTCTAGGCGTCCGTAATGTGCTTATGGATCACATGAGGCTGCCCCAGCCCACATCTCATCTTGCAGCAGCAACAACAACAACAACAACCGCTTCATGATGGCGTGGCTGGACCTGGCCACCGCCTCTCTCTTCTTCATCTTCTACAGTATACAATGGATACTCTTCTCTACCTTCAATGCTGTGCTCTACAGCCTGCGACTTGTGGCATGGCCATTCGGTGTCCTGTTGAATACCCTGCTCTTTATCTTTGCTCCCGTGATATATACTGTTCGGTGAGGGTGCCCCAGTTGAAGGAGGAGTGGCAGGAGGAGACGCTGGCCAGATGTAACTGCGTGTGTGCTTGTGGCTGCGAGTGACTGACACATCTATGCTATACCAAGATATCTTCTCACGCCGGTTTTCATAGTCCTGCGGAACTTTCCTAGATTGGAGGTGAGATCATCATCATTCCACCTCCTCTCTGCTTGCTGCTAACGTCTCAAACCAGCCTCTGTACATATACGTAAGGTTGACCTGAACAAGGAAACCCCAGACGCCGCATTCGACACTAGAAATTGAACGCTCACCAATCCGATCACCCGGAACACAGTTTGGCTCCGCCGCCTTCATAGGCATCGCCGTTGGTGTCGTCTTCAAGCTCACCACCTACTCGACCTTCACGCTCCTCGGGCTCGACGGCGATGACGAGCCCAGCAAGAAGCCGCGCTCGAGCTTCTACTCGGCGGGCCCCTCGGCGCAGAGCACCCAGCTCTCCCTGTCCGACAGGTCCCACACCTCTCAGCCCGTCACGCCGGTGAGCGAGCGCAGGGACCTCGACGCGCTCCTGGCCGGCATCAGCTCCTCACCCGAGTCGGACCAGCTGATTGCCGCGCTGCAGGGCGCGGGAGCAGGAGGGTGGCGGGACAGCCCCAACACGAAGCGGAAGCGGATGTCGGCTTCGGGGTTGGGTGGTACAGGTTCGGGCCTGGCACGGTTCAGCACCATATTGGAGGAGGAGGATGATTCATTTTGAAAGATCTCTTTGGACAGCCTGATGAACTGGCACTACTTCCCACCACTCTCGCCTGAGATGCAAACAACCCTTGCCATGGACTCTCGTCGGAAAGAAACAGACAGAAGATATGAACAAATGCAAGGCAGCCATGTCAAGTTCAATATCGCCATGATCTACCTCCCTCTTTCTTGCATGGGATCTCTGTCCGTCATCAGAACAGCCTTATCTTCCCACTCCATAAACCCAAACCATTGCTGATACTATAGTCGCAAGCACACCCGCAAAAATCGCGAGCGGCGGCAAGAGCATGCCCACCATAGCCAAGCTCGTCATTGTAGCAAAGAGGCCCCCAGCAGGTGTGAAGCCGCCGTACATGAAAGACTGGAAAGCAGCCGCAGCGGATCCTTGAGGTTGTCCAAGATTAATAATTTTCTAATCACGCAGAAGCAGGGCAAGTTTCGCTCTACTTGTCGAACCGGAAAGGAGGGGGCGGGGCGGGGGCGCAAAGTCTCTCACCTGCAATGATTCCCACGGGACCGAAACCGAGGGACATAACGAGCGTGCAGACGACCGTGAACGTGACAGCCCAAGCTATGATGACAGCCAGGACATCTGTCGAGATTTGTGATTGCCTGTCTCAGCCCCAGCTTGGAATTGATGGGGGGGGGGGGCGGGAACTAGGTTGGGAAGGCTTACGTGGTTGGGAGAGCCAGCTCGTGAAGCTGGCCCAGTATTCTGCGAACTTGTGCCCGACGCCGGGCAGGCTGCAGCAGCCGGCGAAGAGATCTGTTAGGCGGCTGGGCAGCGTGGCCTGGGTGTCGGCGTACAACATGGTGATGGACGGCATGATATCGAGCCTTTTGGCAGGGAAGATGAACAATTGGTGGTTGTAACAAGGTGCTGGGGGTAGATTGTCGTGTGAAGCTTTGCGCGCTGGCAGCGGTCAATTTTGTTGGAAACGCGGATCGTTTCCAGGCGTTCGGTTGGAGTTAATCTTGTGAATAAGTAATCACGTACAGTGAAGAGTACGTTGCTTGGCTCGAACGACAAGAAACGGAAGAGGTCCTCAACAATTCACTTCAGAAGAAAGAACACGGCTCCATTTATTAAAAAAGGAGGAAGTGATCGTTGAGGATGAGCAATAGCCGCCCACTCTCTCTAGGTTGCGACCCATCCGGCAACCTGCAGCTGCGCCCCTCTCTTCGTTGGCAAAGGCTGAGACGTGTAGAACTTTCCTCCTCACCTGCATGCAGCACGGCTCACAATCCGGCCAATGAGGGGGGGGAAAAGAGAACAAGTGGTCTGCGACCCTCACTCATACTGTCGGGAGCCGCGGTTCCGAACTTCCAGTGGGAAATGCATGTTGGTTGTGTCTTTTTGTTGTGCTCACCAGCCTTGATAGAGGGAGTGGCCAAGGCATACTGGGCAGGATTATCGAAATGTGCGAACCAGGCTGTTGGGAGCTTGTTAATGCTTAGCGATGGCAGGGGTTGGGATGTAACAGTGTTGTGCGCAGCCGTCTTGTGATTGAGCAGCAGTAGTATAAAAACTTCCCTGGTTGATTGTTGCAGGTTGCCTCGATTGCTAGATCCCCCGAGAACAAACAGAATTAATACTTGGCCGGATTATAGCTAGCTGATTAGAGACGCAAGTTCGGGCTTGATAACTAGGTATTTCCCGTTGCTGATCAAGTCCTTTCTTCTTCGTATTTCGAAGACGATTCGAAGTCCTGAACAAGGAATTCTGTGTTTTGTCACAGGCAAGTTTTCATCCCAACATAGCCGGCCATGTTGACATTGTGAAATGAGCAATTAATGAGGCATATCCTACATGAGCCTTGCAAATTATGCTCTCATGGATAAATACCTTTACTGCTCTTCCGAGACAACTGTATACACAGAACTCTCTACAATTCTTCTTAACACTAACTAATAATTACCTGCATTGTTTCCTCAATGCCCAATGACCCTTTTGAGCTATGTATTCAAAGAATAGCGAGTGCAAAGGACTATTGAAGCAACAGGCGAGTCAAGATTGGATAATATATTAATTATCTCTGCGTACATACATTTTCATTATGCAGGGCAGTCCAGCGGTTGACTGATAATCAATATTTCCATAGCCTTGTGCATATCATCAGAATGGCTTCTTGCTCTAATCCGTACCAGGCTTACCCCTTCCTTATCCGTCCGTCCGTCCGTCCGTCGGTAGGACCAGCTAGAATATCAAGTAATAGAAACAGAACCAACCTATCCTTACCGTGACGAACACAAACAACCAAACTCCCAAACGCAGACGCTAGTACTAATCCTCATTTGGTGAGTGCATTCTCTTGCCATCCTCCCTTTTCCTAAAAATAGCCATAAAAAAAACAACGCCTATGGATGCTCTATCCGTGATAAACGCCCCCATATTGCCCAATGGACCTAGGTCTCGGGCTAGAGGTTCTTAGAGGAAAAAATCTACATATGGCACATGACACCCTCATTGTCCATCAGGGCAGAATCTTATGCGCCATTGTTCGGCTCGTCGTACATGGAGCTGTGATCGGCACTAAAGTCATACTGTTCTTGAAAGTTCGGATCGTGCTGGTCACCAGATGCAGCATCATCGTAGAGAAGGCTGTGACTGGTCTCGACGAAGTTGGGTTGACGCGGTAGGGCACCCATGTAAGCGCTTTCGTCATAACTATACGCAATGGGTATGCGACGTGTTTGCCGGCCGGTGTCGTACCGAGCCCGCTCCTGGCCGTCATGTCGGGGTTGGAAAGGTGGTGGCGGTGGCGGCGGTGTCCGGTGGTAGCTCTGACCGCGATAACCGTGGTCCTACCTACGGTCTCTGTGGTCACGATCTCCTCGGTCGACCAACCGCGATCCAACTGGCGATCGACTTCGTGTCCGGCGCGAGTCCCCTCGATCTCGACGTCGATGATCTTGCTCGTATCTGTCCGAGCGTTCTGGTGCGTAGCTGGGGATATACGTGTCGGTGTCGTTTCTGCCACCACCGCCACCACCACCACGAGCATAGCCGTCCGCATCGCTCCTGCCACCACCGCCTCCTCCGGCCCTGTTGCTACGAGGGGCCCGGTCCCTCTCCCTGTGTCCACTACCATAGTTCTCCATTGGTGGCGGCGGTCGTGGCGGAAGTCCATGAGGTGCTCTAGACCAGGCCGGCATCCTTTCGCCAGGGAACGGCCCGTTTCTTTGTGATGATTGGGGGTACCGGCCGCCGTTCATGCCGTTGCGCCCTCCGAAGCCGTCACCGCTGTTGAACGCACCGTCCGGACCACCCGTGCCGTGTTGGGGACCGCGCCCTACGGTGCCGCCCTTAGGGGCAGGAGGTAGCGCGGCCTTCCTGTCGTGGAACTTTCTACGGTCCAGCTCGTGGCTCTCCTCCATGGTGGGCAGATCGCTGGGCTTGGCAGGGAGAGGAGCAGTGTGGAGGTAAGGATGCTCGAGTGCATCGATCGCATTAACGCGCTTCTTCCAATCAAGACGGAGCAGTTGCTTGAGGAGAGACACAGCCCCTGCCCCATATCTAGTATCTGGGTTAGTCGCTCTTCGTCCATCAAGTGTTTGTCTGACTAGACCTATCACTCACTTGCCGAAGCGATGGCTTAGGTCGCCGGGTCGCGGTCGTGGTTTGATGCCTTCTGCACCAGGGAGTTGCCTCCAGCCAGGCATGTTCTCGTCCGTGGGCGTTCCGCAAAGGTCGAAGATGATCTCTAGCTGGTGACCATCGCTCTCACCAGCCAGGATCGGTTTGCCCCACAGCATCTCTCCGAAAACGCAGCTGTTGTAAATCATGGTGAGCGCATATCCTCAGCAAGAGCCCGGATGCGGAAGCACATACCCAACACCCCACATGTCGATAGCAGTGGTGTATTTTTTGAGGTGAAGAAGTAGCTCAGGAGGTCTGTACCAGCGCGTGACCACAAGGCTCGTGTAGTCGCGCCTGCCGTCGCCACCTCCGCAGCCCTTCTTGGGCGGCGGCTCATCGTACAGCCTCGCCAGACCAAAGTCTGCAATCTGGAGGATACCCTTGTTGCTGATGAGAAGATTGGCTGCCTTCATGTCTCTGTGTAGAATCTTGTTCTCGTGGAGGTACTTGAGACCCTCAAGAAGCTGCTGTAGGTAGCACTTGATCTGCGGCTCGGTGAACCTGATGGAGGGGTTGTCGAGGAGGCCCGAGAGATCATGGTCCATGTACGGCGTAGCCATGTAGATGATAGGCTTCTTACGCTTGTCGGCTGACCGAAGATACAACGTCAGTCAGCCACTACCGTGCCTTTCTGAGAGAAGGGGAGAACCTGGAACTCACTGCTCCTCGGTGGATGCTCCACCGCCATGTCTTCCATCTTGAGGACATTCTTGTGCGACAACAGTTTGAGGAGTTTGATCTCTCGCAGGGCCGTGATGGGAAACTGAACCATTGCGCGTTAGCAGTCGAGCCACCTCCCTCCGGCGCAGATCGCGCCATGACTGCTCTCGCTATGGCTTCCTTCTTATCCTCGGACTTACCCCATCTTTCTCGTTGTGCATGATAATCTTCTTGAGCGCGACAACGGCACCCGTCTTCTTCGACCTGGCACGGTGAACCTCACCAAACGTTCCCTCGCCCAGCTTGCCCAAGAGCTCGTAGTCGCCGATCCGGGAGCATCCCGAGAAACTGTTTTTGGGCCGCTGGTGCTGGACGGCGAAAGCGTACGGCGAGGCGGTCGCGCCGGCACCGAGGGATGATGCGCTCATCGTGGTGGGTAAGGCCGCTTTCGAGGTCTCGAGAACTCGAGGGTCTCGTTGCGCAGTGTGTAGTCGCCGTGTCGAGTGCTGTTCACTGTTGCGAGGACAGTGTGCGTAATGATATGTGTGGTGGGGTGGCGATGGTAAGGCAGGCTCAGGCTGGGCTTCAGCTTCCGGCAACCCAAAGTGTTTTGGTTGAATTCAAGAGTTCATTGAAGCTAGGGAGGATAGACCTTGTGAGGAAAAGAAAAGAAGGGAAAAAAAAGTGAAAAAGCAAGTTTTAAATCATGGCTCTGATTCTTTTCCCTTCCCCTCTTTCCTCACTGTATTTTGTGCCGAGAGTGACGATTGAAGGAACCGTACGACTGCGAAAAGAAAAGAGAGATAGATGTTGGTTATTGATGGATGGAAAGTTTGGAGGGCTCGAAAGTTCCCTTGCCCCCCCCAGTGCGCGCCGTCACTTTGCTGCTTGGTGGTAGTTTTTGGAGCGGGCTGCAGGGGCCAGAAGTACCATCGTACCCATTTCAACTTTGATTATACTTGCTGTGGTACATACCTATGTACCGTCCAGGCCGTGGTAGGGGTCGGCGCACAGACCAAGTCCCGACATGGCCACTACAGCGGCATCACACAACGGTGGAGCTTTGGCAACAAGAGCCTCCACTCCCGACTTCATGACATACATTCATTCTCTGAGACTCTCCTCAGCCCCGAACGCGACACCCCTCACAGCCAACAACCCCGACATCGCAATCCGACCATGGCTCCTCAACCTCCCAAGGGTCTTCCTTCTACTTACAGGCCAAACGTCCCGCCTTCCTACCGCTTCATCGCGACGGGCCTGGGCGCGACCATGTGGTTTTTCGTACGTCGTCGTCGTGGTCTCCTCTTCTGGAAACCCCCACATTGGCTTTTGAAGGACTGGCTATTGCTAACTCCCTGACTCTCTCTGCCACAGATTATGTACCGCATGAAGAAGGACGGTCCGTGATTACCTCTCCACGAATGATGACTACCCGAACGAGCCCGATTATCATGCTGAAGCTGTCTACTGACACATTTGATATACAGGAGCGGTCTTGTTTGGCCAGAAGCACCCTTGGGACCACTAGACGATCGTCTTTGAGGAAAAAGGAAAAAGGCATGGTTTATACATATGGTCATTAGAACCCCGGCGTTACGGTCACACTGTTCGTTTTTCGGAGCACAACCAGACATACGGAAGAGTCAGATACGGCACGACCAGTAGGAAGGAGGGAGCGGAAGGGTCAGGGAAGAAGTCGCAGGATTAGTGACATTGAGGGGACTCATCAAGTCCAGAATTGATCTATCTTCATCTATGAGAAGGAGGAGACGTAGGAACGCAGTGTCTGTGACATCACAATCATGAGCTAGGCTTCTGGAACAGATAATGGCCCACCCCCCAGATGTCACCTCCCTCGAATGCGAACAACTCAGAGCAGGCCATGTAGAAGATCTGCCATCTGTTGTACCACGTGGACGCATTTTCCTCGCCATACGTCTCGACGAGGTGTGGCCACAGCTTCTTTTTGTTTTTGATCATTGTCGACAACCAGTCCTTTTCCATCTTGTCAGCACGGTCCCGTTACAATTCATCCATGTTCACCGGAGGGGAATTGCGACTCACCTCGCAGGTCTTGGAATAGTGCATCCCGTTCACCCACCACTGTTTCTCAATCTTGAGGTCTTTTTGGTGATATAGCAGCAAGTCGAGAGAAGGCATCGTGCCACCAGTGAAGAAGTACGTGGTCATCCAACCCTCCTCGTAGTCGTACGGGGTATCCTTGTGGCAGAAGATGTGCAGAAAGAGCTTTCCGCCTGGCCTCAGGGCCCTGGCCACTTTTGCCATGAGCTTCTCATGGTTTTTCATGTGCTCAAACATCTTGCGGATAGGTCAACACTAGCATGCGAATGGACCGAGTCGCAAGGGGACCTAGAGAGACAAAAACAGCAATTTACCTACCTCGATTGAGACAACCCGGTCAAAGCTCTCAGGCTCGAACTCATAGTCCACCACATTCCCCGTGATGACAGTCAGATTCTTCAAACCTTTCTCTTCGGCCCTGCCATCGATGAACTGCTTCTGGGTCTTGGAGTTTGAGAACGCAGTGACTCTGGAGTTGGGCAGCATCTCAGCGAAAAAGAGAGCCCCGGAGCCCCAGCCGCACCTTTACGCCACAGAAGGTCCTCTCATCAGCATTGAACATACAGCAAACACGAGGCTGGAGAAAAGAAACGAGAGAAACGTGAAAGAGAAGAAGAAGAAATTCCAGAGACTCACCCCAAATCCAATATATCCATTCCATCCCGCAGCTCTCCACGCTCCACATAAGCCCTCAGCATAGCAACCTCGGCCTCGCCCAGAGTCTCGCCCCCCTTGGGATACAGACACGCCGAGTACTTGAGCCGCGGGCCCAGCGTCTGCAGGTAGACGCCCGTGCCGACCTCGTAGTGCTGCTGGTTAGCGGTAGCCGTCTCGACGGCGATGGGCCGGGTGCGCGAGGCTGCGATGTAGTCCATCTTGCGCTGCAGGGCTTCGGCCGCAGTGTCGGAGCGGATCTCGTCCAGGCGCTGGCGGAGCTGGCGGCGGATGCCGGCGCGGATCACGGCATGAGGGAGGTAGCCGCTGTCGAGGACGGCATCGAGGAGAGAGTCTTGTTCGAGTCAGTCGGGTGGTTTAGGTTTATAAGGGTGAGAAAGACGCTTGGGATGCCATAAGGGTTTGGGGTTGAGACATGACATGCTGTGTCTTGGCCATTTCTGTGATGTTACACACACACACGAATATATGTACACACATATAGAGAGAAACAGAGAAAGAGGCATGAGGGAGAGAAGAAGAGAGACTCACCGTAATTCATTTTGACTTGTTTGGTTGCTTCGTCGTGTTGTTAATGTGCTCACTAGGAGGCAGTTGAGATGAGATATCCCTTCTTCCTTGTAAGGGCTCGATGAATAAAGTCAAGTGCGCACAGCCAATTAGGTCTTAAGCAAAGTCTTCTTCTATGAGCACTTTATTTGTCAGAACCGAAAAGGTCGAATTGCCATCAGAAGTGGTTGGTTGAAAGTGTTGAGGCTAATGAACGAGGACAAGCAGCGTTCGTGGCCCAGAGTCATGCGGTCATAGTGCAGCCACGGGAGGGTCCAAGCCGTGAAACACATTCAGGGTAGCAGCTTCCTACCGGGATCCGAACCTCAAACTGGGCAGCACAAAAACATGGGATGAGGCTCAAGCGATCTGCAATACGTACGATGATCAAGAATGCTATGGGGAATTTAGGATTCTATTTCGTCTTCATACGAGTTTCGAGACTGTAAAGTTGTCAACGAGCGGAGCGTGTACTATGAGCAGGTGGTGGCCCCTTCCCTTGAACAATGCCACCACTGTGTCATGGTATATATGAATAAGTATTTATTTGACCATGCAGGACAGACTCTACGATGGCTTCCTTTATTTTTACAACAGTTGGTCCTACAATGATCAACGCTGGCGCTCGAAACAATGCTCTATGACAGGAGAGGCCGAGCGCCTTACATCAGCCCCAGCATCTCCTCCCTGATGACCTTATACTGTTTCCTCTGCTTCCTCTTCCCGGTCGCCGCCTGTCTGAGCTTGCCCATGACCCTCGCCAGACCCTGAAATACGTGCTTCTCGCCCGTCCAGGCAGCGGCGATATAGGCCAAGCCCAGCATGACAAGGAACAATTTGAAGTCCCAGCTGACTTTGGTCAACTGCATCCCCTTGGCCAGCCAGCGCGCGGGGCCCATAACCATGTACAGCGTGATTAACAGTGTCACGCCAATCGTCGCCATAAACGGCCAATTCTTCCTCATGCCCACGCGAAACGGCGGGCCGGCATTAAGCACCACTCCAGACAGGATGTACTCGAAGCAGCTGACCAGGAACAGCGCTGTATTTTCCGAGTTCTTGATGTTCGACTTGTCGTGGTTCACCTTGGGTGGGATGAACCACGGCTGCCTCCGGACCACCACAAATGACACGGCTTGGATCAGGATGCAGATGCACATCTGCCCGATGAGAGGCGTCAAGACCTTGCGGGAGACCAGATCTGCGGTGGGCCTCTTGCGGCAGAGTTCGGGAAACGGGCCGGCCCAGGACATGAACACCGCGATGGGCAGAATGAGGGCGAGGTCGATGAAGAGGAACTGGAAGTCTCCGAGATTGGAGGCGGAGGCGTAGAGGAAGGATACAGAACAGAATTGAATCGCCGAGTACAGGCTCATGTATTTGAAGCAGCTGAAGCTGGTGACGAGAGCTGCACGGCCCTCGCGGATGACTGCAGGTACGCAGGTGATATCAAAGACCCGGCTCGTAAAAGGGGCTGCTACTGATGCTTCGGCCTCGGAGAGCGATATGCCCACATCTGCCGCCTTCAGCGCACCGCAATCATTGGCGCCGTCGCCGCAGAACCCAGCACAGTAGTCGATGCTCTGAAGCTTTTCGACAAGCTCGTGCTTCTCGTCAGGTGACATGCGTGCGTATATCTTGCCGGTAACGAGCATCCTGTGGAGTACCTCGATCGGTGCGAAGTCGACAACCCAACGAAAGACGTCGCCGCTGACGGCAATAGAATAGTTGCGCAAGTTCGAGATGTTGTATGGGAGCGAGGCGTCTCCCCCCACCGGTGCTGGCAGCGGTACGAGTGTCTTCTCGTCCAGCTGGTAGGCAGGATCGTCAATGCTCTCCCACTGTAGCTTTGCCTCGGGGTCCCTCGAGTGTCCTTCGACGAAGCGAGGGACGAAGCAGTGTGCTGTCTTGTTGATCAGGTTGCACTCCCTGGCAACGCTGATGGCTGTGAGGATGTTGTCTCCCGTCACCATCACCGCGCCGATATTGGACTGCAGAAGCTCATCGAGCACCGCTGCCGTGCTCGGTTTCAGCTTGTTCTCGAAAATGATGAAACCAACAAAGTCAAGATCGGACTCGACATCTGCTCGTGTCATCTTCTGCGCCTTGACCCAGGTCAGCTTCTTGATGTGCCTCGTGGCACACCCGATGACGCGATAGCCCTTGTGGGTATAGTAGGCCAGTTGCTCCTCGTAGTCCGCTGGAAAGCTTTCAGGCCGGCAGATGTCCCGCATGCACTCCGGCGCCCCCCTTGACATAGATGTCTCCGCTCTGCTGACCAAATGTACGAACAATGACACTCATTCTCCGGAGCTGGGAGACAAATTCAAACAGCTTGAGCACGCCCAGCTCGATAGGCACCAATTCACCAGCCCTGTTGGTGTTGCTCATTTCATGGGCCATCTCTGGCGGCGGCCTTGCGATCGACGGTGAGAGACCCAGGTTCTCCTCATCATCGTCGCCACCGGAGCTCTGCTGACCTTCCTCGTATGTCCACCTGGTGAAATCAAACATCTTGACGTCCAGCGGATCTCCCACAAGTTCATCGTCGATGGATCGTAGGGAGTGACACGTGGCCATTGTATATAGGGCTGCCTTCTGCACATCGTAAGACGGAGCAGGGCCCACGCTGGCTGCTGCGGAATTTTCTCTGGGCACCATCGTCGCTGGATCTGTAAGAACGTCGTCGAATCGATTCGCAGCCCGATTTACCACTCGCACGCCCAGAATATCCAGCCCGTCCTCGGTGAGCGTCCCGGTTTTGTCAAAGCACATGATATCCAGTTTGCCGCCAACGTTGACTCTCTGCGGGCTGATGCAGAAGATCTGCTTCGCCTTTAGCCGATTCAACGCGAAGTTGGTGCCGATTGTCAGCGTAGCCGGCAGGGCGGGCGGCACGACGATGGTGATCAAATCCAAGGCCCGAACAATGATGAGGTGCCAGGCCAGGCCCAAGCGTATGAAGTTGACAAAGGATGCCGTGAAGCCCACCAGCGCCACACATCCCATCACCGCGATGTATCGAAAAGAATCCCGGTAGAACTTGAATCCTGAAGGCTTTGGGAAGAGCATGGATCGGACTAAAGCTCCCTTGGTGGTGTCGAAGCCTGTCCTGACGACCATGGCCAGTGCTACTGCTTCCTCGTTGCGGTCGTCCTGAGGTCTCCTGGCGCGGATGATCTTGGTGCCGCAGAACAGAAAATGCCGCGCAATTTCCGGCATGACCTGCGATGCCGACAAGTTCATGTCTCTGAGGGTGTCGTCTGTTGCTGGGACCTTAGAGACAGGGACTGACTCTCCTGTCAGCATGCTCTCGTTGACAATGCAGTCTCCGCTAAGCAGAAGACTGTCGCTCGGGAATTGTGACAGGTGCGGATCGGTCACTTCGTAGATGTCGCCTGGCACCAGCTCTCCCGAGCTGATGTAGCTCCAGAACCCATCTCTCAGCACCCGGACGTCGCACTCGAAGCGGGATATCTCCCTGAGTCGTTTCATTGTCGAGCGGGTCTCGATAAGAGTGGTCGCGATACTAACCACGGACATGACGAAGATGGCGACCGCGTAGTAGTAATACGAGTCCATCGACCACAGCACCAGACTTGCGATCTGGAAAACGTAGAAGGGATGGAACACCTCGTCGACCAGGAGCCGGAAGACAGACTTTTGCTCGATGTCGATGAGGTTTGACCCAAACACTAGCTCGCGGTTGCTTTTCTCCTCGCTGTCTACACCTTCCTTGACGGCGAGCACGTCGGTCCACAAGGGGTCCTTCCATCCATGGCTCACTCTGAATCTGTCGCCGAGCGGGTGGTAGTAAAATCGCACGTAACGGTAGTTGATTACCCTCAGCTCGTCCAAGATCGGATCGTCGTCAAACTCCAGGGTGTACGCACTCGACGAGAGCTTCTTCCCGGGGTTCCCAAAGACCGTGGAGAGGGCCCGTCCGTAGGGCTTGGAATCAACGTCCAGTATGGCCATCTCGTTCCACTGGTTCTCGATGACCACCCACGACGCCTCCCTAAGCGGCGCCTTCTTTCCAGTCAACCAAACATGCCATCTTGGCAACCACCGAAAAAGGAGCCAAGCCAGCCCGAAAGATGCCACACACATGAATGTATATGCGGTCAGTCCGACGGTGCTGGTCCGAAATCCGGCGATGACAATCATCAGGTCCTCATTTGGCATATACACCTTTTGTGAGAAGCGTCCGCCACCGTAGGCACTCGTCTCGGTCATATTGCTCTCTCGCCGCAATAATCGTGAGTGGACCGAGTGGTGGGAATGAGCCGAGGAGCGTCTGCGCGCGAATGAGTCGTCATCTTGTGATGGTCTGTCGCTGGAGTCTGGACTCTCCTGTGGGAGGAGTACGCCCGTGACTGCCTCGTCGTCGTCTTCGTCGCCAATGTCTACCGCGAAGGGAATCTCGTCCAGGTCCTCGATCGACACGACGCCCTCCTCGGCCAGCAGCGCCTCTCTGTCTAGCTCTTCAGGGTCGTCTGGGTAAAAAGCGAAACTGGTGGTCGAGTCGGCGCGGCTCCGGCGACGGTGAAATGCAGATATGCTCGTGGGTAGGGACTCAGCGACAGGTCCAGAATAAAGCTGGCATTGTGTGTTGTCAGCCAGTGATATTGCGAGCCCGATATTCGCAAAGAGGTCTGGTGCCTTTTCTTTTCCGAGTTGGGGGGGGGGCACCTTCTTACCTCGTCCTGTGCCATCTCTACGTCCTCAAAGATGCTTGAGGTGCTCTGGTTCAAGCTAACCCTCCTGTACAGACCTGGCGAGGGCTGGGTACTGTGGTGGCCATCGCCGGCAGCAGCTTGACCGTCGTCCATCCTGCCTCTGCTCCTGCTCATGCTCCTGCTGCTACTTCTTCTCTCCCCCCCTCTTCCTACTAGGTGCCTGCGATCCAGGTCGGCGCCTTCTGAGTCGTCCATGGCTGGCTAGCTGGCTGGCTGATAGGGGCCTCCTATGGCCTGGACGGAAGAAAGAGGGATTTGAGTTTTTGCATCTGTCCTGCTGCTGGAGCTGGAGGGGTGTGTCGTCTGACCGCGAGCAGCGGCAGGAGATCTGGATGACCTTGAAACTTTCCGATTCAAAAAGAGATAAGGAGGGTCGAAAGCCGTCATAGGCGATAGGGTAGGGCGATCTACAGTGGGTATGCGCTAGAGAACCACTCGGGATGTACTACGGTACAGCGTGGCCCGGCGATTTACAGGTGGCCCGGCGTGCCCAGCTAGTGCTCCAGCACACTATCCGTCACCACCAGCCAAGCATAGTCTTCGGTAGTTTCCCTGAGCATCTGATTCTACATACACAAATAAGCGAGTGCAGGGGACCGCGATGCTGGATATACCCCCACGACGAGTTCCTCGAAAGTCTGCTAGACATGGAGTTTCTATTCAGCATTTCTTGCCGACCCATTTCAACCCAAAGTACCAAGATTTAAACTGGGTTTAGACTTGACAGTAAATCTCCGAGGCTCGCACATGATCCGCTATCAACAAGTCCAGAACCATGATAATACTCAATTTACACGCAAAGGTCAACATGATGAAACTAACTATAGCCATCACGCTGCTATTGGTAGCCTTCCCAGGCGGGACAATCACGACAATAGGACACGCCATCTATCAGTTCGGATAGAGCTTCTTCCCCAAACACAGTAGCAACATGTGCTCTAGTCTGCGGTCCACGGCAACAGCCTCGGGCGGCGACAACAAACGTGCTGGTCCACGCTCTGACGCAGTGCGTGCTGCACGCTTCGCGCAAGTAGGACACCGGAACATTGGCTTTGAAGGGAGGATAGGCAAAGAGAGCAAGCATGTAGGAGTAAAAAGTCAAGGACAATTAATAATACCTACCATGAACACAAGGAACCCACCAAAACCCCCCTGGTGAACTCGCACTCGCGCTCCACACCTCTTGCCAGTCCCTCGACTGCTCGGGCACCTCCGACAGATACCAGCCAGATGACCACTTGTCCACATCGCTGAACCAAAGACTTACAGGCTTGCAGAAGTAGACCTCAGGCGTGTCCGGACCCGGAAGATATAATGCCCAGATGGCTTCGTGTAGCTCGGTGGGGGATGTCTTCAAAGCCGATCATTGCGACGACGACGAAGACACGGGTTGCCTGCCTGTCTGAGAGAGGACGCATGATCATCGAACGAGGTGGGCTAGGGCATGTATTGTATGGAACATGTGAGAAGGTTGGTCTGAGCCCCTCCTTGATGGCCTACCTCAGGTCGACGTACGTACAGTATCATTATAACTCTCACTGCAAGTAGATCAAAGTTAATGACTTGTCAAATGCCAGTCAAGACACGCGCCCGGTCTAACGCAGAAATAAAAGGCCCCAATGTCCTGAAATCGTCTTTTTTTGAATTTCCCTTGCTTTCTTTGTCATTTTCTCTGCCTATCTCTTCACCCCGCACTATTCCATGCAAATAAAACCCAAAGGAGATGAAATGGATGTAAGGACGTATGTATGAACGTATGAATGACGAAACGGGTGAATGGTTCACGCCCCCCGTCAAGTCAAGCCAGCCAAGCCGCGCCCCCCCATAGCATTCACAACATACACATACACGTACAAAACAGGCAATCATACATGGCTTCATTTACCCATTCGGCCGTCTACCACCACCAGTAGCAGCAGCAGCAGCAGCATCATTATTGTCAATGACTCTCGCTCCGGAGATGCCGACACCGCATCGCGCCATCCCTGCTCCTCCCGTTCGTGACATCGCGCAGCGGGAGTCCCCACGAGCCTGATCGTGTCACTGTCGTCGATGGTCTTCTTAAACGGTGACAGCAGAAACGACCGTGGGGACTGCTGAGGAAACGTGGAGGTGGAGAGCCTCAACCCAGGTCGCGCACTCTATGCGCTGGCCTCGATGGGTTCGGGCATCTCGTCTACTTCCTCGAGGGCACCGTTCTCGTATCCGTCCTGTGAGCCGTACTCCATCTTCTCCTGCTGAGCGATGGCCTGGGCCGAGACGATCTCAGCAAGACGCTTGAGACGGGGTGTTTGTAGCCCTGTTCCAACGAATGTTAGTTACGACTGCTGCATCTCGAAAATAATGACTAGGGATCAGGTATCCTTGCTTACATGAAGGCGTGTAGGTCTCGAGCGCGGTGATCACTCGAGGCTCAGCGATCTCGTATGGGCCGCTGTCGTCCATATCGACAGCCTGCAGGAGCAAGACATCGCTCTTCTCAGTGACTCGTGATGCCACAGCCTTCATGATCTCTCCGTTGATCGGCTGCTCGTAGTCGGCAACGAGGTACTGGTTCAGAAGCTTCTGAATTTGGTTGGGAGATAACCTACATCCCCATTAGTACATTTGTTTTTCTTCGCGAACATTCATATAGGGGTGACATACATCCAGCAGATATCCTGGATGATCTCGATATCGTTGAGGGTGGCCTTCTTCAGCTGCAAGAGCTTCGTGGCTTGCTACACAGGTTGTTAGCACTATACATACAAACGTGTGATTGCAGGGCAGTTGGCAGTTGCCCACGACTTACCATCAAGTGCTCGAGCTGTAGGGTGCCCTCGGGCATGTCGTGGCTCTTGCACCACTCCTCAATACGGGTGATGTTGTAGTTGATCTGCAGACCACGCTTCCAGGACAGGAAGTTGCGGCGCATGAGAAGGTCGTTGAAGGCCGTCACGCCGACCAGGCGCAGCAGCTCGGTAATGGTCTGGGTGATGATCGAGTCCTCCAGGTAGTATGCCTTCATGGCACGGAAGACACTGTTCAGCAGGCTGAGCAGGTTGTCCATGCTGTAGGCGGGCTGCGAGTTCGTCTGCAGGAGCTTGCCGAGGAATCTGTTATTCTCGTTCGTGACGAAGCCAGGCAGCGACTGTGACTCGATGATGGCGGGAATGATCATCTTGTTAAGCTTCTTCTTGAGCACCTTCATCCAGGTGTGGTAGATGTTGAACTCCAAGCTCTCCAGATCGTGCTTGACAATCTCCAGCAGCCGATCGTACTCATAGTTGTCGGTCTTCTGTGCCTCGTACCAGTCCTCGGCGAGGAATACGAAGGAGAGCATCTCATGCACGTTAGAGAGCCAGAAGGCACCTGGGTTGATGGCCTCCTCGCCGTCGTGCGCCATGACTTCCTGCTGGATGGACTGCATGACGTTGGCGAGGAAGCGCTCCGACTCCTTGACGAAGCCGTTGTTCCACATCTCGGACGTGACAAGGTTGATGAGGTAGGAGGGAAAGAGGACCTCCTTGTCGGAGGGCGGGGGGTTGGTGTTGGGAGAAGGAATCTTCAGGTTGCGGATCAAGCCCATGGTGACCTCCTCGTTGAGACCCTCCTCGTCTGCCAGCAGGGCCTCAAGCTCCATCTCGATGCTGTCAATGCCCTGCAGGGTAGAGCCGGACATAACGGCCTGGCGACCAGTGACAGCCATGGAGACAGGACGAGGGTTGTAGGCACCGCTGAAGCGGTCGACATCCCGAATCTCGGCTCCGGCGCTGCGCCTCTTCGAAGGCTTCTTGGACGAGACAAGGTTGATAAGGCCGTTCGCCACAGGCTGCACACCGTTGCCGTTGATCTCGCCGTTGATGGGCGCCTGGCGCCTGGCGAGCTCCAGGGCGTCCTGAAGCTCGACAAGCTGCTGGCGCAGGTTGTTCTTCTCGTTCTCGTGGCGAGTAGACTCTGTCTTGAGGACCTCGAGCTCGGTGCTTGAAGTCCGCAGGGACTCCCGCAGCTGCTTCTCCTCGTCCTGCATCCGCTTGACGTTGGCCGCAGACTCCTCGAAGCGTGCCTGCAGGTCCTTCATTTCCTCCTCGAGGACCTGGAGGCGGGCGGCCGAGATACCAGCCTGGTTGGCCTCGGCCTGGAGATCCTTGGTCCTGGCCTCCAGTGCGTTGTGACGTGCCTGCCAAGACTTGATCTGGCCCTGGTAGTTCTCGACCTGGCTCTTGAGCTCCTTGTTCTGGGTCTTCATAGTACCAAGAGACTGAGTAAGCTCGACGACCTTGTTCTCGAGCTTGTACGAGATCTGCTTGAGATCGCGGGCCTCGGTACGCAGCGTCTTGTACTCCTTGCGTGCCACCCGACCGCGCCACAAGGACTGGATGAGGACAACCTTCCTGCGGTATTGCCTCCAGGTGCGGAGAGACCTTCTTGAGCGCCACACCCGCTGGATGAGCAGCACTGCATTGCCAACACGCGTCTCCATGATCTCCTTTCTGCGCAGGTAGCCCTTCATGGCGGCCTGCGCGAGGACGAGGTCGGCCCGGATGCGGAGGAACTTCTTCCTCTCCTTTTGACCACGCCACACACGCTGGATGGTGGTGGCGGCCTTGGTGGTCCGCAGTTCCTGAGCCTGCCTCCTAGCTGCATAGGCTCTGGCAGCGGCCTGGACGCGAACGATGGCCTCGCGGGCATCAAGGTACCTGCGACGATAGTACTTGGCCTTCAGGTTCTTCTGGATCATGATGGCGCAGTCGTTGAGCCTGTTCGTGCGGAGGTTCTCGAGGAATGCCAGCATACCGGCACGGAAGAAGATCTTCGTCAAACCCAGCTGGTACTTGTCTTGGCCTCCTCCAGTGCTCTCTCCGAGAGCCTTGGCTAAGATGGCGCTGGCCATCTGCCTGATCTCCGACGTCCACTGCTTCGACGGCACCAGCATGTAGTACCGCAGTGCAAACTCCTCGTATGTCCACCTCGTAGGGTATCCAGCACAACTAATTCTGACAGTCTCCAGGACACCACAAGCCCGAAGCTGACTCAGAACCATGGGGCCCTCGAACTTCCACGCCTCCTTGGCCTCGTTGGGCTTGATACACCTGATGTAGTGCACGTCCGTGTTATTGATGGTGCTCATCAGCTCGATCAGCGAGGACCGGAAGATTCCACCGAGAGTGGGCTTGCGGTTAACAGCCACGCCGATCTTCCGGCCTGCAGCAGGCTTCACAGAGCTCGAAGTCGCCGACGCAACATCCTTCTCGCGGACGGACGCGGCAGCATCGAGCACTGAGACCAAGAAGCTGTTCTTGCTTGCCCTGAGGACGGCCATATGCTCATCTGGCACAGTGTCACGGTTCTTTTCTATGAAACCCTCCGACTCGTACGTCACGTCGACAGCATAATGGCACACAGTAAAGGCTGACTTGCCAAAGCGAGGCTTCTTGAAGAACTTGCTCTTGTCGCCTGTAGCAAAGTTGGTGTGCAGCTTGGTAACGAACTGATCATCCGAGCCCATGGGCAGCCTGGACTCCTCGTCAAGCAGCGTCAGGATACCCATCTTGCCCTCGATGAGGTCAATGCAGGGCTGGTTGTCCGAGAAGTCGATGAAGGTCCAGTCGATCTTCTCCCTGAGGTACTCCTCCTGCTCCAGCTTGAAGACGTGCTGGTTGAACTCTTGCTGCAGCTTCTCGTTGGCGTAGTTGATACAGAACTGCTCAAACGAGTTCTTGGCGAAATGTTCGAAACCGTAGATATCGAGGACACCGATGAAGGACTTGACCTGGCTCAGCACCTCGTCGGTAGCGAGACTGCGGTTGATGATCTCGACCAGCCAGTCGAACAAGCTAGAGTAGATATATTTGGCGACGGAATCCCGGACGACGATGGCCTGGGCCTGGGACAGGTTGGAGATGATCTTCTCACCCCTAGTGATCAGCTGCTTCTTGACGATCCACTTGGCAAACTCGGTCGCGTCGATTCCGAGGATGGCGCAAGCCCGCTCCAGAGAGGGCTCAGACGGAGCCAGCACACTGTCGTTGCGCGAGGCACCGATCTTGACGTTGCCCAGATGCAGAAGACCGGCCATCATCTTGAGGATCTCGGACTGGGTCGCGTCGTTCACACCGACCGTCGTCAGGGAGTCCATGGTGGCCTTGAACTCGGCCTTGTCGTCGACACCGTCAATGGTCGGGGCGTTGCCCTGGTTGAGGTACTCGAACTGCTCCACCGGCAGGAGGCCCAGCTCGGACTTCTGCGCCTCGGGCATGCCCGCAAGCATCTGGTAGAATATGTGGTAGTTTCGCTCCTTGAGGGGCTGGAAGACCAGTCTTGACCGCTCCAGCAGGTATGTCCTGATCTTTGCGCCGATAATGTTGGTCTCCTTGTCGAACATGATCTCGATGTACTTTCCGAACCGGGACGAGTTGTCATTTCGAGTCGTCTTGGCGTTACCGAACGCTTCCATGATAGGGTTGGTGGCCAGGATCTGCTCTTCCGTCTCGCTCATGGCCTCGGCGCCCTTCTTGGACTTGGCGCCGGGGTTGTCTGGTGATTCACGGGTTGCGAAATACCGCATAATGTACTTAGCACTGACGGTCTTTCCCGCACCGGATTCACCAGACACCACAATCGTCTGGTTCTTGTTGTCCCGGATCATGTCTGCGAAGGCCTCCTCGGCGATCGCGAAGAGATGCGGTGCCTGGGTCGCTCTCTGCTTCCCAGCGTATACCTGGACCATGCCGGGAACGTAGAGGGAGTCGACACGGGCGAAGGGATTGGTAGCTATTAGCACGATACCGGAGTACGTGTAGATCTCTTTCTGGACGTAGCGGAGCCGGATAGCTTGGAGGACTGGAGGGAGCGTTCATGGGTCAGATTTATCAAGCCTGCGGTCAAGACGGGGAGGTTCTGGCGAGATAGATGCGTACCTGCTGGCTCGTTCAGATGGGAGAGGTTGGTCAAGTCATCGCTGGCCTCGAGCATGGTCGGGTTCATCAAAGGGGGCAGCGACTCGTCATTGCCGCTCTCGAGGGCCGCCAGCGTGAGCTTCACCTCTTTTTCCTGTTCAGAATGTCAGAAAGCCCTGCCTAGTCTGTATACAATCGTGCGCCTCTTCCAGGGGAAGCATCTGTAGATTCGTACCTCGCCATTTTCAAGCTGGAAGGTCAAGACCACCTTGTCGCCATCGATCTGTTTCTTTGTGACCTCGGAAGCAACCCAGCCCTCCGTGGCATCGGGCTGCCACGCTCTTGTGCCAACATCGTAATTCGAGGACATGTTCCACGATCTAAAAGGAGCCCTCGTAGGCTAAGGAGATGAGGAGAGGGGCGGTCTGTCGTTGATCGATGTGGAATATGCAAGGACGGATATTCGGCGGAAGTGGTAGGAGGGCTGTCTGTTGAAAGACACTACCGGTAGCAAGGTTGGCGGATGGCGCTGAAAGAAAGAGACATTCGTGATGGGATTACCAAAAGTTTGAGGGGGGTTTGTTCAGAGGGTATCAAGAAGTAGGCAGGAACCAAAAATACAAATCGACACACCACCCGTTGCGTGGTCTCTGAACCAAGAAACCAGCTTTGGGGGTAAGAGGATGATGAATAGAAGGTGGTGAGTTGGATCTTGGTCCCGTACCAACCTCCTGTGTGTGTGTGTGTGTGTGTGTCACCAAGGAGGAGGAGGTCGACGCGTGAAGTTGAAGTACAACAGGTCACTCGTTGTGTGGTTTGGGGAAGGTAGAGGAAAGGAGTCGTTATGCCGTGCCGTGTCGTGTCGTTGTCGTGTCGTCGGTCGAGGACGAGACGGGACGGGAAACGGTGCGGTGTGCTTGCTAGGTTAAGGTTGGGGTGTGTGCAGATAGGTGCATCAAAAGCTGCGACAGGATAGTCTCCGAACAAAGCTAGCCCAGACCAGGTAACAAAAAAAAAAAAAAGCTGCTCTGCTGTTCCCAGGGCCCCCAGGAGATGGTGAGGTGAGTGTTGAGGGTGCCACGCCTCGCTTCGTCTCGCTTCCCAAGTTCATGCGGGCGGTCTGCAGCGTCCCCTCCCTCAGCTTCTGGGGATGGATCTGTAGGCTGATAGGGGGTGGATCGTGCATGCGTGCTCACTGACCGCTCCACGCTTTGCCCGCTAGAGTGGGGCGTGGAGCCCCCTGCTTGGCTGTCACTTGTCCAATGCGACCCGTGGACCCCCAGTGCCGTCAGGTCTAGTATAGAGCTTGGGCCGGTGAGGTGACCTGTTCAGGGCCCCCCCCCTTCCTTCTCCGCGGGTCGTCCACTTAGAACCCTTTTTTTCTGTTTTGCTCCTAAGAGGTCTCGCGTTGTTGGTAGCGAGATCGGATGAGTGAGGGCAATTGGCCTGGTCTATCGCAGGAATGGAACTTTTGATATGTCTCAGTCAATCTTTTTTTCCTCTGGGCTCCTTTGATGTTCCTTAGGCTGCAGCAAAGCAGGTGTGCCATGCCACATGGATGCAGGCTCGAGCTAAAACAATCTATAGTATATGCAGGGGCCGGGTAGCTCAACGCCTGGGTTACAGCCGCGCTAAGAGACCCTAAAAATGGTCCCTAATGGGTGGTGATCCAGCAGCCACTGATGGTGCTGTGCTGGCCTTAAGGGCGGTGGCGGCTCAATAACCAACTGGACGAAACGGCTACGATGCCTTTCTAATTCGTACTGCACTTGACGCACTGCATCCTTTCTGACATGGCTCCTTATAATTTTCTCGAAGTGATACCATCTGAGGAAAAGAGAGTAGTCATATACTACCCCTCTACATACATGGCGTCGCCGAAAAATACTCACAGACAGGTTTACTTTTTCGAAAATGAGATGTCGCTAACAAAGTACTTACGAAAAGCACCCAGATCTTTTGAGAGCCCCTGACGATCGGCCTCCCTGAGGAAGGGGGGGCCTAGGCCTGTTTCCGCCTGCCGACCAGCAATTTCTCTAGCTTCGTGCCACAACCAGAAATCAACACGACGAGAACGATTTCTTAATCTACATGCGATCTTATCAAGACAACCACATTTCAGAATGTACTGCTCGCCTACCTCGGTATGTGACCATCACGGCCCTGCACTACACAACCCCTCAATGCACCCGGGATCTTTGCATGAACACCCTCAATCTCCGGATAACGTGAGGTACACACATCCCAAGACCTGACCGTTGCAAAGGCCGTTCATCAAAGACCCACACGGGCCTGCCGGGTCTTTGGATGTAGCACACCAGCTCGGGCAGCCAGTCTCTTTGTCTTTTTTTCGTTCTCGTCCACCACATGGTGTTAGTATTGAGACAGCCGCAGAAGGGGAGTATATGAGTGAGAACCAGGATGGAAAAGGCCACTTTGACAAATCGGCAGGGTTGTAAAAATGCTCCTGCTATGGTATACCATAGTCTTCCACCCTGGGGCTTGAGAGCCGCGCTACCACCATCACTAGGGCGTGAGGCCTAGACATCGCATCCATCCCCTCTCTGCATGTTGCAGTGCTAGAAAGATAGTACTTTAAACCACGGGGAGGCGATCCGAGGGTCTGAGTCCCCACAGAAACAATGGACTGTCTGTCTGAAGGTTTTGGACCGACCCTTGACTCGAGCGAGAAAGAGGGTGCTCAAGCTGGATGACATTTCGGAATATTCGGAAAACAAAATATGCCGTGTGTCGGCCATTGGTAACGAAGTACCACAAGCGAGTGATTGAGGAGAGAGAGGTCACACGTCCAGGGAGAAAGAGAGAGTGAAATTGCGTTATGAAACTCGTTCTTTTTGAATTGTGCCCTTGTAAATACATCGCTACAGACTCGTCTTAAGAGTGGCCAGATTGCTGTTGAAACATGCGCCTTCTTTCCCGGAAGCTCCTACGTTTTTTAATCACCTTGTTTCTTGTTTCCCCCCCCTCCAAACCTACGCCCATGAGATGGATAAATACCTTCCTTGATTGTTGAATTCTTGTTCTATTTTACCGCCACGAACGGTTACGTTCTCCCCAGCTGACACCTCCCATAGTTTCTTAATCCTTCTTCCCCCCCTCAGATTCAGACTAGAACAGGATGCGGGTCATGATCCTGGAGCTCAAGGAGTTGAGCTCGTCCGAGATACTCTTGAGATCGCTGATGTGCACACCGCTGATATCTGCAATCATGTACGCGATGTCACCCTTGCTGTCACTGGTCTGCTTGTCGATGTTGTGGCCCATCAGGATGCGGTAGATGTCCTTGAGGGCACCAGGCACGTTCTTGTGGATGTAGATGACACGTGCGCTGTTCTGCTCCTCGCGGCCTAGGCTGCGCAGCGTAACCTCGGGTAGGTTGACGCTGCCGACGGTCAGGCCCTGGTTGATGTACCGGACCAGCGCCTCGGAGACCTCGATGCCGATGGCCCGCTGCGCCTCCTCGGTGCTGCCGCCAATGTGCGGCGTAAGGATCAGGTTCTTGAGCCCGCGCAGGTCCTCGGCCCAGGTGTTGAGGTCGTTGGTGAAGTAATCGCCGTTGGCGGCCGGCTCGTGCGGGTAGACGTCGAGGGCGGCGCCCGCAATCTTGCCGCTGCGCATGGCGTTGACAAGGGCAGGGATGTCAACGACGGTGCCGCGGCTGGCGTTGAGCAGGTAGGCGCCCTCCTTCATACGGTTGAGCTGCGGCGCAGAGATCATGTTCTTGGTCTCGGGCGTGGCCGGTACGTGGCAGGTGACAAAGTCGGCCTCCTCGAGAAGGTCGTCGAGCGTGGCTACCTGGCGGGCCGTGCCCAGCGCCATGAGGGTCACGACGTCGTAGTAGATGACGTCCATGCCCATGGCCTCGGCCAGCACAGAGAGCTGCGAGCCGATATGGCCGTACCCGATGATTCCCAGCGTCTTGCCGCGGATCTCCCAGCACTTGGCGCTGACCTTGTTCCAGGTGCCGCGGTGCAGCTCCATGGAGCGGTCGCCCAGCTGCCGGGCCAGCACGATGATTTCAGCGATGATCAGCTCGGCGACACTGCGCGAGTTGGCAAAGGGAGAGTTGAACACGGCGATTCCCTTCTTGGCCGCGTACTCCAGGTCCACCTGGTTGGTGCCGATGCAGAAGCAGCCGATGACGAGCAGGTTCTTAGCTTGAGCCAGGACCTTTTCTGTCAGCTTGGTCTTTGACCGGATGCCAATGACATGCACATCACTATAGCCGGCCCAACCCCTTGTCAGCTTCTCCAGGGTCTCAACATATGGGATGGTAGTCTCCTCATGGTTTGCTCACCGGATCTTCTCGATGAGCTCATCTTCGGGGAGAGATTTCTTGAGAAACTCAACCTGATAGCCCTGCTCCTTCAGGATGTCCTGGCCGCTCTGGTTGACGTTTTCCAAGAGCAGGATCTTGATGTCTGTGGTCTCGAAAGGCTTGAGATGTTTAGCGGTCTCTTCCTGTGCTATAGCTGAGCCCAGGCTGTGAGACAGGCTGTGGAATGTGGCGGTTGGAGAGACGCTGAGGCCGCTGGGTGCCCTGACGGTCCTCTGCGTTGCGTCCCTGATGGGCATCTCTTTTGCTGTTGGAGACATGATGATGATGATGACGACGACGGTGGTGAGAAACTGTGTGAGCGTATGAGTAGGCTATGATACTCAATTGGTTCTCCTCTACTGAGCAGTAAGTAGTGATTCGATGGTCTGAAAGTCACAGCAGCGTGTTCGGAAGATTTCCGTTTTCAGTGTACAGTGAAACGACCTCCGAGAGGTGGCAGGCCTGTACCTTGTGTGATGCAGCTTGCAGCAGGCGACAATCACAATAATATCAACAGCTGGCCGAAGGCTTGCAGTATGCTGTTGTCTCCTCGTCCGGTGAAAGGAATTGTAAGCAGTTTAGAAATTCAAAAGAGACAATTATTCTGAGAGCTTCCACGGCGAGTTTTTGGGAAGCAGTCACTGTCATCAGCCCCTGCCCCGGTGGAGCCAAACTGTGACTAATAATTGGTTTGGCGTCCTTTCCCGCTCTGGAGTGTCCAATGCAGTGGGCGGACGACCACGTCCTAGTGGCATCATGCGCCTTTCAGAAGTCGTGCAGGGTTAGGAGGTTAGGGGCAAAGTCTGCCAACGTGGGTGGTGAAAACTCTTGCGACGATTTCGGAGTTGGTTCATTGGTGTAGTAATTTCACTGCCATAATAAAAACGACACAACAACACCCAGCCTCCATACATGCCAAAACTTGTACACCTCTGCAACAACATCATGGCGGGATGTCTCTTTGTCTATGGTTCTAATACAGTACATGACCTCGAGACTTTTCGGTTCCTTTGGGACAGTGGGGTTTGTCCAAGGGTGCCTCCAGAGGGTTATGTCCTCTGGCACTCTGGACATGGAGCGGGCAGGTGAAGGATTAGTCAACAAGAGTCGGCCCATACGACAAAAAGGCTGGTTGCATGATGTATGGGTTGGACCAGGCTCTGAAGTTTCAATCGAACTGGAGGTGGGGAGGCTCATAACTCTACCGAATAATCTTCCGAGACCTGAGGAAATTGCCGTAACAACAAATACCTGCTCTCACACTCTGGGTCTTTTCTTTCGGCCTGTTTGGCGGCGCTGGTCAGAGCGTGTTCACGCTTTCGCAGTCTCGTGTGTGTCTCATGACTTATGCCCTATGGTGCTGGCAGGACTTCCTCAGAGTGAAGCACCCGTGGAGTCAGCTCGAATGTCAGAGCAACAACACGAAGTGCCGGCTCTGAGGGCGAGCAACACCTTGCAGGCAGTCAAGTCCCGGACAGACTACTGGCAAAGGCCCTGCTCAGACACCCCGCTGTGGCACAGCCTTCTTGTGTGACGAGTTGCTTTGTGGCAAGTGTGGATAAATTTGCTGCGAGGAGCCATGGTATCCTCTGGTAATACGAAGTCTTGCTGTAAGTTGCCGGTCGACCGTCAGACTGCCAACCGAGACTTACCGCTGCAAAGAAATCAGTCATGTCGTGGAAGACCTATACCTAAGTAGGTAAATCTGCGAAAATTTCAAGGGCATCCGAAACCTCGACGTACACAACAACGACAGCAATACTCTGATGAGGGTGTGCAGAAGTTACGACAGGCCCTCTAAAGAGGGGCTACGCTGGGCAGCAGTGCTTGAAAGTGCAGTTTCAGAAGCACCTGTGGGGTCTCTCCGCAGCATGCTAGCCTGTCTGTCATGAGGGAACAGAGCGAGGCGCTGTGAATTGTGCACTACGTAAGTAGAGTGGTATGGAAGCAAACCTGCGGGGCGTCGCCCAGTAGGACGGAAGCATGTACCGATGACTCGTCTCGTGCCCCGGCGAAACCGCTCGGACGTGATGAGCCGTTCAGGTGCTAGGCACACACACGCACACACACACGCACACGGAGCGCACGCCTGCAAGCGCTGTAATTGACAGGGGAGGTCGATGAGTCGCGGGCCAGTTAGTCGCTGCGGCACTGCAGGAATGGTAGTCTGACGGCAGCCAGTCAGTATCGAGAGTGAACACCTCCTTTACTATTCCCTCCTTTTCTGATTCTCAATTTCTTTTCTCTCGGTAAAGGCGGCTCAAAGACGGGGACGCGTAAAATCATAGATGCCTAGTCCTGCCTGATGTTGTCATAGTCGCAGAGGATCAATAATAAAGTGTCGGCTCTAGATGTTGACATGGGCCATGGTTCCACGAGAAGAAAATAAAAAAGACAAGGCAAAAGGACAAGGAAAAGGGAAAGGAAAAAAAAGAAGGGCAGCAGACACAGTAAATCGTCGTGCTTTTTGATGATAAGGATGACTCCTCCATTTACGATGGAACGAAGCAGTTGTGGAGAGCTCTGGCTGTGCTCTGGTCAGTTCTGCCGGCCAAAAAAAATTTACTGTCAGTCATTCAGTCCGTCAGCAAGTGATAGGTAGAACAACCTTGCCGGTGTGTGTGCCATGGCCCTTCGTCCCAACAAAAGATTCGCCCCCCCGCCAAAAGCTGCAAGTGGATGATGCCAGGCCCTGGAGGTGAGGGGGGGGGGGGGATACATTGTACATAGGTACATGCCGCTAGTCCGCTGCACTGTAGGGAACGGTTCCGTTGACGACCTTGAGCCGTTACCAGCCAGCCAGCCCAGCCAGTCAGTGGACAGCATTGCTGCCAGTGCTGTGCCAGTGAGAGCGATTGCGAAGCAAAGGGGACTGGACCAACCCCAGAGAAGACCCCACCCGCGCCTTCTCCAAAATTTCGAAGCGTCCCGCCCGCTACCCAATCCCCTCTACTAGAAAACTATTCATCCACAACAGCTCTTTCCAACACCGCTTTTCCCTTTCCCCCAGGCCAAACTACATCCCACATTTTATCTCCCTTCCTTCAACCCAAGCCTCTCCTCAGCCAACCCATCAATCATCAACAACTCCATCATGGCTGAACCCATCCGAAACAAGCGCCCGGACTTGGCCGTGGCACCGTAAGTAACCCTTACCCCAGTCTGCCCTGGACGGCGCCTGCAACGCGAAAAAACACCGTTCTTCTCTTCGCGATAAGGGAGGAAGGGGGAAAAAAAAGTATCCATCTAGTGATCGTACTGATGATGATGTCCCAGAACTCCTCAAAACACCCCAGCCAATAATGCACCCATCTCATCGCATGCCCAGCAGCCTGGTGTCGATAGCATCAAGGAAGGTTCGTATTAGCCACCGCCTACCCCGCGTCTGTGATATTTGTTGTTGGGAAAACCGACTTGGGGATCGACCGAGGCTGATCGTATCTCGCCACCACAGAGGACCTGGACCGGGCCGCGGCCGCCTCCATCTTTGCTCAGAACCCCAAGCTCGTCCAGATGATCCAGGGCCGCCTCGGCTCCCTTGTCGGCCGTTCCTCCGGTTACATCGAGTCCCTCCCCACACAGGTCAAGAAGCGCGTCGCCGGTCTCAAGGGCATCCAGAAGGAGCACACCAAGCTCGAGGCCGAGTTCCAGGAGGAGGTCCTCCAGCTCGAGAAGAAGTACTTCGCCAAGTTCACTCCTCTTTACGAGAAGCGTGCCGAGATTGTCAACGGCAAGGCCGAGCCTACCGAGGAGGAGATCGCCGCCGGCGAGGAGGAGGATGAGGATGAGGACGACGAGGACGCCAAGGCCGAGGCCTCCGAGAAGGAGAAGGCTCCCGAGTCTAACGAGAACGTCAACGGCATCCCAGAGTTCTGGCTGTCTGCCATGAAGAACCAGATCTCCCTTGCCGAGATGATCACCGACCGTGACGAGGGCGCCCTGAAGCACCTCATCGACATCCGCATGGAGTACCTGGAAAGGCCCGGCTTCCGTCTCATCTTTGAGTTTGACGAGAACGAGTACTTCACCAACAAGATCATCACCAAGACCTACTACTACCAGAATGAGTCTGGCTACGGCGGTGACTTCATCTACGACCACGCCGACGGTGACAAGATCAACTGGAAGGAGGGCAAGGACCTGACGGTCCGTATCGAGCAGAAGAAGCAGCGCAACAAGAGTAAGCCATCCCCCGCAGCGATGATGTCTGCAATCCCGATGATCCTATCAATGCTAACCAAATCAGACACGAAACAAACTCGTATCGTTAAGAAGACTGTCCCCACCGAGTCCTTCTTCAACTTTTTCTCCCCACCCAAGGCGCCCACCGAGGACGACGACGATGCCGCTTCCGACATTGAGGAGCGACTCGAGCTCGACTATCAGCTGGGCGAGGACATCAAGGAGAAGCTGATCCCCCGGGCCATCGATTGGTTCACCGGAGAGGCCCTTGCCTTCGAGGAGCTGGATGAGGAGGATTTTGACGAGGAGGACTTCGATGAGGATGATGACGAGGATGACCTGAGTGATGACCGTGATGAGGACGAGGAATCTGACGAGGACGACGTAAGATAACCCCCCCCCCCCTCTCTTTTTTTCATCCACAATTTCACCACGCACGTACTAACGCTCTCCCTCAGGATGACGGCTCGAAGCCGAAGCAGGAGGCTGCGGAATGCAAGCAGAGCTAAATTCCCAGACATATGCTTGAGATCTTGGATCTTGCATCATCTTCACCTTGGAGTCTAGCTACTCGGCACTTCTCCGCCTGTGGGAGGAGGGTAGCGTCCTGCTGCATGGCCTCCCACGTCCACGTCCTCGGGGTTTTCTGTTTGATCATTACGGTTTGACCCATAGATCATCATAATGCGCGAAAAACGCTTCTCAAGAGATTCGCAGTTGCGTGTGGGTTTTCCCAGCGGCGAAGGGAAAAGAAGGAAGAGGTGGTTCTTTTTTTTTCTAGTCTCGCGCTCCGCGTGTGTTTTAGGACAGGTTATGATCATGGGACCGTCCGCCCACTTGGTTTTCTCGGACCTGGCCCACACTATCGACAGTCTCAGGTTGATCTTATATCACCTACGCACGTACCCTACTTTTCTACATCCGGCCGCACCAGGGGCAGACAAGTGTCACCCATGGTAAAACGGCACATTATTCATCAGGAATGGAAGGAAGAATTCTAAGGCGTTGGCAGAAATACGTTGTCACTCTCAGGCAATCCTGTGCCTCCTTTTCCACAGACCCAGTAATCCAACACACTTTGACACGGCATGCCAGGTTCTATATTGCTGTATTTCATCGCGCGAAGCTGAACCCCCTCCCTGAACCCGCTGGCTCTGGCAAGCCTACCGCCGTTCCAGTGCCACTATAACCCTTACCCTAACCCTTGCATAAGTGGAAATTTTCTTGTTAGATCAAAAGCGAAGCAAATCTGTCTGCATGTATGTAGTGTGAATAAAATGCAGACATAGCAACCGTGAATCTCCCTTGATATCCTCACCAACAACTAACTGCTGTGTGAAGAGCCGCATCCTTGGACTTGCCCCTCTCAAACAGACCCCACACACAGGTCAGAATCTCGCCTCTGGTCTCAACCATTATTTTCTCTGTTCCCAGCTCATTAATTGCATCAGTCGTATCTACGTGGTCAACTCATCATCCAGTCACATCTTCCATCTGCAGGGGGTAGAAAAAATAATTATTAGACACCTCTACCATCATGTCATCAAGATCTCTGCCCAACATAATTATCACGGGAACGCCTGGCACAGGCAAGACGACGCACTGCGAGGTGCTCGCAGAGAAGTGTCCCGAGCTGAAGCACCTGAGCGTGAACCAGGTGGTCAAGGAGAGGGAGTGTCATGAGGGGTGGGATGACGAGTATCAGAGCTGGGTGGTAGATGAGGACAAGGTGCGTCTTGGTTGGATGGAAGCGAAACCCCCCCCCGGGTCCCAGTCATGGCAGCCTGGGAAGTGTGTCTCTTGAAGTTGGGAGGTAGAAAGGCTGACTGTTCAAACCTGTAATAGCTGTTGGACGCTATCGAGGACGAGTGCAAGGCGGGAGGCTGTATCATCGACTGGCATGCGTGCGACCTGTTTCCCAAGAGCTGGATCGACCTCGTGGTGGTGTTGAGGGTGGACTCTGCAGCCCATTACGACCGGCTTGCGGCGAGGTAACTCATCCCTGCCCCCTCCCCTTCAAAGCCTTTCCCCTGTGTTTCTGCTCTGTCTTTTGTCTTCTTGCTATTTCCTGCTTCGTCTTATCGTGCAGGGCTCGTCATTATATCCGTTCCCCCGATGCTGACATTGGAGGGACTAGGAATTATCCCGAGATCAAACTGCAGGAGAACATCGACTCCGAGATTATGGAGGTGCTCCTTCAAGAGGCGCGGGACTCGTACGACGAGGAGATTGTCGTCGAGTTGAAGAGCAACACGAACGAGGATCTGGAGGAGAATGTCGAGAGGATCCAGGCGTGGCTGAAGCAGTGGAAGGAAGATAACAAGGCCTGAATGAGAGAGGATATTCTTGCCTTCAGTCCTGGGAGAAGGGCTGCTTGTCTTCCAGGCCCCGGGAGAGGGAGGGGGGGGGGCGTTTCACCTGAGGGAGTCAGGGCCAGAGGGACGAGGGACCTTGGAAACCAAAAGACCTGCAGAAACGGGATAGGAAGGCGTTCAAAAAGACAAAAAATTGAAATATGATACCCCTAAGCATTTCAACAGCATACTTTCCCTCTTGCGAAGCAGGGCTGTCGACAGCTAATTCGTTCTCCATATGCCAACCTCTGTGGTGAAATGTGCAAACTCACCGGCATCAGGCGTCGAAACCCTGAAGAAAACCCTGACCCTGAGAACGGTTTCCACTCCCCAAAGATATCAAAGTCCAGCAGGCAGAATCACCAACCAGCACGCGCTGATTGCACTCTTCCCTCGTTTCCTCTCCTCGCGTCTTTCCTTTTTGACCTCTCATCTCTTCCCAACATCGAAACCCACCCCACCCTGAGCCGTGGATAAAAATCCCATCATGGCTGCCGCCCACGTTGTCAACTTCATCAGCGGCAACAAGAACAAGCTCGCCGAGGTCAAGGCGATCCTCGAGCCCACGATCCGGGTCGACAGCCAGGCGCTGGACCTTGTCGAGGTGCAGGGGACGCTGGAGGAGGTGACCATCGCAAAGTGCCGGGCCGCGGCCGAGCAGGTATGATATCATATGTGTTTATTTTTCCTTCTTTTTTCCTCTCGCTGTTTTTCAAATTCCGAACTTGACTGACGCGCTTTGCCCCAGGTGGGAGGTCCCGTGCTGGTAGAAGACACATGTCTCTGCTTTGACGCTCTCAAGGGCCTGCCCGGACCATATATGTATGTACAAGGCTCGTCTCCTGATGGTAGCGCGAAGGAGGTCGGAACTGACCGCCCAAAACAGCAAATGGTTCCTCCAAGACCTGGGCCATGAGGGCCTGAACAACCTCCTCGCTGGTTATGAAGACAAGGGTGCCAAGGCCGTCTGCACGTTCGGTTTCTCGCAGGGCCCGGGCCACGAGCCTATTCTGTTTCAGGGCATTACGCAGGTGAGCGCCTCCCCCCCTCCCCTTCACCTGGGTCTTCTTTTCCCTTTAGGCAGTGACCGGTGGAGTAAGGCGAAATGGAAGGAAGAAGAACAACACGGAGTCATCCTCTAACCTGGGAATCTTCTGAAAAACAACAGGGCAAGATTGTGCCGGCAAGGGGGCCAACCAACTTTGGATGGGATCCCATCTTCGAATACGAGGGCAAGACGTGAGTGACTTGACACCAATTGCAGACACATTACACACCCTTTGTGCCCTACAAGAGACTCTGACCAGGATGCAACAGGTATGCCGAGATGGACAAGTCGGAAAAGAACAAAATCTCCCATCGCGGACGAGCGCTCGAGAAGCTGCAGGCATGGTTCAAGCAGCAGGTCTCCTCATAAGACGAAAGCCATCAGCTCAAGCCCTTGCAGTAGTGATGGATTCTTGCATTGGCGTAGAAGAGGCACACTATAGACATAAGACAAGCCACCTTGACCCCCAACAGCATCAAGACCCTGCGGACCTTGGTTCATGAGTAATATGAGGTTCCCTCCGCGGCCCATCCGAGACATACGAGTCTCGCAGACACGTTACGGAACGAAAGGTCGACAATTTGGACCGACAAAAACGCCATATCAATGCATATCTCGGTGGCGTCAGGCCATTCGCTTTGTGTGCCCGTGAAATACAACCATGCCCATACTCTCTCTAATGCCCCGTCTCTCTTTCGCCTCTGTGATCATGGCTCCCTTCTGGCTCCGACCAAAAACGGGAGGCCGCCCTTACACGAGAGTCTATCCGCGACACCCTAACCCATGCTGAAGGTCTTATCGCTGTAGGAACACAAAGAGCAAACAGTGTTTGGTTGAGACATCTTCTTAACTCTGCCGTACGGCGTCTGCGGGTGGCACTAGTCTGTCACAGCATTAGCAAACGCCCCCTTCGTGCCTCCTTCATCGGCAAGATATGGATGGGCCCTCACCGCAGGTACTCGAATTCCCGGAATTGTCTTAGGTACCTATGCCCTCTCCGGTATGCATTCAAGGCCGAGTGCGCGTGCTTATACGTGAACTTCTGGCCGACACGCTGCTTGATGACTGCTGCGTCGTGGAACATGGGGTCGAACACAAGCAGGTTCGCCCTGCCGTTCGTCTCTTTCTCGATGCCCACGATTGTCATCGAGTGGCCCGCGTGTTGGAAATAGATGGGCGGCAGTTTCGTGCACCGTATCCTGTCTCCGGGGCTGTAGACACCCATCGCAAAATACTGCTCCACATGAAAGAGCAGGCAGGATTCCGCCTTACCGGCAACCTGCTTGAACTTGAAGCCCCCCGCCTCGCACTGCACATCTAGGTGTCGGAACATAGCTTGCGCCTCTGGCGTCCCGATGTACTTGCGAGTCCCTCTGACGCCGCCGGTCTCAATACGTCCCTGCTGATTGATTCCACGGTCCCAGGCGGCCTCGATGAACTCCTGTATATCGAAAATGCTCGGCAGTTTTCCGTTAAAATTGTTGTGTGATCCTGGAAATTCGGTGCCGATAATGTAGGAGGACATCATCTGGATGTTGCGATACCCGCAAAACCCGCCCTCACGCCGCAACTTGGACACGTGCTGCACACATGGGTGGCAGAGGTAGGCGTACTCGGTTGACTTAGACTGCTGCAGCATCTGCTTCAAGACCGGTATGATATTCTCGCCGACGACCTGTCCGTCGCGCTTCAGCATCTTGACGAGCCAGTCTGGCATCTTTTTCTCATGGGCAAACCGGCCCAGCTCTGCCTTACCAAGCTGCTTTGGCTGCTTTGCCCCAGCCGGAACAGTGCTGCCCGAGGGGCCAGCTGGCGTGCCATTGGTCTCTGTATTGTTGGATTTGTTCCACTTGGGCATCGGCAGGATGTTTCTCCACGCAAAGATGGCCTTTTTACGGGGGGACTGCGCGGTCACCTCTTCAGAGTCCTGAGATATGTCGCGCGCCGTCAGAGACCGCCGCCGTTTGGCCGACCTCGTGCGGCGGACATCTTCACCGCCAATTTGAGCAGCCTGCCCTGTTGCTGGCGCTGCCTCAGTGTCTGAATGGGCGGTTTCCCCGGACGCCGGATTGGCGGCTGCGCTGCCATCATCAACCTCGTCTGAGTGCAGGTCGAGATGATAGTCGAGCTCATCCCTGATGACAACCTCATTGCAACCCTCGATGGGACACTCCACGTACGCAGTGCCAGCCGCATCTAGGTCCCGTTCGGCAGCATGCTCAGGGTTGGAGAGACCCTCATCTGGTACAAATGGCGACTTCCCTTTTCCCTCATAGTGTTCCGTCTCCAGGTGCTGCAGACGTGTTAGCTGGCTCCATGGAGGATGTGCACGTGCTGCTCTTGGCAGCGGCAACAAGAAGCAACACTCTTTGAAGCAAGACTGCAGATCGTACATACCAACTGTATTGCGTGGACCTCATCCTCCCCCTGTGGGGCCTTGTATCCGCAGAACGGACACACCATAGCCGCATGCTCACCCATGGTGGCCTTGTGAGTTGATGTTTGGTGAGCAAGGTAAATGTGGTTGTGGGTTGAATTGAGATTCCCCGGGAGACCATCAAATGAGGGTTGCCTGGGCCTGTGACTAGGGTTCAATCCCAGGCTATTCTTAGCATGGCCAGCCGGACCTGTCCCCCAAACAGTTTATGACATTTTGAGGATGCACCAGAACAAATGACAAATCTGTTGTGTTTGGGGATCGAGAGAAAGATCAGTCAATTTCTCGGGGGGAGAATGTTGAGTCGAGAGAGTGGCGGTGCAGAAAGACTGTTGGTCATAGTTCTATCCAAAACATGGCGGAAGGCAGGTGCAAATCAGAGTTCCGAGAATGGAAGTGGCGTCCTTGCCTCGTCACGCGGAGCCCATGTAACCGAGATCATTGTTCTAAGCGAGTCTGTACCCATCAACCCCTGAATTCTTTTAACTTATCACCAACTATTTCGTCCATCATAGTCAAGCAGAGGCTAGTCATCAGCTAACATTGATTGATGTGAGTCTCTTGTCATGCCTTCTAATTCTCCCTTCCACAGCATCTTGAGGTATCTGAAATAAAGCCAGGAACCTTGCAAACCCCTGCAACAGCAAGAGGACAAAAAGTCTAGACAGCCGCCTCCTTCAGCTTGTCGGCAACCTTTCCAACTGCATCCGCTGCAGCACCTGCTGCTGACTTGGCAGCCTCCTTGGCCTTGGGAGCCTTGTTGTCCTTGGCCTTCTGCTTCTGGGAGGTGGTGTCCTTGGGGAGTTCCTTGGTGAAGGGAATGAAGTCAGGAGCACCTGGCAGGTATTTTCTCAGAGGTTCAGGAACTCTCAGACCCTAGGTGCCCAGTCAGCAGATGGTTTCCAATGTGCAGGCAGTGGGTATCAATTAGGGCAGACTCACATCCTCAGTCTGGTAGTTCTCCATGATACAGCACATCGCACGGGTAGTGGCACACAATGTGGAGTTGAGGCAGTGGACGTAGGTCTTCTTGACATCCGTCTGCTTCTTGTTGCCATATCTTATCTCAAGGTTTCGAGACTGGTAATCGGTGCAGTTGGAGCATGAGACAAGCTCCTTGTACTCGCCCCTGTCTGGATGTCAGTACTTGATACCACATATTCTGTAGGGCCTTTGAAGGGGGTTTCGCTTACTGGAAAGGGAACCACGCCTCCAGATCAAACTTCTTGGCAGCCTAGATGAAGCAGTCAGCATCACTTGTGCCCAGTGGAGGGTGGGTGTGGGACCTAGGACTCACAGCATTGTTCAGAGCTCCAGACACAATGGAGACAATCTGGTATGGCAGACCCAGGGACTGGTAGAAAGCCTCAGAAGCGCCAATCATGTCATCAAACATCTCCCAGCTCTTCTCCGGGTCAGTGAGAACAAACTGCTCCACCTTCTCAAACTGGTGGACACGGAAGATGCCCCAGGCATCACGACCATGTGCGCCCGCCTCTCTCCGGTAGCAGGTAGAGAAACCAGCGTACTTCAGGGGCAGGTCCGTCTTCTGCAGCCACTCGTCCGCATGGAAGGCAGAGATGGGCTGCTCGCTCGTCGCAATGAGGTACTTGTCGTTCTGGGGAGGGCCGTCCGTGACCTTGTACAGCTCGTCGTCGAACTGCTCGAGCTGCGCCGTCTTGGCCATGACATCCCGCAGCATGAACTGCGGTGCCTGCAGCGCGGTGTAGCCCCGGCTGTTCAGGAACTCCAGGCCGTAGTTGATTAGGGCCTGGTTGAGGAAAGTGCCCCAGTTCTTGAGGAAGTAACCTCTGTGTCCGACGACCTTGACGCCCCGCTCCGGCTCGTATCCGTCTATGCGCGTGAGGACTTCGTGGTGGGACAGGCAGTCGCGCTTCTCGACGGTCACGCCCTCGGGAGCCCAGGTGCGGATCACCTCGTTATTTGCCTCGTCCATGGAGATGGGCACGCTGTCGTGCACGATGTTGCCGACCGAGTTGAGCTTGGCCTTGTACTCGGCCTCCTTGGCGGTGGCCTGGTCTATGAGCTCCTTCTTGGACTTCTCGAGCGCGGCCTTCTCCTGGAGGAGCTCGTCGGCATTCTCCTTGTTCTGTGCATGTGGACAGGCCCTGGTCAGCGAGAACAGCACAGGGATTTGGGTGTAAGGCCATGATCCCGGGGCGGGCTGACCTTCTTCCTCATGCCGATCGCCTTCTGCGTCTCATTGATCTTGCTGTTCAACTGCGTTGCAGCATACAGTGTCTTGCGGTGGTCGTCCCATTGGGAGATGATCTCGTCGACGACCTCAACGGGAGCTCCTCGGCGGCGCTGCGACTCCCTGCAGAGTATCTATTAGCTCTACTGCTCTCCTCTTGTTCGCGCGGGTGGCACAATGGCGAGCTGGCAGCCAGCTGCCTGATTCTTGTGGGTAGGAAGAGCAGACGCACTTGATCTTCTCGGGATTGCCACCCCGCTCGGTAATGAAATCGTTGACGTCGAGCATGTTGGGCAAATAGTTCTCGGTCGATCGTAGGCCGGAGGAAAGGTTCGAACTTCAAGGGGGAGGATTTCGTTCTCTTGTCTTGTCACACGTGGAGGAGGGGAGTCACAATGGCCTTACGAGCGGCCTGGATAAAATATGGTGGGGCAAGGGCAATTGTTTCGCGGGGTTGCTAGGGGCTCCAGGGGTCTGGTGCTTCTTTACCCTAGAGCGCTGAAATCTAGCAGCCGCCAACATAATACTGTACCACCCCCCGGAAGCCACCACTTTCTCATATTGATAGCGACTCAGGCCTTAGCTGCCATCCAGTCTCAATACACAAATTGTTCTCCAAGAAAATCATGGACGAGACTGCGGATATGTAGGACGCTGTAGATCTGCAAAGCAGATTATTCAAGAACAAAACTCCAACTTCCCATTGAAATATAGTTTTTGGACATGTACAATGTGTAGGCCATCGCCCCTGCGAGCATGTTGCGTCTCATCATGATAGTGATCAACATCTAATGTCTCTTGAACAAGCCTTCTGAAAACAGACCTCCTCCTCTACCGGGAAGACACAAAAAAAAAAAAAAAAAAAAATCCGTCATGTGTGTCCATTCATCCGTTCCATCTTACATGCACGGCCATAACAGATTGCCAAGTTGTCGAAAGGGTATTCAACGATGCATGTATGGCGCAGGCACGAAGGCCAGTGTTCCCTTTCCCAAAGAACGTCCAATTATTCAAACAATACCACCCTTCTTGACCGGCTCGAAACTCCGAATGTTGGGGACAAATCAAAAGAGGCCCTTCCAGAGAGTGGTTGCCACGCGACACTCTATCTGGTTGAAGCGGACCTTGCGTTCCGTCTCGTCTCGGCCCATGCCTGTGCCACATATTGTATCCACCAACGATCATTCCGACCTGCCTCTTTACATGACATTGCACTTGCCGCCAGCGGGAGGCTCATTAGGGTTCTGCGCCTTCTCGATCTGTGCAATGAGCAGCTCGAAGGCCTTGCCGACGTTCTCGTTATAGCGGGCGCTGGCCTCGGTCCAGCCGCATTGATATTTCTCGGACAGCTGCTTGCCCTCGTCGGTGCTGACCTGGCGCTGCTCGGGACGCAGATCGGACTTGTTGCCCACGATGACGATGGGGACCCATTCGACTCCCTACCGCAACAATGTCATGTTAGTCAATGACCTGCAAGGCAACACAAGGTCCACATGGGGCAGAGGAAGGGGGGGGGGTTTGTCGGAGGAGGGACTGGATGAGCACGGCACGCACCAAATGGTTCAACAGCTTCTCGCGGATGACCTGGACCATCTCGAACGAGGACTTGGACGCCACGCTGTAGACAAGCACATAACCGTGGATACCGATGAAGTGCTTGCTATTCATGATACTGTACTCATCCTGTCATTACATGTAATCGTTAGCCTCCAAGAAAGCGAAGCCCGCAGTGGCTGCTCCTGACCACGGTCTACGACCATCAGCAGCGCGGAAGAGGTAAGAGACTGACCTGTCCAGCCGTATCGATGATCTCGGTCGAGAACTCCTGGCCCTTATACTTAATAACTTTGCTGAAGGTGTTCTCGATGGTGGGGTAGTAGCTCTCGACGAAATGTCCGTCGACGAACTGGACGGCCAGCGAGGACTTGCCTATTTGCACGTGCGTGGCATGGTCAGCAGGTGATGAGCCCAAAGGAGGTGGCCAGCGCAGCGTTTCGCAGCGACGAACCCCACAGACATGTGAAAGCCTCGTCGGCGCCCAACGAATGGTCGCAAGATCAGAGCAAGCGCGTAACGCGAGAAAGAACAAGACAGCAAATAGAAATGGGCAATAGAACTGTGGAGTGAATAAAGCAAAAAAAAAAAAAAAAAAAAACATATCAGACGAGCTTACCAACTGACCGGCTGCCAACGATGGCCACCTTTCTCGACTTTGAGGGCGCCATCCAGACTCCTTCGTGGACGCGGTCGCGCCACTCGTCGTACCCAACAGTAGTATACTTTAACTTGTGCTCTTTGTCACCTGGAGGACCTATCTCTCAGGTGATGCTAAAAAGGTTGGTTAAAGAATATCAGAGTCTGTGAGAAGCACCCTGATTGGTATTGTAGTGAGAGAAGAACCTCGTCGTGAAGTGGAGGCTGAAGAGAGAATAGATTAAAGGTGGGAGAGTGAATGAGTCGGCGAGATCTGGTGAGGTAATGGCCTCGTTGAAGGGGGTAAGCTCTTAGCCAATTCATGGTGGGGCACCCCTCTGCTGCCCAAGTGTTCATGCTCCAGAACTTTTCTAGAAGGCCTGGCTACCCTTGTCCTCGGCTTCTGGTTGGTGTCTGGGCCACAACCAGGCAGACTACTGTACCTCCAAGATACCGCTCACCGGACCTGCCTACCGCTGCCCGCTCTCTTGGGTTGGAGGGGTCTAGATCAGACCAAATGGGGGGCTGCAAGATCGTCCCGCCAAAGGGTGACATCCGACCAACGCAGTTGTGCACACTAAGGAGCCGTGTTCAGGCTTATGGCGCTTAGCTTCACCACCCAGAGTTCTGTTGGGAATTCAATGCATTGGGATATTCTATGTGTCGAGAGTGCCCTGGGAGACTCTCCTTTCGCCCTTTCTCATATGTCGTAAAGATCGTATTCTGTTAGGTTATCAAACTCGTCCTTCTCGACGGAAAACCCTTCTTAATCCTCCAAATGGGTATGTCCATGTCGGTCAAAGTCCAACGGCCGCAACTAAATAATAAGAAAATAAAAGAAAAGCAGACCAAACAAACAAAAAAGTGAAGTCCGTGCTAAGGGTATCTATAAGGACCATCCAACAATGCTGCTCTTCTACGTAACATGCAGCCAGTTCCTTGCATTCATGCACTGTCACACCCCAGGAATCAGGTGTGGTGCTCCAAGCGCTCGACAAGGCCTTGCAGCTTCGTCGTGAAGCTTGAGTATTGTGACGACTGATCGCCTCCGTCTTGCGCAATCGAATTGTCCGCAGCACGGTGATAGATGATGAACTCGCGAATCGAGTCGAGCAAGGGGGTCATGTTGCCTCCCTTGTGCATCGAGCTGAATCGCTGCCGCACAGGTTCGTACAATGACATGTATCCTAGTAGAAGTGACAGATATCCGAATGCAACATTTAACTGGCTCTTTTCCACAGAGTCGGCCTGTACATCTGCTGTTAGCTTGGTCCTCGTAAATTCTAGTGGCCCCCGCCCCCTTTCGGTCGATACACACCTCAGAAGTAGCCGCATGATGGTCGAGGAAGAGCTTGATGAGCTTATCCAGCGGAGCATTGCCTTCATTTGAGGCATGCAGAAGAGTTTTGCTGGTAGCGCGATCGTTTTCGGAGAAGTTTATCATGATGCCCAGCATGAGCAGCAATGGCTCAAGGTGAACGGTAAAAGCATCGGTGTTGTAGACATTGTTCGTTGCAGTCAGGAAGGTATCACAAAGCGCATTGGCCAGCACCCGTACCGCGCCGTTTTCGATGAATGCCGCAGGAGCATCGTGGTTGTTGTTTGAGGTGTTGAGTGCAAGCTTGAGGCTCAGCATACCAACCTCACCAAAACGACCATTGCACCGGCGCAGAGTAGTCTTCAGAGTGCCCGCAATGATTGGCATGTGCGTGAATGTCCACCGCTCCCTCGAATCACTCTGCATCGCCTGCATCGAGTGCGCTTCGAGTAGCGTGAGCGCCAGGTGGAAATCGATAGACTCGTCCTGATGAGGAAACCCCCATGCGTCGGGAACGGGGGCAGTCTTGAGCAGAGAGAACAGCTGGTCGGTTACTTCAGTGGAGAAGAACTCGTCTCCGACCATTCCTGCGTTCTTAACTACAAGCTCCAGAGCCTTGAGAGCTAGTCTCCTCGGCGACAACATGAATGGCGTTGTCGGCTCCCACACGGGAAGGATGAGCAGTGATGCTTTCAGCTTCATCATTGACTGCTGACCATTCCTTGACAGGTTGCTGGCTCTGTCCTTGGCCAGCGCTTGGACATCGAGTGTGATCTGGAAGAGCCGTCGAAACAGCTCAGAGAAGCCTTGACCTTCAAGCTGGCTGACGATGTGGGTGGATGCGGTGGTCGCCACAAGGGTGATGAGGATGGCCACCAGTGCATAACCAGTGATGACGTCTGTCTCCTTGCCGATCTGCTCGAACAGGCTGGTGTCGCCGTTGTGGTCACGGAACTTTCGGACAAAGCCTTTGTCCTGCATCTTCTGTGAGAGCTCGATCAGGGCATTGCGTCGGCCTGACGACGGCTTGTTGCTGGGGCGCCCGATTCGGGTAAGTAGGTCTTCGATCTCGTCTGCAGACCGGCTGTTGGCCCCAGCCTGCCGGAGCTCGTGAATACTTCGGACTGCACCCTTGGTAAAAGTGTCTTCTTCCTCGTCCTCATCCATGTCGAACTGGGACGGGATGCTAGGCAGTATTGATTCCCGCAGCCATGATGTCTCGTCCACCGTGTCCAGGTCTCCTGTCAATGAACTCTCGGCACGGATGGTTCTGCGAGCGCTGTAGGTGAACTTGGGACCAGTCTTTTTCGCGGATGGGGGACGTCCATAGGTCCTAGCTCTGGACGGCTCTGGAGTGCTAGGAACAGCTGTAGGGCTCTGCAACATCGACAGCCCCTGTGGCTCCGGGGTGGGCGTCCGCCGCACAAGCTGCGGACCTGGTTGCTTCTCCTCCTCCTCGCTGGAGCTCTCGTCAGCCTGAGCTGCCAGCTCGTCGATAAGCCGCCGCTTCTTCCTGGGCGCTGTCTGGTTGAGTGAGTCGCTCATGGTGGGTCCCGGTCTGGTGGATGATGTCCTCTCGTGGCGCGCAACGGGGAAGTTTCGCTGTGGTTGCTGCCTTGGGGAATCAACTGGGCGGAAGGGAATCTGCGTCTGGGTGAGCGACTTCTTGTGATTGTTCTTGCCGGTCAGATCATTGACGCTCTTGCCAGCGCGGAATGCGAACGGTAGAGAAGACCTGCTCTTCGCTATCGTCTCTGCCGTGGGGCTCTTCCTGGATCCCAGAGACACTGTCCTCCTCGGCGGTCTGGCTGCTTTGATAGGTTTGGGAAGGGGAATGGTCTTCGGCGGCGGCATGCGCTCTTCCGTAGAAGAAGGTGGCGAAGGTGGTGTTGAGAAGGCGCGAGAATAAGAAGCCTCCTTCCCCACCGAAGCCCGTCGCTTCTTCGGATTCACAACAGAACCTGCCGCGCGTGCATTGGCCGAGCTAGACTGAGGAGTCATCTCGGAAATGGTGCGCATCTTGTTCAGCTGCGGTCTGGCCCTCTGTTGTTTGAGCTTGTCGAGTGTGACGGCGGGAGATGCGATCTCATCCTCGTCCTCATGAAAGTCCCAGACACTCGATTCGACAGGCGCGGTGGATACACGACCATCTCTTCCTACTTCTTCCTTCTGAGGCTTTCTCTTGAAATGCTTATTATACGTTGTGATCCTCCTCTTTGGGGTCGCGGCCACCCCGAAACCACTTCGTGCGGACATCGTTAACAATCAGGGTATATCGCGATACGGTCGGCGGATCGATATTGGGACGTGCCGAAGAGCAAGTGAGCGTTTTTTAACATTAGACAGCTGTCGGGGTTGAAATTGAGGGGCAATCTGTGTGGCGAAGAGGTGCCTCAAGCCATCGAGGAGCGCCGGTGATGCTCCGCCTGAAATAGAACGCAAAACAATAGCGGAGTGTAAGAACCCGGCGCGTCACTGGCCGCAGTCCTTCTTCTATTGTTCGCTGACGACAATAAATCTTGACTCAGAGGAGATTCAGGTCAACGACAGCGAGAATGACGGTAGATAGTAGGTGGGAAGCTCGGAGGTCACGCAGGGGAGCGAGCATAGATGGGGCATCAATCCAACAACATTGGATGTAGAGTTGTGACCGAATCACGCTTCGGATCAATGCAGGCCCAAGAGGGTGGCCGGAAGCACGTCAATTTTGGACATAAGAACAGGGGTCCTTCATGCTTACCGTTCAGGGGTACGAGCGCTATGGGGGGGGGGGCACTGTCCAGAGGACGACGAGACCCCGGCAGGCACCTACTAGTTAGTATGACAGAAGGTATTCACTCACTGGGCCAACCAGCTCGGTGGCTTGCACTACAGAGTACGGAGTAACACTAGGTGCACTTGTCCCTCCGACCCCGCTGAGTGATAGGCAATTCTTATCGAACCCAGTGGTCCGGTGCCCTCTAAGTGCTGGCAGCTCCAGAAGCTCTCCAGCTCTCTCGACTAGAAAACTGCATCTCAGTTTCCCTTCAGATAGAGTCGGAGTGCTCCCAAATTCAATATCAGACCATTCCCTGACGATAAACATCCACCTCAAGAGGCTAAGAGTCACAGACAATTTCCCAGAGGATCACTCTTACTGAGAACTCTACCACGCATAATCTTTCCAATATCAGGATCCCCACCACACCTTCAGGCCCGGACCCTTCCCATCCACCCATCCTCACCCGTCGACACCTAACCCAAACCTTTGACCATGTCGGCACAGAAAGCGTCTGCGGCTCCAACCCAGACAGTGGGACCAGACTACCGACCGGATTCGCAGAAGCCCAAAGCAACAGTCTCAAAAGAGCCTACTCAAGACAATGTCACCGTCCTCCCCCAGACTCCGCAGCTCATCGCACTCCTCACGTGAGTAGAAGCAACCCCCCCCCAAGGGTGGGAGATTCCTCTGTTGTGAATAAAGACCGGACCTCTTACACCCATGGGCTAGGAAAATTCGTGATAAGAACACGGATCGTGGCGATTTCATCTTCCACTCCAACAGGATCATACGGCTGCTGGTGGAGGAGGGGTTGAACCACCTGCCTACGACGGCCCACACCGTGGTGACGCCCACGGGCCAGCACTACGATGGGCTCTCGTTCCAGGGCAAGATCTGCGGCGTGTCGATCATGCGCGCCGGCGAGTCTATGGAGCAGGGTCTGCGAGAGTGCTGCCGCTCGGTGCGCATCGGCAAGATATTGATCCAGAGGGACGAGGAGACGTGCCAGCCGAAGCTCTTCTACTCAAAGATCCCGGAGGACATTGCTGACAGGTGGGTGTTGCTGCTGGATCCCATGTTTGCTACGGGTGAGTTCCCCTTCGGGCATGGCAATTAGCATGGTCATCATTGTCACGAGGCTCGTGCTGACGGCTCTCCGTGTGGCTAGGCGGCTCCGCGATCATGGCCGTGGACGTCCTCAAGGAGCGTGGTGTTGCTGAGGAGAGGATCCTCTTCCTGAATCTCATTTCCAGCCCAGAGGGCATCGAGAGATTCTCGTCCAGGTTTCCGAAGCTGCATGTCATCACAGCATTTATCGATCAGGTAATCTTCCCCGTTCCTCCTCGTGCCCCCAATCTTGGCCCTCATGTCATGACACCTTATGCTGACCGGTTTTCCCAGGGACTTGATGAGAAGAAGTTCGTGATTGGCCCATCATCATTCCCCTCGTGATCTTGCCGCTAACAGTCTACCAGCTATATCGTTCCCGGACTCGGCGACTTCGGCGACAGGTTCTTTACCATTTAAGAGACCATAGCGTCCATCATAACCAATCTCGAGTCTCTCCTGGCCCAACGAATGCAGGCTGTCGCCCTGCCGAGATCGACAGCCGTGGTCGACGGGCGTGGTGTCGTTCACCTTCCATCAGTGCATGGCCTAGGATTGGTATTGGGTGCACATTCAGTGGTGGCAGTATCCACCCACCGGGCTTGAAGACACTGTTGATGAGCCCAAGTATACTTTTGTTTCTCCAAGTCAGGGCGCGAAACAGCGATCGCCTATGTAGGTAGCAGGGCGCAGAATCGCGGCCGGCTCCAAGAACATAGCCCATATCTCCCTGGCAGAAGAACCATGAATCCGTATTATTATCCCTTTGCTTGCCAGCCGAAAACGTCTCCGCCTCAGTCTTCGATATCATCGCCCACAATATCCTCACCCTCGTAGCGTGGGTTCTCTGGATCGCCTCCGTCGCTAAGGTCGGCGTCGTCACGGTCACGAATCTTCTTGGCTTGAGCACGTGAGGCAGACGTCTCAAGGCTACCGAGCTCCGGCCCCTGGCCACTCTGCGCTGCCAATTCTGCGCATATGCGTTAGTTACTTCTTGTTGCGCTGTTTCGTGAATGTGACCTGTTGCGTGTATCCATTGCTTTTGCGACTGCTTACCGGCAGCATCGACCCAATCCGCGTAGACGTCCACGGCGGCCGAGAGATCTGTTATTTGCAGGTGTTACGATTAGTGACCCAGTCTTTCGTCTGCTGGGAGCAGCCTGGCGGGAGGAAGGAGGAGTCTTACAGTTTATAGGGGTGGTGTAGCGCTGTCCGCAGACCTTGCACTCCAGATAGCCATGACCGAGTTTCTTCTCCAGCTTAACATTGACGGATTTCTCGTGGTTACAGAACAGACAACTGAAGACGGTAGGTAGAGGGTCGCTCTGTAGACGGTTTGCAAAAATATGTCAGTCTTGACCCACTACATCAAGACGATGGTTGGAGGAGGGACGGATGGATAGCATGTCGCAACAATGCAGCGCTGGGCGCAATGTCAGGCTGCCTACCTTCTTTGGGCCCATGGGCTTGCGAGAACTCTTCTTGCGCTTGCCCATTGTCGCAGTGATTCCAGGCGGTATCTGATGTCGCAAATAATGCAGTCACGATAAGAGATGAGACAAAAAGTCTCTCGCCGAGTGGTGGTGGTGATTGTGGTTGGGAAGGGAAAAGAGGATGAATCTTCTTCGCAAACGCCCGCAGACCACTGAACTAAGGGAAGGGTTCAAAGGTGGACAGACGCACTAAGTGCAGTGCTTAGGTGCTCGGGGCTGACCTAAACCATCCAGCCCCAGCACCCCCTCTCTCCTTCCGCCAAACCCCCATCCTTCTCTGCTGAATAAGAGGGAGTGGTCTGTGCCATAGTCGCTATCAGATGCTGTTGGACAGGGGGTACGTCACTTCACAATTCACAGTGGGGGAAGAGCATTGTTCAGTCACGATTTCAAGAGAGGTTACTTTACATTCATTCAAGCACACAAACATAGGAAATCACACAGAATGAGAAGGCGAAGGGAACAGTCATCATACTATGTATGGATATCAGCCTATACCGTGTAGATATCTATTTGTGAGTGATGAATACAACTTGGCTGGTTCAGGGGTTCTGCAGATTGAGGGGGAAAGGGGCGGGCTGGCAGCTGGATCCTCCACAGGCCTACAGTAGTGGCCCCGTGCCCCGGCAAAGTTTCCGCTAGCCGCATGCAACTGCCAATCAATCACCAACCAGGCAGTGACTGAGCTGGGCACCCGTGGCAGCACAACAGGCACTTTGTTGTTCTCCTCCCCCTCCAAGATCCGCTTGAGCTGATTTGATAACATGCCGCGCCGAATCGGCCGGCGAGAGGTGGCCGTGACCACGGGAACTGTGTTTGTATATAAATCTGAGCTCTCCTCCACTGCAGATTGATGAGTTGTTCTCTCCTCTTCTCTCCTTTCTCTCTCTCTCTCTCTCTTCTTTCTTCTTCTTCCTCCTCTCCTCTCCTCTCTTTCTTCTGCTCTTCAGGACTCTTCCAAGACTCCTTAAGACCTTACAGCCGAGTAGAGAGAGATTTGCGGAAGGGAAACATTTGTGTATCTATACACAACGGGTTCATTTCCGGCGTTTTCAAAAAACGAGAACAACCCACTTGCCTAACCTAGCCAACTCATCTAGACGTGTCCCCATCGCGCCTTTTCATCGTGAGCTTCACACAGATCTGTCATCTGCCTCATGATCATCCTCCTCCTCCTCATCCACAGCCACCAGTAGAGTCTGCCCTGTCCCTCTAATCCTTGAGGTTTGCCTTGTGAGCTTAGGACGCCATGGCATCCAGCGGAATCCCAGCCGGCGCCAGCCTCGAGGACGTGATGAGCCAGATCCGGGCCATTCAGCAGAAACAAGATGAGCTCCTCTCTGTCGTGGATGCCATGTCCCAAACAGGCTCCCAGTCGCTTTCGCTCTCCGGTCTGGGCCCGTCCCCCCGTCGCCGCGCTGCGCAAGGAGAACGAGCTGGAGAGCGACGAGAACACCGCCGCCTCATCTGCTGCTGCCCTTGCCTCCAAGCCCACGGCTACTCCTCCTGCCCGCCCTGCCGACGTAGCCGCATCTCCTTTCAGTGCATCATCGCCTACGCAGTCTGGTTTTACCTCGAGAATTATCTTGACGTGGGTCTTAGACATTTCTCCTTCTCGTGCCCAAAAAAAAAAGGGGGGGGGGGTTGGGGAGAGAGACAGAGTGAAGGGCTGACACGTATACTTCAGGACGTATCCCAAGCAGATCGGTATCAAACCTTTCCCTATGAAATGGGGTGCTGCTGAGCCTCTTGAGCGTGGCCCTATTGTCGTGTCTCGCTACTCGTCTACCATTCGGAGGAGAAACGGTGAGTTTTTTGCTGCCTGAATCACCTACAAGGCAATAGATGTACATATGCTGATGATATCTATTTTAGCTATTGGCGGTGAGTGCCCTCTAGCAATATCAGCTCACCAAGAGAATAGCGACTTACAGCAAGGATACAGCTCATGGCGGCTCCTACTCTATCTATTATGCCCTGGCCCTTGCCAGTAAGGAGCTCAAGGCCGACCACAGGTACGAAAGGGTGTAACCATCAAGCAATGTGCATCCAGTGCTCTGGCTGAGAAACTTCAACCTAGACCCGACTTCACCAACACGGAGCCCACAGCGAGCATTGGGCCTTTTCCTCAGTGGGGCGACCCGAAGAAGATCGTGGCCATGGATCCTTGGGGCCATCTCGCCCCGTGGATTTTCAAGGACACGATCGAGAAGGAAGACAGTACGTACTGCTGGAGTGGCTACAGCAACATCATTGGCCTGTTCTCAGGTGTCCTGGCTGACCAGTGCCCGCAGTTGATATCCGACCCACTATCGCGATCACGAAGGCTCACATGAAGGCAAGACCCGAATCCAACGTGACGACTATAAGGTTGTCGGCCCAATATGGACCTCTTACTGATGTTACCACAGCTGCCTGAGCTCGAAGACAGCGTGCGCAGCGGTAGACTGTGAGTCCACTCAAGCTCGTAGGTCCTGAGGGTGTGCTCTATAGCCTCGTTGCTGATTGCTGTCTTTGGCGGTACATAGTGTCCCTGACGGCAAGATCTGCCTGAATGATCAAGGCGAGCTTGCAGTCACCAAGTTTGCGGTCGAGCCTGTCTGGTATCTGCCCGGTGTAGCCGAGCGCTTTGGTATTGGTACGTTTGTCTGAGTGTCTCCCGCCAGCACAGTATAACCTGGCCTTCGTCGCTTGTTCTTGTGCTAATGACCATGCAGATGAGGGCACGCTGAGGAGGTCCCTCTTTGAATATACCGGCGGTAGTTACCCCGAGGTGAGTTGTTCCCACCGTATACTGTGCGAGTCGAGTGGACCGGCCTGACGACAAGAATCTAGTTGATCACCCGCGGTGATATCAAGGTATTCCTGCCACCTATCGGTACGTAATGACGATGCCCACCACAGGTCCTATCCGCTCCTAGACGATCCTCACAATGTGCTGAACTAACATCTTTTCTCTCAGGTGGCCTGACTGTCTACTGCTTCGGAGACCCCGCAAAAATGTCAGATCCCACCAAGAGGCTCGCCCTTCGCATCCACGACGAGGTAAGACACCCGAGCGGCGGAAAGGTTGGACAAGACTCGCGTATAAGGTAGCTTACAAGCCAACGTAGTGTAACGGCAGCGATGTCTTCGGCTCAGACATCTGCACGTGCAGGCCCTACCGTAAGTTGGCCCACACCGTGATGCCTTCCTCTCTTCAGACACACTCGGATCCTACATTGTGCAACGGACGCAAGATTTGGCTGACGGCATGTTTATGTTTGACTTGTTGTAGTCGTCTTCGGCATCGAGGAGGCTGTAAAGGAAGCTCAAAATGGCGGCAGCGGCGTTGTTATCTACTTTAGAAAGGAGGGCCGCGCCCTCGGCGAAGTGACAAAGGTGAGCAACACAAACCATGTCCAGGCCTCGTCTCCTCTCCATCTTCTACGTCTTCTTTTTTCCTTTCTCTTCTTAGCGGCTTGTGCTAATTCAAGGGGGCGAATAACAGTACCGTAAGTGTGACCAGTCGCTACCGAGACCTTTTGTTGATCCGTCCACATCGATCGACTGTCTTGCACGCCAAGCAGAGCGTTCCGATCTGTATACACAGAATGTAATATCTTCAAGGCATCTTCATCTAATAACTCGCCACAGTTGTATACAACGCCCGCAAACGTGGCGAAGACCGCGCCTCGGACTACTTTAAGAGGACCGAAAACGTAGCTGGTGTCAAGGACATGCGTTTCCAGGCTCTGATGCCCGACATCCTGCACTGGCTGGGCATCACGAAAATCGATCGAATGCTTAGCATGAGCAAGTACGTCCTCTCCCCTCCCCCCCCCCCCCTCTTTTTGTCTCAAAATGCATCGAGGTGGCGTGGGATCTGAAATCTTGTCTATGGATCACTCGGAAGCTAACATTGTGTTCGTCTGGGGGTGTAGCATGAAGCACGACGCTATTGTCGGTCAAGGGTGAGTCTTTGTGGCACCCTAGCAAGAGAAAGGATGACTTGAGGAGGTGTCTTGGAACTGGCTCTCGCGTCGTACAAGGCGGGAGGTTTTGCGCTGTTGCCCTCGGTGGCGGTAGTCATGAGCCCCCCAATGATGCTCCAGATCTTACGTTTTACTGACTAATTCTTGTACATTTAGCATTCCTATCCATGAACGTGTTGAGCTGCCAGAGTCCTGGATCCCTGCGGACTCGAGGGTTGAGATCGATGCTAAGATTACGGCCGGTGAGTTCTATGGCGCCCTTCCACACACACACACACACACACACCTCTTATGCGTAGCAACGAATCCCCCCCCCCCTCTTCTTCGAAGAGGAGTATATACTATCCCGTGCTGACTGATCATGACGCAGGCTATTTCACCACCGGACACCGAATGACGGCTGAGGAGCTTCAGGCTGTCCAAGGACGCCTGTGGGAGGAGTAAGCTTATGTCCTTTCCACCTTCTTTCTCACCCTCATCCATCCTTTCTAACTTGACGCTATCTTACTATGCCATTGCACATATGTGGGCGTGTCTGAGAGGATGGATGGATGAAAGGGTAATGTGTCGTCTTCCAGCAACAAGAGCTAACCATGACTTCTTGCAGCGTCGACCATTGATCCACGCAAAAGAGCTAAAGGTGGAAGAAGGAGGCCTCCCAGGCCCGCTGGCTGCCCACCGCTTTCTTGAGTAAGACTCACAGCGCATTGGCCCACCTGTGCGCGGAGGGACCTTACCCCAGATTCATGAGTCCTGGTTCTGTTTCATGCCAATGGGGAAAGGGCGGGCACGCAGGAAAGCAAGAAAGCAACGTGGACTCCAACGATAGGGTGCGGCATCACCAACAGTGCTTCAGGAAGGGGGTCCCGTCGGGTGGCCCGCTCCGTGGGCACGGGTAGTTTCGGACGCACGCACTCTCTTTCTCTCTCTCTCTCTCTTTCTCTCTCGCAAGGACCACCAACATGTATGCTCGGTAGACAGCTCAGATATCATGTACAGCATGTAGACTGCCAAAAGAGAATGTATCTGCTGTCCACCAGGCGGGGAGACGCACCCGGGCGGATCCTGTGAGGCTCCCCCTCCACCCCTGCGGCCACGTTGCTCTCAAAGCTATGTCGCTGTCACCGAGGCCTTCGGCCAATCGGTTTCACCGCACGAGATGTCGCAACTTGAAGTATCCTGAACTTCCTGGCACGTAAGACATAGACAACAAAAGCTCAGACCCTACAACAATGACGTCTGCTGCCACTTGCTAAGGTGGTGCATCAAGAGAGGATACTCGGCAAGCTGTGGTGGGCCGGGCCGTTGGTAGGTCGGGCGCGTGCACTGCAGGCGAGAGTTTGGCTTACCTAAGCCCCAGCTCCTACGGGGAGGAGGTTCTCGAGAGGGCGAGGTGTCATCCAGCAGAAGGCGTAGACAAAAGTGAATGGGGGGACCAATGGAAGGCCATGTCTCTTTACTAGTGAACGACTTTCTCTGTCCACAGACCATTCAGATTGGAGTTTGTTGAGTCCATTAGCATTCAGCTGGCTTGCAGACAGGCACACAGTCAGATTACTGGATTCCGGCGTCTCGGAGCCAGACGGGTAAAGTCCGGGGACGGACCTGGTGGAGGCATTCGTGGTTGTGAATGTCGCTTGAAGACGTGGCTGTCTCCAAGGAACTCCTGCCGACTCTGCATGTCTTCTTTGACAACAACTCTGGAGATCGTTCATCGTGATCTTTGATCCTTCGGAAGGCCCGTCGAGTGTTCAGAGATGGAGTCGGTCTGTTGTGTTGTACGCCCATTTTCAAACAAGCTGAGTTGCTCATGCAGGACCACGCTGCAAGCAGGATCCTGCTGCTGAGAGAGTCGACACGTGGAAGAGGCGATCTCCAACCGCGTATTGATTGGACGCCCAGAAAGTGGATGAAGAAGCAGGAGGGGGGGGGAAAAAAATTCCTTCCGATTTACCCTTCAGATCCTTCCTATTTGCTGTCCCGTTTGCTTCCAGTGCTTCCCATCTCGTTTTGTCCATACTAGTTGGACTTTCCATGTGGATCGATGATCCGTTGTTGAAGTGGCGTGCGTGTGCATGTGCGTGGTAGAGAAGCTTTTCCCACCTCCGCTGGATGCGCTCTGTGCCGGACCAAAGTTGTTCATGGAGGGGGGGACATATCGTGATCATTGCATTGGGTTACTCCTGACCGGCTGCACTGTCGTGCTGACAGCAGGCTCTTCATTCGACGACCCATAGTGGACATGAGTGATCGCCCGGCCAGTCAGCGAAGCTGTGGGGTTGGGGACTTGCAGTGCCGAGTGCTTGCCAGTTGATCAGAGAGGCTGGACCATGGGGGAAAGAGGAGATCCGGAAGACGGAACAGGGTGCCATACGACGTGGTGGGCCATATCCCTTCCCACCGTCCACCATTATGACTGGGCCGCTCGAGCAAGTGGTTGCTAAGAAACTGCTCTTGGTCATCGGTCATCCATGCGGCACCACACCGTAGTGCTGTCGTATCGCCTCTGGCGCGTTCCCCTCCCTTCCCCCTCGTCTTGTTGGAGGAATCATTCTTTCAGCCGAGCCGCGAGAGTGTGCAAGAGGATGCATGCATGAATGCAACGACCCAATTTAGTGGAAGAAAAAAAAGCACCCATGTGTCGCCATGCTGGACACGCAGCACCCGGAAGGAGAGAAAAAGAGAAAAAAAAGGGCACAGTATATAGTATGTAATGAAAAAGCGGGCGGGCCGTGTGCGGCGCTGGCTCGCTGTGACCGACGGTGGACGAGTGAGGTGCCAGAGACGACGGCACCACTGACCAGGTCAGCAAAGACGACTCCAGCAACTCCGGCGGTTTACACTCACCACTGGAGGGGGGGGACCCGCACCACAAGGAGACACAGACCTGTCACCCTCGCCCCACACGTTGCCCCTGGCTGCACCTGGCTGGACCTCCTCCGACTTGGACTCCACCACAGCCACGGTCCAGGCTGCTACCATAGTACACTTTCTTTTTTTCACCATTGTCACGATAGTTTTCCCCTCATCCGAGGGCCCGCCGAAACCATCCAATCGAGCCATTCTGGCACAAATCGACGATTCTAGTCCCCAACGGTCGCAAGCAGTGGTGTGTGTGCTGTAGCACACCTACTGCCCGGGACCCCAGGATCAGATAGTAACCTTCGCCTCTTTCCTGCAGCAAGCACAGCCGGGCGAGGCGGGTGGTTGTTTCCCCCTCTCACATCTTTTCATAACATCCCCCTCGTCTGAAGAGACAGGACTGGTCAGGTCGGGTCTGGTGTGGCACCCAGAGTCGGGTCATAAAAGGCCGTCGGTTGCTGGGGCAGCGAATCCAGAGGGCTTGTCGCTGCAGCCCATTGGCAATAATCAGTTATCCTCGGAGAGTTGGGTTGGTGCTAGACAACGCATCTCTGCCACACACACACACACCCCAAAATGCCACGGACCACTGCTGTTTTGGCACGTGTGTATGGATACAGGCACCCGCCGCGTACAGCCCGCGCCATGGGGCTTACAATGGTACATGGCATAGCGGCCCCCCCTTATCGTTGCTGTGGTATTGGTAGTAAGTGGCCTTGGTAGTGTCGATTCAGGTTTCGTCGTGCACAGGGTACCAGCCATAGCATTTCTGTGTCCCTGCCCGACCCAGCAGCAAGTCTCTGCCTGTGTGCGTGTTGTGTGTGTGTGTGTATGTGTGAGAGAGAGTGTGTGTGTGCCTGTGTGCCTGGAGCTAGGGCCGCGCGAGACAGTCCAGACCCCTGGCGCCCTGCCTGGCTCACCACTCAACAGTCGCACCCGCACTGGTCCCCAGTCCAGTGCTCCCCTACTCTTCTCTCTCTCCCCAGCCGTCTCGTCTCGCCGGCCCAAGGTGGCGGCCACCACCACCACCATCTTTCAAGGCCCCCAAGGGACCTCGTAAAGCTGCAAGCACCACATTTCTTCTATCCTCCTCCTCTAATGTCCACCACTAGCAGGAAAGTGAGGAGACGAGTGGTGTGTAGCACAGTGGGATACCATTGAAAGGTGGCAAGCTCCCCCCCCCCCCAAAAAAGCCGCCGACCGTCTCTGAGGCCGAGGCCAGCCTTGGACACATGAAGCTCTTGGTCCGGTGTGGGATCCATCTCTGACACTCTGTTGTCACCACCCAGAAGACGACAGCCCTGACCGCTTGAGAGGTGAACAGAAACCTTGAACCGTGGAAGGTGGAAGGGGTGCGTGCGGACCTCGCAAGGCCGCCTTGCCGAGTCGAGACCGATGATGGCATTTGCATACTTGTTTCGCTCCTGCTGTGTCTGAATCAAGATGGGCGGGTGGGCACACCTTCCCTGACAGGGGTACGTAGCTTCCTGTACAGTACGTACCCTGGAGTACTTGCGTGATGTACCAAAGCTACGTACTGTGGGGCAACGAGACAGGCATCTCAGCCCAAGTGGGCGAGAGAGGGGACGATGGAGGGCAGGGACAGCGAACCTTGTATCCACCACCCTACGGTACATACTTATAATCTACGCCCAGCGTAGGTGCATGTTGTGATGGCCCGTTCCTCTGCCTGCATCTTGCATATAGCTAGCTATTGCTACTGCATATAGATAAAACACACACTCTCTCCTCCTCCTCTCCCAGACAAGGCCTTTTCGAGTCAAACCATCATCAACTTCCTTCTCTCTCCCTCTCCAACCTGGACCATATACACCATCCTCCCTCTGATCAACAAGATTTCCGAGTCTCTCCCCCCTCCTCATACTCTTCCTCCTCACATAAACTCGAAACTACCCCTCACAGCTCTTCCCAATGCTCGACAATATCCACAGCCTTTCTATCTATATTCCCGCCATATTCCAGCACAACTCGTATCCTGCCTCGGCAACAGACTCCGAAGACGATATGGCCTCACCAACATCAGACTCCCGCCGGAGCTCAAGAGGAGACTCTGGGCGGTCCAACAGCGTCGGCCGACGACCACGGCTCCTACGGTCAAGCAAGACCGAGCCCTCCATTACAGCCACCACAGCGAGCCTGAACGCCCTGGCTACGCCTCAGACCTCGAGAAAGGCCACAGATCTGTTGTCCCAAGTGGCCTTCTCGAGCTCCCCACCAAGCACGGCCTCCCCCCTCTCGAGGAGCCCGGCGTCGATGTATGGGAGTGTGAGCATGGACAGCGTGCCACGTGAGGGTCCTGAGCTGGACGGTTTTACCTGTCACCTAGGTATGTCTTGGAAATGATGGCGTTGGCCTATGTAAGCCATTTATTGATCAATCTGCTAACATCCTACTTCTCTATTTTCTTCTATAGACTCGGACCGCTACATCAGCTTTCCGAGCTTTGACACCTGGGACCCGAACCGCCATGAGGAGGAGCACGAAGAGGCTGAGAGGAAATCACCCTGAGAGAGCCTATGAGGTCATCTTACCAGGATGTTCGGATCTACCTTGAGAAAGACGCCCTCTGTGGCAACGCGCTTTGGTTCGGAACACATGAATTCGACTTGACCATCAAAACGATGGCAGGATGACGACCCCTTCGTCTGCCTATTCCGCAAACGACGGCGGCGTCAAGGGCGACACATACCCCGATTGCGATTCGGCGCATTACTGCGGTCTAGGAGGAGGTCACCACTAGGCCGGCCCGGGGGGCCGAGTGTGAGGATCAAGAGACGATAGGATGGGAGGACGCACAAGATGAGATCATGGATGGTTGGTCGGTAATTTGGGTCACGGTCATTTTTACCAGCTTTTTATTTTTCTTATTCTTTTGTCTTTCTTTCTTGGTTTCTGGCATTTGAGCAAGGCGTCTGAGTTGGAGCGGGGACAACACAGCGGTCCCATGCGATTCTTCATTCCTTGAAGAGAAACCCAGGCTTGGGTTCATTTTTCTTTTCTTGTATATTGATGTTGGAGGCCGTGAGGCAGCGCAAGCGTTGCCTGCAGGACTGACCTGGGACGTCGGCATGAACGGCAAGATTGATGCTTACCAGGGAAAGGAGGCAACTTTGACACCACCTTGGGGGCAGGAGGGTACTGGGTTGGGGTACACCATAGACAAATGACCAGAATGAGCAGGATACTATCCCGATACAGACAAATCAGGAAACACAGTCAACTGTCCACATCTCACCGCGAGGGAGAGAATCCTCACAACCCTGCCTCCTCAACAGGCCACCACGATGCATGAAACGTTCCGCTGGAGCATATTTTCTTCCCTTCCAAACCTTCTCCGTCAGTCCCATGCCCCTGGCGGCAGGCGTGCCCTGGCTTCTGGAACTCCTGACGCTCACAGCCGCAACCAACCGCGGGACTCACCGAGGTGGGTCGCACGGTAGAAGGTTCTCATCCCAAAGTCGCGGGCCAATGACCGAAAGGAGGGTTCCTACCAAAAACCTCACCTTTCTGGGTTGGGTGACTTGTCCGCGTGAGCAACGTGGACCCCAGAGAGAGAGGGGGGGGGGGAAGAGAGAAAGAGAAACCGAGATGGAGACTACGCTCACTGCAGTGAATCGACCGATCGGGATTGAAGGGGGGGAGGGGGGCTGTAATTGTTGGCGCGCTGCTCGATCAAGATCAGGTACGCGAGGCGGTGAGGGAAGGGAAAGGGTTCCTCCCACGCAGGACCGCGCAAGGCAGGGTGAGGTCATTTCTCTTCCGGGGAGGCCGTGTATCCGCGCGTGGGGTGCAGCGGACACGTCCTCGGGGGGAAGAAGAGCACGTGGTAGAGAAGAGCCGAAGGGTGATCAAGACTGATGATGATGATTTCAAAAGAAAGAAAAAAAAAAGAGAAAAAAAGAGGGCCAAGCAGTGGTGCAGACAGAAGCGCGGATATCTATGTGGCCCCGGAGCAGTTGGTTAGTTCCGGCTCCCGTGGAGTTGTGGTTTCTACGTTGCGGGCTGACGATGGTCATGAGGTGAGGTGCGATGGTTCTGATGGAACGCTCTCGTCCTCTCACCGTAATTATGTGTGGGGAGGAGGGGGGGGGAGATCAGGCAGGAGAAAGACAGGAGGTCGTTGATGAGATCGACGCCGCTGGATTCTTGCTGCATATCGTGTGCGGGCGTGTTGTGAAGCTAGAGTGTTGTATTACCTGTTCCTGACGCCGATCACTCTGACAGCGTCGCTCTGAAAACCTGTTGGCAGGTTGGGTGTGTTGTAGTTGTGTGTGGTGATGTGTCGCTGCGGCCCGGCGCCTTACGGAGGCCAAATTCCGACGATCCGGGTGCTTGGGCTGGAGTGTATTCCAGAACGTCTTGGCTACCATGGTACTACTGTCCAGCAGGCATTAGGGATCGACGATCGGGTATTTTACTTGCTCTGAAGATGGTGGACGACTGGCAGGCAGAGAGGTGTTCTCAGTAACCGCGCTCTATAACCAGCTGCCTCTCTCTCTCTCTGACTCTTTCTTTCTCATGAGCGATGTCTTTACGTCTAGCGCATTGATGCAGTTCGACGGTGATTTGGTTGATGCTGAGTAACAGATGGCTGTGAGATTTGCTTAGGCACACGTGCAGCTGGCAGCTTCTAGAGCACACGACCATGTTTGCAGGCATTCAGGATGGATGCAAGTACGATTCATGACAGAGTTGAGGAGGGGGCCGGAAGATAGCGTGGATGAGCCGGCGTACTACTTCAGTAGACATGATGCTTCATTACATGCATTGACAGGTAGAGTATGCTGGTATAGGGAGCAAACTTTGTAGGAAAACTTGTGCATCTAACGGTGTACCGGAATTATGTCGCTCCGTGGTCCGAGCCAGAAAATTGGCAAGGTCTTTTTTTTTTAAAAAAGAAAAAGAAAGAGCACGGACCATTTCACTGCACGTGATTACACTAAATGCGAACGCTTGGACCAACTCCACAGGTCAGTCCCTTCCACTCTGAATTTTTACCTGGGCGAACTTGTAACCAGCTAGACCCCCTCCGCCTCGAAATTTCCAATACCACGATCTCCATCCACCCGACCATCGACAACAATTGACCATCTTTGAGACCTCGACCTCGCGAAGATGGCTGTCGGCAAGTGAGTGAAATGCTCTAATTCCAGCACCCCGAGAACACACGAGGAGCTCCCAAGGATTCGAGACTCGGATGTTGTGTCGAGACGCGGAAGGCGACAGTCCGCTGATGGTTGTGTTTTGATGATAGGAACAAGAGATTGTCCAAGGGCAAGAAGGGTCTCAAGAAGAAGACCGTCGACCCCTTCACCCGCAAGGACTGGTACTCTATCAAGGTACGGATACATACAAAACACCCGGATATCGACGCAGCAGCGTATCGAGACTGACACACGTGCTACAAACAGGCTCCTTCGCCTTTCCAGATCCGAGAGTAAGAGACATCGAATTCCCCGGACTATCGCGATGACGAAGACAATTATAGATTGTGCAAGGTGGAAAGTTATTGACAAAGTATTCTTTCACCTAACAGTGTCGGCAAGACCCTCGTCAACCGCACCACCGGTCTCAAGAACGCCAACGACTCCCTGAAGGGCCGTATCGTTGAGGTTTCCCTGGCCGACCTGCAGAAGGATGAGGACCACGCTTTCCGCAAGATCAAGCTCCGTGTCGATGAGATCCAGGGCAAGAACTGCCTGACCAACTTCCACGGTCTCGACTTCACATCCGACAAGCTGCGGTCGCTCGTGCGCAAGTGGCAGTCCCTGATCGAGTGCAACGTCACTGTCAAGACCACCGATGACTACCTCCTCCGCCTGTTCGCCATTGCTTTCACCAAGCGCCGTCCCAACCAGATCAAGAAGACCACCTACGCCGCCTCGTCTCAGATCCGCGCCATCCGCAAGAAGATGACCGAGATCATCACCCGCGAGGCCGGCAGCTGCACCCTGCAGCAGCTCACCAGCAAGCTCATCCCCGAGGTGATCGGACGCGAGATCGAGAAGGCGACCCAGGGAATCTACCCTCTCCAGAACGTACGTGTGCAGACCGGAAGAAGACCAACAGCAGATCTGGTGGTGATTTGAGGATGCGAGATTCCGGGACAGGTTTGGGCTAACTTTTGTCTCGACATACAGGTTCACATCCGCAAGGTCAAGCTGCTGAAGCAGCCCAAGTTCGACCTGGGCAGCCTGCTCGCCCTCCACGGCGAGTCGACCACGGACGAGCAGGGCCAGAAGGTGGAGCGGGAGTTCAAGGAGCGTGTCCTCGAGGAGGTGTAAAGAGTCGGTGCTGGAGCGGACGAACAAAACTGATTTGGAGTGCGGCATGGACACACGGTTTTTTCCGGCAATACCTTCTCAGGGCATGGGTCTTGCTTTCTCGTTGCATTTGGCGTGGCAAATCAGATCGGTACAGAGGTAGTTATTATGGATACCTGTGCCTTTTTCACCATGAATCCAGGCTGGAACGAATCAAAAAAAGGAAAATCGATCACACAAAATTCTTCAACAAGGGCCGCTTCGAGACAGTGAGATGTGTTTCTTTTCGCTCGCTCCCGATGTACACATATACTTGGATGGCCCTACAACAATCCTGGCGGCTTAGAGCCTGCCTGCGGCTCCGTGCAAAGGCGTACCACCTCGCCTCAGAATAGTAGACATGGCGACAGGGAAAATAGACAGACGGATGGACGGATTTGCAAATGTTCTTGCGGCTCTCTCTCGGTTGTTAATATGTTACCATTGATTGGTAACACTTCATTGTCAAGCAGGCCTTCTACCATGAGTAACCACCCTCGACAGGGCCACAGAATACGGTCCAGGCAGACTCATGACCATATTATTATTGTTGTCCAGAGACCTGTCGGCGCAACTACGTCTTATGTAGTTGGCTATTGCTTGGCTGTCCCGTAGCCCACTGGTGGTGGTCACTTGGTTGGTGTACAAGCCCCCCTTCATGCCAGGCTCTCTTTGTGTGGAGGGGCGGGCAGGAAAATTCAGGCTTCTACAGTAACACAGTGAATGCTACTGACCTCATCATCCCAGTCAGTGTGTACACAGCTCACACCATACCCACCCACACCTGCCTGCTTGCTCTCTTTAATCTCAACCCGTCCAGTCTACCAAGAAATATGACCCAACATTATCCATTATTCTTCGTCACTTTTTGGTGAGGACCTGTATATGGCATCAACACCTTGAGAAGCAGATTTGAAACACTTTTTTGCCGCTACGCTTTGATTTCACCCCATTCCACCACTCGAGAAATGGCATCCGATGATTCCTTGCCGACTTTGAAATTACTACTCATAGGCCCGTCCGGGGCTGGCAAATCGGCGTGTAAGTTAGCAGCCATCTCGACATGCCATCCGTCCCTGCGCGCTGGTATTGGGCGCATGAATTGATTTAAGGCGGTCTAGGGTTGATGCTAATCTGTGACCCACGAGTTCAGTACTGACCAGATACTGTGAGGATGTCTTTGAGCCGGAGAACGCGACTGCGACCATCGGGATAGACTACAAGGTATGTTGGCATGGCAGACATCGAGAGGCCCTTCGCAGCTTTTTTTTTTTTTTTTTTTCCCCTCAATCACTTATGCATGTCTCTCGAGACGGCCCGTACTCTGGCCGTTCTTTCCGGTCTGTGCTCTGACGAGTTGCTCCTGGCGCCCAGATCAAGAAACTATCCGTCCGCGGCAAGGCGCACAGGATAACCCTCTTCGACACAGTGAGTCTCAATCTCTATATGCGCATGCACAAGCCTATAATCCCTCTCTCTCTACTCACCGCACACACATCTCACACACTACCACCACCACCACCATCCCACAGGCCGGCCAGGAACGCTTCCGGACCCTCTCCACCTCGTACTACCGCGGCGCCCACGGCGTCCTCCTCGTCTACGACGTCTCGAGCCGCACCTCGTTCGCCTCCATGGAGAGGTGGTTCGACGAGGCCGAGCTCAACACGGGACCCGGGGTCGCCCTGTACCTGGTCGGGGCCAAGATCGACAAGCCCAACCGGGCGGTGAGCGCGCTGGAGGGTCAGAGGCTTGCGGAGGCGCACGGGGCTAGGTTCTGCGAGGTCAGTGCCAAGACCGGGGAGGACGTGCGGAGGCCGTTTGTTGAGATTGTGGATGAGGTTGTTGCGAGCGGGGTGGAGGCAGGAGGGAGGACCGCTGGGGTGGTGAGGGTTGGTGGTGGTGATGCAGGCGCGGCGGCTTCTGGGTGTTCGTGCTGAGGGGGGGATCCTATGGTCGAGCTTGGAGCTGTGTGTGCGCGTGCGAGGTTTTGACGACTGAATGATCAAGATGGATTAGATGGGATTCATGCACGGCGTTAGAGGATAATTCGGCTTGAATATGATTACACCTCGGACTGTCCCTAAGCATTATCACCAGACTCGCATGATTTCTATATGTTCCCATTCTCTATGACCACCAGATGCATATGAATAGCAACCAATTAACAGCCTGCCTGCGAAGGCTATATGACGACGCTTTCCCATTCTATGAATTTGCCCCAAGCCCCTCTAGAATGCCAACAACAGCCTCCTTGAACGCCCTCGTTATATAGCACCACGCCTACTCCTTCGGGCTCAGGAATCGCACCACGGCTGCTCAGACATCAGCATCTCACCCACAATAACAACAAGAAACTTGCAAACACACAAGAAAGAGAAGCAGACTCACCCTGTCTAAAGGCCTCCGGGTTCTCCGAGATCACCCAGTGCCCCGCCTCCACATCCACCACCTCAAACAGCGGGAAAAACTCCCCCACGACCGGCAGCACCTCGTCCGGCACGTACTTGCTCCTGGTGCCCCTGACAAACAGCGCGGGCCTCTCGAAGCGCGCCTTGCCCGGGTCCTTGTACGGGAAGTCGCCCATGTGCGAGAGGGACCTGCCCAGGATGTCGAGGGGGACGCGGAACTTCTTGGTCCCGTGGGAGGTGTAGAGGTTGCTGAGGAGGAACTGGCGGATGGGGAGGGACTGTGTATGGTCGGTCAGCCTCCTCTGTGTGTGTCGGGTTGCTTGCAACAAAAGAGAGGGGGCGGGGGGGAGGGGAAAGGGGTGAGTGACAGACCTCTTCGTACTCGGCAAGGATCTCGTCAGCCTGCTTCTGCGAGGTTACGCCCGTGTCCTCGATCTTCTTGAGGCCTCGCACGTACTTGGCAAAGTCGGTCGAGAGGATGGCGTCGACGGGGGCGTTGTCGACGGCGACAATGTCCTTGATCATGCGCGGGGACCTGAGAGCCAGGGTCATTGCTGTCTTGGCGCCCCTTCACAGAAGTTCAGCATACTTATTTCTCATCGGACTTCCTCTGAGAGGAGATGGTTTTTGGTGGGCGGGGGAGGGGGGGGGAGGGTGGATATAGATTTCCCATCACCCGCACTCACATCGAGTGTCCTATGAGGGTCGGCTGGTCCAGCTTGTGTTCCTCTATGAAGGCGCCCACGTCCTCTGCCATGGCGGTGTAGTCGTGCCTGTCGTCGTGAGGAGACTCGCCATGGTTGCGGAGGTCCTGAAGTACATCTGTGTGAGCCATAAAATCCTCGAAAGATGCGAAACAAACGCTCGATATTAGTCATATGTGGAAAGGCTTACCAGAGCATATATCGATCTTCCCAGATCCCGGGCAAGGGCCCTACAGAAGAGTAAAAAAAACACAGATTCTCAGCCTCTCATCTCATGCACCCCAGTCTTTCATCACTTCTCATCATCATTCCTATTCAGAAATTTCCTTTCTCCCCACCCGCACCAAAACATACTTGCTAATGCTCCGATTATTCTTCTTGGACCCAAAGAACCCATGAAGGAACAAGATGGGCGACGTCTGGTTCGGGTTCTCAGATACAGGTTTCGCCGGCTCGTGGAGGTCAAAGTGCAGCGGCACCGTCGAGATAGATGACGAGGAACTGCTGTAGAAGGCGTACTGCTGTATCGTCGCAAGTGGTCGGCAGTAGAGGCCGCGCATCAGGACCGGCCGCGCGCCGATTCTGAGTATCATTCTCTCTCTTACTTCTTCAGAGTCGATTATAGGATGTATAGGCTGAAGGATTTTTTTCTTCTCGGGTTTCGTCTTAATTTTGAGGGAAAAAAAGCAGCTTGTCGAGATGAGAATCTGGAATTTGATATGAGCGGGTGCACGGACCCCCCGCGATTCGGCGAACGGGACGATGGTTTGCTAGCGGAGAGAGGCAAGACGAGTTCAATCACACGCGACGGAGCAACATACGGGATAGTCTCTTTTTTTTAATATTTTTTTTTCGAAGACTTTATTCTGAATTCCCTCGGTAGGCTTACCTTTGCGCCTTGAGCATAGATATATATATATATGTTTGACTTACAGTTCTGGTCCGGCTCATCAACCTTTCACCCCCGCGAGGCTCCTCTTCTCTCTGCCCTTGAGGCTGGCCATCATGATTCTTTTTCTTTCTCATTTTTCTCCTTTCTTTTCCTCCAAGGCGTTCTGTCCTCCGCCTGCAATGGAGAGCACGCGCATGCCTTATCCACACAGGAACTCAAACGTCTTCAAATTCTAGGCCTTCCTCGTCGTCATCATCGTCTTCTTCAGCTGCAGGTGCTGCTGGCTCCTCGACTTTGATCTTCTTCGCCGGCCGATCATCTTGATCGGGACTGTCACGCTTCAGCGGAGAGTGACCATTTCCGTTGACCGAGGGCTCCTTCTTGGGGGGCACGCTCGACTGACGAAGCGGCGACGGCGCCGGCTTGAGGCCTTGGCTGGCTGGCACAGGTGTCCCTACGGGAGGAGTGGCGACAACGTCCTCGAAATCATCTTCTTCCTCCTCTTCGTCGTCAGACTCTTCAGCCTTCTTCAGCGCCGCTGCCGCCGCCATCGCCTCCTGCTCCCGCTTGAGGTCTTCCATATAGCTGCTCAACTCCTGGGCCTCCTTGGCATCCAGCCCTTGCTTCTTCTCGTCGGTCTGCTTCTCTGGCTCTGCCTTGACCATGGTCTCTCCTGTCGGTGTTGCTGAGAAGGAGTCTCCGCTGACGGTGCTGTTGGCCATCCACGCCGGCAGGGCATTCTGCTGGGCAATCTTCTCCTTGCGCAGCCGTTCTGCCTCTTTCTCTTCCTCTGTCGGCCCTTCTGATGTCGAGATCTTGATGTCGATCTTCTTGGGTCCTGTATCCGCCAGCCCCTTCACACTGGTCGGTTTGACGTTCTCGACGACGGTTGCCCTGGCGACCTGGTGCTGCTCGTCTCTGTCCACCGGCAGGGCCGTCTCGATGGCGTACTCAAAGTTGTTGTCGGGGACGACGACGCTGTCGATGCGCAGCAGGAGGTCGGTGATGAACTTGAGCTGATTGTTAAGCCTCGTGACCTTTTCGTGGCCCGCAGAGGTCCGGTCGATCTCGTGGCTGAGCACGGCGCCGCACCTCTCGCAGGCAAAACCTAGCCTGCTCGCCATGCTCAAGACCTCGAGCTGGGTATAATCCGCCTTGCACCTCGGACAGACATACTCCTTGCGCTCACTGGCGGGTACGGTGGGGACCTGCATGTCCTTACCCAGCTTGTAGACCCTCCACTTGATGGCGTCAATCGTCTGGCGGTAGTCGATGTAGTAATATGTACGGTTGCTCGGGCGGACGGCGCCCTCTTTGAGCTCTTGTCGTACGTGTCTACAGCCCCCATATTAGCGCCCAAGACTCTTGGGGAAAGAAGATCAATCATCGTCGTCTGTCTCCCACACCGTCCACAACATACATCTGCAGGAACCGCTCCTGCTGCAGCTTATAGCAGAGCTTGTGAAGGTCTTTCATCGCCGTGATGTTCAAGAGGTAGCCCAGGTCATCGTCGCGCAACCTAACCTCCAGCACATCAGCATGTCGCATGACACTCTCTTGCGGGTCACGGGAGGACGCACGCTCCATGGATGACCAGGGCATCCACGATGAGCACAAAGCGGACATCGTAGGGGGGCACGCTGTAGAATGCACGAGCGCAGGAGCGCACAAGCTGCTTCGCGAGATCCATGATAAGGTGCGTGCGTATGTGAGAGAGAGCGTATAGGGACGGTGGGCGGAGGATGGGTTCTTGGGCGATCGCGGCTCGGTCTTCGCAGATCGGTGGCAGGTGTGTGGTGGGAAGCAGAGGCTTCGGTTGGGGGTGGGTTTCGGGCAGGTTATCTATTGACGGTCAGGATTTGATCACAAGACTGGCGAGTAGACGTTCTCGCGCGGCGCGAGGCCCTAAGCCCGTTGGGATGGATGCTAAGGAGCACATACCCGTCACAGAGCCGCCGGCGCAGAGAAGTAGACCCAAAGGGGGCGGCGATACCGATCGCAGTCAAGCCCTTTCGGAAGATGGCGAGAGGAGATCAGCGGGTGGAGAAGGTGTAGTAGATGCTTCGAGGCAGCAGCGATGTGCTACCAAGGCGAAGTCAGGGCTGTCGCAGGATCATGACGGTCGAGGAAGGAAACGCTCAGGGACGGAGCGCGCGTGCTATAATATTGCTTGTGGTTGTGATGCCATCAGGGTGCTCCTATTGTTCTCGTTTCCAGGAACAATGTATGGCCCTCGGGGGCGAGAAGTTTGGGGGAGTGGGAGGGTTTAGAAGCCCAACTTTCTTCAGCAGTAGAAGGCTCCGGGGGAGGGAGTAAGTGGGTTGTGAAAGTGAAGCCTCAATGGCATGCCTAAAATGGCCCAGGAAGCTTTGATAGGGCCCACAACAGTGACTAAGCAGCCCTTGTGCCTGCGCAAGTACTTTTGTACCCCTAGCAGGAACGGCAGGCTACACAGTACTATAGTAGTACTTGTATGTTGCACCTATCCAGGTATGCCTGCATCTGCATAGTCTCCACATGTACCTCCGTACCTCGATGGGTTCAGACCTACATCACCTTTACAGCATTTGTCAATTTATTCTGCAGAATTACACACCTTGTCGTGGTTGAATTCTGAGAAGCCATACTGAAGACTCGCCTCAGAAACTCAGACACCAGTATCTCATTGCTGCTTGCTGAATAGCTGGTCTGTTTATTTGCCTCCTACTGCGTCATGACGGCATTCCAAATCACAGCAGTAATGCCTTCCTCTGCTGCAATTCAGTCGTCTAACGTCTGACAGAGTCACATTTGATGCTACTTATTTGGTGATCCTAGGCAAGAATGAGGTCTGCCAGGTTCGCATAGACACCATACCATGAGTTCATCAGCGATCTTGGTCAGTCATAGCCAACAATAACGACAACAACAACAACCACCACCAAGCACGCCAACCAACACAGCACAACACTAGGGATGGGTGTCAATTTCCCGCCCCTCTACCTCCTGCCCACACACATGAGTGTCGTTGAGCTGGGAGACTGGCAGGCCAAGATTCCGGAAATCTCTCATGATGCTAGCAAAGCAGATTACATTGTCGGCAAGAGTGAGTAAATATGGCAGACCACCGTGCCCTTGATCCACTGATTCCTCGTCGGCTCTCACTTTGTTGAAGGCATGACTGCTTTAGATTGTCTACAGATCATGGAGGCAATATACTGACTCTGCAACCAGTCTCGCAGAAGCAGCGCGCGCAATTCGAACTGCGGAAGCTGGGGCTTCCAGTGGAGGAATATACGCCTGTAGAAGATGACACGCATTCATCTCCCAGGGCAAAGAGGCGCAAACTCCGCGATGTGGAAGAATACGCTTTCTGCAGCGACTCGGACGGTGAAAGTGTTACGTCTGATAATGCCCACTCATCCAAGGTAGACACAGTGAAGGTGGTCCGACTTGCCTGGCTTGAAGATTCCATCCGCAGGGGCGAGCTCATCGGCTACAGAGACTATCTGGTCTTTGAAGCCGTGAAGGAGTCAAGGCAAGATCGAATACCAAGCCCCGAAGACCTGATGCAACGGGCTAGGGATGTGGCGTCGGGATCTTCTCAGACTTTGACTACCCGAGAGAACCCATATCGCAGGCATAGGGGGCCTGCCGGTCACCATGTCAAGGCCCCGCCCCTTGTACCGCACTCCACAACGGACGAGCATGCGATAGCCAACTTACCCCCGGTGCCAGGGTATCTGAAGACGAGTTTCTCATGCCAGAGGTCGACTCGCGTGCATCCGCCGAACGAGAGATTCATCGAGAAGCTGAAGGAAGTCAGGGAACTACGAGCCATCCAGGGAGATGATATCGGCGTCAGAGCGTATTCAAGCGCCATCGCTTCATTGTCGGCGTACCCGTACAAATTACAGAGTGCCATAGGTAAGAGAAGAGAGGGCACGAAGCCCCCCTGGCTACTGTATTTCTGGCTCTGCCACTGACATTAATTACGTTATGTTGCTGACGTTGGTTTGGATCAGAAATTGGACGCCTGCCAGGCTGTGGTGCTAAATTCGCCCGGCTCTTCGAGGAGTACGAGGACACGGGACAGTTACAAGAGCTGCAGGCGGCCGAGACTGACCCAAAGATGACCGTCATCCGGACCTTTTACAATATCTGGGGCGTCTCGGCAGTCACGGCCGAGCAGTTCTACCGAAGAGGCTGGCGAGATCTTGACGACGTTGTCGAGTTCGGCTGGGACTCCATCCACCGGTCACAGCAGATCGGGGTCAAATACTACGATGAGTTCCTCCAGAAGATCGCCCGCGAGGAAACAGAATCCATCGCCAATACGGTCCTAGAGCATGCCAACAGGCTTCGCGAGGGGTTTCAACTGACCGTCGTCGGAGGCTATCGTAGGGGCAAGACAATGAGTGGGGATGTGGACCTCATGTTGAGCCATATGGATGAAGACGCTACTTACAAGTGCATCAAGAAACTCGTGACCAGTCTCATCGATGCAAAGTATATCAGTACGTCCCCAGGCCAGCCGAGGCAAAACTAAAGTGTCTCCCTGAAGTCAATGTTGACAGATCGTTTAGCACACACCCTCACCGTAAGTGAGCACAACTCAGAGCGTGGCCAGCGCCCAACAAGCTTTAAAGGAGCTGCCTCGGGAGGCACGGGCTTCGACACGCTCGACAAGGCCCTCGTCGTCTGGCAGCAACACCAGCTCGAGGGCAGCTGCCCGGCTGCGAGGGCTTCGTCTAGGAACACCAACCCCCACCGGCGGGTGGACATACTGATTAGTCCTTGGAAGACTGTCGGCTGTGCTGTGTTGGGCTGGAGCTCCGAGACCACGTTCCAGCGGGACCTGCGCCGGTACTGCAAGATGAGGGGGCTCAAGTTTGACAGCAGTGGGATCCGATCGCGCCAACCTCCGTTCGATTGGGTTGATCTGGAGGATGGAGGGAGAGGCCCACCCAAGACGATGGAGGAGGCGGAGAAGAGGGTCTTTGAGGGCCTGGAGCTGGAATGGCGGCCGCCGGAGGAGAGATGCACTGGATGAGACGATGTTTTGGGTTAAAGGCAGGCGAGTCTGGTCCCTTGGAAAGGTTATCTGCTCTCGAGGATATGTATGCCTGTCATTATTTGATCAATCCTTGGGTCTTGGTTTTTTTTCTTTTTCTTCTTCTTTTCCTTTTTTACTTCCTTCTGGAGGCCCCTCTCCCACCAATAAAGAAATATATGATCTCGTTGAAGAATTTCGTTTCATAGCCGGTTGTCCTGTTATCTCGAGCATGCCTATCTTGTCAGTTGTCCTAACACACCTAGATGGAGATTCAGAGTTTGGAGGATTCAAACCCCAAGAGTCAAACCAAGGAATGACATGACAGATGAGAATTGCGTCTTCATAGCTTAAGTGACGTGAGTAACCTTTTTTTCTTTTTTCCCTTTTTTTTTTTCTTCTTGCATACCACACCGGACCGCACAGCCTGGCTGCTGATATTTATATAACGCTTGAAAGCATCACACTGCGTCTCTGATCCCTCCGTCCTCTCTACCTCTGTAACCTTTTCCCTCCTTCGCTCTGCCTTCTCTTACGCCTCTTTCCACCAATCTCTTCCTCCCTTCACACAGAAAATATAGGACCTATTCGGGTCTGGAGCAACTCGAAACCCGGTTCTCTCCAAAGCGCCGTCGGTATCGGGCCCATCATATCGCCCGCAATGGCGCTGGATCCACCATAGCCCCAGGCGCGGCCCGCGGGCGGGGGAGTTGCTACCGCTGGACCTGCAGAGGCGCACAGTGGCTCTCGTCAGTCAGTATTATAAGCCGGCCCTGACTCTAGAGCCTAGGTTTGTTACAGGCAGCTGGTAAATTACCAGCTGTGACAGGGGCGTTGCCTGCTGCGGCGCGGGCTGGCCTTTTGGCCCAGGATTTCGGAGACTTTTTGCACGAGGGAATTCAAGCTGTCCGCCTGCGCTGCGTCGCCTTTCCTTGGTTTCTTTGTCATCGTGGGCCCTCACGGCTGGGGTCGTGGTACGCGCGAGTCGGCGCATTCGGATGAAAAGGTGGCCGAAACGTATATCCTTTTTTTTTTTCTTTCTGTTTTTGGCCTGTTTCTTCCTTGCCGGGTCGTCTGGTTGTGTGTGATTCCTGTGCCGAGGAAGGAAAGCAACCTCTCACAAGGTCTGGGCCCTTGCAGCTGGAACCTTTTTAGTGCGATAACGACTGGAGGGTCAGAGGGAAAAAAAAGGCAGGCAACCTCAGACGCGTTGTATGTCGCGGATTCTGGATTTAGGGGCCCTGCGGTGTTTTGGGGGAGAAAGAGGGGGGGGGGTGGTTGTTGTCGTCACTGATTCTTTTATAAATTACCTTGATCGCCAAACGACGTCGTGGCATCTTTTTTTTTTAAAAAGGAAAAAAGGGCCACACTTACTCGGTCAAGTCAAGGTTCTTAATAACTTCAAACCCCTTGAATCATCTAAACCCTCATCCTCCTCGTTACTCAACAGTCAAACTCAATTGATCAATTTTCTCAAACAATTCACTTCATCTCTTCTCCCTTGCTATCGAATATCTACACCAAAATGGCCGTCACTCTTGAGATTCCCAACGAATATGGGTGAGAAGACCTTCTACTTTCACCTCATATATCCTCCTCTACTTGAAAGCTGCGCGTTTGTGGACCCGACGGGAAGAAACAACATGAGATGCTGACCACAACACACAATTACACACACACAGCTACGTCCTCCTCGCCGTCGTCTCTGCGGCCTTTGTGAACACGTGGCACGGCATGCAGACCGGCGCCGCCAGAAAGAAGAGCGTACGTCTCTCTGCGCCCCTCCCCCCCCCACCATCCCTTCCTTTCCCTTCTCCATTGCCCTTAACACACATATAACACAATTCACTCGCTCACCCACATCGAACCCCCCCCAGGGCATCACGTACCCCAACGCCTACGCCACCCCAGAGCAGGCACAAAAGGACCCAGAGGCCTTCCGCCTCAACTGCGCCCAGCGCGCCCACGCCAACTTCACCGAGAACCTCGTCACCTTTCTGCCCAGCCTTCTCATCGCCGGCCTGCGCTTCCCCGTCCCCGCCGCCATCGCCGGGGCCGGCTGGCTGGTGAGCAGGGTTGTGTATACAAAGGGGTATACGAGCAACGCTGGACCCAAGGGCAGAGTAGCGTGAGTAGTTTATTTTTGTTTTTTCTCTTTCTTTCTTTTTGTTCTTTTTTGAAAAGAAGATATGGAAGTGATTAGCAGTTTTTTTCGCTGACGATGAGTATTAAAACTTTGAACAGGGGCTCGCTGGCTGGATACCTGTTCTACCTGCCGCTTATTGGCATGGCTGGTTTCTCGGGTTACAAGCTCATTCAGGGTAACTGAGTGCGCTGCTGACTGAAGAGTGCTTGCTCGGGAGGAGTGGTATGAACGGGAAGAGTTATAGAGGCGGGGAGGACTGGTTGAGAGACAACATAGAGGGGAGAGGTGTGTGTGTGTGTGTCTGTTGCTTTAGAGAGTACTCAAATACGCACCTGGTTCAAGAATCTTATGTACTGATACACAAGCAAGCCATCATGGGCAGAAAAGGGTATATAATCAACGTCACCTATCTGGTGTCTGGGGCTTCACTGCTACACGGGCTTCCCTGAAGTGACATATGACAGTAAAGAAAAGGTAGAAAGAGACTTGGAAGTTATGGATATTCTCTTGATGCTCCTATCCAACTGCCGCTGACTGCTATTCATGATAATGATCCACCATAAAGTAGGGCATGATTCATCGCTCTGTGATATCATTCTGTATAGGGGAAGAAAGAAAAAAAAACATCTTGCCTTGGGGGCCGTTCAACATGCTTCCCAAGTACGCTTGCGTGCCACTCCATGACATTCAACAGTAGAAAATCCACACAAAACGCCTTCGCCATAATAATAATTTTTTTTTTAAAAAAAAAGGAGACCAAACAGCCACATCCCGTGGAATTACTTTCCAACATTGGGCTCGAGTACACGAGTCGTGATACAGAAGCCCACCCCAGCCCCTTTACAGGTCCTCAATTCCTGATGCTCTCATCAATCAGGATCGCTACCTCTTTCTCCGCTTCTTCAGCTCCATCACCTCGTCATACTCCCCGGGCACGGCAAACAGCTCGTCGTTGGACTCGGCGCCCTCGTCGGCGCGCATGTTCTCGATGCCGTCGTTGCCCAGCAAGAAGTCGCCCAGGTACTTGATGGCCTGGAGGATCTCCTCGCCCGTGGGGATGATGTACTCGCTGGGCAGGAGGAAGCCGTAGCTGCCCGTGTCGCGGAGCTTGATCTGGTAGCTGTAGTGGGCGCCCAGCTCGTGGTAGAACCAGTCGATGGCCGCACCGCCGCTGGGCTCGATGCGCAGGCCACCGGCCGAAGAAGAAGACTCGGGGACGGCGCCCTGGCAGGCCGGCTTGACGGCGTAGGTCTCGCCCGAGAACAGGCGGATGGACTTGGCCAGGCCCATGGCGAGCTCCTCCAGCTTCTCCAGGTTGGGCGGGTCCTCGGAGCAGCTGTAGGCGTAGGGGAACAGGATCTGCTGCGAGTACGAGTGCAGGTCGACCAGGCCGACAAAATCGGCGTTGTTGTTCTCGGCCTCTGCCCGGGCCCAGTCGCGGAGGGCCGCGACCTCGACCGACTCCCAGGGCTCGTCGCCGCCGTAGCTCTCGGAGCACGGGTCGTTGGTGTGGCCGGCCCGCGAGCTGCTGTCCCACTCGTAGCCAAAGGCGTGGTCGAGGTCCAGCCCCCGGCAGAACATCATGCTCGTGTGCTGCCTCGACTTGCGCCACAGGCGGTCCGCCGTCCACGTGTACTCGATGCCGTCCGGGTTGAGCTCGGGGATGAAGACGACGTCGTGCGACTGCAGGAACTTGGTGATCAGCATGTCCTTGCCGTAGGACGTGATGAAGGACCAGGCCAGGTAGTTGACCGTCGTCGTCGAGATCCACTCGCGCGCGTGCGAGCCGCCCATCACGACGAGGGTCTTGCGGGGTGTGGTGCGGTCCTGCGACGCGGCCGAGTTGCCGCTGACGACTAGGGCGGGTATGTCGCGTCCCTCGTAGCTCTGGCCGATGGTGGTGTACCGGACAAAGGACGGGAACATAGCCTCGATCAGCCGCATCCATCGCATCACCACCTTGTGCGGCTGGTAGTTGTGGAAGAAATATAGGCTCTCATCGCCGTCGCCCGGCAGGGAGCTGATCAGGTCCAGCCTGAACTTGTGCTCCGGCTTGGACGGGTCCTGAGGCGCCGGCGGGGACGGGTACGAGTCGTAGACGGCAGACGGGAGATCCTCGACCAGAACCCAGTAGGCGGAGGCCAGGGACTCGGGGAGAAGGGTGAGCAGGGGGGCGACCTTGTTCTTCTGTATCCTCAGGTCGACCATGTCATCCCATGACCATATGTCGAGGAACAGCCGCTCTGTGGCCTCGGCGAGCGCCCGCTCCTCCTCGACGGTCGAGGTGTTGAACCGCACGATGATCTCATCCTTGAACATGCGATGCAGGTTGGCCGGCCGCGGATCTGATGTGCCTTTGGCCGAGTGGCCTCCGAAGACTATCTTGACTGCGCTATCTCGAAGCCATGTCAGGTATGGAAAGACAGAGGAGCCAGACCGGGAGGGGTGCGGGTGGTTGTGGTGGCCGTGGCCTGAGCTTGCGGAGACGAGTATCTGGACCGGGGATGCGATGGCGACGAGAACTGCGAATTACGTGGTCAGCCAACAAACACATGTCGGCAGGACGATGAAAAGTGCAATCTCAATTCATTCAGGTCTTGGTCGGGCCACTTACGGAGGGGAAACAGGGTTGACGATGACAGATGCATCTTTTATCGAGGCTGCTTCATTCAGAACTGGGGCCACAAGGCGGTCGTCGCTTCAGTGGTGATAGCCACCAGACCCCAAGCACGTGGACCGTTCACCTCTGGAATTGGACTGCGTGCCGACAGAAAGAGTTGATGTCAAGGTCTTCCTGTTTGCTGCTGTGTCACTTGGTCGTGCGATTTGATTATCGTGGGGATGAAGTTGGTTTTCCGACGTTGCTAAGGTGGCGGTGCTCAATGGCCGCAGTCAGCATAACGGGTACCCACTCACCCACTGTACACTTACCTGTTAGCACCGGTCTACAGCACCAACTGCATGTGACTATGCCTGCTATGGCGCCCACCCCCTCTCCCCCATCCTGCCTGTTGGAGGCCCTGAATCCCAAGGATCCCATGCAACAACGTCTGCAGAGACCATCAGCCACACACAGTCGTGGCCGGCTTCCAGAGCTCTTCCACTTTTCTCTGTCTTCTAACACAGATTCCACGCAATTGGATTCGTCTTTGTCATGAAAGATTCTTGATCCTACAATTTTCTACTCGGCCCTTTTTTTCTTTCCTTTTTTCTTCTTCTTCCCTCTTCAAAGGAGCCACGTCAGGGCCAGGGAGCAAGACCCAATTATCAAAGTTTCCCAGGGCTACAAGAAGGTGAGAAGAAACAAGCATATCATAAAATTAACAAGATATTATTATTTATACATAGGATATACATCGTACAGCATGCTGGTGCCAAGCAGCCTCTGGGGCCAAGGAGTACAGTGAAATTAATCGTAGGCGAAACCTTGGGAAATGTCACCCTCATAAGAGATCTACCTGCTCTGTATTTGTCTAGACCAGAATGAAAAGTACACCGGCTTTACCATGTAATAAGAACATGGTACTTTCTCCTGTAAAAAGGGAGGAGGCTGATATGAGGACCCGACCTGTGGTGGACACACCGGCGACCGTTCAATGGCTGGTGGTGAGGATTCAAATTTACTGGTAATGCGCAGTGCACCGTGCAGAGGCAGGGATCAGCATGCCCATCCACTTTTGCTATTACGGGAACCCCTTGCCATTCCAGAGAATGATGGCAGTTGGGTTGAGTGAATGGCGGAGGGTTGTGCTTCTACTGTTGTGACAGTACAGTACAGTAGGTATCCTGCTCTGCCGGGCACGACTGCTGCTGCTGCTGCTGCTGCTGCTGCCGTTCTCTCCTTCCTCTCGTCTTCCCCTTCCTTCCTCTAAAGGGATCCCAGACCAAGACCAGACCAGACCCAGCTTAGACCAGGACCCAGACCTAGACCCAGGCTCTAGTTACCCTCTTCCTTCCCTGGCCTGGTCAAGGGTTCCTGTCAAGATCTCCTCAAGTCACAGTGGTTGTGGCATCACAACAAGCACTATACTTTTTGCCCTCGTTCAGTAACCCCCCTCACTGTGCTCTCTCTCACACACATCCACACATACCCAAGCCAAGCCAGGCACAGCTCAGCTCAGCCCTGCAGTTGGTCCCTTTTTTTTTTTTTTTTTTTTTACCTTTCCTTTTTGTCCTCTCCTCTTCACAATCTAATCGATCCATCCAAGTCTTGGTGTTATTTTTGTCATTGTCCACTGCTGCTGCTGTTACTGTGATCCTCGTAAGCTGCCTTCATTCAGGACGTGATCATTTCGACAAAATCAAACCCCCCCCCCCCCTTTTTCTTGTACTCCCTCCCCTACGACCAAGCCCTGTCTTGACCCACGGGTGGTTGTAACCTTCATTCAGACCTGCTCGCCTTGTCCTTTCCTCAATCTTGATCCTGCGACCCCGAGAATCCGCCCTGTACACCCACCCTGCCGTGTCTACCTTACCAGCACCACCACCGCCGCCGCCGCCGCCTGGCGACCGAGACACACGCCCGCGACCCAAGACCCTGGACATGGCTGGTGGAGGGATAGAATGATTGCTTGTCTGTGTCTGTCATCAGCTACCAGACCGAGAAGGGACGAGGAGGCGATGGTGGTGATGCCCTTCGCCCTTCACCATGCCGTTCCTTCGCAACAAGCGTGGCACCCTGGCCAGCGAGTCTGAGTTCCGAAGGTCGACAGTCCTCCCAGACGAGTTCAGTCTTGCTCCCGGCGATCCGGTCCTGCGCACAGTGACCTCCAACATCGACCTGCCCACGCTCCGCCTGTCCCCCTCCCATCTCGATGCTGACGTTGGTGCTGCTGCTGATGCAGCCGCCTCCGCCGCCCTGAGCGGCTCGACTCCTTCGATACCTGCTCCCCCCGTCACACCTCCACACGACAGTCCATCCTCATCCTCCTCGACTACCGCTGCCGCCGCAAACCATAACAACAACAACAACAACAACGACAACAACAACAACAACAACAACAACAGCCACAATCACAACAGCGGCAGCAGCAGCAGCAGAAATAACAACAACACCAACACCAACAACAATACCCTCCATCCTCGCGACATCATAGATCGTCCCGACTCCCCCCCAATCCAAGACGAGAACCCAAAACACAAGCGCTTCTCCATGCTGAGGTTTCGCAATGCCTCGGATTCTCAGCTGTCAGCCCGGGCCAAGAAGCAGGCTCATGCTCACGCTGACGAATCCGCGCCCCCAGTACCACGGGGTATGTAGCCATCTTCAACTCTCGATTCTCTCGTTTTCCCCCCAAAGAACACCAATCAATTCTTGAGCGTGTTATTTGCCCCCCCTCGTCTCCCCCCCCTCCCCAAAAAGTTAGGCTAACATGGAATGGACAGCACCGCCCGAGATCATCACCACGGCTCCGACCGTCGACTTCCATACCGTCCCCAGGAAACAGTCGAGGATGTTTGCGCGCCTGACGAGGCGCTCTGGTGAGGAGCTGCGCGCAGAACAGGCGCCTGCGGCCCAGGTCCTCTCCAAGAAGGACAGGAGGAAGTCGTTCATACCAGGGATGCAGTCCAATGGAAAGAAGTCCATCAGCATCGAGGAGTCGGACGCCCTCAGGCCCAAGTCATCCAATGCACATCCCGGCCATATCCGCAATGACGAGCCACCACCTCCGTTACCACTGCCCGGGAGCCGGCTGTCCGAGTCGTCCAGGTCCGAGGAGAGCTCTACGAGCCGCGCCTACACCAACACCCCCACGAGCGCCTCCAACTCGTCGAGCACCAACAACTTCTTCCGCTTGAGGCGAAAGCCGAAACAGCCAGAACCCTTGTTCCCCTTCGCCCACCTGCAGAGACAGCGCAGCCACGACCAGAGCATATCCTCGAACCCATCCTTGCCTCCCTCCACACCCGTCCGCCAGAGCACCTCCTCTACCGCCTCAACCTTCTCTGCGCAACAGACTCCCGTTCCCCGCACCTCGACTGCCGGCGATGGCATGACGACTCCACCCGCCGTCTCCCCCGGCAGGGCAACATACCACAAGCACCAGAACGCTTCGCCCGCCACGGCGCTGTTCAGGCCGCTCTCCCGAAATAGTGGCACATCATCGCCGACCAGGCCGCAATTGAATCTCAGGGGTAGATCGTCCACTATGAGTTCATTAGGCCGAGAATCGCTCGATGACCGACTCGGGCCGCCCCAGTCACGAGCGTCCACCTCGACAACCGGTCGAAAGAGCTTTGGTGACCTGTTGGGAATCAGCAGGTTACGGGGCCCCGAGTCCGCACGCCAGGGAAACGGCACGCCAGCAACGCCGGGGTCTAACACGTCCAAGGATAACTCGCTGAATATACAGCGGGAGTCGGTCTTGCTGCCCGAGAAGCGGGAGGACGAGAACCCAGGGAGGTATCTCGAGCGCCTCGAGGATATCGCCAGCCGCAGCATGATAGCTGCGGCGGTCGCCAAGTCCGCGGACGCGTTCCATCTCGCGGTCCTCCGCAGTTTTATGCGCAGGTTTGGCTTCTTTGGCGACCCCATGGACATGGCCATCCGAAAGCTGCTCATGTCCGCGGAGCTGCCCAAGGAGACGCAGCATATTGACCGTTTTCTGCAAGCCTTTGCGAATCGATATCACGAGTGCAACCCTGGCATCTACGCAAACCCGGAGCAGGCCTACTTTATAGCCTTCTCCCTGCTGATCCTGCATACTGATGTCTTCAACAAGAACAACAAGCACAAGATGCAGAAGCACGACTACATCAAGAACACCAAGGGCGAGGGCATCGCAGATGAGGTGCTCGAGGTCTTTTACGACAACATCACCTACACACCCTTTATACACGTCGAGGACGAGCTCGACATCACGGGGGACCGAGCCTCCAGCCACAAGTCTTCCAAGAAGAAATCCGTCCTCCCGATCCCGACCGCCCCCGAGGCCGCCCTGAAAAAGGCCGCCAAGGAGCCGATCGACCCGTACACCATCATCCTCGACAACAGGCTCGATATCCTGCGGCCAAACTTCAAGGAGGTCATGCACCTGGAGGACCATTTCAACTACGTGGGGACCGCTCCGAACCTCAACCTCAAAGAGCTGCAGAAGACCTTCTTTAGGACAGGGATCCTCCAGATCGTCTCGGCGAGATCGCGTCCGGACGCCTTCATGTCTGAGAAGACGGCCACGAACCCCGCCGAGGCCCAGCCGGGCGTTGTCGACATCAAGGTCACCAAGGTCGGCCTGCTGTGGCGCAAGGATGCCAAGAAGAAGAAGACCAGGTCGCCCTGGCAGGAATGGGGTGCGATCCTCACGGGCGCCCAGCTCTACTTCTTCCGCAACACGGCATGGGTCAAGCACCTCATGCACCAGTACGAATCACACATCAAGGGGGGGCACGACGGGATCCCCATCATATTTAAGCCCCCGCTGGAGAGCTTCAAGCCTGACGCGCTCATGTCGACCGACGGGGCAGTCGCCCTGCTAGACACGTCGTACAAGAAGCACAAGCACGCTTTTGTCTACGTGCGGCACGGCGGCCTCGAAGAGGTCTTGCTTGCAGACGACGAGGACGAGATGAACGACTGGCTGGCCAAGCTCAACTACGCCGCTGCGTTCAGGACCAACGGTGTGCGCATGCGCGGCGTCATGAACGGTACCTATGACGGCCAGGGCCGCAGGTCGCTGAAGAAGGACACGGAAGCGGTGCAGACACCGTCTGGGGAGGTGATGATCGCCCGGGCCAAGGTCGACCAGCAGATGGCCAACGACATTCTCTTCGCGCGCCGCGAGATGATGCTGCACAAGGTGGCCGAGGCCAACGAGAAGCTCCAGGAGGAGGAGAAGAAGCTCGACGACCAGCTGAGGAACGCCCGCCACCTCCAGCTTCTGGCGCCCATCCAGCCCAAGACGCGAGATTCGATGCTCATGTCTGCCGCCCGCATGGCAGCACAGCTGAAGTGGACGCGGGTCGAGATCTGGAGGCTCAAGTGCCATCGCGACATCATGCTGTTGGACCTGGAGGAGGAGCGGCAGATGCTTGGACTCCCAGCCGGCCCCATCTCTGATGCCGTCAGCCCGACCAAACCGGCGCTGGGCCGCGAGGTGTCGAAGACGTCCAAGGCCAGCAGCGGCACGGTCATGCCAAGCCCTCTCGTGCCTGTCGTGACCAACTCGCAGCGCAGCCAGGCGGGCGAGGCCGCGGAGGCGATCTCGGACGATGGCGAGTCGGTTGACAACGAGACGTTCGAGACGCCACCGACAAGTGCCGGACAACCACCCCTGCAGAAGCACCAGAATTCCTGGGAGCTTCCGCCTCTCAACCTCGAGCCGGCCAGGAAAGGTTCAGTGTCAAGCGCCAAGTCATCCCGCCAATCCGTTCCCGTCACGCCGCCACGAACCGCCGCCACCTCGAGCCCCGCACCGGAGCACGCCGCTGCCGACGATGCTCACCCTGAAGAGGACGCCAGCGAACGGGACTTCCTGGAGAAGACGGGCCTGCTTGGCAAGGAGATTACAATGAGCCCTGAGCACGTCGACAAGACGAGGACTCACGACTCTGACCACACGCCAGAGCACGGCCCGCACAGCAACTCGCTCGACAAGGACAAGAGTGACAAGAACAAGATCCGGCGCAGCTTGCAGCGCACCCTTAGGGAGGGTGCCGGCCACCTGTCGCACGCCCGCAGCCGCAAAGGGAAGGAGCCCGCTGCCAGCGGTGTCACGGATGACAACGAAGCCGAGACGCTCACGCGGGCCGCCGGCCCCTTTGTCGTACACGGCAAGAAGGCATCGGTCATCACTTTTGGCTCCGAGCTCCAGAGCCTGTCGCCGGACGAACGTCTCCGCGCACGAAAGTCGTCCCAGATGGAGGACACGCCCATCAATGGTGACGTCCCCGAGGAGGCCACGGCGTCGGGCGGCAGTGGAAGCGGTAACGGGGGTGATTTCCGGGTCTTCCTGCTCTCGGGCCCCAAGAGCAACAACACTACCACCACCGCCGAGCACCGCTCCTCGGCAGCCAGCGCGAGCACGGCGACAGCCAGGAGCTTCCGGGAGCTGCACAGGAAGTACTCGTCGGCCGCGGCGAGGCACTCGACTTCTGCTGGCAACCTCGCCCTCAGCCTTGTCGTGCCGGGCGACGAGGATAGCGACGCGGCTGTCAGCTTCTCTGACGGCAGGCGCAGCCCGCTACCAGTAGAGGAGGTTGAGGAAGAGGACGAGGAGCGCCAGACGGAACCGACCACAGAGTACGAGAAGGTTGACGGTGAAGAAGGCAAGGCAGACGATGAGGGCGAGGGCCAATTCGAAAGCGCAACGATGAACCCCGCGCGTGAGACGCTCTTCTTCACCCCCGAGCCGCCTGCGTCGCCAAAGGCTGAACCGTCCTCTACCGAAAAGGGCAGAGACGAGAATGATGTCGAGGCCCTCGAAGAGGGCAAGAGCAAGGACGAGGTGCCGAGCCCAACCGTACCCGTTTCTGCTTGAGGGGTGTCGCTCACCATCTCCACCATCTACGTCCTCCGACTTCTACACTTATATATCTATATAATCGTTCCTGACGACCTTTGACTGGGTCACCACGAAAGTCCTGACGACATGACTTCGTTTCATTACTTTGCATCCCAAGAAAACTTTTACGATTTGTTTTAATAATGATCATTGGTGTCAGACATGGACGCGACACATCAGCCCGCGCACCGCATCCTCACACAGAAAAAAGCGTTGACTTGGATCCTGCCCACGACTTCTACTTCTGTTTTTCTCTTTCATTTTTCTCTTCTTCTTTCCTCTTGTTTTCTTGTTTGAATCTCTGGGAACGAGAGCGTATGGATGGTACACACCACCACCAAGCTACCCTGCGAAAACTTGTATTTGTGTATATATAGACAGGAACGGGGATCGGCAACCCCAGGGTGAATGGGACATTAAAGCAGGGTCAGGGCAAAGGGGCGGGGGCAATGCGTGGAAAGGGGAAAGGAAGAGAGAGGGAATGCCGATTGATACCTGTTCTGCCTATCTTATTTACCTGGCCAAGGCCATATCATAGCGCAGCGCACACACGTACGTACGTTACATTACCATACCATATCAGAACCAAATGGCAAGGGGTGGTCTGTGATCTCAAGTCATTCGACATGAATAGTGTTGATATCTCTTTCTCTCTCTCTCTCCTGCGTGTGCAATTTGAGTTTCGGGAATCACGAGGGGTGGGAAGCTGTGCCTGGCCACAGCTCCCTCCCTCTCATGTGCATGTGTGTACCATGTTTGTGTTCCTCCTGGGGAGGCTGATCTCCACTTGTGGTCTGTCTAGAGACCAGGCTCTCATGCTTCCTCATCAAGAAAATACTCTCAATGCGTCCCAGAACTATGGTTTGCACATTCGCAATACACCAGGAACCTCAGGTCATTGTCTCAGCTGGCTGCTTCACGACATGCATGCTGCTCATCTGCTCAATGTACTGACAGTCTCTGCCATGTAGCTGTGCCCTTGCTGACATTCATGTCTATATGGTCTGGTTCGGTAGAGTCTGCTGGCTCTAGACATTTTGCTTGGACTTTGGGCCCTGTATCGTTTATGGGGAGAATATTGTTAGAGTGTCAAGTTGGCTGAGCGGATGAATGATCATGACTGATGCATGGCAGCTGTAGTAGGTCCTTCTTGAGAAGTAAGCCACGAAATTAGGGAGAAGGAATACAAGACAGACATCTACGTGGTTGCAGGGTCAACCACAAAATTGGCACGTCCTGTCATGGCTTTGTCCAGCTATCATGTCTAGTGAATGGCAGGTTGACGACTGCCAATCTTCTTGGGGGGGAGGGGGGGGAGGGTGGTGCCTAAGCACTGAGCATTTATTTTTGTCGTGTGCTTTCATCCAATCTCGAAAAAAAGTTCTCACCATCGTTTGTTTACTGCTGCTGGTGCTGCTGATGCTGCTGCTCGATTGAGACACGAGAAGGTTTGTCTCCTTTTCCTTTTCTTCCGCCCAAACGAGCCCTTGGACCATTTGCTCTCCTGACTGTTCCTCTTCTTTCATCAATCTTGTTGGAGCATCAATCTGTCAAGACCTCAATATCTATCTGAAGGAATAGTACTCCTGGAGATCAGTGACTGTTACCTGTCAGAAAGTCACATTGTCGTGTGGTCATCCTACTTGCACCATCACCACCACGACCAAAACAAAAACAACAATAATTGATGCCACCACAATCACAAACTAAGCCGGCTCTTCTTGCTTCATTGTCAGTCCTGCTTTCTGCTTTCTTGTTCAATGCTTGATAGCACTTGATGCTGACTGCTGTTGATACCAGGTCCGAGCTATCTGGCCTGCCTCCTCTTGACACGTTGTGGCACAATATTCAACCTTCCAGCAGATTTTGAGGCTCCTCCTCCTCTGGTGACCCTTGTCATCATTCTCGGCCTCTGAAGAACAGTTGCACATCTGGCAACACTGGACCACATCATGGCTGACACCACGGACAAGAACAACAATGGCAATACTGCCTACTACACCAACATTGCCCTGGTCAGTGATGAAGATGGTGGCAGGATCTCTGGCACTACCAAGGTGAAAGTGCTGGCCACATTCTCCATGCCTGACAAGCCAGGCAGAGTCTACCTCGTGACCAGGCCCGTACCCAGTAGCAGCTCTGCTCCCACCACCGTCGTCCTCGAGTTGGACAAGACTCCTTCTGGCTCTGCAACTTCGTCAACCTCGAGCTCCTCCCACGGCAGTGGTCATGAGAAGAAGACATCCTCCAAGGCTACAAGCTCGTCTCACACCAGTTCTGGCACCTCTGACAGCCTAAACCCTGGCAATGGCCACAAGTCAGCCTCTATCAGCACCAGCAGAAGCAGCCGCAGGCCAGTCACCACTGTTGCAAGCACTTCTCCTGATACTGTCAAGCCCTCAATGGCCACAATGACCACTGCAGCCACTGTGACTCCCATCCAGTCAGGCACCCGGCATGCCATGTCATCACCCACTCCTCATCCAAGCTCCCCGAACGCATTGTCTCCCTCCTCAGCAGCAACCATAGACAGCATGCTTCCTCCTCCTGCTGTCACTACATCACCACACATAGGCCACCTTGACGCACGAGGCACAGCAGGCGTCATCGCTGCAGTTCTGGTTGTAAGTGGTATCATCCTAGGAGTAATCTTCTGCACCTTGATGAGAAAGGTACAGAAGATGAGACACAACAACAACAACGACAACGATGAGGATGGCGATTCCCCCCACCGCGGCTCTCCTTCTCCCCAGCCCTCACTCTCGCCCTCGCCTCTGCGCTCGCCATTCCTCCCACGCCGCAGCTGGCCCGCGAACAGCCGCCTCAGCGTCCTCTCCAGACGCCTAGCCCACCGCCCCCGCCAGAACGCCCCCTCGGCCGCCCACCACGACGACGGCGGCCCGACCTGCAGCGGCGCTCGCAGTCCCGGCTGCGCCACCGCCGCCGTCAACCCCTGTCCCTACGAGGGCCGGTGCTCGGTGCACGACGGCGCAGGCCCAGCGTACCCGCGCGCTTTCGGGCTGTGGGCCAGCCGGCGCGGCCGGTCCGTGGGCGAGGACGGTGGCTCCATCGAGATGCAGGCGGGTGTGGGATGCAGCCAGGTGCCTGTGGGCGTGCGTGGTCAGGAGGGCGGCGCGGCGGCGGTCGAGCTGGAGGGGAGCCCGGTGCCTGTTGCGGTGTCGGTTACGGTCGAGCCGCGGCAGGAGGCGCAGCGCCGTCGGCACCGGCGTCGTCAGCATCGCCATGAGCAGCATCGTCAGGGACGTCAGCGCATGGACCAGCATGAGCAGCAGCAGCAGCAGCAGCAGCAGCTTGAGCAGCAGCAAGAACGCCAACAACGTCAGCAGCCGCAGCAGGAGCAGGGCTACGCTGCGGTCATTGGGTATTATGCTCCCGACCATCAGACGCCGGCCTGGTGATGACCGAGGCCTGAGTATCTGCCTACCCTAGGGTACTTAAGGTGAGAATACCCGAAACGGTCATCAAATGGTTCTTACGGTAGGGTTGAGAACAACAGCCAGAAATCTGGTGGCGGGTTGCTCTTTTCAAACTCGTTTTCCATTTCTTCTTTCTTTTTCAAGGAGTTTCTATTCTTTACGCTTGGACATGCTGGACATCTGGTGGCATTCCTGCAAAGTTGGGAGTTGAAAGACGTTGTTTTTTCTTGTCAAGAGTCTCAACAAAGAACCAGCATGCTGGTTCTGAATTGGTGTTAACTTGAGGAGGATGTTCTTGCTTGGAGCAATGTGTTTAGTCGGGGAAGAATGAATACAGTGCTCAAGTCTTTGAGGGTATTAAGTCTGACTGTCTGGGCAACATTATGGGAATAGGGGTCTATGGAGTAGGTCAGACACAAGGTATCAGTGGAGAGAGATATGGACTCTGCTGACCAGTGGACGCAGAGCATCCTCTGAAGTTGATTATGTTCTGATAGGTACCCTAAGGTACTTTGAGAGAACCGAGGGACTCGGGATGATTCTTGTGGTTAACTGTACACTAATTACTACATCCAAGGCTGTCTGGAAGAGGCACAACACAATATTATTTACATAAAATGACAGTTAACAAGAGAAAGACATGCCCACACCATGTCCGACTCCTTTATATTGTGACTTGTGTGATCTTGTGCCCTCATTCAAACCTTGGACGCAGTCGAAATTATACTACTTATGCCTTCTGCTTATTCCTGGATGACTGAAAAGATTACTGCCTCCGAAACATGCACATATTTTCACCAGAATGCAGACGCAGCACCAAACCATGCCCTTGCAGATATCATCTTTTCTGAACACAACACATATGGAGAACCAGATAGTAGCCAGAGCTCAGGATTGACTCGTGGAATAGATTAGAATCACGCCATTGCACTTCATCTCTGCACCAACACTACTCCTCCGCCCCAGTTCCTTGAAGAAAGCCTATTGATCTGGACTATTCTTTTTCTTCCAGACGTTTAAGTTGGCGTACCTCGGTCTGCATTGTGATCAGATGCTCGAATGCAATCCAAGGCCATCACAGGTAAGAATTACGCAAGTGGTCTCAGTAAACTTAGTTAGATCCAACGTACGAAAACATCTCTGCCTGTCCTGATATTATCTGCTTCTGAACTCTTCAATTTGTTGTTGATCAGACATTGGATCATGCTGTGAAACAGTACATGCTCTATAACACCGTCCGTCCTGTTCATACTGCTATAGGCCTACACTGTAGACCTACTGACTGTCCTTGTCCTCCACGCCTCGGAAAGTCGAGCCTCAAATCCGAGCTGAATAAAGCCTCCCCACTCCACACACTCTCTACCTACAAAGATAGGAAGGACAAGACACCATGCCCCCCTTTCTTTAGCTGATAATAATTCATTCAACCTGGCAAATGAGGCCGCGGGCCAGATGGCCTTGACCTCTCTGGCCCCAATCATGCTCAGCTCTCGTCGAGATGCGGCGTCGAAGCAAAACACAAGCGGCGGCCGCCGAGGCCCCAACACAGGCAATAGTTAGAGAGAAAGAAAGAAAAAAGGTCAAGGGGCCGTTCTGGACTGAGTGGGGACCCACGTGTTTCCCCCCCCCCCCCCTCTTTTTTTTTTTTTTTCAGATTCCGCAATGACAGCTTCACGACATACATACACACGGACTCACTGGAACGTTCTCTTCATCTCTCCTTGGTCTAGATACGATGGACCTCACGATGCGGACGGACCCGGAGCATATTTGCCTAGCTTGGTGGAAGGGGGAAGGGGGGGGGGGTCTTGCCACAGAGAGAGATAGAAAGAAACCGTAAAGATTAAATAGTAGACGATGGCGTCTTGGGTTTGGGAGAGTAGAAGGGCCTTAGAATGAATCTCGACCCTTCACGATGATGGGGTAACCCTTGCACAGCTAGCTGGCAGAGAGCGTTCACGTCGTGATTACCGAACTCGGCATATCACAAAATAGGAGGGGGGTTTTTTAAGTTCTCCCCATTCTCCCCGTCCCCCCCCAATCGCTCTCTTTTATTCCCCTCTTGTTTTTTTTTTTCTTTCTTTTTTTCGTTCTTCAGCCTACACCAGCCCTCTCCCCCAGAGGTCTAGAACCTGTCACGTACGATACACGGCCTTAGCCCCTCCCACTTCCCGCCCTTGGGCCTGTCCCCACAGGCTTCTGGGCCGCGCCGCGAATAGCTTCCAGATTGTGTGTCCACGGGTGGTTATGAAAGCACCGCCGCCGCCAGCTGATTCTCATGTATGTGCCGAGGCACACACACACACACACACACACGGAACCTTTCTAGATGACTCCATTTTGGCACTGCCTTGCGGATTTCAATTCCCCTTTGCGGAAATTCCCCCCCCCCAAATTGAGTATCATGAGCCCACCGCCAGATAGATAGATATTAATTGTCCGCGCACGTGGCTTTATCCCGGGGCTATGCTGGTTTTTTTGGTGGTTTTTTTTGACTCTTTTTAAATTTCTCCTTGCTTCTCCCCAACCCCGCCCGGGAGAAATCCCCTCTTTCCACACCCGTTCATAGGTTGGCTATACGAAAATGCCATGTCTGGGACAAGGGGAAAGTTTTCTTTTTTTTGTTGTTGAGAGGGATCTCAGATACAAAGTATCCCTTGGAATTTCCGATTCTCCCTCGGCTCCCCCCCCACCACCTAGCCCCCGTCCCAGCTGAACGGAACACCATCTTCAATGGTCTAGGAATTATTCTTTTTAGATTTGCATTCATTAAGGTTTAAAGAAAATAAGGGTAAGGACAGGCTTTTCTTTTTTTTCTTCTCTCTCTCTCTCTTTCTGATGAGATGATGCCATAATCTCTTATGGTGACAGGTACTGTAGTTTGCCCGCCCCTTAGCAAGCAAGTAGTGAACAACTCAGCTGCACCGGAGGCTGTGCGAGGACGAGGAATTTTTTTTTTGTCTCTCGCTGTATTAGGCGGGTAATACTGTTCCCCTCTCCACTTCCCACCACCGAGAAGAGAAGGGAAAAAAAAGGACAATATGAATGTACACTGTTGTGTACCATGTCATGTTATATGATTATTCATTACCTTTGTCTTGGCTTTTTCAATCGATTAAAATCAAGATACAAATCGCGGGCAGTAAGCACGCTCCGGTATTGATTTTATTTTATTATAAATATATATATATATATATATATACATATATACACCTACGTATACCTGGCATCAAGATAAAAAAGGTGTCGTCACACAACAAGCAGCGCAGATCATGACCACAACAAGACAAGAAAAAGGGGTCGCCCGCCGTTGTGTGACGAAACGTCGTTCCTGCCTGGGTAAAAAAAAAAAGCAAAAGTGGTTGGGTGTTTTGAACTGGGAAGCTTGCCGGTAAGGATTTACCGATGCAGTGGGCGAATGCGCCCCCCCCCCTCCCTCTCCCCCTCCCTTACCCACCTGCTGGGTTGCTCTTGGACGCTGAGACCCTCGTTTGGCAGCGTTGATCATCATCATCATCATCATCATTATTGCGTATATACTGACGCAGATTTTATTTATTATTATTATTTTTTCCCCCTAAAATTTCTCATGTCTTAAAGAGGGGGGGGGGAGGGAAGGGGGCGGCGGCGAGGGGGGGGGGCCTGTAGAAAAGGGTGGTTCTGCGTAAAAGGTCCAATGAGAAGACGGCCTGGACACCCTGCTTGTTGCCCGGGGGCCCTTGGAGAAATACAAAAGGGAAACCTGAGCGAATACGCTTTCAGGAGCCCCACCGTTTCTGCCGGCATTTAATTTTTTTTGTTTTTTTGGACGAGACCCAGGCGCTGCCTGTAGTAGTTACTGCAGAGCAATGTACTGAAAGCCGGGGGCTGCGCTCGCGGGGGGGGGGGGTTGGTTGTATCTCAGCAGCTGTGGTCTGCCCCTCCACCCACCCCTCCCTCTCCACTCCCAGAGGGCACTCTGGTCTGTGCCAGCCCGTGGTGTTCTCTGCTGCTGGGCGGGGGGGCGATGCAGGGCTGTGTATGATAGTTTACGTCCGTATCTCTCCCTCTCTCTCTCATCATACCCATGAACAGCTGGAGGAGGCGAGCAGAGCTGGAAAAGAAGAATGCCAAGATTGGATGTTTCGCGTCCCGGTTTTCCCATCAGGACTGGACTCCACCCTTTCCATCATTACGAAGGAGGAGGAGGAGGAGGAGGAGGAGGAGGAGGAGGAGAGACACTTGTGATTTGGGTTGGGAGGAAAAAGAAGAAAAAAAAGAAAAGAATTAGTGTCTTGTTCTAATTCCCCTTCGAATAATTAGACAACAAGAAGCATAAACACAAGAACAAGGATGCGAGGGAGGCAACAAGAGAGAGAGAGGGACCACCAGGAATAGTAGTGTGCTCTGCTGCGCCAGCCATCTAGGCCGACCCAGCCAGCTGGGTCGATGGAAAACCGTCGACTAGCGGGCGGGGAGGGCTGCCGCAGCACGCACAAAAAGCAAACTACATACTACGCCGTCGTTGGCCCTCTAACCCCCCCCCCCACCCCACCTCCTCCCCTTTTTTTCCTGTCCTTTTCTAAGCCCTATTATTGCTCCGTGCTTCTCGGTGAAAGGTTCGAGGGTGTGTCCCACAGGCCGCAGCAACAACAACAGGAGACCTATTTCCTCTTTTTTTTTCTTCTTTCTTTCTTTCTTTTTCCCCCCGAGGCAGAAACCCAGCCAAGATGTTGACAGGCGGCTGCAAGTGGTGATTATCTCCGAAACGATGGGGGGGGGGGGTTCTAGCCGAGGGGGGAAGGAGGGGTGGTGGTGGTTGTCGCGTGGTCGCGTCCCCACCTGGCATCGGATAGTGCACAATGTGTGTGCGTGTATGTGTGTGTTATTATTATTATTATTATTATCTTAAATCCGTAAAGTTGAGCGAGAAGCGGAGCAGAGTCAGCAGCATCAGCCCTAGGTGCACGCACTCCTCTGCTCGGGCACGCCAGATTCAACGGGAGTAGCCTCGTGCCTCGTAGGGCCCTAGACCCCCTCCCCCTCCCCCCGGGGTCAGAGAGGAGGGAGGTAGGGGGGGGGGGAAACAGGCGCACCCAAATCTCACTACTATGGGCTAATTCCGCACTACCTGTTGCATGGCCAGCGGAATCAGGAATGGTCTGCCAGGGCTAAGCAGAGCGCCGGCTAGTCCCCAACTGGAAGAGAGCCAACGGCGGTCCCAAGGCGCCGGAATAAAAGAGAGAGAGGAGAATGCCACCCCCCCTTTGCGGGATATACGATGTTGGTATTGCGTTTCTTTCTTTCTTTTTTTTGCGTTTCTGTTGCGTGGCCTTTGGTCTTGCTTCAGCTCCAATCATCCTCCTTCTTTCCCCTTGTATCAACCAGAAATACCAAGCACAAGAAAAGGCAGAGAAAAAAAAAAAAACGGACACTCCACTTTCTTGAGTGGGCCAGACAGAACACGACGAGCACACACGCACCAGACAGCTGGACCCAGGAAGGGCTGATTAGTCGTCCGTGCCCTCCCAAATATGGTGTGCTCAATAGTTCTACCCTATGATGGGAAGGGGCCCCCTCCCTCCCTTCCGTGGCGCTCGTTCTGATGGGGAGGGACACAAAGTGCGAAATGGCTTGGTTCAGCGCCGCGAGTAGTGACAGTACTATCTACTCAAGTAGTGACTCGAGCCCTATTTATTTTCGTTGCAAGGGAGGGATTGGAGGAGGAGGAGGGGGGGGGGGGGGGAAGGCGCTTTTCTAAGCCCCTGGTCCTGCTGGCGTCGACGGCGGCGGGAAAACCACGTGGAAAGTAAGTGCGGGGACGGGCTGTGTGATCCTTTTTCGGTATTCTAGATCCGTCCGGCCAGATGACAGGGAGAGGGGGCTGAAGGTTTCCCCCCCCCCCCCCACCCGTCCTCCCTTCTTCGCCCAGGAATAAGTAGTAGCCCCAATGGTCACCTGGAGAGGATAAATAAGATAAACAGGCCTCCCGGCAATCAGAGGCGATCCGATGAGCGAAGAGTGCTGCGCCGTATTCCGCACAACCCCTATATAGCATGTATATGTGCTTGTTCAGCTAGAGAAAGGATCGCCTACCTGGTCGAGATCAACCCTGGTAGAGCACGAGGGAAACAAGGTTATCAAGGGGGAACCGGGGGAGGGGGGGGGAGGGAAAGGACGACAAAGAGTGAAGGGGTGGGAGGAGAGGGTTTGAATGGTGGTGTGGGTCTTTTCTGACCCGACAGTCTGGCTGCATACATCGATAGGGGTACAACAGGGTGGGTCTGAAGGTTTGGAAAGCTCGCTGATGGCGGCCCAAACGATCCCAGATGAGGGGCGCAACGCGACGCTGTCGGTGATCAAGATCTCGGTTCGGTGCCGAGAAGAAATATAACGAACCCAAAAAGACAAAACAAAATACAAGCCAAGGAACAAACCAAAAAAAAAAAGAAAGAAAAAAGAAGAAGAAATATGACAAGAGTGTTGTACCGCCAGTAGACCTTGCTGAGTTGCGGAGCAAATATACCGCAATCATCATCACCACAGACAAACCCCAGCTCGCCCTCTGTGGAAATTAGAAAAACAAAATCCAAGAAAAAAAGTTCAGATCTCATCACATTATCCATCTCTCTCGCCTACCCACAATAATACCAAGAACAACACCGACCCAGCAGCGTCGATCACTTGTCCTGTGTGATGTCTCACCGCTTTCCGAGATCTGAGCCAATCTGCATGCATGCATGGCAGGGCCCGGTAGAAATGATGATCATGATGATGATGATGAAGATACAGCAGCAGGCGAGGCTGTCACCCGCCCCAGAAGGGGCAGTCGTCAGAGCCACAGTGCAGTTCTTTGCCCCTTCCGGATGAGCCGGTGTGAGATTAAGCAAGATCTCGCAAGGGGTCCTGGTTGCCAACGGCCAAGCGAAGGTCGTGAAGCGAGGTTGGCCACTCACTGTGGGTGCCTCTGCACAGCAGTACTGTACAGTTGACGGGGCAAGCAGAGGGAGAGCAAAAAAAAAAAAAAAAAGGGAAATTTTCAAGACACAGATCCGAACCCCAAAACAAAAATACAAGACAGGTGAGTAAACGGGTAAGGCCCATGTGTATGGCAGGGTGTGTATGTGTGTATGTATGTACAGACTAAACCTAATCAGGTAGTACTTTTGTCGTTTTCTGCCCTTTTTTTCTCTCTTTCGATCTGCCAGCCCCAGACCCCCCCGCGGGGGGGGTCCATCGCTAGCACGAGCTGAAAAGCTCGCCATTGCCAGGTTTACCTGGGCGACCTGGACCTGTCATTGGGTGCTGGCAGGAGGTGCCACAACGGCTCTTCGAGTTTCCGGACGGGGGACGCTGTAATCTTGTTTGCAGCGATGCAACTCTGTTCCATAGGCTTGCGAGGGTCCCTATACGAGTGGTTTGGTGGTTCTCAGGAAGAGAGAGAGAAAAAAAAAAAAAAAAAAAAGAAAAGAAAAGACAAGGAACACAAAAAGAAAAATACCTGGGTGGAGATCGTCGCTTAAAACCTATTACCCTCCTATCGTCATCCTCTCGTCATTGCGTGTGTTTGCCGTCGCAGTGATGCCTCCATGGAGAGGGAGGACGAGGTGGCCTTGGTCTTTTGGGAGGTGGTGCGGATCTTAGGTGGTGACACAACGTCCCCGAGTCGCCGACCAGAATGCAGCCACATCTACACAAAGGGTTGCACCCGGCTAATCATATGCCGTCGATCCCAACGCGAAGATCCAAATTCCCCCGTTCCCCCACCTTTCATGTCCCATGGCCGCGTCGTGCTGCTTCGTTGGCAGCCCACCCACATGAGCAAGCTGGAAACCTGGAAGACTACCACCGCTACCATCGATCGTCCTGTCACGATCACATCCAGATCGAACTCAAAGATGTGACCTCGGTCCATGTCGTCGTGGTCAACACATTCCAGGACAAGGGCGCTGTCCAGACTCCCTCGGCCCCGTCGGGTGGGCAACACATCGGCCCATAAACCACGTCCAGATTGCATGTTCACCAGCACATCAGGCCATGTGCTCGTCCAGTACTGGACCAGTTGGGATGGTAGCCAGGTGCGAGAGCTAATCGCTCTGCTCCTGTGGGACGACAACCACCGATCGTTGGGTGGCCAAGGACAGCGGGCGCCGCCATTCCCAGAGCTCTGGGTACGCTAGGCCGCGAAGAGGGCCATCGGCCGGCTTTGTCTTTCGGGAAGAGCCTTGAGCTATCCTATCGCACGGGATTCGAGTATGTTGCTTGTTGCCGCCCCCCCCCCTTTTCTCTTCTCTCCTTCGGAGCTACTGTGTAACGTGTCTCGACGTCGCCAGCTGTTCCTTGACGTTGTTCCGGTGCCCCCTTCTGAAAATCAGTACCGTAGTAAGTGTGTAACTCCGACGCAGCACAGGACGACCTTTTGCTGCAGCCCCCCCCCTTCTTCTTCCCTCTCAGGTGAGTTGCACCCTGCCCACCACACCCCCCCCCCCTTGACAGGCTGAAGTGCCATCGATCAGTGGGAAAAGAGAGACACACAAGAGAGATCCACCATCTCATCAGCTGCAGGGGAGGAATGCAGCAGGGAGTCAGCGACATGGGTGTATCGTGGGGAGGCGCTGCCCTTTGACCTGCAAGAAGCACCTGCTGAACCTTGTGCCCTCGCAGATTTGCCAGATTTGCGAGATTGGCGAGGATCCATCCCGATGCTCTTCGGTGTCACCCCAGGGCGTGGCAGCAGAAAAAAAAAAAAAGAAAGAAAGGTGAGCGCGACAGAGGACAGACCACGAGAGAAGACCCGCACTCAGGAAACGCACGTCCGTGTACACACATACTATGACACTCAGACCCTTTTGGCGAGATCAGGGAATTTTTTGCGGGTCCATCCACAGCCAGCGCGAAATCCGAATTCCGCACTCTAAGCCTGCTGCCCTGAAAAGCCCTTCCCTATTCAGCCCGCTTGCCGGGTGTAGGTTTGCTGTCATGTTGGCGACAATCGACGCTCTGTATTGTACGGCCACTGGGCCCAAATATTCCAGAAGGAGTCAGCAAAGCGTTGTCACACAGCTGTTGTTCTTCCGCATAGGCTGTACCGTATTCGCAAGCTTTTCCTTTGGAGGGAGCCAGAATGGACAGCGACGCATAAACGATTGCCAGCCCAGATCCGCAGAGAGGAGCAAAAGGGAGGGGAAAAGAAAGGGTCAAGCTGTCAGACGAGAAACACCTGTGATTCGTCTTCGTAAACGGTCTGAAACCAACACACAATCTCAATCAAGGGCCTTGGCCCGTTGTTCAGCAGACAGCTGTCGGAACAGGGGGGCATCCTCTCTCGGCCGACAGCCAGCTGCGCCCTCGGCCTCATTGCAGTTTCTGACAGGCCATGCGACGAGTAGACACACATCCGATGCCCAGATAGGAATTCACAAGCGCGGGATACGCACTCCGGCGGGCGCGAGAGAGATAGAGGGAGGACCCAAAAAAAAAAAAAAAAAAAAAAAAAAAAAGAGCAGCCAACAAAGCCGAGGAATTTGCATGCGCACCCAGAGACATCTGGCCCTTCCCACCTCCTCTCCATCCGTGATGCAACCCGCACGCCCATAATGACGATGTCAGTCAGTGAGCAGGCCTGGCCCGGAACGCCCTGGGCCCGCCAACGCCCCCTCGCACCCAAGGAACACGAGGCTGTCTGTGCCTCGAGTGTCATGCATGCTGCTCGCAAGCTTGGTTTCCTCTCAGCATCAGGAGGATAGGGCAAAGCCCAGCAGTGTGACCCCGGCCGTGGGATGAAACTCACACCCTTCTTGCTCGCCTGCCCCATCCCTGGCTCACTGGAAACAAAAATGTCTGCCTATTGCAACCCAGCAAGCTCCACACCCAGACCCGCATCCTCCACAGGCCGGACAGGGGAGAAGAGCCTTGGCGACACACCGGGTGTGCTTTTGGCGAATTCTCGGGCCTCCGCATGGGCCTCGCCAATCTTAGAAATGCATCCGTGATATCCGTCTTGTCGAGATTGGCAAGAAATATGAAAAAGAAGGGGAAAAACGTGATCGGTGACGAGGTCTGTGATCAAACCCATGAAGAGATCTGTAGAAGGAGCACTGGCAGGTGGGACAGCATGGGTTTCCCCCCCCCCCCCCTCCCTCCCCCCTTCTCCCCTTACACCTCCCATGTGGTTGATGCGGCCTTACCAATCCTCCTGTCAAGGGGCCCACTGCTTCTGTGCAGTCTGTGCATGCCGCGTGACCGCTCTTGTCTCACACACTCATCTGCGCTCGTGGTGATCGGACTCAGTTGCCGCTGATCCACTACAAATTCGGAGGACCACCGCTGCGAGGTACATTTTTTTTTGGCAGGAGCGAGGAGGATTCTACGCTTGTCTCTGCAGCGCAAGGCTATGATGCATTGACTGATACCCTTAGCATCTCTCTTGTTGCTCACGGCTCCTTGCAGCGTGACATCGTGCAGGTCCAGGGCACAGAACCGCGAGCGCCCCCCCCCCCCCCGGGCCCTTCTTTTCTCCCGCCTCGCGCCCCTTGATATACCTGTCAGATTGGGCTTGAGGGCTGGACCATTTACTCTCGCTTCCCGGAATTTTGGGTTTATGGGTCCAAGAAGATGCTGACAATTAGCTGCAGCCGCACGTGGTAATATGAAGCCGATGTGAAGCATGAAAGGGCATTTGCCGCTCGGCTCTCGCTAGGGCGAGGGATCTCTTCAAGTGCCGGGGGGGACGAGTGCCGGATGAGGTTGTCGAGTGAGTCGATCAGGTCGCAACATGTCTGTCTTGGAGGTTTGTTGTTTGTTGGTCGATTTGGCTCTTGAGCTTGGCGGCCAGTTCCAGTGGAATGGTACGCTAGACAGAAGGCGTTTGTCATTGGAAGGTGAGGCCGTCTCAGCCGCTCGCCGTCAAGAACCACTGTGGACTCACTTCCCGTCCTCTCCCCGGCAGTGATGATCAAAAGGTCCTGTACTCTCGCTCCGAGCCATCTTGTACCATTCCCAGCCCTCTGGTTGTGCCGCCCGGCTAGCCTGGCGCCATGTCTTAAAGCATGGCGTATCCAGCCCGCCTTTTCTCGCTCTCCCTTTTTTTTTTTTTTTCTCGTCTTTCACAACGGTCAGCCTAAGATCGGCCACGAGTAAGTCGCTGACACACGGGCTGCAGCGAACCACATGGGAGTCCAGATGGGTACCTCAGGAGCGTAACGCTGCGTTGCGCAATGAGGCGTCCAAGCCGTCTCCTCGTAGAAGCAGCCACAGTGTTCTTTTCTCCTTCCTTCTCGAAGCTCGAGCCGAGCAGACCATTCGCGCCTCCTGGTCATTGATCAACGCTCTAGCTGTGCAGGGCCGCTTTGTCTCAAGTCAAGATGAGCCAGCCCATGAACGTGTTGTTTCCCGGCCTCGTATTTTGATCAGCTCAACAAATAGATCAATTCCTCGGTCCGGCCAAGTCTATCAGTACAACAACAGGGACCAGATGCTCACGTTTGCTGAGATTCATCGGATAACTCGAGATCGAGACACCGTCTCTCTATAACAGGCCGACATATAGGGGTCACAGCCGACTGTCGACTCTGGCGCGAAACCCAGCACTTTGGGTCCCGGGTATCGAGTCAGCAGCCACCCGGGAAGATCAGCGCGTCCGGCTCGGGGGCAAGCCCCTGGCGTCTGGGATCTGGGATGGGTGAAGAAGCTTAAACTCGTAGCCGTGAGGACCCACCTGAGCTGAGAAGCTGATTGACAGGTTCAGCGTATGCCCATAGTACTTGTACAGTGGCAGTACCATGATGTGTGAGAAGGGCGAGGGATCATAGAACGCCCCGCCTTAAAAGTACCCTATGGAGCGGTACAGCGAGGGATGCGGAGCGCGGCCTGCCGACAGAGTCGCTGGACTTCGTGTCGTCCCGAGTCAATATCAGATTGCAAAACTTTGCACTGTAGATCCCTAAAGACATTTTTCATAATTTCGTTGCTGGGGTTCGTGGCGGCTCTCTATGTGCAGAATCAACCAATGGTGAGCCTGAGGAGCGGTGAGGCTTGCCACCCTAGATAGGGCCGTCATCAGCAGATGCGTGGCGTTGCGATGCACGCAGAATATGATGCGCAGCGGATTTATGCTTTATGCGGGCAATAACAAATCCTTTTCGCTGTCGCGCCGGTGCATGATGCTCCAAGCTGCGCCGTGAGGGAAACAGTTGACGCGATAGCCGGGAGTGGTCTGACCAGTGAAAGCCACTTGATCCTTCGCCATGTTCCACGGCCGTAAGGGAATTTTAAGACCCCAAGATATTGCCGGGGCGCCCACCATTTTTGGGAGTCTAGCGAGTGATTTCAGGTGCTGAAACTCTCCCTCCTCCCCTCCCACGGCGTTGGGGACGTACCTGCCCATGCCAGGAGGAGCTCTGTGCCACACAGTTCTCAAGAAGAAAATCAACAGCGAGGGTCACCTCAGGTCCCTCATCTGCTTGGCTACCAAGATCGGGGGTTCCAGCTCACTGATCATCTCAGGCGGTAGGGGTCTTGTGCCCCAGAGGTACCCCGCCCCCCTGCAACGCCCTGGAGTAGCGAACACATGGCTCCAGGGAGGGGTCTAGACAAGGCTGCATCCTGGATCGGATTTGGATCTGGGTACGACGGATCCTCTGGGGAGGCAGGCCGTGGAGAGGGCCAATATGATCACGCATCGTATCTTTTGTATCTGACGGCAAGTCGAGGCTGATGTGTCGGATCGAGCTGCGTGCACAACTGGGAGTTCAAGATCGGTGTGGCTCAAGAGAGGATCCATCTTCATTTCCCCATTTCATGTTTTATTTTTTCTCTCCTTCAATCCTCGCCCCTCTTGTTCTTGGTCGCAGACACGTGGTGGATCCTTGAACGGCGATCTCGGACTGTCGGAGTCGCGGATCGTCCAGGATCGCCATTACGTTCGCGGGGGTTGCGAAATATACTTCCTTCATAGTAGAGACGCCAGGGCTGTTGGGAGACACTGCTATGGCGGTGGTGGTTTTCCTTGCTTGTTTCTCTTTGTCGCTGTCGACAAGTGCTGAGCAGAGGAACTGTGTCTCCGACACCACCACCGAGCACACCACACTGCCATAACATCTTCTCTGTTGCCAGTCTATGCTAGGACCAAGAGAGGAGGTTCGGACTCTTCCTTGGTACTCTTCGTGCTTGATCAAAAACCCGAGGTGGTGCGGGTCTGGGACAGGTTTCGTTCTAGTAATGGAAGGAATGGGGGTTTCCACAAACAGATTGGCGACAGTGACATATTGACAGTGACAAGTGACAGCGACAGTGACGAGGACGACAGGTCAACGCTGGTTCCAGCTTAGACGGTGCCATAGCGTCTCACCTTAATGTGCTTCGACGATATACCCCAAATCCGGCTAGTCTTTATGCGGTGGGAAAGAGAACATTGTATCGTTGTATGCAGTGCCGTAAAATTGTGTGGATGTGCCGTGGTGCTCAGACCATGGTTATGCCGAAGCGAGACGGTGCACATCTCGCCTCCACCCTGTAAGCATGACAGCGACGGATACCTTTGTCGCGTTTGTTCAGGCAATGCAGCTGAAATTGGAGCAGCAGCAGCAGGAGGAGGAGGAGGAGGAGGAGGAGGAGGAGGAGAATACCAGTACATGGTGATGTTGGTGGTGGTAGTGGAGGAGGACGAGGGGGGGGGTGGAGGGGGGGAAGAGGAGTAGGGGAAGGATGATGATAATGATCGTCGTGGAGCGGGCGGCCGACGAGGAACCGTTCCGTCATTCCGCAGGGACCCTGCCATGGTTAATGTTCGCGTATTATGACAACAGGCAGACAGATTCTGGGGTCTGGATGTGGGCGGATGGATGATTGGAGATGCCGACCGTGATATGATATCAGATTTGCTCTGGCGGTCGGCCGAAAGGGCAGGAATTGTGCACAGCACCAGAGGGTGTAAAGGGGGGGAGCGATGACATGCGAGGGAAAATCTGTAATGATGGCTGATACGGCAACTGCCCAATCGCGACAGCAAGAGGCATTGGCCTGCCCTGTTCTTGCCTGTCCTCCCTCAACTTCTTCAGCTGGATACTGACTCACGATCTTTCCCGATTAGTGCTTTCATGTGGACCCCGCCGTAAATGACCGTGGGCAGAGGGAAGCTGCGAGTTCTACATAAAAGTCCAGAGCGTTCAGGATAAAACTAACCTATCTGGGTAGCATCTCACAGCTCGACCCCCCCCTGCCCGGGCCATCGTGAATGACAAGCCCTAGGGTAAATAGCTAGCTGGTGCTGTTAGCGCCCCTGTGCTGGGAAGTCACGAGCCGGCGGCAGGGTACCTCACAATTGCGCGAAGCGAGGCCCGGGCTGGATGTCCCTGTCCCTGACCTGTACATGGGTGTCTGTCCGGTGGGGAAGGGGGGCTGTCTGGACAGGGACATGTACACTACTCAGTCCCGACCCCCTCGAGGTACTGAGTAACTCGATACTTCACATCATCCAGAACCCATCTCGAGGCTAGGACCCGCCCAAGGCTAGGAAGGTAGGCTACAATGAGGCCGTTGACCAGGCGCAGGGGTCACACGCTCCCCGTCGAGAACGCGGACCTGTCTGAAAGGGTACCTTGGCATACAAACCCACCCTCTTTACCATCTTTTTACCATTCCCTCCCACCCTAAATGCCATGTGCTCCGTTTGATATAAAACTTATACACCTGCGTTCCCCCGACACCGACTCCAAAGCCTGCTCCCCCTCGTCTTTCTGGTGTCCACACTCTTCACTCCAGTTAAATATTCTCCCCTCCCCAACAACGCAAGAGGCAGTCTCCAGACAAAAAGACACAGCAGTCTCTCGTCCTCACTCTTCTTCTCTTCTTCCTCCTCCCAAAACGTTGTCATAAGCGGAGCATCGTCACCACCAATCTCATTCCCCATCCTTTACCAGCAACCAGCCCAGTCCACCTGCGTGGGCACCACCAACCCCACCCTCAGCGACAGAGGCTGTCGTCTTCCACGGCCCGGCAGAATAACTTTGTCGTTTCCTACCATACACGCACACACCCCGCAACAGCACAAAAAAAAAAAAAAAAAAAACCATCAGACAATATGCAGTCCACTAGCCACCAACAGCAGCCCATGGCCTCATCGCCATCAACACCGACAAGAAGGCGCGACAACTGCCGACAGCTGCCCGGTCGGAGCGAGTACAAGGGCCCCTGGTCCGAGGAGGAGTGCAATATCCTCAAGAGAATCGTGCTTGGCTATCTCGAGGAGGCGAAGCACCACCCACGGCCGCACCGCAACGGCAACCGGTCTCAGATCCCCTGGAGCGAGCTGTGCGTCGAGTACTCGCGGCAGAATCCCTCAAAGCCTCGCACCGCCAAGCAGTGCCGCGAGAAGTGGAACGAGCACCTCAAGTGGCCCGCTGAGTGCAAGAAGAAGTTCACCCTCGAGGAGTCTGCCTTCATCTGCAAGTGGGCCACCGATAACGACAGGAAATGGGCCGAGCTCGGTCGCATCATGAACCGGCCTGAGAACATGCTCAAGAACTACTACTACCAGGAGATCAAGAAGGTGAAGAGAAGAGATGACCTCGCTACCGCCGCATCCGCCTCTGGTGGTCTTACACCCACTCCTGTCACTCCTGTCACTCCTGTCTCGCCACGGCCCCTGTCGGCTCAGCAGCAGCAGCAGCAGCTCTCCTTTGAGCACAGCACCACTCCAGGCACATACTACCCCCAGGAGTCGCACTCTCGTCGACCTAGCACCACTTCCACCGGCTACCCCCCTTCGCTGGCTTCTGACCATGAGTCTATTGTGGACTCACCACGGTCTGCCCATGACCGCCCCTACCCCCAAGGCCAGTTCCGCCTTCCCTCATGGTCGGCCGACACCAAAGACCCCTCCTTCATGGACGAGGATACCGACCTTGGCGGACACTACCTCTCCAGGTCTACATCCTCCCAAGGCTACTTCTCACAGCCTAGCCCTCTTTCCCGTGCCGAGGCCCACCGCCCCAGGGCCCCTCATCATGTGCATCAGTCATATACAGCCCGGCCTTTGGAGCATGAGCCGGTCACTCTCCCTTCACTCAGAGAAGTCTTTGGCTCCTCATATGGAGATGTCCTCGGCCGGCGGATGCCATCACTTCATCCCTCCATGGCCACACTGCCCAACCGGTCTCACTGAACGGATGAGCAACATGTTCCCTCGCACTTCTCTTTCTGTTTGCACACAAAACCTGGCTTGGGGACATGTGGGGCGGAAAAGGGCGGGTGTCTTTTGCATTTGGACGGAGTTTTTACGGCTAGCGGGAAGACCAAAATATTGGAGTATGGGCCGGCCACGCCAGGCTTGAATACCTGAGCATTTGAATTTCTGATGGCGGTTAATTCTGGGTATTATATTGGATTTCTGGTGCTTGAAGATACCCGCCGTCGGCCCTACCTCTCTGAGGCAGAGGACTCGGCGGCCTGAGTGACTATTGGGGTTTCTATTTCTGGTCCTAGGTGGTTTTTTTCCTGAACTTTCTGGTCTTGTTTGTTTTCCCCCTCCTCCTTGCTGTTGTTCTATACACGCCAAGGTAGGCCACCTGGCTACAGGACAATATTTACTTCATGTAACTCAGCCTTGCTGCACAAGGGAAGGGTTCAGTGGGATGAATTGTCTTGGGCTGCTGGCCCTACCTCGCCGTTATCTTGCAGGATTCATTTGTCATTGCTACAGCAATTATACTGCTACATGTTTGCGTACAACCTCAACATAGCCTAATTACATTGTACAGCGCACAATTATCACAGCCATAATAATGAAGGAGGAAATAGAATTCCAAGAACTTTTTTTTTTTTTTTTCAAAATTTGCTGGCCCTGCATTGAAGCAGATATTGCCTTTGTGACGAAGCTATGTGAGAGACCTCTGCCAACACTTGATCAAGGACCTTTTCCCTGCTCTTTCTTTCTCTTTCTTTCTTTCTTCCTTTCTTTTCCTTCCTTCCCATCTCCACCTATTGGCAAGTCCGGAGCAATATTGGTAGACAAGCATTCCTGCGAGCTAACTACAAAAGGCGGAAGAGTCTCTCGTCATCATTCCATGGACTCGGAAGATGTGGTCTACTGATAGGCCGCCGGGACGGTCTACATTACTTTTGTCCAGAGACGATGGACAAGATTAAAAAAAAAAATACGAGGGAGGCTTGATGATGTGATTATGGGTGACCCAGAACGCCGGGAGCGGCACGGTTGGAAAGAGTTCAAAAGAGAGAAGAAGAAAAAAATCAAAATCGAAAAACCTTAAGATGAGACAGTTTGGCAAATAAAGCATACGGAGAGACAAACAGGGGGGAACAGAGAAGAGACACAAGGAACAGGAAGAAGCAATGAAAGGATCTTGGTTGGGCCGTAAGGTTTAGCGAGAGGAGGGGGGGGGGAAACACGTAACCAGATCTCAGATCTCGGGCGGGGGAAAGAAGCAAGAAAAAGAGAGACAGCAAGGGGGGGTGGAAGGGGGGGGGTTTGGTTGAGGACTGGGTACTTTTTTACTACACCAAAAAAAAAAAAAAAAAAAAAAAAGTGTAGATAGATGATGATGAATGGGCTGGGATGTCCTAGAAGAGGGGTGGCTTTCGCTGGGCCGCACCATCCTCTACATAGTACAGATACTATGGGAGAAGCAAAGAGGGGGGATGGGAGGGGTAGGGGGGAAAAAATACCATAGTACTTCTGTACATGTGTACAAGGGTGATGGGGAGAAGGAGGGGGGGGCAAACGAGAAGGAGGAATAAGTAACAAGGGCAGAAGCGGGGGTCGGATCAGATCCGATCTGAACCGTAATCCTCCAGGGCTGCTGGGGACCCATCCTCGCGTCGATGCATGGCCTCTATTCCTTGCTTGCCTTCCTCTCTTCAGCTGGATCAAGTACGATGGAGGAGGTAATCAGGGCTAAAGACCAGGGTGGATGGCATGGGATCAAGTAACAAAAGTAGAGAGAGAGAGAGAGAGAGAGGGTCAGGGCGGCGGGGGATGGATGGATGGATTCACGGATGCCTGCGCGGATCATGATTGATTTAGCGGGGAGAGGGAGGGGGTGGTTAGGTTTTGGTTATGGTGTGGGCGTTGTATGCCGCCGAATTGGGGGAAGGATTCATTATATTTGGTGAAACACGAGGACTCTGTGGGACCGGGAACAGCACATTGCTTTCTTTCGTTGCTGCCCAGTTTGGAGGGGGACCATGGGCAGACAGCAAGCGATGTCTCTCACTCGTCAGCGGGAAAACGAAAAGGAGGTCAGGGAAAAGACAATAGTGAGGTTGTTGAGGCAAAAGTTATGCTGGCGACCAAGCTTTTTTTTTTTTTTTTTTTTTTTTTTTTTTTCTTTGACGGCAAGTTCCGACAAGAATTGTAACTACATCCCAACTTCATGAGACTATATCGTACCACGTAGGACCAGAGAGAACCCGGATGATGGGATCACCGAGGATTTGTATGATCGTCTCAACTTATCTGCTGTCTGTATGTCTCTGTGCTGCCATCGCACAACGGCTTGACTAGCGGCCCGTATTGATGGGCATATAATTTTCTCGCCTTTTTTGGAAGGGGGGGGGGCAGGGGGAGGGGGAGGGGTGGTTTGTTCGGAATCGATGACGGCGATGGGCATTGGAGATGGGATGCCTCTGTGGGTGAGATAAGGCTGCCGGGAATGCGTTGATCCGTTGGATTCTTTATTCTTCTCAGTATTATTTTTTTTCCTGCATTTTTACAAAAGAGGGCTGAGGTGACCGGTGAGGTTTGACGAGCGGAACGCTGGCCGCTGTCGTACAAGCTATCCAAATGGAGCACGTATCTCCCGCACCACCCATCTTCCTCATTCTGCGCCCATTGTCTACATGGAGGGGGTCGGAAGGAAGAGAAGAAAAGAAAAGAAATGAAACAAGCAAAGAAGCCAGGGCCTTTTCTTCTTCTTCTTCTTCGCCATCCAAGCAGGGCACGGCCTCGTGTTTCTTTTCACCTCCGAACAAGTTTCAGCTCAGATTGTTCCTGGATCCCGGGCTTCACACACGGCAAACCAACGGAACAAGGCTCAGTCTATATTCAGAAAGAGTCGTCAATCAGACCTGGCGCTTTCTCCAGCCCGTTGTGAGGTCCCCTCCTCCTGCTTCTGCTTCCTCCGGCCGCGCCCCGTCCAGGCCCCGTCTTATTCATGCCGCTCCTCAAGCCCAAACGCTGGGCCCAGTGCCTGGCTTTTGGGTGACACGATGATCATGGTACATGCTGTGATATATCCAAGCAGGAAAAAAAAAGGAGGTAACCCCCACACAAGTTCTCACACCGGACCCCCTCCCCCCCCCCCCTCCTTCCCAACCACCACAGACCGCCCTTCGGAGTCCCATTTCAGCACGACCTGTACTTTTTGTACCAAGATTCACGCCCAACAAGAAGAGGGAGGGAGAGGGCTTGAACAAGTCCCCACCAGGTGGGCGGATCCCAGTCCACATCCGGGCCAGATCAACGCCCCGCACTCACTCCTCCACCTCCTCGTCTGACCAAGGAGAGAAGATGGCGTCAGCCCGTAGTTACATGCATTACTTTTGCGATGTCCTAGTGATCTTGGGGGGGGGGGGGAGGTGGTGAGAATGAATGTGGGAGAGGAGAGGAAATGAGGCGCAACGAGGATGGGAGGGAACGGTCGACCGGTCTGGCGGGTAGGGCGGCTCAGTTGAGCAGATCTCGCTGACCCACACTGTCGGGATCGCGCATGAGATCGTACCCTCGCTCTTCTTGCCCTTCCGCCGCCGCCCCCCCCCCGACCCCCAACTTCCTCTCTCCTTCTTCACCGGTTTTCCTCATTCAGTAAAGATGAGGGGCTTGGCGATATGCTGGCTTGAGCGGAGTGCAGATGCCGTACAGCTCTTGTCTCACCTCGGTCATTAGGAAAAGAAGAAGGAAGGGGAAAAAACAATCTCATACTTGGTAGCAGGGGGAAAAGAAACTACAGTACATAGTATGCTCCGATCGATTTCAACCCAGAAGAGGGAAGAGGGAGGAAGGGAGGCAGGCCCCATCCAGCCACTCCCGCTCACCGATCCGATCGCGCTGGGGACCCTCTTTCCCTCTCCACCACCAGGAAAGAACCTCCTTCTCCTCCTTCCTCGATGCATCACCCATCCATGAATGACCTGTCGATTTCCCTTCGTGACTACATCTTCAGATTGAGTGGCTGTGAGTCTAGAACACTCGAGTAACATAAGCACCACATAATACCATGGTAGGCCTCGATGCATCTGAAAGATCCCCCCACCGGTGAGGAAGGAGGGGGGGGGAAAGAGAGAGAGAGAGATCGCATGAAGACCACAGCGGAAGCGGGCACCCACTAGTGACGATGGTGGATCCCTCCTTCTCCCTGTATGCCTCACCGCGCCAGCTCACCGCGTTACCAAGGGACTGGGACATCTGGGGATCATCCCGGGGGGCGCGGGGGGGGGGGGGGGTGGCAACCCTTGGCAGCAAGAAAGAAGAAGAAAAGAAGGGCAAAAGAGAAAGACACCCTCTTCATTCCCTCTTGCTTTCAAGCAGGGAAGGAGACGGAAGATCATCATCGTTGATCAACAAACTTTGTGCAAAGCTCATGGAGATGATCTGCTGCTTGCTCATGCACACACTTAGGGGCACATCTTCTCTGTCCTGTGATGATCCTTTCCTTCTCCATCGCCCTCTGATGTCAGTCCTGCAAAAGAGAGGAAAAAAAGAGTGACGGCTTACTTGGAAAAATGCATGCAACGGGCTACATGGACGTCCGTCGCCATCACTCCACACCAAGTACCATAAGTAGTAGTGCCGTTCTTTTTAGGCGCCTGCACGATGTAACCCCCCTTTCGCTTTCGTCCCAGAGACCTCCCCAGCGCAGCCAAGCAAGACCAGATCACGCACCTCTGCGGGCATCGGTGACCCGGGGGCCTGGGTTGAGAAAATCTGATTGGAAGGCAAGGAGAGGCCCATGCACGGGCCAATCTATCCTGTCTCTGCCTCTCTCCGCCACAGATCTTTTCCAGTGAGTTGCAGCAGGGGTGAGAGAGAAGGAAAAGAAGGTCAGGGTCTGTACATAGTATGTCTTGTCTCGTCCCTCCTCCGCACCCCCATTACAATTACACCATAGTGGTACTATGCGACACCCCTCTCTTCTATCTCTCTCTCTCTCTCTCTCTCTCGTACCGACAGACATCGGAAAAGCGGTCCCTTGTTTTACTCTTCCTCTCTGGGGGCATGCATGGCACGGAGGACAATGCGCCTGCAGATAGACGGCTAAGTCAAGAAGTAACGCTGTTTTGTTTCATGATACAAAATAGACCGAAAAGAATTATTCCCAGTCTAGGGCAAATAATGGCACTTCGAATATTGTGTTTTCTTTCCTCTTGTAGTTTTCGGCGCCGACTATAATAATAATATAATAATGATGATGAAAGGTGAAAGGGTGGGGGTCACATAATAATTATCCCAAGGAACGGACCGGGAAGCAAAGAAAAAGCAAAATGGAAAGGAAGAAAAAAAGAAAACAAAGTTCAGCTGTCTTGGGCCCGATCTCACCTCGCTAATCTGATGAGATTGCGGCACATTTCAGATCGATGACAGCGGATCGCCAAACGAACAAGACCAACAGGCCCCAAGCCAGCCAGCCACCCCAACTTCAGCCCACCACCCTTACATGCCTAGCCAACCTACCAGCGGCCATCTGCTACAGTCCCGTACAGGCGGAATTTCCCATGTCCAGTCAGAGCTGCGAGCGGCCCGCGTCTTGTCACCTCTATTTATTTCTGTTTACTTTTTTTTTTCTCCTTCTTCCCCTTCACATTCAGGACACCATCACTGGTTAGAATTCAGCGGGAGAAAAAGAAGAAGAAAAAGAACAGAAGAGACATACAGAGAGGCGGGGAAAACAAGGCGAACAAGCGATAGATATTAGGGACGCCTCGATTAGCGAACTGGAGGGTCGCTTCTTTGGCTACCTTAGCTCGCCCGTATGCAACCTCACCCGTCTCATCCCCCCCTCTCCCCCCCCCTCTCCCATCCTCCATGGTGTGTGACATTCTTCTCCAAAGCGTCGCCGATAATGTCACCTTGGACGGAGTCCTTGCCCAGGCCTTTACAAGTATTTTTGCATGAATGATACTACGTTGTCCATGTGTAGTCCCCCCCCCCCATCGTTTCACGGCAGCCCAAGCCGCCTCGCCGGTTGAGACTTTTCTTTTTCTCTCTTTTCTTTTTTCATTCCTGCCCAATGTTCCCCTCGACCACGCCCCCTTGGTAACGCCCCGTCCCCGGTCGATCTCGGAGACGCCTTCTCGGGCGCGGGAAGTAAAGATGTGATGCGGGCGAACCATCAGCTTGGTCGCAGTCAGCCATGTTTTTTGTGACACGAATGGGGCGTTGTCGGTTGGCTGGCTCAAAAGTGCTCATCTTTTAGTAGAAGAAGAAGAGAAGAAAAAAAAGAAAAAAAAAAACGAAAGGAAGAAAAAGCACCGAAAGCGACCGGGTTACCCAGGGGTCTATGGGAAGAGAGGAAGGGGAGGAGGTCGAGAAGGGAGGACATGGTGGCTGGGCTGGGCTGACGCGCCACAAACACATTTCCCCCTCACTCTTGGGCCCGTCTAGTCATGCAGGTATGGGAAGATCTGAATCACATCTCGTGGGGTGGGCGTGTGATTGTTTCTTGCATGCTGTAAAGCCTGATTGTGCGCAGGTCAGATAATGAGTGGTTGGGGGTCTGGGCGTTAGAAGGTAATAGGGCTCAGTAAGTATTAATTACTATCTAATGAGGCTTGCACAACAGGCAGGAGACGCATGGTCATGAAGAGTAATTGATGAGAAGAACAAACAAGGTAAAAGGTATGCCTGGAGTTCATGTCTTTGGGGTCCGCTCAAACACGGCGTCTTGTGCCATTGTCTTCATTCTGGAACCTCAACACATAGGAACCGTACCCAAGTTTGTGATGGAATCCATATGGTTAGACAAGTTTACAGTCTGCATAGATGCCGAACTTCGAGGATGAAGACACAGAGAGAGCACCAGCCGTTTCTAGCGTGCCATCACCATTACGCCCACTGGGTACACCACATATCGCACAAAGCCCACCACCAAATCTTCCGGCGTACCACAGACCCGGTGGGACAGGAAACTTGTCCATCCGGGTACCACGTATTTCGGTGACGGCCAATGGTACTGAACACCAGTGATACCCTTTGTGTCCTCTCTCATCACATGTTTGAATATTGATTAATCTCTGTTCACAATTGCTCTCTCCGAGTGAACCATCACGACACTTACATGCAACCCTAGTAACGAGAGAATGCTTCCTTTGTAAATCTCCCTATCTTTGTGCCTCAACTAAGACCCTACGAATTTCCCCCATGTGGCCCAGAACGAATTAGTGGTTGATACGGACCCTTCTCGAGAATGTAACACTTGCAAGAGACACAAACCTCCAAAGAACCGTTGCACGATTGTACGCCAGCCGAGACCCACCTTGCTTTGCTTCTTACATCCCTACCCCTACCATCATCCCGCTTACTCTTCTCGAACATTCTTGGAAGGCAAAGGTAAAGAAGGGGGGGGGGGGGGTGGTGAGAAGGAGGCCCAATCGTCACACACGTCGCAACAGCTCGCAGCAGGGGAGCGCGGCGACAGCCTTGCTCTATCAGGACAAGACTGACACACGTCGGTGTCCAACGGTAACGTCAGATGCGAGACCATCGCCGTCCTCGTATCACTTTGTCAGATAGCCAGATGTTGTAGGGAGAAAAACGGATGATTCGGAAATTGTGCTCTTTTCCGCCCTGTTCCGCCCATCAGCCTCTTTGAGATGAAGAACGAGAGACGGAAAACGTCAATTCATCGTTACACCTTTGTGTTCAGGATACACAACCTCCCCGGCACTATGATCCCCCCAGCCAGCGGAACCTGCCTGCTGGGAATCCACTCGGAAGCCTCGAATGTGGTGACACCGCGCCAGTCGGAGCTCCCGTTGGGTGACACGGGGTACAGGGCCAGGAAGGGAGGAGACATGTATATTTAGAAAAAGTGTGCGCGTATGTGGAGATGTACGGATATCGCTTGATGTAGCTGCAGACCCTTCTCTCTTTTTCCGAGTGTGTGCTCTGTAGCTGTGTCTTGTAGCAGGTACTTGTTTACTTCACCTGGGCACAAGGAACGCCGAGCACAGACTCGCGTCTGCGTACACACAAGTACCCAGCTTTCCAACTCGGCGCCAGAGTTGTTCTCTTCCCAGTCGGTTGCCTCGCCGCGCAATTGGTGTGAAGGTCACGCCGACTTCCTCTCCCTCAAAGTGCTTGCCTTGCCAGCAGATGAACGCGTCTCCCTCACCACCAAGTACATCAGTCAAAGATGACGTGAACACGATGGCTTGACCGGTCAAGCGAGAGATCTGGTTATAATCCCTCCTCAAACGCGTACGGTGTTCCCAGGCCACGCTGGTTGCCCCTCGCCCCCTCCCGTTGAGATGTTTCGGGACCGACCAAGCGCTCTGGAGCTCCAATGTCCGCCGCCACAACCTCCCTTCCTTGCTCCCCCATAAGCACACATCGACGCTCTGACGATGGAGGACTGGGAGATTAAACAGCCCACAATCACTTCGCGAAGCTGTGTGGGGAACGGGCTGCTTAAGGCCGTAGCGAGAAAACCTGGCTTCCGGTGTGCCTCGTTGCGCGCTGCTGACCGCATGGCCGTCTTAAAGCCGAGAAATACCCTGAGCAAGGAAAGACGACACGGCCCTCCCCTCCAGATTGATGACACTCGCCGACTCTTTTGATGGCACGACTTACCCACGATCCCTGTTCTGGCTAGGTGCCCACAACCCGCCTATGTGCTCAGCAGAGGTTTTTTCCCCCCCATCCTGCAGCTGCTCGGAATGCTGACGAGATGATCAAAGGACACAGAGGACGCCTGCACGTTTCCCCGTGCGCTCGCGTGCCCTCCATCCCCCACCCTCAAGGGACTCCTCCAAGTGTGGGTCGACGACAGATGGGAGAAGAAACAGAGAACACCCCCCCCCCCTCATCGGCTGTGGTCCGCCCGGGCGCGGGCTGCTGAGCTGCTCACCGGTTCGCGCTGAGGAATCCTTCATGAGGATGTCAGCTTGCCTCAACCGTCCCTTCTAGGAAGGTTGAGAGGGTCGGAAGCGGGAGACAAGGCGAGCGTCGGGGCCGAGTGCTGTGTGATTCCCTCTCTTGTTTAGCCGATAGGGTGTCGGTCATGAACGATGAGGAGGGGGCGGGCTCTCCCTTGCCTTCTCCCCACAACCCGCATCGGGAAACATCGTGACCAGACAAAAAAGAGTGGGAAGAAAGGAAGGTCCAGAGAGAGTCCTGGACAAGGAGATTCCCCACGAACCATCATCACGCCTGGGCCACCTCTGTCCCCTCCTAAATCGTGAGGTAAATGTTCCCCCCTCCCCCCCCCCCCCAACTCCTCTTTTTGCCATCCCTCTTCCCCGCTGAGTCTTGCTGCCCAACGGTCGTCGTAATAGGTCTAGTATCCGCTCCCACAAGCCACTCACTTGTAGTCCATTAAACGCACACACACAACAAAAAAAAAAAAAATAAGTCGTCTCAGACCCGGGTAAAAGTCGTCGTCAGCAACAAGACAACGGGGTATGAGAGAGAGAGAGAGAAGGGGGGTAGTAGTCTGGTAGGTGTGGTGGGGCGGGAGCCGCGGGTTCTGCTTACCTGAAAACAGGTTCTAGATTGTGGTACTTATGTTGTGTGTGTCTCGGTTGTAATATCGGTACAAATGAATGAATGGGTCTGCTTCCTTGATTTGTCTCTTGTCTCCTGCAGCTGTCACTTTCTGTTCTTACTCTCGCCACAATTGATGGTTGGCAGAGAAAGAGAAAAGAGAGAGCAAAAAAGAAAAAAAGAAAAGAAAAGAAAAGAAAAACACTTGTCATATATACTTTACATATTTGTTATGTATGTGATGCAAGAAAGAGGTAAACACGGCCGAGCCTGAGGAATAAAACCTGCCTAGTCAAGCAGACTTTCCCCCCCCCCCCCCAATTAATTACAACCCGCCCTCTGAGCCGACCCAAACAGGAAACCCATCGACCAAATCGTGTGAGACTATTGGCCCAACCACTCAAGAGCACTGTGGGTCACCAGATTCCCAATTGCGATCAATCACAATCTGTCGTTTACAAATGTCAAGAGACAAAGGAAAATAAATGTGTGTAATTATGTCTGCAAGAAGAGTCGCGGAGCGGAAAATTTAAATACCTGCCTCCTTTTGCTAAAGTCCCTTGGCCCCGACAACCTCGTAAATCGCCACTCTGATTGATCAGATCTGTCTGGTTTCAGTTGGTGGTGGTTGGGAGTCAATTGGGCACCAAGTGGGAAGTCGGAACATTTTCTCTTTTCCCCCTCTTCCCGCCCTGGTTACCAACAACAACAGTGGGATCGGGGACGTTTTGAGGGGACCCAGATTTGGCTTGATCCGACATGAGCTGAACAATTTGTGATATGTCGCCTTTTTTTTTTTTTGTGGGTTGTGTCTTGTCCTTGTCGCCGCCCACTTCTCACCCCCTCTTTTGTTTCTGTCACCTGCAGATCCCGCCTTTTTTTTTTTTTTTTATTTTTAATTTATTTTTTTATGTTGTCTCGCCAAGATTGACAGGGTTTTCTTCTGAGGATGTGACGTGGAGAGTTGCCAATATGACAGACACTCCGTCCCCGCCCATGTCGACTGCTTGCAGCGTTACATACCGTATCTCAATCCAGCAGAGGGGGAGACCAATCGCCGTTTGGTTGACCACCCCCCCCCCCCCCAAAAGTGGCCAGCCGACGGTAATTACTTTGTCACCCGACTAGGCCCCGTCTAGCACCTGCGCTGCTGAGAGGAGAGCCCGCGACGAGCTGAACTCTGGTCCCAGGGAATAAAAGAATTGCGGTGAGGGGCAGAGGGGGGAGGGGAGGGGGGAATAAAGAAAAAAAAACTTGGTTACGTGCGAAAGCGACTGACGTACTAATAATTACTACCTGCTTCCACCACTTGCGATTGATCTCCTCAAAGCCCGACAACTTTTTTTTTTCTTTCTCCAGGCAGCAGCCAATCTTTTTCAGCAGCCATCGGCGTTTTGTGAGGAGGACAGGGAAAACCCGTATTGCCCTTTTTGGTTAATCTGACCAATGTAAAGAAATAAAACTGTAAGATATATTCGTGCAGCCCCCCCCCCCTTCCCTCCCAACCACCACCACCACCTTCAGGTACTCAAGGTACGTATCTACATGTCTCGCAAGGGGTTACATCCTCGGGCTATCCGCTCAGCCTGTGCCCCTCCCCCCTCTGTGTGAGCTCGCGGGGTTGGCCTTAGCTGTCGTGTCCTGCAGGCAATATCCCCCCCCATTCCACTCTCATCACTCGCTTCATCGAGCAGCCAGCCGCCCCGCGTCCAGCCAAGGGAAAATTGCACGTGTGGAGACAAAAACAACTCCAAGCATGTGATTTACTGCTTCCGGCCGTAGTCAGACCATCTCATGTTCCCTTGTCTTGTGTGTTCTCACGAGACCAAGATTCTCACATGCGCGTCCTGGGGAGGACAGTGATAGGGACAGGGTTAGGGCTGCGGAGACCATATCAATCCGCCCCCCCGGGGGGGATTACCAAGACCATCGAGACGAAATGTTGAGCCCAGCAAAAGACGGGCGCTCCCCAGCACACCATCAGGGCAGCCTCGACGCCATCGTCGCGCACTATTCACTCCGGGCTATCTATAGCTTGGCCGCTTGATGTGCGCCCTGAGGACTTTTTGGGCCAGAGACGGAAAGTGGCCTGGGGAGGCTTGTGAGGGGGGCGGACAGGACCCGAAACGGTGGCATGCAAAGTAGTGAACAATTTGTTTTTTTTTTTTTTTTTTTTTTTTTGTTCTTCATTATGTGTTGGTACTGCTATGTATGAATGGCGGCTTTGGTGGTAATTAATCATTCATCAAACGATTCTATCATTATTCCAAGTCTGTAGAACTGGTGGCTGCTTTGAAATGTGCTCGACTGGTTGAGAACCAAACACCAAAAAACAGGAAAGAATTATGTGTTCTTTACTGCCCATAGTTATGCAAACATTTTTACCTGTGACACTAATATCCTCTCAGTTCCAGCTAGTATCAGAAGACAGGACAAGGTGATTACTTACTCCAGTCTATTGAAAGAGAGTCCTGATCTTCCCCATCTTCCAGAATCATCTTGGTACGACGCAAACGCACTCATCTTGTCGCCACCACTTCAGGGATCCCCAGGATGAAATCCCAGATTTCCTGCCAACGACCAGTCCAGAGGTTGACTACAAAAGTACCTACCTCAGCAGTTGTCGAGCCGGGGAGCAGGCAACATCGCTGACCTTCTAGCCCCGGCAACAATGAGACGCATGTGAGACGCGAGGCCAAGCCCTGCCACCTGCACAGGCCGGATATGGTCATGTAATTCATCATCGTCTGTCCAGCCCGAATGCATAGACGCTCGTCTTGTCATCGAGATCCTCAGGGATGTTGTTCAGGCGCGTTGGCCGGAACACAAGTCCGGCATGAGATGCCAGCTTGCTTCTGCCGACACCAAAGCGACCAACACCAGGTCCGTTGAATATCCTACGCTTAGGCCCAACGTCCCCGCTGCTCTTTGTCTCGTGCCTCTAGCCTTGGGCACCAAGTGCGGTGATCATTCAGCGACCGGTTCGGGGCCACGACAGCCAGAACGCACTTGGAAACTTTATTTCGAGCCTACACGTTCGATGAGTCCGCGTCAGCGAGCGTTCCGTTGCTCGTGATCCCCTGGGCTTGTCCGGCGTGGTGACAGTCATTGCCGGATGTCACTCCTGTCAAGTCGATGTACCGAGCTCTCTGCTCTTAGTGACGCCGAGCTAGTAGCACCGGCGCTGAAGGCGATGGCACTGGCGGGGGGAAGGCTCCCAAGTACTCGATACATTGGGCGGAGGGGCGGAGGCGGGGTCTGAGGGTAGAATGCGCTGGGAACGCCGGCGAGCACACGATGAGCCGTGTAATGTAGAGTATGGGAGCCGAGGGATGATCATGCTTCTTCTCATGTGAGTTGCGGAGGGTCAAGGAGGTAGTTGGACTCTCGCAGTTGTTTTGCCCGGAAAGCATGTGACGAGGGGAAAGTGCCGTGTGATGAGTGTCCTCCCCTTTTCCTCCCAGAGACAGTTGGAATGAAGGAAACTTTTCGTCCACCAAGGTCTAGTATCTAGCGGTGTGGTCTCTTCCTCTTTATTTCTTTTTCGGTCGGGACTTGCGCCCAAATTTTGGTTGAATCAACACGTACATCCGCAAGTGTACCTCACGATGCTCACTCCAAGATAGACACATGGAAACAACAGCAGCATCCTAGACGGGGCACACTCCGACCTTGTCACCTGAGAGCGCTCCTGCTTCTCAAAGTTTCCTGCAAGCCTTCATCTCGTCTATGCCACGAGACTTACCGGTCTGCAAGGACTGGCGTCCTTGTCACTCTCCCACCACAAATGCAATCCGACCGACTGCAGTGTCAATCCACATTCGCTGTGTTGCGCAAGAAAGCGCCCCCCCCCCTTTCCACATGACAACAGATCTCTAGCATTGCAGCAAAGTCTCTTATCAAAGCTGTCTTCAAACAGACCAACCTCCTTGCAGTCACGGCAGAGTGAAGTCCCATCCCCCTTCTTCAACCAAGTTCGAAGCCAGGATTGATCGAAATCTAGGCACATTCATGAACAAGTTTCTGCTACAACCTTGACACACACCTCCACATCCACGAACAAGCACACAAAACGAAGTTACCCACAACCTAATCACTGAATCCGGGAGAAGCAAACAAAACATACCACCGAATGCGCACTCTAGGAGGAAACGCCAGGTCGCAACGGGCGCCCTAAATCTGTCTTTTGTTTCCACACACTCAAGTTAGCGAGACCCGTTTTTTTTTTTTTTTTTTTTTTTCGAAGGAGAAGCCGACCTCATCAAGCATGTGGTTCACGGGGAGGGAAAACGTTGATCAATCAGGAGCTGCGACTCTTTTCCCGGAACGGTCGTGGGCGCCATGTCGAATTGAGCATGGTGGTGTGGTGGTGGTTATGGACGCTTGCGAGCACGATGGGAAGCCTGGGCGCAACACGTATCCTCTCGTCTTGGGGGGTGTGGGCATAGTATCTGGCTGATTAGCTTCCTCCTCATCAGAATATGAGCCATCTATTGACCTTTTGGGGCTTCCCTGCATGGCGTGTCACTGAAGGCAGTCCTCTCGCCGTTCTTGGGCATTGTATTCCTCTTGCTCAGTCACAGCCAGTGTGTTCTTTTTCCCAGAGAGACACCGAGGAAGACGGAACAAAGTAGAAGGATTTCTAAATGCCCTTGTATTGGGGCTCCCAAATGTGCAAAGCTTAGGCCTCACGCCAACTGCATCAATTTCCCCCCCAGGATGGGATTTCTTCTCTCCGAGCCCTTGTTCCCCGTCCCCGGTGCTTCTCTCCTTCTCTCTCTCCCTCTCCCACTCCGTACACTCACTCTCATACACGCACGCTTACAAGAGGGGAACAGACCGTCAGTCACAAATCAGGACACTCAAGATTCTATTCGTCATAGTCATTAAAGTTTATTAGCAACCTCAGCTACCTGCCTGTCGCAGATCCAGATCAGCTCCCTAAAACAAAATCCTACCCATGCCTGCGGGGAGCCCCAAGCATCTAAAGGCTCGCCCCCAGCGCAATGTCAAGCCTTTGGCTCAAAGGCAGTCGCGTGCTCAAATAGATCCTACGTCAGACCTGTCATGGCCTTACTAGCCTTGCTTCGGCGACATAAGCCCATACCGTGATCATTATGTACTGAATTCTCCTGCCCCTGTAGACAGACTTTGCATGCCCTCCTCGCCCTCAAAGACCGCCTGATTGAGCCTTTCCAGGCAGTAGTGCATTATTTCCTCCGAATGTATCTTCATTTGTGATCTTTTTTTTCTTCTCTTCGTTTTATAATTTTCTTTTTTTTCTTCAGAAAGCCGATCGCGATGCATGTGATCTTGGCAAGAGAAGCGCACCGGCGGCGCGTCCTCGCCTTCGAGAACAATGTCTTGAACGGGCGTATCATGAAACTTGGGTATCATGTGAAAGGAAATCGGCAGAATGTCCACACTCATACCTCGTCTGCATGCTCAGCACATGAACCATGGGGCGGTCTGGTCTAGACCTTGACCTGCAACATTACTTCTGTTGACCGGTGCAGAGTCGGGGTGAAGAAGGAGCCCTCATCCAGGTATCGTTGAGCTGGTATGATGCCCTCGAACCCTGGAGGCGGGTGAATAAGCTGCTGCACGCCAGGAACGATGTGTTCAAAGCCTGGTGGTGGCCGAATGGCACGCCCAGCACCGGGCACAGCAGTTTGAGCAGGAATGATGTTCTCGAATCCTGGGGGTGGAAGAACTGGATTCTGAGGGGGTATCACGTGCTCAAATCCAGGAGGTGGGCGGATGGGACGTTGGCCAATGGGACCCAGGTGCTCAAAGCCGGGGGTTGGTCCAACGGGACGCTGCTGCTCGTCAGGAACGAGGTGCTCGAAGCCGGGTGGTGGTCCGATAGGACGCTGCTGCTGTGCAGGAACGACGTGCTCGAAACCTGGTGGGGGTCGAATAGCCTGCTGCTGCCCACCACCAGCAACCAAGTGCTCAAAACCTGGTGGCGGCCGTACAGCCTGCTGCTGCTGCTGCTGCGCAGGAACGACGTGCTCGAAGCCGGGAGGGGGTCGAATAGGACCTTGCTCACCGGTGGCGGCAGTTATCTGCTGGCGCTCTGCAGAGACACCGGCCTCGAGGCCAGGAGGCGGGCGAGCGGTGCCCGTAGCAGCAGTGTCGACTTTCTCGAATCCTGGTGGTGGACGGATGAGACCTCTAGGCCGCTGGACACCATAACGACGAGATGTAGCCCGGTGGACGGCTCGGTGGGTGCCTTGTCGCTGGAGACCAGGTCGCTGGGGCGGCAGTCGTCGCGGAGCTACCCGTTGAGCAGCTGGGGTGGTAGCCTCAACCACTGGTGGCGGCGGAGGCTGGTGGTACTGTATAGCCATCCCGACCACTTCCTCATCCTTGAGGTAAGAACGGGTCCTGATGTGGGCATTTGTGACCAGTCTAGTGCGGCGATACGCGTACTTTGTGACCTCGTCCGGGAAGGGATCCTCGCCGCTCTGCGCCTTGCGGGTGGGAGTGCTCTTTATCGAGCCGGTGCCGCCAGCGCGGCGCTCCTCCACGAGGTTGTGTCCCATAGACATCAAGATGGAAGAGTGAGATCTCTGGGAGCTCTTTGAGTTCTTTGAGCGGCCAGAGCCACCAGATCGACCTGCCTGCTGCCGCTTGACTTCGTTGTGTGCGGCGCTGCTCGTATCTTGGTTCATGACCTGGACCGCTGGGCTGGACGCCATGGTCCGGACCGCCGGCAGCTGGACGCATTGTGGGCCGGGCTTGACGTTCTTGCCGTCCATCATAGGCTTGTCGTCATCAGCGTTGATCTGCCGCTGGTTGCATGGCGGGACGAACGAGGCTTCGTAGCTGCTATCGTCGTCGATAGCGTTCTCTGGAAGGCCGCCGTTGAGCTTGACAAGCTCCTGGACCGTACGAAATGCGTTGTTTCCATTCTTGTGAACCGCGCCAGGACGAGGCGGTGTCGTGTGAGGAGTGACGCCGTCTTGAGCTGCCCTCTGCGCAAGGAGCCCCTGTGCGATCAACGAGGTGGATGGGCTGGATTTGGCGTTGCGGCTGGATGCAGTGGTCGTGGAGGAACCGGACTTTCGAGGCGAGGTGTTCTTGGAGGTGTGACCACTTCGAGTACGAGAATAGACCGCGGCAACAGCGAGCTGACGGGCCTGAACCTCCTGTTGCTCGACATCACGTTTGGCGCGGAGGCGCTCGAAGAGTTCGGCCATTGCATCGCGATCGCGCAGCTGCTCGCTCAGGTAGATATCGGCATTCTGGTCAAGGAGCACTCTGGGTGCAGTTTCTAAATCGGTACAAGAATGGTTAGCCCGGTACGTTCTCGTGCTTGGAAGGCGAGGTGGTCACAGGCTATCAGGCTTACCATCCGTCTCTTTCGCGCCGTCGTCGGCAGTGGCCTGTTGATGGTCTTGGTCGTGGCTCGAAGACTTGTCTGTATGTACCTGGTTAGCGTGGGACTTGGTCAAGGAGAAATCAAAGGATCTAGAACATAAGAAGACTTACCTTCGTTCTTGCTCAGAAGGCCGATAATGTCCGCGTACTCGTCGTCCTCGTTGCGAGCGCAGACGCCCTGCCGAGTGCGCTCGATGAGGTGCTCCAGACGACCAATGTGAGCCTTCAATACCTCCTCGCGCTTCTTCGACTCCTGGGCCTGCTTCTTGCAGGCCTGCTCCAGCTCGTCGAATGCAGCCTGCAGCTTCGCCAGACGGCAGATCTGGATCCTAACCTCCTCGATCATACTGGCGACAAAGCCGTTGAGGTGACGAGGGATAGGCTCCGAAATACCCCTGGCCATGATGGCGCAGCCGACGGTCTCCATCATCTGCTGGAGAGTAGGATTGGACCAGGTGCTGTCGGCATCCTTGTAGGCATACTCATTCTCGACATTGGCGGCAGTAGGCAAGACGGCAGCCGACTGGTTGTGAGCAGCCTCGCCGTCGGAGGCGTCTCCAGGCTTGATGGACTCGCTCGGCTGCACGATGTGCTCGGGGAAGTCGGGGACGGTGGTAGACTGGCCCTTTGCTGCAGCGCCGAGGCCGATGTAGCTCGTGATACGAGACAGTCGAGGCATCTGGACAGTTGGCTGCTGCATTGGGAATGGGGTGAGTGAGCGCTGCAAGGAGCGCTGCGCAGCCGTGGGCTCCTGCTTCGAGGGCGCGCCGACCTGCTGGTCAGAGGGAGGTTTCTTCACAGGTTGGGTGGCCTTCGTGCGATTGCCGAAGGCGACCCAGATACGATCACCCATGATGAATTCTGGGGATTGACAAAATCGCGACCTTGTCGAAAGAGAGGGTATCGCGAAGGGCAAGGCGAGTGACGCGCGACTGATGACGGTGCTTCCAGCGGGGAGCACGAAGCTTTGGTGCTTGGTGCGAACGCCAGAAGTCTCACGCTCGCAGTCTAACGCTCAAGGTGAGGCTTCTCCTGGGAGAAACTTGATTTGGGAGATGTGTGAATGGTCGAAGTAGAAGGAGGAGGCTGGAGTGATGGCTGGATGGCTGGATGGGAGAGCGTTGTATATGTGGGCTATTTGACAAGAAGACAACGCGGACCAGCGCAGGACCGAAGCAGAGAAAGAAGAGAAATCTGTCGTCGGGCCGACACTGACTGCGTAGTATGCGAAGGCCTCGTCAGAACAGGCGGCAGTGATCGAGTCAAAAGTGGTGTTTGTGTGGAGGGTATGGCGAGGTAGTGAAAACACTCAGGGTGTTGAAGTCCCGATTCCTGCAGACACGTTGTAGGAACAGAAGGGGGGGCAAGGTGAACGAGGAAAAGGGTGAAGGTGATGGGCAAAGAATAAAAAAAACGAGCTGGGAGTTGATGTGTGAAATCAAAAGGTCGAACTGACAGGATGGTGTCCCAGATCGAGTGGTGAAGGAGACTGGGCGCTCGAAAAGTTGAGGAAAAGCCGCTGCGCGGACCCAGCCACCACTGTTCCTAGACAGATGTAGGCCGCAGGTACTAACTATTGTCTAAAAACGATAGACAACAATAAGTCTGTTTTGAGTTATCTCGATTTTCCAGGAGCCGGACAAAGTGCTCGACAATGATGGATGATGGGGTGAGAACAGCAGAGAGTAGAATAGAAGGAGGTGGAAGGAGAAGGAGAAGAAGCGAAGGTCTGCCGCCGCTGCAGGGTGATATATGTTGCCCAGCAGTGAGGTTGGGAGGGGAGGGAGGGCACGGCCAGGTCGACAGTGAAGGTGTACTGAGCGCAAGGTGAAGGGGGAGAGCCAGGTAGATTGAGCCACCGTCTGGTCTTGACGCGAACCCGTACGCGATGTCGCTGGTAACCCCACACGCCTCACCAGCCACCCATGATGATGATGATGATGTTGCTGCTGCTGCTGCTGCTGCTGTCACCCAGCGTGGTGAATGTGACGGGACTCCCCCCCCCCCCCCCCCTCCTTTTTTTAAAAAAAACTGGTTGAAGGGCGCATCAAGGTAAAAGGTCTGTTGTGACTGCACTGTTGACTCCCTTCCAGTCGTACCTTCCTGTCCAACAATCCCCCACTCCACGCCCCAACCCAGTCCGGACCAAACGCTCCCCTTCCATCCTTCATAGCAGTGACCACTCAAGTGAACCCTTTCGTGTGATGATAGATGATCGTCTTTGAGATGGCAAGTCAACAGGGCATTCACAAAAGTCATGAGGGTGAAGGTCTAATTCCTTCGTCGGAATAGAATTCGTATTGAAGTTATACCTCTGATATTTCTTTACCCCTCTCGTGTTCCTGAATACGGAATCCAGCATGTCTTTCACATCACCATTCTCCTGCGCTTCATAATCACGAGATGACCAGATACTTTTGTTCTCTGCAAAGGCACTGGCCGACTGTGTAACCTCTAAAAAAACCGAGGTGGTGCATCTATGCATTGCCACGATCGTGTGCCCGGCTATGATGATCCTTAAATTGGTTTCCCGCTAGGTGAAGTAATGATGATGAGCACTCGGAGCCGAGAACAATCTTATGTCTAAAGAGGGAGAGAGAAGAAAAGGTAGCCTCACCTGTTCTAGATTCCCCGAGGCAACCCCCCTATCCACCTCGTTTCGTGTGTTGGTGTTCTCCTCCCTCCTGATGACCACGCAGCATGACTCCGTTGCTGGCGGCTCGTCATGACATGAAGCCAATGCTGGATGCTCGAGAGAGACAGAGCTCAAGCAAGACGAGTAGAAGTGACCAGTACCGCGCGAGAAGCGCACAGGATAAAGTCCCCTCCACGTGCAGTCCTGCGCCAAATGCAGAATGCTATGCTAATTATGTAACCTACCGAGCAAATGGCCCTCCCTCCGCATGATCGAGCCATGAGCTCAGTCAAATAGATCCCCTGCCCTCTGCCGTCTGCGGCCTGTCTGCTCCGTGAACAGCTCCTTGCCGGTATTATGGGCTTTGTTGTTGTTGTTGTTTTTGCTGTCACTGAAGTTGTTCGGGAACAGCTCCTTGACAGACTTGGCTGTACCCTTGATCGTCAACATCCCTGATCCCTGGCTGTTCTGCCGCGCCGTGCCGCGTATCGACAATGTGCCGTTGGTGTTACGATCTGCTGTTGTAGTTGTTACCATCTTGATGCGATTCGTTCTGACGGTTGCCTCCGAAGATGCTGGGAATGGACAAAAACAGGAAGAAGAACTAGAAGAAGGGGAGCGCCCGTCGCCTAGCGACTCAACAGCGCCGTCGTAGGAAAGACATCTCATACCCTCAAGCACGTCGGCTGGCACCTGATCCATCGCCGCCCTGCTCGCGCCTCTTGTCTTGGCCGAGGGAAACAGCTCCTTCTTGGCAGTAGGGAACAGCTCCCTCGAGCCGTCACCGGCGGGGAACAGCTCTCTAGCTCCGGTGGTGTTCCCGTCGCCGCCCTTGCTGTAGATGCGTTCCTTGATCGACCGTGCTTTCTCTCGGTTGTTACGCACCGCCTCTCTGTCGCGAGCAAGGTCGTCCTCCATTGCGTCTCGCTCGTCTCTCGTAGGCGAGGCAGAGCGGCCCCGCGCATAGGCCCCGCGCTCCGAGCGCAGGTGATCTCTTGTCAGGCTGCTGGGGAAGAGCTCCTTATCTCTGTTCCTGGACCGGCGGCGATCATTGCCGGCCCGCGGAGACGGCGACCTCGAGTCGCGCCTCCGGCCTCGATCACCCCGCCGCGGTGGTGATGTCCTCGCCCGCCTGGCCAGCGCACCCGCGTCGTCGTCGTAAAGGTTGACATCAAACGGCTCTGGCTCCTCCTCGAAGTCATCGTACTGGCCCCTGCCGGAGCCACCTCCTCGCCTGTACCGCCCTCTGTCGTCGCGGCGGTCGTCACGGCGGTCGTCACGGCGGTCGTCACGGCGGTCACGGCGATCGCGATACTGCCTGTCTCTCTTGCGCCTGCCCTCCTCCGTCTCTGGGTCCCACTCAGGGTGAAACAGGTAGAACCGGCTCCTCTGCGCAGCCCCGCGCTCCTTCCTGTCGCTCTCCAGCGCAAAGCGCACCTGCAGCGCGATGTCGGGCCTGTCGGGGACGGGCTTGGCGGGAAGGGCCTCGCCCGGCGGGAGCTGCGTCGCGTCTGCGATCTCGACGGCGCACAGCGCCACGAGGACCTCCTGCGCGGCGCTGTCCGTGGAGAAGACGAGGTTGGCGGAGGTGTCGTTGACCCACTCGATGCGGTCGGCGCCTTTACCGCCGGCCTGGGAGGAGATGTAGGCCTTGAGCTGGTCCTGGTCGACCAGGTCGAGCCCGCGGATGTGTACTTTGTTGAGCATGAGCTTCTGCGCTTCGCCGTCGGCCGCGCCGCCGTCCATCGATTCTTCGATTTCGCCGTCCTCCTGGGAAAAGAACGAGACGTTAGAGGGGGCAAGACACAACTTGTGAGGTTTGGATGTGGCTGGTACGATTCATGTACCTGTAGGTCATCGCCAATGAGGATGTCTGCGACTTCGGGCTCCTCCATGGGGACGTCCACGGCGTCGCCCATCTCGATGTCGAAATCATCCATTGCAAGGTGGGAGGGAGCCTTGCGGCGCACTGGAGCCAAGGAAGCTGCGATAGTAATGGCTGTTTCAAGAACTGCCGACTCGTTGGGATAGGGTGATCTCGAATAAAAGGAGAGAATTGGTTTTGCCAAAACGATATGCGAACTTTGGTATGCAGGGAATAAAAGAAGTGAGGAGGTGGAAGTAAGCGATCAAGAGCCCAGCCGCTAGGACGAGGCTCCACGGTTATGGAGTTCCCTTGGCTTATCGATAAGATCATACCCTGCAGGCACCTCGGATCCCTGCTCTGCTCTACTGGAATGGACTTATTTGCACCCTTGGAGAGCCTAGCTCGCGACCGTCATGCTTCGAACGATCCAGAGTTGACCGTAAGCAGAATGGAAAGAGACAGCTGAAGAGATACTGTGACGAGGGGACAGAACATGACCTTCAAGCACTTGAGAAGCCTCCGTGATTCATCCCTCACAGGTCCATTATTGTTGGGGTCGCCGGCCTACGACGAGGAGATGAAGCACGCCCTGGGCAGCAGATGTACACGAAACTGACGGATAATGGAGATTTGTCAAGAAACGCAATGGACGCAGAGCACGAAAAGTCCTCGACACTACAGTGACTCAAAAGCTTGCACAATGGCTGCCGTCGCCCACCTAGTGGCAGTCCGGCAGATTCTAGGTCAGAGAGTGGCGTAATCGATGTCTTCGCCTAGCCCAGTGATTACTATCAAATCAGTTCTCGAAATATCCCACGCACCGGGTGCACACGTCCCGGAATGCCCATCAGAGCTGACATTGCCTTTTCAGCTTTACACTCCGTGTCACCAAGAACGAGGAGCCAGCCTGCATCATCCCATAGTCTAAGGAAGGGAGGGGGGGAAACAAAAGGGGGCAATAAGCCGAGTTCCTCACTAGCTTCGACCAGTGAGGAGGCCAAGAGGGGGGGGAGGGAAAAAAAAAGGAGAGAAAAACTTTTGACCTCGAAAATATGTAGCAGCTGCCACAGAGCAGGCGGCTATCGGCCAATATCACACCTCACACACGCGCATTGGTAGTCAGTGGGAAGTGTGTCGCCACCATCCTAGGTATTGGTTCTCGTCTTCATCATCCATTACCACACGGCCTCTTCCCAACCACGTCCCTTGCCCAAGACGAAGAAAATATGTAAGGAGATACACCATACTGCAATGTGGACGCTGATGTTAAGATAGGAGACGTTAGGAACCTCGCAAGACATCAGACCCCCCTCCTATACCTGACAAGAGGCTGCACAGCTTGGGCAACCCCCCTGATTTCGTACCACCTATCTTATATTCGAGAGAGTCCGCCGTCCAACGCCCCTCCAGCCCACCTTCTAGAACAAAAGTATCTATGACGCCTGCCGGAATGGTCGCCTCCTTGGCACCCACCCGGTCTTGAGTGGAGTCTGGTATCTCATTCAAACAATAGCAAACCTGGCACCCCACGTTAACACGCCACAGGCCTCAGAAAACCACACACACATACACACACACACTCGCGAGGCTCCGGGGGAAAAAAAGAAAAAAAAAACAAGACAAGAAGTATCATGCGGTTCCTACCCTTTGCCTCCTGTCCTCATGGATGTTAGGCACTGGGCAGGGGGTCCGCGAAACTTTTGGGGGCCGTTCAGGCCCGTCACCAGCAGCTGTCGAGGCTCCGAAACTCGACGACCTCGAGATCTCCGAGGCCGCCCGCTTCAAGTTTGGGAGCACTCCGACCAAGTCCCCCGCCGACGGCCGGTGGCTCTCGTCGACGTTCTCGTCATCCTCGAAAGGGTCGTTCACGTCGAGCATCGCGTCATGCTCCCAGCTGGCCTCGAGGCCTGGCAGGAATATAGGCGAGTGCCTCAGGGCGTGCCACGACAGGGTGGAGTGTTGCATGGCGATGTAGAGGGAGTCGATCTTGCCATGGGCGTCGAGCACGGCGCAGTGTGAGCGCAGAAAGTCGACGTCGTACCCTGCGCCGACGAGGGCCGGATCTAGAGGTCGCAGCATCGGCAGGCCCTGGAGGGATTCGGCGTCGCAGAGCTTGGCCTGCAGCGGGACCCAAGCGCGGTCCTTCAGGAGACTGCTAAAAGCCTGCGATATGGCAGACACGAATGCGTCAGAAGAGGTGCCGTTGACAGCGACCATCTGGTGAAGACCCCTGGACAGACACCGCTTATATGCGTTTGTGTGGCGTTCGAAGGGAAACGGCAGCGAGTTGTTTGGGAGGAGCGAGACATGGACAGTCCAAAGCTCCGAGGCAGCCGATGCTGCCGGCTTGGACTGCTGCACCGACAACGGCCGCATAGGTGCACTCGGGGCGGCGGACACGACAGGTGGACAGGCGCGCCGCTGAGATGCTCCCGAGGACGCCCGCCGCTGTCGAGCTGTCACCTCAGGGGAGGCCGTAATAGATCGTACGGTGCTGGACACGGGTTTGCGTCTGGGCGTCTGCCGCACCGAGGTGTCCTCGGGCCCCACGTCCTCGATACTCTCGACCAGCTCAAGGAAGCGCTCCTCGAGGCTGAGCTCGGCGTCATTGAGCTCACACTGCCGGTCACGCAGCACGTGCAGCTCATCATCCATGTTCTTCAGGTGTCCTCCAACACCTCGAAAATGGTGGTCGTGCTCGCCGGTTCGTCTCTCCAGCTCCTCTATGGAGTGCCATGCCCGGTTGAGATTTCCATACGTCTTTTTGATCTCCTGGCTCATCTCTTCCGTCCTCGACTCCACAACGCCTTCGAGCTCGCTGACCCTCTGGATCACCTCGTGCTCCCTGTTGCTGCCCTTGAGGAGTAGTTCTTCTAGCTGTCGTACCCTCTGCCGGAGCAGGTCAAGCTCCTGCTTGTCTATCGGCGGCTCCGCCGTCCTGTGGTGGAAGCAGGCAAGATGCCCACACTCGCAGGTGGCCCCAGGTCGTGACTTGTTGAGGGTAAAGTTGACACATGCACACCGGTTGCCCTTGATCTCGGGTACAAGCATGATGTATCGGCAGTTGCCCTGAGGCAATGCGGCCTCGTCAGCCTCAGGCGTCGGCCCCGTCGAGGGTACCGGAGAAGCATGCGCAGACATGCTGAGGGAAAGGAGTGGGCGTGGGTGTGAACCAGCACTGGGCTGACAAGGACCATTCAGTACGAGCCAGCTTTTTTTTTTTTTTTTTTTTTTTTTTTTTTTTTCCCGAGCCGGCCAGATGAGGTATGTTGGACGAACAGCGAGCCTGACTGTTGATGTGCCGCCGGCTTTGGCACAACACGAACGGCCCAAGCCTCCTGCGTGTTGCCAAGTCCAGACTGTCTAGGCGGTGGAAGGACTCGACCAGACAGATAACATGGATGAGGAGGAGGAGGAGAAGAAGAAGAAGAAGATGATGATGATGATGAACAAGAAGTGGGAGAAGATGGGCAAGAACAAAAGTGTCATGAAAGCCGCCTCCGGAAACGCACAGCAGGGGAGGTGATGACGAGATGTGACGAGCAGGGTGCAGCCGGTCACCGGTGGCCTGGAGGTAGGGCTGGGTGCGTCCTGGACGTCTATTTAAGATTGGTTCCAGCAATTGCGGGCCGACATATCTAGGGACGAGTGATAGGGGGCCTCGCGTGGTCAAGTAGACAGCAGCGAGACCTAAAGACCCCACGACATGTGAGAGGCCTCGTCACCAGGCAGGGGTTGTGGGCGGGACAGCGAAGTGCAGACGTGGGAGGGCGGAGAGATGCAGGTGGGTCCTTGAACAACAAAGAAGCCAGGGTGAGAAACAGAGGAGGAGGAAGAGGGAGAGAGTTCCCTTTTGAGGCGGAGGAGGAGAGAGGAGGATATCAAGCGGAGTGGAATCCCAACTTTAAAGAGGGTCTCGCGGGGGATAAGGCACGAGAAAAGTCAGGAATGTTTCTCTTCCAGATAACAACAAGACGACGGCTGCGGCCAGCCCCGGCGCGAGGAGCCCTTGGGAAAGATGGAGCAAACGCAGCCTGACTGGTCTTGGTCTTGGTCTGGTAGGCCTGGGCGTCGCGGCAGAAAAGATGCCAATGTAAAGACAAGATGTGATTGCTGATAACGAAGATCCGATTATAGATAGAACGAGGGCAGGGGATTGGAGAAGAAGAAAAGGCGTGGTGGTATCCTCTAGAAGGGGGGAAAGGAAGAAAAAAATAAGGCAAGAAAAGGCAAAGATTGCGACAACACAGACAGGATGAGACAACACAGCACAAGCCAGGCTGCGCATGCGCCTCAAAAAGCAAATCTGAGGCTATTGATAAAGGTACAAGAATTAAGTCACATAAGGGGACTGGTGGATGATGATGATGACCTGAGTACTATGTAAGTACTGGTGGCAGTATTAATGTATGGAACAAAGACAGTCAAGAGACAAGTCAGCCAGCCCAAAACGCCAGCAGAGGGAGTGGGCGACAAGGAGGCCAGGAGAAGGAGAAAGAGAGGGAAGAGTCGAGCCGATAGAGTAGAGAGGCCAGGCCAGGGTCAAGCAAGCCTGGATGGACTTACTCTGTAGGGTGTAGTGAGTTTCTTGTGGCAACGCTGGGTTCGCAAGCGAAAGGCAAGAGCAATCAGCAAAGATTAAGAAGAAAGAAAAAAAAAGGAAAAACAGGAAGTAACCACCCTTCACTTGGTCTTTCCTACTCCATTCTGGCCCCCCCCCCCCGGCTCCCCCGACTTGACCCAGCCAGTGTGCCCACACATTATTGGGGTCACTGTTTGCTGCTCACCCTCCATCATTTTCAAGAGAGAGGGCCCAAAATGCCAGATCCCGTGGACGGGACCTGGAGACTTGGTCAAGCGACTGGCTCAGCGGGCGCCGAGATAAGAGGGAAAATTGACTGGGTCGGACCAAGTAGGCTCTTGAGCACAGACAGTGTGTGGTGGGCGTATACCGTCGGATGGGAGGAAGTCTTGGGGGAGGGGGAGCAGGAACCACCCTGCCACCTTGGCGTGCTCGGGGGGAACCTTGGGGGGCACTAAGGCCGCCTGGGGTGTGGTGGTCCTGGTGGTGGTGGTGGTGGTGGTGGTGGGATGATACAGGCAGTGCCCCCCAACCTCTTAGTGAGGTACCAACGTTCAGGATGCCCACGCCCACGCAAGGATGCTCCCGGCTAAGAGTGCGCGGTACCTGAATGCCCTGGACAACTATTGTGAGTACATGCCTCGAGAACGGAACATCCCACATAGCCTCTTGCCTCCCCTCCTTCGTAACCGTACTTTCCAACCACCGGTCATCCTTCACATCTGTCGAGATTGTTTAATGAGTTGGGGTCCCAAACACTGCAGACAGACCCTTGTTATGCACCTGTCGAGCGATGATCTGATAACAATCCTTTCTGCGCTGACCACTCAGAACCGTCAAGGGCCGTCTCGTGCAGTTCAGCTCAAAAAAGCCTTCCCCCCATCAACCAGAAAAGATGCTCACCGCACAGAGATAAGGATCAGCAGCAGCGACAGAACAGCAGCATGTGGCATCACCAGATTCGCAGCTCGCATTCCCACTGATGATGACGCCAAATCCACATGCCGAGTCGCTATCGGGGAGGGCGTCCCTCTTGGGTATGCACCTCATCATGACCTGTGGTTTCGTGGCGCCAGTAACGAGCCACACACACACCCCCTCTTTTAAGGGTCCTGACTATGGATTCTGGGGGCGGAGGTGGTCGGTGGGACTCGAATTCGAACTCGAGAAGCGGCTTGGCGCTGCTCTCCAGCTGCTGCTGGATATCTTGGCAGACCAAAAGGTTACTTTCTGCTGTACAACGCACAGATACCCTGCTGTGAAACGACACACAGATGCAACGGCGTTGCCAGGCTTGAACACGTATACAGCTGCCTCCTTCAGAGACTCGTCAGGCCATTCGTCAACCTTGCTCTTTGGGTTTCCAGGCCTCAAGGAGAAGAGTAGGAAGAAGAAAAGAGAAAAAAAAATAAAACAAGGCTCCACAAGGCTTAATATTCGCTTCATAAATTCTTTTCCTTCCTTTTTTTGTTCCCTTTTTCTTACCGGTTGCATGTCACACAGATGCTGAGGCAGAGCAGGGGGACGGTTCTGCATGACGAGGTGGGAGAGTGGGAGAGGACTCCCGCATGGCGCATGGCGGTGGGGGTAGACAAGATAAGAGCTGCTCACACAGGTTTCGAGGGGGGGGGGGAGTTACGGTTGCGGTCCACTGCATCCTCCACCACCACCACACTCTGTTGCCCCGTCTCAGGTTTGAGATTCAGGCCCTAGGTCCTGGACGGGGTGGCTTCACCTTGTCGGTCAAGCTCCCTCTTCCCCATCACGCCAGTTTTAGCTTGTTGATGTCAGTACCAACGGTCAGCACAGTCACGAACAAACGTCCCGTAGCTGGGCCCGGGAGCAAGGCTGAAGAGTCGGAAGACGAGTCAAAATAATACCGTTCTTGATGGCTGCAAACCACGCCCTGGAGCAGGACTACAGCTACAGCAGACAACGGTCGGGTACCTGCTCAAAATGCCGCGGGAACCCCCACGAAACCTGCGGAGCAATGACGGGGCGTCGAGGTCTGGAACTCTCTGCCGCGGGCGGGCGGGAGCGCAGTAATACTGTATCATGCACTATGGCACAGCGGCATATTGACCTGCAAGCGAGTGCAGCTTCGCTTATTTTGCTTCTTTTTTGCTGCCTGCGCGGCTGTCATCAAGCAGCAAGAAGATCTTTTTTTTTTCTTCTTTTTCTTCCTCGGGAGCCCAGGAGCCTCATGCAAGTGATCAACAAACCCCCCACCGTCGCATCTTCCCACTTGGTTGGTTCTGCTGCAAGATGGACTCATGGCTTGCCCGTTGAGGACAAGACGCGCACTCCGCTCCACTCTGTCCACTGGACCCCGTGCAGAGCCGAGGAGGACGATGTTTGTCGATGACGCCCACTTGGAAAAAGGCTCGACAATGTATTACCTGCGGCAATGCAACTCTTGTTCCGATCCTTAGAACAAGCGAGCCAGGGACCCGCGTCAGCATGTCCAGAATTGGATGTTGCCCTGAGCATGCATCATGCGGCTCACTCCCGTCCTTCCCTGAGGGTCAAGGGGGCTTTCTGGACCGGTCAGGGCAGAATCAACGTTTTCGTCATCCCGCGCTCCTCGGGTGAGCAGGCATGTTCCGCGGAGAGAAATTTCTGCATGTTGTTTGGGAATATCGCAGCCTCCCAGCAGCCGAGAGAGATGTGCGACTTGAGTGGCGCCCCCATCTTTTGTGTGTGTGTTTGTGACAGAGCGATAACACGGCATCAGAGACATGCATATCGAGTGCCGCCAAGGTCCGTCGGATGTGTTATCTCTGTTGGCCGTCAATGCCAGCAAGCCGCGTTCTTCTCGTCGCCTATTTGCCTCCGTGGTCCGACACGCGCCGCTAACTGTCCTTGTTCTTACTATGTACAAGTATGTACTTACGCTACCATCAATCATGCAGCAGCTGCAGTGGACGGACTTGGCGGGCAGGAGTGGGGGGAAAGGCTTGTTCTCGCAGCAGTGCCACCCACCCACACACACACTCTCTCTCATACCACACCACATGTTTGCCTGACCAGTGGCTATCCAGAGACCCGGAAGCAGCCTTGGACAGACATCGGCCCTACAGGACCTAGCCCTGCAGGGCATCCCCCCCCCCAAAACTCGCTCTCCAACTGTAGGTCGTATCGACGGGCGGCTTGCTCCCGTTGCAGCGATGACTACTCCTGTCTGGTTGGGACACTTTCCTCTCTCTTTCCCTTCCCATGCTTACCCTCTAACGCTCCATCTCGCCTGAAGATGGACCGGGAACTTTTACCTAATGTCGACCCACTACCCCGTGGGTGGTGGTGGAGTGGGTGACAAACGTGTGGGTGCATCGATGGCGGTCAGGGGTCCACCAGCCCAGCCATGGATACAGTGGCCGTCGGAACGGGCCTTGTGGTCGGTACGCCTGAAAAGCCTACCTTGCCCATGCCCACCAACTTCTTCCTTCCCCCACGCATCGGGACGCCACCGGAGAGGGAAGAGATTCCCGAGTCTTGCGGCAAGATCTCTGTTTGAGCCGCTCCTCCCAGGGAGGCAAGCCGGGAGAGAAACGCACCTGAACAATATTTTGCCACGCACACCACATCTTCTCTGGGCGCTCATTTGACAACATGCTCTGTCGGGTGCAAGTGGTGGTGTGGTGGTAGTGGTAGTGATGGTGGTGGTGGTGTAGCAGCACCGCTATTTCGACTCGTCTATTTATCCAGTCCCTCGGATATAGAGCATCGGCATCCGAGGCCGGCGAGGAGGGAGATGATACGGTACTTACTATGGTAGTATGACTACGCAGATCCTCACCGTGCCTGTTGTGCCTGTCGTTCCCTTTCATAACTGCATATTCAGGATATTCATTCATCCACATGTCTCAAAACAATCAAACCCCAAGATGGGACAAGTGTTCATGTTGGAGAATTTGGGCTGCTTGATATGTAGCACTGACTGATATGGCCAATTCCAGTGTTTTTTTTCCTTCCTTTCCTTCTTGCTGCTGCCCTGACCTCTTCCACATGCAGGGCGATTGGCTGAGGTTCTCCAAAAAGCTCTGCAGTGTGGATGGGGCCTATCAGTTTTTGGCGGCTTAAGCGCCCAGCCGCCCTCTATACTACAGTACATACAATCGCCCCGCACGCTGACCAGCCGTGATGCTTTTCTCAAACTTTCAACACGGCTGGACTGTCCGTACGGTAAACTATTTTGACTTGTTGATCAAGTAAAGCGAGAGGCTCGACTTTGAGTTTTAGTGAATCTTTTCGAGGCGAAACCTCCAATTCTACGGCCTGGCAGGGAGTGAGTGCCCCTGCAGACATCCGCAAAGTCGAGGAGGGGGAAGATGGGCTTTGATGAGAGCGTATCGGCGCTCCTCGTGACATATGACAACTGTCTCGCTCTTCTGAAGGCCTTTAAGCGGCAGAAGAAGCAAGATGGGACCCGCAAGACCACCAAGACCAGCGAGCGGCAGGCCCTGCTCAGGCACTCGCTGAAGACAGACCGGAGAAAGGTCGAGCGCGCGTACTCGTCGCGGGTGTCCGTGGCTGGGAGCCGATTCGAGAAAGGCGACTGTAAGATAGAGAAAGAAAAAAAAGACCCACCTACTCCCCCCCCCTCCTTCTCCTACCGACCAGCGAACCGTGCTGGCGTCAAAGATGGGTAACATGACTGAGACGTGGTGGTCATTGCACCAAAACAGCAAAAGCAAAGTCAGCGCTGGACAAGGTGCTGAAGAGGCTCAATGCGGCCATCAAGAGCCTCATACGGCTGGCGAGCAAAGGCCCCAACCCGGCGCTGGACTACCAGTCGCTTACGTCGCTGTCCAACTCGTCGAGGCTGCAGGCGATCAAGGCGTTCGATCAGCTGTCCCACCGGCTGGACAGCAAGGCCTCCTCCTCTCAGGGCTCGGTCGTCTCGACGACGGCCAACTCAAAATCGTCCAAGTCAAGCTCTACGACCAGATCATCAGGAAGTTCCAGATTGTCACGGGGCAAGAATTCGTCGAGCGCAAGGACCCCTCCTCCACCACCGGGCAAAAACACCAAGCAGAAGATCGTCAAGGCCGCCAAGAAGACCGAGGAGACTAATGGCAACAAGAACAACAACACTAGCAGCACCGCTATACCTAGAAGAAGACCGATCGAAGCACCACTACCACCACTCCCACCACTTGCACCACGTCTGGAACTGCCGTCTCTCGTTCAGACCCCGCTCCTGGACGCGATGGAACGCAGAGACAGCGACGGCGGCAGCGGCGGCGGCGGTTCCCCACTCACGCGGCGACTGTCCAACATGACCAACCGCTTCTCGCTCATCTCGGGGTCCTCGGACAGCACGAGGCTGGGCGAGATACCTGACCGCAGGTGGCGGCGGGCTCTCCTCGACAACCTGGATGAAGGATCCAACGAGTACTACAGCGCACCTGTTGTGTACCCGCTGAAGCCGTACCAGCCGACGGTGAAGGAGAGGAGGTTTCTGGGCCTATTCAGGAGGGGTAACTAAGAAAGGCAGGGGAGTACGATGGTGAAGAAAGATGTATGGTCGGAATTTGAAGCTTGTCCAATGGGTTGCAACACATGTGTGCGTGTGTGTGTGTGTGGCTTTGTTTGTGGGGAATCCGGATAACCAAGTTGGACACGGGACGGAGCGAGAGAAAGAGAGAGCAGATCAGCGGAAAATGACGACGGCGAGCCTGATTTTCGCCAGGACGAATTCCAGATACTGCACTGTCACGATGCAGAAAGGAGCCGAAGGGGAAGTCCCATGCGGGCTCCAATTTACGAGCTTTGTTGCATGAAGGGGAAGAAGCACCGCGTCGTCAACCGCCCTGCCGACGATCCGGATCATCCTATGGTACGTGTCAGTGCTCTTATCTACACTGTACGCCGCCTGCAGTTGGATCATTGGGTATCTGCACTTGTTGGGCCGCCGGCCGCCTTTGCAGGCCACCGAATGTCACCCCAAGATGACACTTTGGCTGCGATACCGGGAGGATCTGCCTCAACGGCATGCTGTACGCCCGAATAAGAAAGATAAAGGAAACAAAGAAGACGAAGAAAATGAACGGGACTCGCCACCTTCCGGGACGGACGGCCCCGGAAATTGTCGGCTGTGTCAAATTGGAGGGAGGGTGACAGTGCAGGCAAGCGGCCGGGAAACGAGCCACACCATACTACCGACAGATACCCTCCCTCCCTCTCTCCCGCCCCGTCCATGCACAGCTTACCAGGGCGGGCGGGGTCCTCGGAATCGTCGTATGCGGTATCAGTTACGAGGTTGTCCTTTCAGAAGAGGAAAGAAGGGATGATGCACAGGTTGACCAGCTACTACATACGGCAGCCGCCTTTCTGTGGCGGGTTGCCGCTTTCTTCGTGGACGAAAGACGGCCGTCTCCGAGGGCGTTGCTGGGCCGGGCTGGGCAAATTCGGCGAAGGGCTGGGCGGAACTTGGACGCAGATCGCCGTGCACCATTTACACCGGCTGAAAGGTTGCCTGCAGCTGCTTGTTATGTTCATGGAAGGAGGAGAGGAATGAGGGTACCTTCGACCTTTTTTTTTTTTTTTTTTTTTTTTTTGCCCTAGGAGGTGAGCGTGGTCTTCTTGGATGAACCTGCGGGAGGCCTGGACAGAGGGTATACATGACGATGATATGAATTCTGACGAGGGAGTGGTTTCTTGTTCATGGGTGTACATATCGTAATGTTGAGGATTATGGACAAAAATACGTCGCGTTGCTCAAGGCGACAACAGTCGGGTTGGTGGAGTTTTTAGAATTCAATTCTGACCTGGGTGACTTCAATCTTGATACCAGAAATCGACAAATTTTCTTCTTTTTCTTCCAAGCCACATTCTGTGTATGACCTGTCCTCTTCTGTGTTGAAAATCAAGTGACAGGTATAATGGAATACGGAGGAATAATGGTATGTGCTGGGTCAGTACTCGTCGAAATGTCCACGCCGGAAGGGCACTTGGCCATATCCTGAGCTTATTATTTCTTCTTCTCCTCCCTCCACGAGTAATTTTTGGAAAGCAAAGAAACAGATATTGTGCCTTTGTTCTTCAGCATCAAGTATTGGATGTCCTGGTGTAAATCGAATTTGCCTGGCGAGAATACTATTTACTTGTTACTGTAGCGTGCAAGCTGGGCTACTGACGTCCCAAGTACCTTGTACCTTTATGTGCCTTAGCCCCAGAGCATCCAAGCTAGGTAGCAGCCCCACCACAGAACAGCGAAGGAACGAACAACTCGAGCTTCTTTCCTCAGCGAAGCCTCACTAGCAGATGCCCCTCCAAAAAACGTCAAACCCTCCACATTTCCCTGCCTTGGGTCTGCGCACAGCACCAACCCCACGTTTGAACGTCTCGAGGGGTCTCACAGCTCTGAGACAAGGCAAGAGAGAGCACACAAGCAAAGGTTTCTTTTCGTTCCATATCGCCCTGGTATCTCCCTCCCAAGACGATGAGCAGACGACAGTAAAAACCAACCCGCGAAACAACAAGATACATCATCACCGCCAACAACTTTGCTCACACGCCCCCTTTTCGAACCTACCCCGACCCAACCAACCCCACCGACCGATCCCTACGGCGGGACTCAGACTCCCATCATGGCATCCAGCCTGACCAGCATCCTGGCGCGCACCAGCATAGATGATCACAACGAGGCCCTGGCCGCTGCCGACGCCGCGCTCGCCTCCGACCCAAAGTCCCTGCCCGCGCAGCACACAAAGGTGACGGCCCTGCTCCGCCTCGAGCGCTACGACGATGCCCTGCGCGTGATTGCCGCAGGTGGCGATGCCCTCGAGAGCCGCTGCGCCCTGGGCAAGAGCTATGCCCTCTACAAGACGGGCGCTCTGGACGAGGCCTCGGAGCTACTGGCGAAGCACACAAGAGGAGAAGAAGGGGACGAGCAGGCACCGGACGGTAGGGCCCTGAGGCACATCGCCGCGCAGGTGGCATACCGTGCCGAGAGGTTCGATGACGCCCTGCGCCTGTACGAGGCCCTGCTCGGGGACGAGGGAGACCGGGGCAGCCTGAGCGAGGACACCGACCTGAAGATCAACCTGCTGGCCGCGCGCGCCCAGCTCGAGTGGCAGGGCAGGGGGGACCTGGTCCCTGAGAAGAGCAAGCAGCCCGGCCGAGAGGACCTCGAGGCATTCGAGACCGCGTATAATGCCGGCTGCGGCTGTGTGGCCAGGGGTGACCTCGCCAAGGCATCGATACTGCTCAAGAGGGCGGCTGATCTGTGCGACGCCGCCGAGGACCTGAGCGATGAGGACAAGAAGGCTGAGATGCTGCCCATCATCCTGCAGCAGGCTTATGTCCTTGCGCTGATGGGCAAGAAGGAGGAGGCTGCTGCATTACAGAGGGGTGTCGAGGGCCACGAGTAAGTGAACACCCCCTCGCCCCCAAACCCTAGCCAAAATTCTCTATTTCTTTTTGGAATCATGTGCTGACGGACATGGAAAGCATCTCGGACGACGCCATCAATGCCGCTGGCAAGTGGAATGCCCTGATCTCCAAATCCCTCACCAACCCTTTCATGGTCCAGAGGCTCTCGGAGCTGATACCTGAAGCCAAGACGGGCAACGGCAAGCTTTTCAACCACCAGGCCGTGGGCGTCATGCGTAACCAGGCCGCCGTGGATCTGCAGCGCTACAAGACAGCCGCCGTCAAGAAGCGCACTGCCCACCTCATCAAGGCCGACCCAACGCCCTCGACAGACCTCGAGCGGGTATCGTGGGGCTACCTGAACGCAGCGGCCAAGGCCAAGTCACAAGCAGACAAGGAGTCTCTGACAAAAGTCGTCGGACTGCTGGAAAAGCGTCCTTACGATGTTGGCCTGCTCCTGACCGTCATACAGCTCTTTGTCCATGCCAAGAAATACGACAGCGCCGTCGACGTCCTCCACAAGTTCTTCAAGTACGTCGAAGAGGCTGGCGAGGCCAGCCACCAAGACGTCCGGTACGCGCCTGGTCTGGTGTCTCTGGCCGTGGCCCTGTACAGCACGCAGAACCGCAAGAAGGACATCCGCGACGAGCTCGGCCGGGCAGCGGCGTACTGGCAGAGCAGACCAAAGCACTCGTCGACGACCTTGCTGCGGGAGGCGGGCGTGGAGCTCCTCCACTCATCGAGACCAGCCGACCTGACCACCGCAGGCGCTGCCTTTGAGCGTCTTGTGTCACAAGACCCAGATGACCGGATCGCGCAGGCTGGTTTCATAGCATCCTACGCAACAACCGACTACGCCAAGGTCGAGCAGCACCTGTCTTCGCTGAGCTCGGTCGACGAGCTCACAGCAGGCATTGACATCTCCGCCCTCCTGGACGCAGGCGTACCCGCCTTCCCGGCCGCCCAACAACCCTCACCGGCCAGGAAGAAGCGCAAGACAGAAGAAGGCGCCGAGGCAGCACCAGCCGCGGATGCCACTGCTGCCGCAGCCGGCTCCCAGCAGCACAAGAAGAAGAAGCAACGTCTGGGCAAGAACTACGACCCCAACGTCAAGCCGGACCCGGAGCGCTGGCTGCCGCTGCGTGACCGCAGTAACTACCGGCCCAAGAACAAAAAGGGCAAGAAGAAGGCCGCTGAGTCGACACAGGGTGGGTTTGTGGCGGGCGAGGGCGAGATGCTGAACCTGGCGGGCGGGGCGGGCCAGATCAAGGTCGAGAAAGCGCCGCAGGGCGGGGGCGGCAAGAAGAAGAAGGGGCGGAAGTAGAGTAAAGATGAGTGTGGTATTTGTCGAGTATGTGTGTGCCTGCGTATGTTCTGGTGCTCTCACGAACATTACGTGTTCCTTGGGTTGTAGGATTTGTGTGTGTTGGTCAAGACAATCATGAGGTTAGAGAAAAGAAAGAAAAAATTAGAGCGGATGGGGGATCAAGGGATGGATTGGAATAGAAGTCGACTTGGATGTGTAGGCTCTGCGCTGGATAACGTTCAGACTAGAGGCCTCGGGCAAAGGGGCGTCATAGCATCATCCATCGACTTGCATGTGCAACGATCAGGAAACTCGAGAAAGAAATGTCGACGTAAAAGAAAGTCCGTGTGTCTCTGGTCTACATAGTGAAGAGGAAAGCAATGATTAAAGTCTGGTCGATGGCGATCATAAATCAGGATGCCTATTACTGCGCCTACGAAGTGAGGCTTTCATCCTAACTTCTCGATCGAGTGTGTATTGTCTTTCGGTTTAGAACGCTACAATTAGGACCCATTTCTGAACAGATATATATGTGCAGTCTCTGGGCAAACAAATATGAATATTTGGAGGGCGAGCACATGATTCGAGACGGAGTTGTCAGTCCTAGGGTATATAATATACATAATTCAATCGCTTGACGTAGAACATAACCAGTTCGCAGCGCCGCGCAAATGGTTTAGTGGTAAAATCCATCGTTGCCATCGATGGGCCCCCGGTTCGATTCCGGGTTTGCGCACACTTTTTGATTTTTTTTATTGTTGACGTCGCTCTTTGTTTTTTTTTTTTTTTTTTGTTTTTAGTGACCACCTGATTTTTTATTTATTTTTTCCCCCTCAACAGGAACGTGGGTTCTCGTATGGTGTTATTTTCCTCTTTCTTTTGAGAAAGGAAAAAGACACGGAAAAAAACCCGTGATAATCCCTTCTGGTGCCGACAACGACGACGATCATCCTTGTTGTTATTATAATAGAAGGCCGTATGCTTGAAACACGAGGTTGGGCGCTGCGGAATTCCTGTGGCGGCTGAGAAGACTGACGGGCTTCGGGCCGCTCCAGCTGGACTACAGTTCTGTTTCTGGGGGCTTCAAAACCCTAATAATGGGATCATGATCTTGACCAGGTTGGGTTGCTGAGGTGGACGGACGGATTCGAAGTGCATCGCCGACGATATACGCAGACTCCTAGGCCTTCAAGTCCTGTCTGTCACCCAGTCACACCAAGTTAGGATAAAGACCACGGCCAGTTCTGCAGCACCGAGTGGTGAGGTCGTTTTACCAGGAGAATTCTCTCTTTCTGGACAGGATGTTGTGGTCCAGAGATAGATCTCGTCGATATATAACACCGGTAATTTAAAGAAGATACACTTGAGCAGCAGAAGAGCTCGTGTCTCCCTTATGCGATCTCGCTCACCACTGTATAATTACGTGATACCAGTCATCGTTCTACCAGCAAGCCAGTCGAGAGCTGTCTTGATTGTGCCGACGAGAAGAACCCAGATCCGGCAGAGCTCTACGTTGGCAGACCACAAAAGTTCTGACCACTGCGCGAGATTTCGTGATCATATAATTAATTAGCGTTTAGAAACCTCCCCGTCATACTTCTCCCCCGAGAGACAAATAAAGTGGCAGTTCCCAACATGAATCTCGGTATCGCAGACCCTAGAACTCGTCATGTTTTCGCCCAGGTGCTCAAAAATCAGATTACTTGCCGGTTCAAGGACTCGTGTTGTTGTTTTCTTTTGTTCTGGAAAACCGCACAAGTCGCTGTCGGCCGCTCCAACCAGGGGCTTTCGAGACAAGGTGTGATACCCTCGAGCCACTACCAGGGGAAAACATCCCATGCTGTGCATTGCCCCAGACCACCAGCCCCCCCCCCCCCAACCTCGTCATTACGGTTTTCGTAGCACCGGGGTGGAGGTCTTACGAAACGTCTTGTTATTCTCAGGAACAACAAGAGGCCGCTCGCCCCCCCCCCCCCGACGCTCTGGAAGAGGACGTAAAATGGGCTCATCTCTTGATATCTCTAATCAACCCTACAAGACTGACTCCCCACACGACCAAGCCTACACAATCCTATCTTCTACATTTCACGGCAGAGTGCCAAAATACGCTGGGGACAAAGAGTAGTGACGGTGGTGTCAAGTCCATAATGGTGTGGGGTATAGTCATTCATAAAATAAGCTCCTGCTTTCGCGCCCGCTTTGCCCTGTTAAAAAAAGAAAAGAAACCAGTGTCATCCCATGAAATCGTAAATGCGTACCGTATACCACCATCGCTAGTGACAGTCCGAGCACCAAAGAGAAAGAAAAAAGCAGAAAAGAATCAGGTAGGTAGATACTGCGCCGCAAAGAGCGAGAGGGCTTGGCCCGTCAAACATCAAGGGCCAAAACAATCTCGCATCTCCAAGGGTGGATATCATAGGAAAATGAAAAGGCAAAGAAAAGAAGAATGAACGTTCTTTGCCAAGATAAAAAAAGGAAACTCGAACGGATGTGTGATGTATGCATGCAGGCAGGCTTCAAGAATGGCGAGCAACATGAGGTGAGAGACTTGATGTCATGACTGCCGCGAGCCGCAGGCTGGCAAGGCAATGACAGCAAGACAACGCAATGGCGGAGAAAACAATCAAAACCAACAGATGCTCTATGACACTTGCGCAAAAAGAACGCCCTTGCAGACCCGGCTTAGTTCCCTCTCATGTTCGTTGTGGACATCTCGTGTTGCTTGGATGTCACCCTCCTTTCCCCAATCCCCTGTTTCCCAATCCGCAGAACTTGCGTCCTGATACCTGTGGTCCTCCTCTTGAATTTTTTATGAAGAAACGCACAATTCCTTTTTCCCTACTCCTGACTCCGAGGTTCCCTGGTTCTGTGTCACCCTCCTCCGTGTTGGCATAGCCATAGGGTATATATATATATATATATATATGTGTGTGTGTGTGTGTGTGTGTGTGTGCGCGCGCGCTGTGCGTGCGTGCGTGAGTGATCTCTGATCAAGTCCGAGAATGCGGCGGATATGTCGATCAGTCATAGATCATAGATAGATGTCCCCCTCAATGCCGTCCACCCATCTCCTCCATGCTTCCTCGTATGCATCCTCGAGGTCTCTCACCCAACGTCGGGTATCGAAGAGCGCGCAGCTCCATTTCGCTTCGAACAGGAGCTTTCTCAGGTCCCACAGGCGACCTTCGGCCTGGCCGTAGCCCTGTGGGGACATGCGGTACGAGATGCCGTTGGCAAGCTTGATGGCCTTTTCTTCGTACGTTTGGTCATCCTCCGCGATCAGATCCTCGGCGGCCTGATCGCCGGCAGCATTCTTGGGCAGCGCGCCCTTCAGGATGGACGCGGCCATCCTGGAACACATCTTGTACTTGTACCTGGTGAGGGTGAGAAGCGGTGTGCTGGACCACAACACATCGGCTGCTGTGGTGTGTGCGTTGCACTCGGGCGTGTCGAGGAACAAGTCGCAGACGCGGGCACGAGAGATATGGTGCTGCTTGGGTGCCACGTCGGTGAAGTAGATGCGCTTGGCAACATGCGGTGCCCACTCTTCAGCCGTCTCTCTGAGAGCGCGCTCGCCCAGCTCTGGGAACTTGAGGAGCCACAGGATCGCATTGGGTGTCTTGTCAAGGATCCGCAGCCACGTGCGGAAGGTTGTCGGATCAATCTGTATCCCGGCGGTGTCAGAGCCACTGCTCAGGACCGGGGATACTAAGGATGAAGGGCAAAAAGAGAAAAAAAAAAAAAAAAAAAAGGAAAAGCGAGGAGGGTCCACATACCTTATATAGCTGATTGAAGTTACCAAGGATGATAGCATCATCCGGGATATCGGGAAAGATGGTCTTGCGCATCGCCCACCGACGTTTCTGCTCGTCTTGCCAGGTCACACGCCTCTCTGTGGAGTCGGCAGACTGTCTGTGGTCGCAACAGAAGAAGGTGTCCCTGCAGAATATGATATTCTCGGAATATACCCAGTTCTCGGCCTCGCCCTCGGCGTCGTCGCGGAAGACGTCGGTCACGGTCAGGTTGGACCTGTACGGCCGCAGCGTCTCCCGGGGGATGGCAGTGGCATCTGCGAGGAGATAATCGCACCATTCCGCGCCGAGGGTGCCGGCGAAGCCCATGAACGACATCTGGATGGGAGCCGGCCGGGCCGCAAAGATCTCGTTGCGGGCACCTCTAGTATAGCCGTTAAGGTTGACAAGGATGTGGATGCCGTCCTTGACGATCTGCTCGACCAGCTTGTCCGAGGACCAGCTGCTGACGTCTCGGAAGACGGGCGCTTCCTTCTCGATCTGCTGACGGTGCGGGGACGCGTCGCTTGCCGTAGTGGCATAGCAGAAGGCCTTGGCCCGGGTCTGGTCGTGGAATCCGAACACGGATTGCATCAGGTGAGCGAGTGGATGGTTATTGAAGTCGGATGATACGTAGCCGATATTGAGGCAGGGTTTTGGCGGAGCAGGAGGTGGATAGACCGATTTGGGCAGCCAAGGGGATCGGAGCGTCGAACACGATATCCTAAGCGCGTTGCGCTGCGAGATTCTCCGCACGTCCTTGGCCGTCAGCGGGTTTGTGAAAGTGTGGAACGGCAGCACCGTGGGCGCGGTCGGGATGGTGAGGCTGTTGGGAGGCCTGACACGGGGGTAGCCTCGCGGCGACTCAAAGCCGTGTACGTGCCTGTCCAGGTACCACTTCCGCATGGTGGCGCGAGTCACCCGCTCGATCAGGCGGAGCAGCTTTGAGCCCTCCCACGGCTTGCCCGCCCATGCCTTCAGCTCCGAGTCCAGGTCCAGCGGCTGCTCCATGGTGAGCACGTCGGTCGTAGAGAGCAGCGAGACCAGCTGGGCCAGGACGGCCGGCGTGGCGGTGCCGACACCCCACCTCGAGGCTTCCCTGAGCTGACGCGCCACGATGTCGACCACCTTCTTCATCAGACCAAAGCCGCTGCGGCTCTCCTGGGCATCAACGAGCATGCCCTTGGCATCAACGTGCCACCTGTCGAACTTGCCGCCGTTCAGGTACACGCCGCCACGTCCTTTCCAGTCGCAGACGGAGTTCAGTGCTGTTGACAGGCCACACACAGCTTCGGCAAACTCGGGATTAGAATCGACCGCCCGCCTGTAAAATTTGATCGCCTCCTCGATGCGCCCCCGGTCCTTGACGGCGTTGGCAAGGTTGGTCAGAGCAATGTCGAAGGTGCCGTCACACTCCACCGCCCTCTCGTACATCTGAATCGCGAGATCCAGCTGGCCGATATCCTTCAGCAGGCTGCCCAGGTTTGTGTGAAGGTGTACATGATGCTTATCGAGGTACAGGCCGTACTGGTAGTATGCGAGGGCCAGCTCCAGACCACTCCCCTGCGTGATGCCGGGAAGCCGCTGGGAGTAGGCAAACGCAGACACCGTGGCAGGTCCAGGGGCGGCCTGCTGAACGCTTGCGAGAAGAATGCCGACATTGTTGGCGGTCGACGGGCTCTCCTGGAGAGACAGAGACAGATAGTACAGGGCCAGAATGTCGCTGACGCTGCTGGGCTGCGCCGTATGACCGACGTTCGAGGCGCCAGACGACATGGCGTCCTGGAAGATCTTGGCGAGCGACAAGAGGGCATTACTCGTCGTGGACATGGCTGTCTTCTTCTGGGCGCCGTCGGCCACGTATCGGAGTCCTGGCAGTTGCCCACCGGTCATGGAAAAGACAAGCTCGGCGGTCCGCTTTGCCGCCTCCGGCGCCAGTAACAGCGGAGCTGGGTGTGGTGCCTGCTGCTGTTGGCGTTGCTGCTGCTGCTGCTGCTGCTGTTGTTGTAGAGGCTGCGATCCGTTCGGTCTCGGGGCTAGGACCAGCTGGATCCGCCTGACGAGATTCTGAATGCAGCCAAAATCCCGACCGGCGCTGATCAACACGGCCTCTTCAAAGTCCTTGGACGCGCGGTTAATCTGCCTGAGCGTGTAGAGCATGTTGCCCTTGGCGTGGATCAGACCCAGCATCTTGCCGTTCTCGCTGGCTGGTATGTTGTAGCCGCTGGATCCGAACTCCTCTTGCGATCTGGTCGACACGTTAAGCTTGCGGACTGCCTGGGCTGCCAGCGCTTCGTCCGAGCTGGGCATCGGCGTCACATCGGCGGGCTGCGCAGAGTTTGTACCGATACCCTTCTTGTGTCGCTTCTGACGATGCAGTTCGTCGTATGGCTGTATGCGCAGCTTATCCTGAACAAGTTCTATGATCTCGACGGCCTCGCTGTTCCGCTGAGTAGAGCCCAGCAGTCCGACGAGATGCTCGACTGCCTCGAGATAGTCTGGCCGTGTGTCGATGACCTTATTCCAGTACCGTTCTGCCTCATCTAACCGATTGAGACAATACAAGGTCGCGCCTATATTGGAAAGCGCTTCCACATGGCTGTGGTGAGAATTCATAAGTATGGTTGACCACAAGCAGAGGCGAAGATGCAATCAAAAAAAAATCAGGGGGAAACCCAAAATGGTGGGTAAGGAAAGGGTGGGGGGGGGGGGAAGAGGCGACATACTTTTCATCGAGAACGACAATCCTCTTGAACCATTCGAGCCCGTCCTCATAACGCTCGAGGCTGTAACACAAGCAGCCGCCCATCAGCATGCCATCTATCCATTGCCAGTTGGTCTGTTCACACAGGTTGCGGAGCATTTCTAGAGAGGCCTTTGCATTCTCTCGTGGATTGGACTGGAGCATCACGTTGCCGTACACGGTTGCCGTCACGGTGTGCTGGTGGTGGTGATACCCTGCCACGGCTCCTGGGAAGCTCTGGGGTGCCCTCTGCAGCTGAGACGCGGGCCTCGTGACCAGGTGCTTGGGGGGCCGGGGGAACATGATACTCTTGAGCGACCTCGAAGCGGTCCTCCCGTGCTGAACCTTCTTGAGGCGGGTCACGTGTGTCACGAGGTCGGAATAGGCCTTGTGGGCGGACAGCAGAACACCCTCCTTGAAGTTCTGCTGTGATCCGCCGCCTGGACTGCCGGCGGCGGCGGCCGCTGCGGCAGCGGCAGCAGCAGCAGCAGCAGCAGCAGTCGTAGGGCTGGGGACAAGAGACAGGCTGTTGTGCAGGCGATGGGGAGACTGCAGCGTAGAGGGGAAAGAATGTCGGGCGAAGCCGTCGTCCAGCATGTAGGGCATCTGGAAGGGCGAGCTCTGGCCGTAGCCCTGGCCAAGCAGGGGACCCTGAGGCAAGGGCGCCTGGACGGCGACAAAGCCACTCTCATAGGGGATGTTGTGAGGGGGGGTATCCCGACGAGAAGACCATGGGCTGAGGGAAGCTGACGAGAGGGCTGTCGGCATAGAGCGGAGTGGCAGGGTTGAAGCCCATGGGCGAGGGCACCGCCGGGCTGGGCACACTTGGGTTCGGATACGTGCCAAAGGGGCCACGCAGAGCAGGACTCAGGCTCATGGAGTGCATCTGGGCAGAGGGTGACGGCATCATGGAGCCGTAGCCCGGGCTGTAGCCCAGGTTCCCCTGCGTGCGGTAGCTGCTGTTCGCGTCGACGGCCTGGCGGAAGGTATCATTGTTGTCGCCACGCCCCGCCACGGGGGACTGCGAGATGGGGAACCACGAGGGGCTGTTCATGGCGCCCATGGGCCGAACCGAGCTTGGACTGGGGAAGACATCCCCCGACGGGGTCAGGTTCAGGAATTTCTGCGGTGGCGGCCCAGCAGCGAGCTGGGTGGGCGTGCCGTCGTAGCCATTATCAATGGTCCCGTTGGGGGTCTTCCTCCGCAGCGAGTGTTCTGTATAGTCGGGAATCGTGGAGGAAGAAGAAGAGGAGTTGCTGCTCAGGTTGGTGAAGATCTGGGGCAGATGAGCCTTGTTCAGTGGTGCAGATCGTGGGAAGAGATCGATGGTCGGGTAGGTATTGAAGGATCTGGGGCCAGGGCGCGAGGGGGCAACGTTAAGGCTCTGCTCGAAACGTCGATGGTCGGTGGGCGAGGCGGTGACATGTGCCTGCTGGCCCGCTCTCCCGTAGGATACAGGCATAAACACTGGCACCACATGCGGCGGGCGGTGCTGGTGCTGTGTCGGGCTCGGCATCAGCTCCATCGTCACAGCCTTGTAGTCGTGAGAGGAGTCGGATCAGGTGTGTTGGTAGGGAGAGGCCAGAGAGGTGCAGAGCGAGAGCGCCCTCCCCTTGGGGAAGGCCTGATGTTCGTGGCCACCACGTGCGTGGGCGTGGGCGTTGCGTGTGTGTGTGTGTGTGTCTTTGTGTATCTCTGTTGGTGTCGCCTTCGTGTCTTCTGGGTACGTCTTTGGGATTCCTTTGGACGGAAACAGTCATGCGCGGTGGAGAGGGTTGATGATCCGAGTGGCGCCGTCTGCCATAGCCTTTGGCGGTCGCGAGTCGATCCCTCAGCCGGGACAAACGGTTCAGGAACCAAAAGTTGGAGTTGCAAGATGCGGAACCGACGGATGGACGCAAGCCGCTGTCCGGTCCTCCTATGGGACAACAAGAAGAGGATTGCTTTTCTCTCTCTCTCTCCCCCTCTCTCTCTCTCTTTCTTTTCCCTTTCGGTTGTAGTTCCCCCACCACCAGACCTTCACGAAGAAGGTGGGGTGGTTTGTGTAGGAGGGCCCTAGTTTGCGGGAAGGAGAAAGAGAAAAAGAAGAGGTTGTGATGGAATCTTCGAATGTGGGTCGAGAGATGCTGCAGCCCGTCAGGTAGGGAACGGCCGTCTCCAAGTTGTAGAGTCAGTTCAAGCCCAGGTAGTGCGTGCGTGCGGGTGGGTGTGTGTATGTGTGTGTGTGTGTGTGTGGCTATGTAAGTTTGTTAGGTCGTGTTCGATATGGGGTGGGATGGGTCAACTAGGCGGGCGCCGGGCTGAGTACTATGGCTTTTAGTCAGGGCATGGGACGAGGGCCGAGTGGCCCAGCGCTTCAGCAGGGAGGCCCTGCCTGGAAGTTGTGGTGCCTGTGGGCGTGTGTGTTGGGTCGCCCCGCCCCAACCTGCCAAGGTATGCTGCCGCTTCCCCACTGGGATGTATGCGTGTGGCACAGTGTTGGGTTTTTTTGTGGCTTTGGAAGGATTTTGAGGTTTGAAAGATGGTCTTGGGGTCTTGGGTCAGGGTTTCTGGTCCATCTGCAATGTCTTGTTGTTCGTATTCTCTCGACAGGCCACCAAGATGCCGATGGCGATGATGATCATGGACAAAGAGAGGCAGAGGGGGGGGGGGGGGCCACTGTCGATGTTGACAGCAGCAGATCAGGTGGTAGCAGATGGTAGCTGTTAAAAGTCCCCAGAGGAAATCATGCATGCAGGCGAAAGCTAGTTGCTGCTGGCTGATGTCCCAAGAGAGGTTGAGAAGGAAGAGGAAGCGTTGTGATTATTGTTGTTGTAGTGTAGTAGTAGTGGGTGGGACCCGCTGGAGTGGGCTGTAACAGTGGGTGGGGCTGCTGGCTGATCCCTGAAGGTTAGGTCTCTCTCTCTCTCTCTCTTGCCCAGTCAGTGGTCCATCCCAAGCTAGGTGACTCTTAGGCTCCCGCTGTACATGCATACCAAGCAACGTTAGGTACACAGTACGTACCGTTGTACCCCTCTTGCCTCTTTTTCCTCTTCGTCCCCCCCCCCTCAGCTCTTTTCTCTCCCTTGGCTCTGGACTGACCACATCCCTTTCTCCCTGGATCGACGGTATATGTAATATTATTTCTTTTCTTTCTTTGATGCCGTGGACTGGACGGTAGGATGTAGTATGGTATGGTCTTTCTAGTATCTTCCATCATCATCATAATGAACGAGATCTACTTTCTCCGATCCATCATCCCACCCTCCCTTTTTCTCTTGCCGTGATCATTCGCCCTCTCTCTTCTTCTTCTTCTCCCCCTACACTGCCATGTCGTCATCTCATAACAAGATGAGTTGTATGGACAAGGGTTGCAGAAGAAGATGCAGCAGCAGCAGCAGCAGCAGCAGCAGCAGATACAAGAAAGAAGAGCAGGTGGTGTATGTGTGTGTTGTGTGTGTGTGTGAGAAGAAGGAAAACGGCACATGTCAAGATCGTAAAAAAAGAAATCTTGACGGTGTGGGCCGTAGGCCGTAGCGGTAGGTGGAAACTTTATTAGACTCGAACCGCTCTCTCCACATGGCACAATATAGTACACGCCATTTTTACCTTGTTTGAGTGAGTCTCTAGGGTCAAGTACTTACTGGCTGGATGGTGATTTTTTTTTTTTTTTTCCCTTTGCTTTTTCTTTCGTTGGGCGCTGGGGAGAGGAGCTCAAAGTCTCGAGACAACCACCAAGATACTCACTCTACAGGGGGGGGGGGGGGGGAGAGAGAGCGCGAAGAAGGTAAGAACTGGAAAGAAAAAAAAAGAAGAAATTACAGGCTCTTTTTCTTCCCTGCCGCACAACCGCATCTGCATCTCCTCCACCTTGTCATCCAACAGGCGGCACATCCTCGTCTCCTACATCAGGAATCAGCGAGCGCTTGCGTGGCACCAACACACATGGATGTGGGCAGGTGTGTATGCATACACGGCAGAGCTTTGGTCTATCTCGGGCTGTGCTGTCTTGTGTGTGTGTGTGTGTGTGTGTGTGGCTTGCACCTGCGCCTGCGTTCTGCACTGTAACTGTGCGTACATGGTTATGGGTACATGATGTGTGTGTGTGTATGTGTGTGGCTACCTTTTGACTTTAGCCTCGACACTGACAGAAATGAAGTCCAGTACTGGCATCCTATACGCTGGTCTTGTCTTACATACCGGGTCTAAATCTTACCACCTGCATAAAGCCATTTCCCAAAGGCATCCACTCGGACGCCGGAATCCAGAGACACACATGCTCACTATTCCTCCAGGGTTGGTTGGCTCGAAGATACCACGCTGTCGTGCCAGGTGAAGGGACAAGATCGCAGCTGTGAGTACCAAGAGAGACAGAGAGAACGGGAAGAGAGGAGGGTGGGAAAGATGGGGCACTCCCCCTCCTCTCCTCCTTCTCCCCCCCCACCATCTTCTCTCTCTTGCTCTTCTCCTACCATGTACACACTATCTCTGACTCACTTTTCTGTCTCTCTCTCTCTTCTTTTTTTCTTTCCATTTGCCGCTGTCAGGTACACATCACAGGCGGTACGGTACAACCTCTAGCCATAGCTTATTCGCCCCCCCCCCCGCGGCCACCCTCCTCTTCCCAAAAGAAGCCCGCCCGTAAGCTTGGCGGCCTGACGGCGTAACCCCAAACCTGCGGATCACCCGTCCGTGTACGCAGCGGCTGACCCAAACAATCACAAACCATTCGTAGTAAAGATCGGCCTCCACCTTCATTTCCATCATTCCCTGGGGTGTTTTTATTACTATACTTTTTATTTCTTGTCTCTATCTATTGCTTGTCTGTTCTATACTTACTGATAAGGTACCTCGTACACTGCCTTGTTTTCTTGTCGCCATGGCCGATCTGGGGCTCTTCATTCAATAATGGCCTTGGATCGGTGCCCCTCAGGCCGTGGACACCTCAGGAGACGAACTGGAAATACTGGGCCTATTCATAGATAACTTGGCACGGTACTCTGCTACATGCCTGCAGCGGGTGGGCCCCCATAAGCACAGGTACCGTGGTAGATATTCTCTCGCATGTCCTCTCTTTATTTCTTGCTCTTGTTTTTCCTCTTCTTCTCTTGTTTCAATATAAAGTCGAGGCCGTAGAGAGAGAAACAGTCCTGCAAGGTTATGTATATTGGTGTATAATGATGTACAGGGGAGGGAATACAGGAAAGAAAAAGAGAAGAACCCCCATCTAAGTATCCATCACACCCACCCCTCACATGCCGCACACCCCTCCTCCTCGTCTTCTCGCCTCAGACACTGCCCTTTCCCGATGCGACCGTAACATATCTCTCATTCGTCTCTCTTTCTTTATACGGAGTATAGTAACACGAGCAAAAACTCACCGCATATCTTGGCCGCCCGCTTCAAGTCTCACCTGACCGACCAGCCCCGACACACACAACACACACAACACACACACACACACACAGATGCCTGACATGGTACAACCTTCCCACCCCGCCCAAGACCAGCGAACCGGCTTGGCCTCCGAGAAGATGGAGGGGTCGGCCGGGCAGGTCTGCATGATCAGCTGTCGGTGGCTTGCTGGTCAGGTAGCTACCAGCCTACCAACTACCACTCTCCTACCTGTTTTTTTTTTTTTTCGTTCCTTGCTGGGCACTAGTTGTATAGCAGTGATGGGTTTAAGAAAAAAAAAAAAAAAAAAAAAAGAGCTAAGTCGCCTGAATCACATACATCACACTTACGCAGCTCAAGGGAAGGGAGCGCTGGCTTGTGACAGGCTGGAGAAGTGGGACTCTTTCTTCTCGCTACAACATGCCCTGTTCTCTTCTCATCGGCATCATCACTATCATCATCATGTAAATCAGAATACGTACTCGTCTGGATAGCATGTAGCCGCTTGATTAAACGGCCAATGGGGCCATCGGCATGCCCCCTTTTTGCACCCCAGCCACTTTCCAAATTTCGACAAAAAAAGAAAAAAAAAGAGGCCACCCATCACAGAGTGACGGACACCTCTGGGGCATAATCGACATCCTGTCTGCTTCTTTACTGTTACATAGTTACATACGTAGTAGTTTCATAGTATCGCCGCCCATGTCCCACCCCCCACCCCCATGCCCATCCACACATTCCCGCCCCGCCTGAACGCAATACACACACACACACACACACACGCAACAACCGTGGCCCCGTGGGAATGGGGTGATCGGCCCTCCATCCACCCACTCCATCCCACCATTCCCACTCACACTCACACACACACACACTTACACAAACGCACAAATCACCTCTTCTCCAGGACCCAATATTGCAACAAGGAGATGTTGGGGAGGGTCTAGATAGGTTGCCCGCCGGGAATCCATCTATTGGACATGGGATGATGGGAATCAACCTGCTGGCCTGCTTTGCGGGTTTTAATATTTACTTTTTTTTTTTTTTTTCGTTTATATTAAACTTTCGATTAATAATTTATCCCCCCCTTCCCCCTCCCCCCCCGTACTAAATAAAAGGCTCTTCCTTTCTTTCTTTTCTCACCGTACCCACGGGCGAAACAAGAAGAAACGATAACCCCAGGACCCGCCCGTCACTCTCCCAACCCCACCTAACCTACCACCTCGACGAGGGAAAAAGAGATTAAACAAAAAAAAAAACACACACAATAAAAGTGACATCGTATATCTGGCGACACGCTACTGCTACGCGCCCGGGGGGCTAGCGGCATGGCGGGCGGGCCCCCAATGCAAGAGAAATCAATGGTCTGTTTCTTGTTTCCCCCCCCCCAAAATCCTCTACTCTCTTTCTGGCCCCTTCCCGTGCTCCGACCCGGGAAAGGAAAAGAAGACACTATTGTCTTTGCCCTGCCTTGCCTCAGAAACAATGTCTGCCTGTGCCTAGCCTCGTCTCGCCTCGCCTCTTTCTGCCCAACCATTCTTGTTTCTCCCCCCAATCATTCATTCATTCATTCATTCTTTCCCCCTCCTTCGTATCGCCGCTGTAACGCAAACTCCTACATATTGTTTTGGGGGGGGGGGGGCCATGAGAGAAAAAGGAGGCGCGTCTGTATTGTCTCTCTCTTTTTGCCTGTGACCACTACACACACACACACGCACGCACACACATACAAGCCACGGCATATTCCTTCTCCTGCATCTTTTTCCTTAGTCCCTTTCCCTCAAGTATTCCCCGTCCTCATATACCGCCTGCAACCTTAGGCGCTCCCCCCTCTCCACCCCACCCCCGTCCGTCCCGTTCCCGTCCGTTTTTCCCGTCCAGGTCCCAGTTCAGGTCGGGGCTTGGGTGACAACCACGGCACATGTTCTAGCCCGCGCCAGGGGGGGCGGATCCCCCATGCAAACACACGACAACACTACAACCCCCCCTCCCCCCAGCAGGCGGGCAGAAGTTTTGTATCATGATAAAAACAACATTCTTGTGGCTGATTAATACACTTGAGAAAGGGGGTGGGTGGGAGAACTTTTGGGGAAATCCCGCCGCTGCTGCTGCTATTTCTGGAAAGGATAAAAGAGGGGGGGGGGGGTTTGGTTGATGATGAGGCGCATCTGACGTTGGTTTGGTCAGTCTGGGTGATGTTCGCACATGTCACCACCCGGCATGCCCGGGGGGGTTTTTGTTTTATTCTGTATACCACTGTTCAACGTGAAGCAATGATATTGAGACGGCTGTGGTAGGTACATTCGCTCTGCTATGTGTCTCTCTATTTCTTTATTGGCGGCAAAAAGGGAAAAAAAAAAAAAAAAAAAAATCAAAAACACACACAGGGAAACCCCGTATCTGCCTCTGCATTGCCGACAAAGCCCCGGTGCTCGGAAACCTTTTTGGGAAAATGTAACCACATAGGACACTCGACCATTTTCAAGAAGCCCCCGGGCGGGTGATCGGCAGCCCGCTAACAACAGAGAGACAGAGAGAGAGAGAGAGAGAGAGAGAGAGAGCCCCCCCGTCAATCTTTCTACGTATTGGATGCTTGGTGCATATTGCATGTTTCAAACAATTCTCAGAAAAAAAACTCCAGGAACAAGGCCGACAAAGAGATGAGGAGGGTGAGAATCCTGCCCCGCTGCGTGCGTGCCTGTCCCTGCCGTGCAAGGGGGATCTAGATCGGGTAGGGGCGTCAGACGCGTGCTCAGCAGAAGCAATACATCAGGATACAAAGGGACCCGTCAAGGATAAGAAGGAAGGACTCGTCATGGTTGTATCATAGCACTATATCAGATGCGAACGAGCAAGCCGTGGCGTCTCTTTTCAACATGGCTTACTGCGCCTCGCCGAAGGACCCGGCTGTTGGTATGTTCCAACAAGAAAGAAGAAAGAAAAAAGGGAGACAGTCAAGGACAGAGAGACGTTTTCGACTCTTTTTCCTCGCCGCCCCTCCTGCGATCGTCGATCGAGCCCTGTCATTGCCATCATCAGCATTCTCAAGCATCCGGGGTTCGGGGACTTCCTAGCCACCACCACCCCCCCCCCACCTCCAAGGACTGACCACGTCTACAATACATCCATCTCACTGTGACAAGATACATATTACAGAACAAAATAAAGGAATCACGTAGCGCCCACATCGGAAAAAGTAAACTTGACACATACCACCTGTGCCGCTCTAGTCTAGGAACCCAACCACACGAGGGCCAGCCATCCCCATCCCCCGCCCCCCCCCCCGAAGTCCCGTTCCCGCGAAGCCCTGCAGCACGCCCTCTGCCTTGCGTGGTCCATCCCGTTTCATTCCCTTTTCTATCTTCCTATAGGCTACCTGGGCCCGAACAGCCCTTCCGAACCTTATTTCCGCACTTTTTGTTCTGCATCTTGTTGGGATAGCCCGGGAGGAGAGGGGTGGTGGTGGTCGACCTACCACCAGTCTGAGCTACATATCACCCACGACAAAGAAAACAAAAGAGGGGAGGGGGCGGTTTTCAGTAGCTGATCATCTACCTCATTCCCGAGGCAGACGGAGATCAAAGTCCGGTGTGGTGGTGGTGGTGTCGTAAAGTGTGGCTGACGCCTCTTCCCCCCTTTTTTTTCTCTTTCAACGTAGGTGTAACGACGACGGCACCGGTCAGATCCAGCTAGCAACAAGGCCGAGATCGTGTCATATTTTGTTTTCAGGTAAAGAGGAGATTCTCCTCTGCGCCCGCCCTTCTGTATTCTGGCGGATGAGCAGCAAGAGAAATAGAGTACCTTTTAATGAGACATAGATGAAAGGCCCGAACCAAATCTACCCCGGAGAGCTTCGAGACACAGCTTTGCATGGCTGCGATCCAGGCAGGGCGTCGTGTGTCCATGCAGTGGCAACGGGTTCTGGCCAGTCATGGATGTGAGGAAAGCTCACACCCCCCCCCCCCAAACCAACGGCGTGCAAAGGAACCGAGGGGTGCTGACGGCTTACCCTGATCTACCCGACGGAATGTCAAGGCTGGTTCTGTAACGTCCTTGTCTTTTCACTAAGCTGAGTTCCGAGGTTTCCAAAAGGTCCTTAGGTCGGACATGATTGGAGGCGTCATCACAGATGCTCAACGTAGATCTTGTCCAGCCTGGGTGTTTGTGAGAAGAGTGTGTAAATGGTAGTATGATATGCTGTGTGACGGTCGTGTCAAGATAGCAAAGCCATGGCATATATGCATGGCCTTGATGAGCCGAGTCCAGTTTCTCTGTAGCAGAGCATGCCTCTGACATAAATTGGACGCCCGAATAGATGGTAACTGGTCTCCTTCGTCGGCATGACTGCTCTCCTCCTTCTGACCAGCAGTAGCCCTCAAGAATCCCAAATCGACCATTGTCCTTATTCTCACAGGCGTCTCCCAAATAATCACATGTGCTCCGGCGGTCCTGCGATAGAAATTTGAACTTTCAATTCTGCTATAGACGACAAAACTACTACGACATGGTCATCAGCCAGCATCAAACATCCGTCGAGCATATCACTAACAAAGGGAAAATGGGTCAGGTAGCCATCAGCCAACCAACTAACAAATCACCGCTCAGGGTGCGCACACAGATGTCGACCTCGAAAATGGACCTCAGCCTCCACAATGCCCCGAAGGACCAAAGAAAGCCGCGGTGAGTAATGGGTCTATCACCAAGTTTAATCTTCCTGTGCACTAAAATTGAAATATACCATGGGAGAGCGTGGTGGTATTTCAGAGTGTTGGCCAGGGTGGTCATGATCATGTTTTCTGAGTTCGCATAGTATCGGTTTCGTCTCGTTCGCGTCTGCCTGAAGAATGCAATGAAGGGGATTTGTTTTTTTTTTCTTCCGTTGTGGAGAGGAAGAGGCAATAGGGACAAGGCAACCAAAGGGCACCGGAGACCTTTTCACTTTTCACAGACCGATGGAAAAAGAATAGAGCTCGACAGGCTTCTGCTTGTTCAACGTTTTTTGGTTGTGTTGTGGTGTATCATTGCCAGCCATAGTGCTTTTTGTATGGCCACGCCTAGCTTAAAGAGCAAGCCCTGAACTCCATTTGACATGCCTGAGAATCCCAAACCACCTTGCCTCATGAGGTCGAAATTTTGTTTACTCTTCAGGAACTGTTGTGAGGAAAAACTTGTCAGCATCGTTTCTCTCTCTCTCTCTCTCTCTCTCTTTCTCTCTGTGATGCTTGCTCAGGCCATGCAAGTGGTCCATCTGCTCCGCTGCTCCGTGATGGGGGGGGGGGGCGCAAGAATCAAACGACACAGTGGCCATCGCCCAAAATTCTCAGCAGGCTGTGACTTACTGTCAATCTCGCCCGACGCGATCGCGTCCTGGATCGCCTTGGGGCTCTTTCCATCAACCTGGCAGCCGACGCTGAAGGCAGTGCCCAGGACCTCCTTGACGGTGCCCTCGAGGCTCTTGGAGAAGGACTTGTACCGCATCGTCCGTGCGATCTCGATGATCTCGTCCAGGGACACAGACTTGTTGTGCTTGATGTTCTTCTCCTTCTTGCGGTCGCGAGGAGGCTCCTTGAGGGCGCGGATCACGAGCGAGGATGCGGTGGGGACGACGGAAACGGCGGCTTGACGGTTCTGGATGGTGAGCTGGACGGTGACGCGGAGGCCCTTCTATATCATGTGTAAAAAAGATTTCACGCGTAAGTTCCAGTGTTCCTTTCAATAATGAAATTGACTTCGGTGGAAGAGTGTCGTAAGAGGTCGATGTGGTATCTTTAAGGCGCAAAAAGAATGGAATGACAAGGAGGGCAAGCAGTTCGTACCCAGTCACCAGTCGCCTTAGCGATATCTTCACCAACTTTCTTGGGGGAGAGACCCAGAGGACCAATCTTGGGCGCGAGCGCAGAGGAGGCACCGACCTCACCTCCGGTGGCGCGGAGGTAGCTACATGTCCAACACAGTCAGCATCGTCTTCTTCTTCTTTTTCTCGTCGACCGTGTTCAGCCCTGGTCGTCTCCCATCGATCGATCGCTAGGCATGTCGTCGTCCAGGCGGGGCAGGGGAGGAGGAAGCGGTTTTGCGTACATGACCTTCACCTCATTGGGGTCGAACTTGGGAGCTAATTGTCGAGGCAAAATCGTCAGTACAAGTTTTCCCCTTTCTTCTTCAACAAGAAGCTTTGCGAATATCTCGTCGGCGACGGTGGTACTCACGCATGGTGACTGATTTGGGGCGAAGGGATTGACTTGTGGTGGGTGGTGGGAGTTGGAAATCGGTCGCAAGTCCGGGGCTCGAAGTGGAAATTTCCCTTGGAGACTCTGGCAAACGGACGACCTTTGGGGTTGCCGGCCTACCCAATTTTCGTGTGCGGCAGCAGCGATCACGTGTGGGCCCGCTTTTACTACTGACAAGAGTCGCTGAGTGGCCGCAAGGATGTTCCGTAAATCTCACTAGGCCCGATGCGCTTTGGCGCTTGAATGCCCAGGCCTGCTGTCACTTATGAATTTGACACTCAGAAGCAGGACGTATGATTGTCTACTTGAGTATTGATGTTTTGCACTGTACATCTGTAGCTGACGGACGACGGGGACCTGAAGAAAAATCATGTCAATCGACTGAAAACTAGACCCCAGGAACACTGTGCGTGGACCGAACTGTTGTCATCCTTACTGATCTTTCTCCTCGGTCAATGAATCGAGCGAGGATGAAGCAAGGGAACTACGCGCAACAGACAATACAAGTCATTCAAAAACAGTCCGCTGGAGCGTCTCTTTTCAGTTCTTGTCCTCTTCTTGTCGCTTAGAGACATCAACAGAACGTATTGCATGACAGCAGTAAATAAAAGGAAACCATGCGCTCTCCCCCTGGTACCTTTTACCCTCTACCGTGACCATTCACCATAACCATAGCAGGGAGAAAACATGGCACATCGAGCCACAGAGCAGGAGGAATTGCTCATGTTGACCAAGACTTTTTTCAATTCATATTACAATCAGGGCTCCTCGAAAACACCAACCCACGCCCAATCTCTCTTGCACTCACACACCAAGTACCCTCGGCACATATGCTAATTTGTCCCACTGACGGCAAGCCTGAACGGATATTGTTAGCCTGGCTGTCTAAACGTAACTCGGTAGGTAGCAGAGAGGCTGGCTCCAGCATGACTTACTTCATCAAGTGATCCATAAATGTCTGCAGCGACACATCGTCGGTGAAGATGGTCTGTGCGCTCTGGGCGGGTGCTCCATATGCTCCAGTCGTGTGTGTGGTGGAAGGGTTCAGTTTCGACAGAAGGAAACGGGCCTGAGAACCACCTGCGTCGCACACGATGAATCGAGGGAGTGGGAAGCGGTCGGTGATGAGATCCTGCCCAGTGTCGTCAGCATAATATGCTCCTTCGAGAAATGAAAAGTCAATCAACTTACCCTTGCATCCTCCTTGGGTTTCTCCAACAGCGCCGCGAAGTTCTCGTACCCTTCCTGCTCCTGGTAGCCTGCCTTTCTCCATTCTGCAATAGTCTCACCGTGGAAGATGAGGATGTGGAAGAATGTGTCGAGCAGCAATATGTGCTGGGGTTGTATAGAAGTGGAGTCAAGCAGCACGGGCGAGCCCTCTTCCTGGTCGAACGTGTACGAGTCGAGAGTGGGCTGTATCATGATGAGCGAGTTGCTGACATCCTCGTGGTTCAAGACGTGGCGATAGAAGGCCGTCTCATCGGGAGAGTTGTTGAAGACCTGCAGGAACTGACTCCTCCGGAGGTGGAACATGAACTGTGGGTAGAGAGTGAAGTTCTTCTCAAGCCGGAAGGACGACGGGTCGTCTTTCCTGTAGTCGGCAAATCTCGAGCAGAGCCTGATGAGCATGCGATCGACCCAGCGCAGGACGTCTGGGCCGTCGTCCACCTCAGCCTTGAAGACGGCAATTCTGGACATCAGGACGGCAGCAGCCTCCTGGTCAAAGGACTGAGCGATCGCTGGATCGCCAGCTGGCCCGCTCATGTTCCGCGCAACGGTCGTCACGCGGAGGTGGAACTGACCAGAGGAGTGCTGGTAGTATGTCAAAAACTGCATCATGCCCCGGTTAGGCTGCTGGACTGCCGCGGGGCCGCCCTGGCCAGCGATCTCAAAGTAGACACCGTAGCTGGCAGTAGGGTCGATGCCACACATCTTCCAGGAGCAGGTATTGCCGATGCCGCATTCTGTCTCGCCCACAGACGTCGACTTCTTGTTGAGGGAGACGGCGTGGCCGATGAGACCGGTCACCTTGAGCTCCTTGGTGGTCAGGACCTCGAGGACAGCGTTGAAGCCCATGGTGAGGTTGTCGTCTTCATCCTTGTCAAACATGCGCACGAACGACTGCTTGAACATGGACGAGGTGAAGCTATCCGTCTGGATAATGTGCCCGCCAGTCGAGTTGGACAGGCCCTTCATCTCCAAGAGACCGACCTGATCCAGACAACCAGCAAAGATGTCGATGATATGGCCATTGTGTGCGGTCCTCTTGGCCAGGTTATCGTAGAACTTGAGCGCCTTCTTATAGTACTTGATGTTGTCCCGGTCAATGTCGTGGTGAGATCGCATCGGTTCCCTCAGCTCAGCACCGACGACCATACCAGGGCCCTCCGTGGCCGGGCCACCGGCGAACAGCATGATGCGCCCGCCGGCATTCTGGAAGGAAGTCTCCAGCAGGCCAACAGCGACGCTGAGCGCCACACCCGTGCAGCGGAGATTCCTGCGGTCGTTGGCAACGGGCCAAGGGTCCTTCTGCAGCTGCTCCAGGGCCTTGGTGAGGTTGAACTCGCACTGGGAGATGGGCAGCAGGAATCGTGCGGCGGGGCCCATGGGCATAGGTCTGCCAGGCTGAGGCTGCATGCCAGGCCGGAGGGCAGGCTGAGATAGGCCCAGCATCTCCTGAACCTGCTTGGCGGAGTACTCCTTGCTCCCGCGGAAGACATACGACTTGGCGCACTCGGTGTAGCCGATCTCGTGCACCTGCGCCATGGTACCGTAGGTGATTAGGCCAACTAGGGCGTTCTCGGGCAGCAGGCTCAAACTCATGATAAGAGACTCCTTGAGCGCCGCCAGGCTGTCCTCCTCCTGGCACGTGTCGACGACATATAGGAAGATTGGGGGGCTGGGCGCAGGCCTGGCAAGCCGGTACTCGATCGTCGTGTTCGAGGGATGGAGCTCGGGAGGGATCGCGTTGGCGGAAATGTCCTTGTAGTGCGGTGGCAGGGCGTTGCGGGACAAGCAGAAGGGGCAGATCCAGAGACGTGCCCGAACATCAACCTGGCTGGTTTGGGCTGTCAGCTTCCAGCTTACCAGCACACACAGCTCCTCAGCCGCGGGGAGGAAGGGAGTCGACAATCAACTCACCAGAAGGGGTTCAGCACCGAGCGACATGGCTGTTTGCAGGTGACTGGTTCGAACTGTAGCAGAGGGGACTCTGGCTTCTCCTTGAGTGGTGTGTAGAGAGCCCCGATGGGCACCACGAGCCGCGAGGCTTCCTGAACCACAGAGAGAATCGGTCAGGTACGAGCGCGAGGCACAACAATCACGGGGGATGGGAGCACACGACGAACCATTCTGGAGCTTGGGAAGACGTTCCAGCTGAGACGGACTCCATCGCGCTCTTCCACATCGCTCCATTGCTCCTTGAGAGCCTCATAGTCCATAGGCGCCGCCATGTTGCGGGTATCGCAAGTCGTCTAGATTCAGCGCGCGACCAAGCAACGAACGCCCCAAACTCTTGCTTGGGCACCGATCACGTCGCAGAAGGGATCAGCCCAACTTGGAAGTTGTAGAGATTTGTAAGCTCCGAGAAGCTCTTCTGTCTCGAGTTGCGAGAGAGGATGATGGGAGGTGAGTGGGTTGGGCAGATCAAGGGGCGGCTGGTATGGACGCGGGAGTTTGGACAAAACGTGGCCAGGTTTCCAGCTACTCAAAGGTCAATCGACCACTGCCCCTCGGGGAGGAAAGGACAACTTCACCGTCCGAGCTCTCTCGTCACTGGCGCTAGCGCCACTGTGGCTCTAGCTTTCCCTGCTGTAGGACAGGACAGTGTAAGCTTACAACCCCAACCCTGCTGACAGGGCCCCCGCCCTCCTCTATTTTCCAAAGTACAGTACCTACTTGAGTACTGAGATAACTGCCACAGGTCTCTCTCTGTGCTCCCTGACGACTGTGCAGTTATCCGTTGAGATGCCTATGCACTATGCAAGGAGATGAAAAGAGAGAAAAATCACAACTGGCAAGTGCAAAAGTAAACTTTTGCTTCAATTCAACAATTGAATAGTAGTATCATTATGATCATCAAGCGCCAGCGCAGAGGCAGCGTCTGCGTAACCACACGATGACTTGAAAGACCGGATTCGAGTCCGGATCATCGAGAAGCAAACACCGCCGAGAGCGTACTCGTTATAACGAACCTTGGACACCGACCGTCCTGGACAGAGCAGAAAGTTCACAAAAGACCACCCTCCCCCCCCCCCCAATTCCTCATTCCCGAATGCACATGGCCCTGTCGTAATGCATGGATTGACCGAGTTATTGTTTACGCATACTTCCGGAGCTAGAATATACTGTTCAGTCATGACTGGCCTCCAAAGGGACAAGAAAAGACAGCAATAAAGGGGGGGGGGGGGGGGGAGAATAATGTGATACTAGAAAAGCAGGGCAAAAGGGGGAGGGAGGAGAGGGGTAGCTTACATCCAGCGTCAATGTCTTTGAGCTATTGACCTCCTGATCCCTGTAAACGCCGATCAGGCTCTCGCTGTCCTGGAACAGTCCCGTCTTGAGCGAGATGACGATGAACTGCATGCCAGGCCCCGCATGCTCGCGGATGTACTTCTTGATCTTCTCGACGTTCGCGTTGTCCAGCGCCGCGTCCACCTCGTCCAGCACGAAGAACGGGCTGGGCTGGTAGCTGTGGATGGCGAACAACAGCGCGAGCGCCGCGATCGTCTTCTCGCCGCCAGAGAGGTGCTCCATGTCTCGGAACCGTTTCAGCGGCGGCATCGCATGATACTTGATTCCGGACAGATAGGGCGTGTCCGTGTCGTCCTCGATATCAAGGTAGGCGTGTCCACCGATGGGGAACGCCTCCGACCGGGTGAGGTCTTTGTACACCGCGACGATCTGCTCTTTGATGTGCTCGAAGGCCTTGTTAAAGAGCTCGAACCGCGTGGCCTTGACGGCGTTGAAGGCATCGCGGGCTTCCCGCAGAGCAGTGCGGGAGTTCTCGAAGTCTTGTTCTGTCGCCTTGAGGCGGTTCTCGACACTCTCCAGGCGCTCGATGGCCCGCATGTTGGGGTTCAGGTCCTCGAGCTCTTCTGTAAGGAGGCTGATGCGCTTCTGGAGCTTATCCTCGACGTCTTCCTCAGACTGCGCTCTGTTAGCCTTCTGTTCACCCAGTCGGGTGAGTTCCTGAGCACCTACATCCTTCAGCTCGTCATCCAAGCTATCATAGTCCACCTCGATACCGTAGTCGTCCATGGCCGCTTCCATAGCATCATCTTCGCCACCCTCATCCACATCCATCGCGTCTGGGTCCTGATGTAGTAGGTTGTCCTGGTTAGGCAGGTTCTCCAGTGAGCCCTGCGTCAGCGGTATCTGAACCTGCTCGAGCTTGCACCGCCTGAGCAGGGCAAACTTGCTCGCGCTCTTCTTCTGGATCTCGACCTCCAGGCCGCTGATCGCTTTCAGCGTGCCTTCGATGTCCTTGCTCCGCTTCTGCACCTCTTGCTTGGCCTCGGACACCTTCTCGACTTTGCTGCTCAGCTTCTCCTTGACCTCCTCAAGACTCTCCCGAAGAGCCTCAAGTACGTCTTTGTCCCTGCCCAAGGCCACATCGATGGCCGTCTTGTCTTTTTCGTACGACTCCATGTCGTCCTCCAGCTGCTCCAGCTGCGACTTGATGAGCAGGAGGCGCCGGTTCGTCTCGTCAAGCCGCGACTCCTCGAGCGTCAATATGCTCTTGAGCCTCTGCTTCTGCACCTCGAATTCGTTGCGCTTCTTGGACGCCTCCTGCTCCAGGCTGCCCTGCAGCGCCTCATATGCGCGGATGTCAGCGTACCCGAGTCGCCTGCAGAAGTCGGCAAAGATCTTGTCCTGCACGGCGGCAATCGCCCTCTCGAAATTAGCGACGGACCCGCGGGTGGCCTCCAGCTCGGCGTTCTTCGCGTCGTACTTGGGCTCCCACTCGTTGAGCTGCCTCTGCTCGTGATGGAGCTCCTTCTTCTTGCCGTGCTCGTTCTTCTCGAATGCCTGCAGCTCGCCCTGGGCCAGCCTCTGCCGCTGCTGGAGGGTCGAGATGCTCTGCTTGAGGCTTTCGAGCCTGGTCCTGTCTGTCCTCGGCAGCTGCGAGAGGGTGGCCACGAGCTTGTCCAGCTGCTTCTTCAGGTTCTGGACGTCGTGCTCCTGGAACTGCCGCTTCCCGCCCTTGCGCTCAGGCAGACGGCCACCAGTCATCAGACCAGCCTTGTGGATGACGTACCCCTCGATCGTCACAGCCTTGACGGGGATCCGTCGTCTATAGCAGACATCTTTGGCGATCTCGAGCGAGTCGCAGACGATGGAGCTCCCACAGGCATATGTCATGGCGCGTTCCAGCGACGAGTCGAAATCGATCGTCTCGATCGTCAGCCGCGCTCCAGGTATGCCCTTGACAGCGGAGTTCGGGACGTTGGTCTTGATGTTGTCAAGCGGGATGAAGGTCATGGGCGGAAACTGCTGCGCCTTGAGATATGCAACACAGTCCAAGCCGGCCTTTTCGGTATCGACCACGACGGAGTCGAAATCACGACCAAGCGCGGTGATGACAGCCTCGTCGAACTTCTTCTGCTTGGGCTTGCACAGGTCGCCGATCCGGCCGCGCACTGCCGGGTTCATCCGCTTAAGTGTCTGGACCATCTCCTTGATCCTCTTCTCCTTCCTGCTCTCCTCCTGACCAGCCTCTGCCTCCTGGATCTTTCTGACGATATCGCGCACCTTCTCCTCGATCTCCGTCTTGGAGTTGTTGATCCTGATCACCTCAGAGTTCAGCTGGTTGTACTCCTTCTTGCTGTCGTCGAGCTCGGTCGCGATCTGCCGCACGAGTTCTTGGGTCGCCTCTTTCCGTTCCCGGATGGACTGCAGCTCGCCATCGAGCTTGTCAACCGAGGCCTGGAAGGTGTCGACCTTGCCCCTGAGGCTATTGACCGTCACCTCGTCACCCTTCAGCTGCCGGATCAGGCCGTCAAGCCGTGCCTGGTCTGCGGACGACTTCGCCATGGCTTGTGCCTTCAGCTTGTTGTACTCTCTGCGGTCCGCGTCGGTCAGCTGCTTGCCCTGCTTCTTGATGGTCTCCTGCCACTGCTTCTCGAACTCCTGCTGTGCCTTCTCCACGGTCGCGAGGTCCTTCTTAGCCTTCTGTATAGCCTTGACCTGGTCGTCGCGCTCCCTGGCCACGTTCTCGGCCCGCTTCCTCAGCCTGTCGATGTTCTGCGTGCTCTGTGCCACCTTCTCGTTGAGCGGCACCAGGTCGCTCTCCTTTTCCTCAATGTCGCGCTCCTTGGACCGGATGTTCTTCTCGATCCTGCCGACCTCCTTGCTCACGGTGGCCTGCTCCCTGCGGGCCGCCTCGAGCTTCTTCTCAAAGGACTCGACATTCCTGCGGAACTCGACCAGGTCCTGCTGGTGCTCCTGGATCTTGGCGCTGGACTCGTCCATGACCTTCTGGAACTTGTACAGCTTCCAGAGGATATGCGTGACAATCGCCTCATCGCGCTCCTCCGTCTTCTTCTGGAAGTTCTCGGCCTCCTTCTTCTGCTCCTGGTACTGCCTGATCTCCGAGTTGATGCCGCGGCGCCGATGGAGCTGGAAGTTCTGGTTCTCCGCAGCCTGTTCGGCCTCGGCCTGCAACCTGTCGTACTCGGCCTTGTACTCGAGGGACCCCGAGATCTGCTCGACCAGTCGGGTGAGGTCCTGAGGCGACTGGGAGGCGATGGCCTCGACATCACCCTGGAACACCAAAAAGTTCCGCGCCTTGATCAGGATGTTCTCGGCCTCGAGGGCCTCGTTATACTGCTGCGCGCTGACGGGGCGGTCGTTGATATGGTACAAGCTGCTCCCCTGGGCGGTGATGGTGCGCTTCCACTTCTGCTCATCGCCGGCGTCGTCCTCGTACACGGCCATGACCCACGCGGTTTTTGGGTCATTGCGCGAGCCGCGGCCCCCAGAGGTCACGTCGTCGTCGGCGCCGTTCGTATGACCGTTGGTCTGACCGTTGGTGGTCGCTGCGGGGTCGGCGACGGAGCCGTCATCGTTGATCTTGCTTGTCTTCATCACACGACCGCGATAGACAAGCTCCTTCAGGTGCGAGGAGCGGAGCTGTGCGGACTTGATCCCCAGGACGAAGGAGATCGCGTCCATGCTGCGCGTGGGAGGTGTCGCGGGTCAGTCGCATGGGCGAGGCAGATGCTATCAGCAGGAGGAGGGGGGGGGGGGAGAAGGGGACTTACGAATTAGATTTACCTGATCCATTGGGCCCGATGATCGAGGTGAAGTATGAGTCTCCAAAGAGCAAGATGTGGTGGCCCTTGTAGGACTTGAAGTCTGCGAGCGCAATCGCGTCAGTATCCGGTCCATCTCGGTCTGTCTCTTCCTTCCCAGCTCAAATCACCACCGGCCGGGACGCGTAACGAAGGACATACTGAAAAGCTCGAGCCGGACGAGCTTCCCCATCTTGGATACCTGCAAGCCGTCACGACGCGTGGAGATCGAGGTCGAGTGGCCGAGTTGCCGAGAGATTGGGGGCTTTTTTTTTTTTTTTTGTCAGAGGGCAAAGCTGGTCTCGCAGTTGTGGTTTTTGGCTTGGCCTGGAAACGCGACTGACTGCCCAGGGTTCTATTGTCGAGGGGCGCGCGCGAACGCTTGAGTCGGGTGTGAGGGTAGTCGCTGCGGGGGGGCGTGGGTGTCTGTGGGTTAGGCTGCTGCAGGGATCGGCCCACTATGACCCAGGTACGTAGAAGTACTTACAGTACGCACTATAGTACTTGGTACTCTTGAGACAAGTAAGCCTACCACCTCAACAAGCAGTTCGCCTCTGCTCACGAACTTGTTAGACAGGCTCATCATCCCGCAATCAACAAAATTACGTTTCGAATTAATCATCAAGAGGATCCTACTAATAGCAAATCTGGCAGATTATCAGCAGGTGGGAGCACAAGTCAAGAAACGAGAAGTCTCCTGTGTGTTTGTACACCGTCAACGAAAGAGCCTATTCCGATTCCCTGCGCTGAGACATTATCGCTTTTCTCGATGTAATCAACCACGCTTAGCGATACTGCCTGCGCATACCTGTCTTCCAGGATTTCTTACCCATCCTCTCCTTCGACGCCTGCTCGCTCGTCTTCCGTGCTCCCTTGAAGCTCACCTTCCAGCGCCTTGGTTGGGGAGGCCGGTCCCGGCGTCCTCCAGCCCGATCTGCTGGCTGTTGCTCTTCTTCAGTAGTGCCTCGTTCTGCCGGCTGCTTGATCGTGGTCGACGTGCACAAGGGCGGAGTGAAGCTCAGACGAGAGCAGACGCTCTCAGGTTTGGTCTGCTGCAGCACAGTAGAGTCAGTAAGAATTAATGAGAAAGAAAGAGAGAAGAAGAACGGGGAGCGGGGGGTTGCTGAGCTGCGGGTGATATACTCACTTTGCGGGCCACAAGAACAGCCATTTTCCTGGCCTTGCTCTCCGCCGTCTTGCAGTCCTCTTCTTTCCTCCTCTTTGTGTGCCGGTAGCCCTTCTTGCATCCTGGAATCCTACTCAAGACGGACGTGCACGACGATTGGCCGTCCTAGGACTGTTCGCCCTGTGAGAGAGAGTACGAAGGGAATGATGACGAGGCCATCATTACTTCTGCCGCTGCTGACTTTGGGCTCAAACTCCGAAGAAGAAGAAAAAGGAAAGGTGCGGTATGGCAAGATGCTTCTAATTGAAAAGTAAAAAACAAAAAAACAATGAGGATATTGCAAAAACAGGCAATATGTCTGGCGTGTTCGAGAGTAACAACACAGGTATTAGAGTTGAAGAAACGAAAAGCCCGGGGGGCACAAGCCTAACTGGGCACTGGCCTTGTTGACTGGGAAGATAAATAAACCCCTGGATGGCCCGTCAACTCAATGCTCCTGCCGGCTTTGTCCATATCGGAGGTTGACCTCTCTAAATGGGCAGCTACGTCTATATCCCTTGTTCCTATAGGCGATTGGTTCATCCTCGGCCTCTCCTTCTGCAGCATGAACTCCAACACATGAATGGCCGCCCACTTTCCAACCACGCCCTGTTATTGATGACCGCATTACGATTCCCTTCGCTTGCGGGTGAGATAGAAGAGAAAAAGAAATGTCTTTTTGGAACCAGCCTGTTGACAATCTGAAAAGTGGCCAGAAACTATCTATACGAACCGCCTTGCCCGTGTGTATATACCCAAGTTCTAGAGAGGGAGAAAAGACCAGAAAATTCTGCTGATGCAGCAACAATTGGGAATCGTCAACGCCAGACACTCGCAATAACCGTAAGTTCCCCCCCTCGAACTAGCTTGCCAAATCCGCCCATACTACAGCATCGTTGCATACATCAATCATATAGACATTAAGAAGACCCTCACAACGACGTCAGCCGTGAGATTCCAGTTTGCATCGACATCGCCATCACTACCGTCACGATACCTCGCCGGCCTTCCTCTCTCTCGCCACGTCCTTTGCACCCCCGTCTGTGTCCACACCACTTGAGAGACCAACAGAGGCCATCTTGTTGTCACGCTCTTCGTTGAGCAGCGGGATGCTGTCAATGTTGGCCAGCGGCTCGGCGGTGTGCGCACCATCGCCAGCTTCCTTGGGCCCTGCCGCCCCCGTATCTGTAAGCGGTGCTATCAAGGGGCTCATTGTCCCATCGGGGCTGACGTGCCACTTGGCGACCTCGGCCTTCATGGCCTCTAGCTCCTTTTGGAAGCGCTTGCCAAACACGTCAATGTAGTAAGTCGAGCCATTGTAGACGGACCAGACGAAGACCGCCATCAAAAAGGACGCAGAGGCCCAGCGGCTGTAGAACCACAGCGGGCAGGGCAGCATGGTCAGGACGGCGTACGAGTACTGGATCAACATAAAGGCGGGCTCCTGCAGGCTGGCGGGCAGCGAGAGCACAATCTTGCCAATCCAGGCCTTGGAGTAAGATTTGCGCAGCCAGGTGAAGGAGGTGGGCCTGCCCGCCGCGATCTTCTCGCGCCTGCGGACCGTGATCAGGAAGTAGTATGCGAGCTGCCAGACGGCGTAGGGGACGGTGCTCCAGGCAAGCATGGAGATGATGTTCGCGTAGGCCGTGGGCGAGCCCGGCGGCGAGTGCTTGATCACGTAGACGGAGGGGAAGCGCTCGCGCTGGAGGTCGGCGTCGAGGAGGTGAACAATGCAGTGCAGGGTGGCGCAGGGCATGATGTGGATGAAGAGCGAGGTGACCTTGTCGAAGCTGTGGAACACGAGCGAGTTCCTCCACATGATGATGGCCACAGCATTGTTGCCAAAGGCGAGGCAGAAGGCCGATATGAACAGCCGCTTGGAGCCGGGGAAGACCCACAGGCTCAACAAGAGGACAAAGTTGACAAAGTAGCAGAGGTCGGCCAGGAAGTAGTGGTAGCCCCTCTTGTGGTATGTGTAGAAGCGGATGGGCATAAAATAGAGGATCTGCACCGAGTACCAGAGGTGCATGTACTCGGGGTAGGCCCCGATCAAGTAGCCCGTGAGGAAGATGTTCAGGACGCCACAGATGAAAGAGACCTTCTCCCGCATCGTGATGACCTTGGTGTCGTTCCACTGCTTGCCCAGCTTGTCGACATTGGTGCGCATCCGCTTCCGGTACCGGTCCAGCTGCTCCTCGGCCGAGGGCACGCGCCGCCTCCACTCGTCCACCATGCGCTCCCGTGCCATCTGGCTCCGCTCCTTGAAGACATCTCTGCCCTTGCGCACCTTCTTGGTCTGGGCCGACAGGCTCCTCTGCAGCTTCTCGAGCTGCTGCGGGAGGGCAAAGTTGTCGAGGATGTCGAGCACGCTGAGCCTGTCAAGGGGCGGGAAGGCCTCCCAGTCCTCCTGGTAGGAGCTGCTCGCCGAGAAGGAATTGTTACGGGACAACTTGGGGCTGCCAGTGCTAGGTGTTGTCGGGCCCAGGTTGGGGGTGTCCGTGACGGCGGGTTCAGTAGGCGACGAGGCCGTGGAGTGCGCCCCGTCGAGCTCGGGAACGTCAACGACATCGCTGTCTGCAAGAGAGGGCACGTCTGACTTGTCGCCAGAGATCGAAACAGGATCCGCTTCGGCCATCTTGTCAAAGTCTCAGCGTGGGGGCCTATCGGTCGGTCGTCTATTCGGGAGGAGAGGAAAGATTTCAGGGAACTTGCCCCCGAGCTGGGCTGAGGACTAGCTTGTCAGCGATCTTTGGACGAGGTCTTTTGAGGAGATCATGATGCAGGAGCTCTGTAACAAGCAGGTGGAGAGCAGAGAAAAGATATCTATGAAGTGGCAGGCTGGTAGGGTTGACACAGGGGCTAGTGAGCGGAGGGTCACATGCGCTGCCCATGTGTATTTCTCGCGATCGGGATTGGGCAGATTGGATGACTTACAAAGAGTCAGGCAAGAGGAGCTCGATCAGATGGGCGGACCCGCACAAGGGACAGACCAGCCCTGTGGGTGCAGCTGTGTGTGTATGCGTGTGTGTGTGCTTGCCGATCAGCCAGGAAAGGATGTGCCCGAAGCTGTCCCTGAACCAGACTCTTCAAGGTCTCGTAGGGAAACAACGGAGGAGCTGGCAGCTAGACTGGCGAGTTGCTAGTCCACGCAGAGATGCCACGAGATGACGACAGCCGAGACCCGTGAAATGAAACGCGATACGCGACGGTGCGTTCCCAAATATCTGCTGAATCACTGCAGCAGGCACAGCAATGGTGGTGAGGGTATTCTGATGAGGACAGGGAAGACAGAAAGGAAAAAAAGCATGAAGCAGAGAAAAAGATATTGAAAGATTAGAGAGGGTTTGGGGGAAAGCAAGTCCAGATCAAATGCTTGGACCATGGACGCTGCAGCAGCAATGCACAAGGCACGTCAGGTATGGGCCTAGACTTGGACCAAGACCCGTCTTCCCTGCCACTGAATGCTGTCATACTACGTAGTAGCCTATACCTTTTGCGGGTCGACTTGTTCCCCAGACGCGACTTGGCTGGCTGTTTTTTTTTTTCCTTTTCCTTTCCTTTCTTTTTCTCCTCCTTGATGCCCGGGAGATGGAACACAGCAGTGGAGCATGTGGCCATCTTCTGACTTCGTACAAGAGATATGAAAAAAAAATCTACTTGACTAGTTAAATACTGGTATGCTTTGAAGTTGAGAAGAAGTGAAGCCGCATGTGCTTTGTATACTACACTGTTGATGTAATTACGTACCGCGCCCGTAAGCTTGGCACCTCTACTATACTTAGTACACAGTACATACTGTTCACAGACCGGGATGTGTTGTCATCGGCTGGCTCGTCGCTGTGGGGGAAAGAACCTTCGAAGCTCCCCCCAGCTTCACTGCATGTAAGAACTGCCAACAGGCCTGATCCAGGCAGTAACGTCCTCAGCGCCACTGGCAGCCACGTCCAAGCTTTGTCATCTCGCAGTCGATGCAGCCTTTCTGCCAACGTCTTGAGCAAGGCGCTGCAGGAATTCGGACGGCCTTGGCTTGACTACGTCGATTACGGCCCAGCTTGGTCATGGCAACCTCAGCTATGACGGTCACGATCATTTCAGATATCCGTCGATGGTCTGCTAACCGCACATGGGCAAAAGCACAACACGATTCCGGAATTGCACTCAGCGAGCAGGAGCTTGAGCTCTACCATCTCATCAGAAACCCAATGGACCCTCATGGATACCCCAAGAGAGCCAATCGAATGTGTTATCGATAAAGTCATCCTCCCACGTGAAGACGCCGTCCACCCCGAATTCAGCGTTGTCGACCTCGTCATACGCAGGAGCACTTGCCACAAGCGTTGGCGATGCTGCTGTACTAACGCTGGCCACCCCCTCGTGTAGCTGCTGCTGCTGCTGCTGTTGCTGCTGCTGCCGCTGCCGCTGCCTCTCAGGACCACTGCTTCGGGTTTGTCCTGTTTCACACGTCTCTAGTGCCGGCTCGCTTGGTTGCTCTGCTCTCGTCTGGTCAGTAGAGACAACTCACGGGGGCGGCAGAGACGTCACGATTACTTGCCTCGGTCGTACAGGGTAGTCCGCACAAGGCGGATAACCTTGCCCGCGACAACCTCCAGCTCTGCCGCCAGGGGGTTGTGCCCACGCAGCCTGCCAAGAAAGGCTGGCAGGTGCCCCAGCGCTGCCATAGACGCCTCGCTCTGCCTGAGGTCCGTCTTGCCCTTTACGATGACCTCGACCCAGAGAGAGCTGAATGCCGGCATGGGGCCGTGGAGATAAGTCCAGAAGGGACAGCCGTAAGGCTTCCTCTGGGTGTGCTTGGGAAGTGTGCGGCCGAGATCTGGTAGGAGTTCCAGTATCTTCCGTGGGGAACGGGAGGAGTGGGCCCGCGAGTGTCTGTTGAAAATCGTTAGGAAATTCAAGACGGAGTGGTACTTGAACTTTAGTAGCTGGAGGTCATGCTCCATGGAGGCTGTTTCGGATTCAGAAAGGAGGGGCTTCTCTGCAAGCGCAGCAGCCTCAAGAACCTGGAGCACCTATGGCATCAGATCATTCATCCTGACACTTTCAGACCGTGCTTACAAGGTGAGTAGAGAGACCGACCTGTACTGCCCGCTGATGCCATGATTCCAGCTTCTCCTTGGTTGGCGGGACCATGTCCAGCTCATGACTGTAGAGGCACTGCCAGACATCCGCCATGACGAGCGATAGCAGGTGCAACTCATTCTTGTAGTGCGCGGTGAACAGCATAGGCGTACCTCTAGAGGTGCCTTCAGCCTTCGCAGGCAGCAAGAGTTGGTCCAGGGTCGGCAGCGGCATGTCCTTGACCGTCTCGCGGGAGAATGAGGGCGGTCTGACCAGGGTCAGAGCCATGGCCTTGTCCAGAACGTTGAGGCGCCAGAACATGAGTATGCGGCGCTGGCGGGTCTGCGGGTCAACGCGCCAATGTATTCCCAATGCCAAAAGCATTGTGCACGCCTTGTTCACCAGAGCCCAGCAGAGGGCGGGTGTTGAGCACTCCTCGGCGTAACAGGCCATGACCACCAGGGCCTGGAGGCTGGCGGCGCTGGGCTCAAGGAGCAGCCTTACATCGTTGAATGCCAGCCAGAGATTGCTTCTGAGCTTGGACACCAAGACTTTATCTGACGAGGTGGCGGACGATTCAGCATTCAGCGCGATGCTGTAGAACATGACCAGCCAGGCTCGGTCCTGTACTTGGTGAGGTCGGGATGCAGCGAGGTGTTGAAATACATCCGAGGGCACTGAGCTCAACAGCATGTCTTCCCTCTCAAGAGTTGTGACGAGCTCTGTGTGCGATTTTCAGTGTCAGTCATATCGGCAGATTTTCATCTTCTCCGTGGTCGAGAGCTGAGAAAGAGACGCAATTTACCGTCCAGCCAGAATCGAGTCTGCTCCTCGTCGAACACGAAAAAGTCAGGCTCTGCATCCTTACAAAGCCTCTCGCATGCAGAGTGTCCATGCCAGGCCGTCATATATTCTTCCAGAAGCGAGGCCAGTTCCTTGAGAGCCGGGTGATCCCTGCCGACAAGTTTCTGCAGGCGCTCATGTGCACTGACGTTGGCATTCGCATCGGTGGCGTACGGGATGATGCGCCGTGGCCCGCCGTACTGTGCACCCGATGGCGACGCTGGTGGTAGCCCGCGCTCAGGAGTAAGAGGACCCTCGGCGCCGCCCTTGCGCTTTCTATTGCGGCGAATGATTCCCATACGCGAATAGGAGCACAGGGAGCCTACGGCTCTGCAGCGCTGGCATCCCGAACGCTCGCGCGAACATCCGACCTACATGGGAACGTAAGTCAGAGAGATAAAGTGTGAGGAACTGACAATTAGGGAATTGTAAAGAACTACGGACCTTGCGAGAGCGGCATGTGTCACACTGTGGAGGGACATGTTTTATCAATTAGTCAACAAAAGTTCCTATTAAGTGACAAATCGTGTAACTAATTAAGTGAATACTTAATCAAGACGGGAGGTTCGCGCACGAGCAACTTACAGCATATCTTTCGCGAGGTTCGGACATTATCTAGGTTCTTAAAAAAAAAACAATCGACTAAAAGTAGAAATGTCATGTACTGTCCGAGTAGAAGTTACCTGAAAGTGTCAGAGAGAGAGAGGCAGTCGTGAGGAAGGAGGGCATAGAGGGAGAAGGAGAGTCTCGGGGTTTATAGACGGAAACATGTAATCGGTTGCGGGCTTGTATTTTCCGTAAGCTCCGACTCGGAGGTTAATCACTTTCCGGCGTCATTAGCTCTCATGAGGACGGACGAAATATCAACCGATGGGAAAATGGGGGGATCTCACTTCTTTACTATGCTTTGCATTGGTTGTTTCCATTGTTCCTCTCCTTCTTACCTATGTCATCTGTTCCATTAATCATGTGTCGAGGGGGTCGACATTCCTAATAGCATGGGACGGTTCTCATCTCGACCGTATCAAGATTAGTAGCCTATAAGATGATGGTATATCCTCCTTTTTCCCCCCCCATAATTGATTCTCCATTTTCTTGGTAAGCCTTCTGATAAGATTATTACTGAGAATATAATGTCCCTAGCCAGTGGTGCAAGTGGTGATCAGGCCAGGCCTCTCGAAATCAATCCAACTTCCTTACCAGCATCGACTGCTACGGAAGCTCGTATCCATTCGCTAAGCCCTCACCTTTGTCATTGATTTCTGTGGACAACTTCTATACTGTCTTCTCTGTAGAGACCAATCGTCTGTCCTACTTCAAAGCCTTCTCTGACTCCTGCGTGGTCTCATCCGATTCGGCAGATCAATCTACGGGATTGGCGGCGCTGCTGCTGCTGTATTTTGCAAAACACGAGTTTTAAGTGTGCCCAATCAGGCAATTGCTTGAAATTTTTGGTAAAAGAATTGCTCGACACCCTGCTCGCCAGATGGCTCGCTCCTCTGCCTCCTGTCATTATCACTCCAGGTTTGACCTTGTCTGATAATATTCAGCACGGTGCCTGTGGGCGAGACCGGCATGGGAAACAGCGGATACGCCTGAGCGAGAGATTATGAGCAGGTCCGAGGGCTAGGTCTCAAGAGGCTCGAGTGGTTCAAGGACAGGGAACATGATCTTCATCATCCTTACTTGTAGGACCGCATTCTTTCTCCGTGTGGTTCTGCAGCAACCAACGTGGGGAGAGTCCGTTATGACAGAGCTCGCAACGAACCCCGGTTTTGGGTTCGTGAATATACCAGTCTGCAAGTCTGTAAGAGGTTGCAACAAGCTACTTCGGCTGCCTCAGTACCTCTGTAGTACAAGGATGCTCGCGTCAGACAGCACTGATATCGTATCACCCAAGTAGTCAGTATTTGATATAGAAGTCTTTATAGGACATTGGGGCCAGCTGATACGGGCAGGATGGGGGTGGCTGAGACAAATTCATCAATTAGCACATATGTGTATCAAAAAAGTATGTCAGGAAATCTTGGTCTGCTGAAATTTGTTGGAATGTGAAAGGGTTGAAGATGGCATGAGCCAAGAAAAAAAAAAAGGTAATAAATATGTCTTGACTGCCATCGAATGGGCCCTTGATTTACGGCCACCCTGATTGGAGCAGTATGCGCCTTGATACCAAACAAGAGGCCTCAGCAGCGGGCTAGACTGCATATTTTGTGTCTCATGTTTTGTTATCAAGAGAGCTGAATATTGTGTCCTGGCACCGGGACCGAAGACGGAGCCGGAAGAGAAATACCATGGAAGATAGAGGATTCATCTTGGATGAATACTTGCATTCTTATAATTGCATGTCCTTGTCTAGATATCAGACAGAGAGAGAGAGAGATGTCATCAACCAAGTGATTATTCATGACCTCTGGACCTATAATTGATTGTAGCATTCAGAAGACCGTGAATAACCTCAATACATGCGCAGCGATGCAGAGAAAGAATTGAATATATGTGCGTTGTAAACAACTACTTCCCTCATTGATTTTACATATTATTTAATATTACCCATGTCACATAATCACCCTCTCCTCCCGGCCATCACCAGCTCCCTCCTCAGGAAGGCAGTTCAAACCGCACAGGACTCGCCACATGCGCCATCTCATAAGCCGAGAGCCTCCGACCCCCAGGCCTCCCGTCATCAACCTCAGCAGGCTGCGTGTACATCTCGTGCGGCGGCACATACAGCTCGCTCATCCCCCCGCCGCCCTGCGGCCCCGCTCCCGCTGCTCCTAGTGGTGAGGCCCCCGCCCGCAGAGCCCCTTTGTCATCATCTTCGCGGTTGTTGTCCAGCTCCTGCCTCTGCTGGCCGGGAGGTAGTTCCGGCGGCATCAGCCCTTCTGGTGGGTGCCGCCGTCCAGCTGCCCCGCCGCCGCCGCCGCCGCCGCCGCGCCTTCGTCGCCAGCACAGGAAAGCACCTGCGATCCCCGCGATAGCGAGCACCGCCACGGCGATTCCTATCCCGGCTGCCGCGCCCGCCGAGAGGCCTCCTCCTGCTGCACCTGACGATGACGACGACGACAAAGACGACGACGATGATGATGTAGATGTCGCGCCAGTCGAGACACCCGTAGACCCAACACCACCCGCCGACCCCGTCTCCGTCGTGACCCCCGAGGTCAGATCGCTCGCCTCATAGACCAGCCGCACCGCCCACGCATTGAACCCGTCCCGGCTCGTGAAGCCGATGGGCTGCGTGGTGCCGTTGCTCGTGGCCGTGAGGGTGGTGGTCCCGTCGCCGGCGCTCCAGGTGCACCACTGGCTCGAGAAGGCCGACTCGGTGATGCGCGCCTTGCACAGCATCGACACGCCGCTGACGGTCGGGCAGCAGGTCACGGTCGTCGTGCCGCCCGCGGCGTTGTTGCAGGCCGTGAAGTAGCCGGCCGGGCAGTGGAGGCCCGGCGAGAAGTAGGAGGCTTGCGAGAGGGCGAAGCCGGTCGGGAGACAGGTGGATGAGTCCTGGAGGAGGAGGATGCTGCATTAGAAGAAGAAACAGAAACACAGACAAACAAAGCTTGGGGAAAAGGAAACAGAAAGACGCACTTCCTCATTGACAGCCCAGATCTCGCTGGTCTCATCCCATCGGATCCCAGAACATGCGGCCGGCGGCGTAAATGTCGTCGTCAGAGGGTAGATGGTCTCGGTCGCCACCACGGTGCCGGACGTAAATGTCGTTGTCACAGTCATGATGATAATGCTGCTACGGCTGGTGGTGCTTGCTGCCGCTGTTGACACTGCTGCTCCTCCACGACGTGGTCCCACATCACGAAGGGCAAAAGAAAAGTGTGGGAGCAAAAGTTCACATACTGTAATTAGTACATAAATTGTAGGACTAATACCTCTTCCCCCTTCAGAAGGGGAGACAAAGAGGGGGGGGGGGGCAGGAAGGGAGCCAGAAGGAGAATTCTGGAGAAAGATGGGGAGAGAAGCCGCAAGGAGAGTGGACCGTAGAGGCTGAAGGGTGGGTGTGGTGGGGTCCAGGGCAGATTGCGAACCATGGACGGCGTCACATTCAATCCTTCGGCGCATAGACGGCACAAGGGGGGCAGGTGGCGGAAGGACCTAGGTACAATGTATTCGCCAAATACATCTTGCTGTTCCAGAAATCCGTTACAACGTCTCAGATTTCCTTCATAAGCCGCTCACAAAGCCACAAGTCACCTCCTAGTAGTATCAGAAAAAGGGGGGGGGGTGACAAGATAAGTAGCAGCGACATCTTTGGGCGAAGAAGAAGGAACAAGAACAGCGTATCATCAGACCACATGTCTCGCAGACTCGATGAGTTTCAGCCTGGCTTTCTTTCTTTGTCGGAGCCTGATATCAACATAGCCAATTCACACACAACGTCCGTCGTCCTCTCGGGAGCCACATGGAAGAAAAGATTATTTGACAGATCTCATCAGACCAGATATCTGCCTGCCTCCGATTTCATGATCGCATCTCGTGCTGCTTCTATGGTATATTTGAAAGGGCTGTGGTGGTGGTGGTGGGTATTGTTGTTCCTTCTCCGGTCCTCTAGCTCTCTCAGCGAGCCGATCAAGTCGCTTCTTCTCTCTTCCCGTGATCCTTATCTCCCGAGTGAAGCACCAACGCCGATATCCCCACTAGGCTCATCGAGACCCAGTGCAATGCGCAACACAGATGAGCGAGGAACGTCTCGACGGGTCTGGTATCTTGTGGAAGAAGAAAAGAAAAAGGAAGAACAAAGGAAGAACCACCGGGACCTGTCAAATGTGTCGTCCATGCTGCCGTTCCCATGAGCCCCTTTCGACCCTGGCACCCACATGAAAAGCGCCTCCCAAAAAGTCAACCAAACCACGCCGAAGTCCAAAGTATCCCACGCCAGCCATGTGAAGAAAACCCTTGTCTTCCCTTCCGTTTCCCTTGTCCCGTGACACCGAGTGCTGTTCTTCTTTCAAATAAGCCCGCTGATGAGATATCGAGATTCCATAACGCATTACTTAGTTTTGTTTGTCTGTGCTCGCTGGCTGTCTGTCATTCGATTGATGTGTGTGTTCGTGCCACCATTAGAGGCGATGGACTAGAAAAGAGGGGGAATCAGGAAGAAATATGTCATGACTAATGATACAGCGACAAATGTATGCGCGAACCGCTTCTAAAAGATGATGATAGAGGGATTGAGGGGAATAAAAGATGTGAAGAAGGAGGAGAGGGAGGAGGGGGTGGGGACTTTATGCCAGAATAGCAAGTTGCTGGAGTGTGACTCGAATCAAAGGCCTCCTTTGATTTACCTCGTTGCGGATTGCAAAAGGCGTAAGCAAAACGAGCCAGTCGGAGGATAAGGATAAGATCACCATGGCAACCAGAACGGGGAGCCTCAAAAGTCACCAGATGGGGCACCGTCGAAGGGGGGAGCCGCCGACATCTATGCGCTGCCAACGGGAATGGTGAAGATCATCCAGTCCACCTGTGCATGTCTTTGCCGGGCAGCAGAAAAGCGCCCGCCGATCGCCAACAAGTCAAGGTGTGGGATCGACGTGTGCAGAAGAGGGGAGGAGACCAGTGCATTCGGCGCCTGCAAGGAGGAACTCAGCGGATGATGGGCCAGTCCGACAGGCGCCCTCCTCCGTCGGTGTCCTCTTTCGAGCCTGGCTTCCGACCAAACACATTCCAGAATCGTAATGTCTCGTCGCCAGCCCCTGTCACGACCACACGCCCGTCGGGGCTCATGGCGAGGTAGAGGACGCGGTAGGTGTGGCCGGTCAGGCTGACCACCTGGGTCATGGATGGATACTTCCACACAACGATCTGGTTCTGGCTGTAGCCGTGCGTCGAGACAATCTCGTTTGAGTTCTTGGACCAGGCGATGTTGCAGACCTGGCTGCCCGTGTCGACCTCGTTGATGACACTCCCCTTAAGCGTGTCGTGGAATATGATCCTGCGGTCCGCCGTGCCGCCGCCCGAGGCGAGGAGGCCGCGCTGGTGTGGCGACCAGGCGATGGCCTTGACGGCTGCGGTGTGGTCCGAGAACTTCCACAGCGGCGTCTCGTTGAGGCCCTCCCAGACCATCAGCTTGTTGTCGTTGCCGCCCGAGGCCAGCTGGCCGTCGTCCGAGTTCCACTTGAGACCGCAGACCTCCTGCTTATGGCCGACCAGCTTCCGCACCCACTGGTCAGGTCTCCTGACGTCGCGGTGGTAGATGAGGCGGTCACGGGATCCCGAGGTGAGGATGTGCGAGTTCCATGCCAGAGAACCGACCCTACCAGTGTGTCCAGTCATAGTTCTCAACCGCCGCGTCCTCTCCGCATCCCAGATCTGGACCAGGCCCTTGCCGGTGCCGATGGCAATGTGCGTGCCCTTTTGTATCCAGGACACGCTCGTGACCGTGTCGTCCTCGAGCTGGCAGAGCTTGTTCACCCTGCTCGTCTGCGCGTTCCACATGTAGACGCTCGAGCCGAGCCCGACGCCCAGGACGTTGGCTGAGCCCCAGTCGACCAGGTTAAGATAGAAATCATCTGCCAGCTCAGGCGCGTCCAGCACCTTGTACGGCACCTTGCTCACCGCCCGCGGCTGCCTTCTAGGACTCAGCAGCATCTGCTGGCTGCCGAACCTGACGGGCGACAAGCTGTAGATCTCGGCTCTCGTGTCCAGATTGGGGCCATGGCGACCCTGTGGCGTCTTGGAGGGGGTCATGTGGCCTCCCATGCCGCTGAGGTGACGGGGCGACATGTAGGAGAACAGATTTTTGTGTGGTGTAGACGGGGTCATGGTGGGGGGTAGTGAAGGGGCGGGGTTAGCAGGCGGCGTATGGGCTCTTGTGCCGTCACTAGTGTGTGCAGAGCGTGAGGACCCCGGCATGCCGTGATCTGGAGATGCTGTTGGTGGTGTCGTCTGCGCGGCTGAGCCCTCAAAAAGCTCAGCACGAAGCAGCGTGTTGTATGTCCGGTTTGCTTGCTCAGCTGCACCCATCACGTCAGTTTCAGGTGCGGAGAGAAACGACTCCTCGTCGTCCTACCAGAGTGGATAGGGACTCACTTCGCTGGAAATTCAACTCGCCGTGAGAAGGTCTCTTAGCCCTTGCAGCGCTGGAAGGAGTGCCTGGCTGGTGAAGGTTGAACTCGCCCTGAAGATCCTGGCTTCTGCTTGGGATGAATCTGCCAACAACCATTTTAGTCTCCCATCCTGGCGCAATAACACAACATGGAAAGCAAGGAAAAAAACGAGAGAAAAAAAAAAAGAAAAGCAAAGATCGTGAGTGGTGCCCCACCTGTCGCCGTTTATCCTCTGCCGCTTCCTATGCGGACTGGCTCCTGGCGTTGCCTCCCGTTGCGTACGACTGACTCTCCGCAGCTGATCGTCCAGCGCATCCACGTCCAACCCTGCTGCCCTCGTTACGTCGCTGTGGCGCGCCATCGATGTAGGCTGCCGCGAGCCGCCCTGTTCCACGTTGTGCTTAACCTCGAGGCGTGCGCGGTCGGCAGGAGGCGGCGGGGTTGCTATCCTGCGCGGAGTATGGACACCACTGTCTGCACCAGAGCAACCCCTCTTGTCCCTCCCCAAGCTATCTGGATCGAGCGTCATGGTGGTCGAAGGCGGCAAGACTGTGGAGCCACGGGGGGCTGTGGCTTAGATATCGTCCTGATCAGGTTCGAGAGGAGCCTCGCTGGGGGCGGTGCCCGTCCGATCTTGGAAGGGCGTCGTGGTGAAGATGACCGGTCGTGCAGGTTGCCTGGTTCGTTCCGGCTCGACGAGGTAGACCGTGTGAAGGCGCTCGAGTAAATCTTCGGTAGTCGGAAGAAGAAAGGTCGAGCAACAGTTTCCTCCGGCACGAGACCCTCCAATCGCTTATGTATCGGTCGGCGACAAGGAGCGAGTTCTTGGTGGTTCTAGCGCATGCTATTGTGGTCGACCAGGCGAGCGAGTGCACGGCGCAGGGCCCTGTTGGGGGGATTATAATAGGGATAACAATATCGAAGCGAACCGCGCGGGAGGGGTGCACAATAAGCAATGTCAAAGTGCTGTTGTCGATCGGTCATCGAAGTTCCGCGAGCGTTGTGGCACAGCGTCGTCCTGTCTGGTCACCGCCGTCGGCGTGAGGCCGTCGTTCTGTGGTGGAGGAGTCGTGAATGACAAGTGCAGCAGATGGCACAAGGTCAGGATCAGGATGGTTTAGAATGAGTAAGGTAACTATGGTAGCAGCAGCAGCAGCAACAGGGAAGCGCAGGGCTGGGCTGGCACTGGCACTGGCACTGACGCTGGCGCTGGCGCTGGCGAAGGTGCAGGAGGGAACAGGCTACGCCAAATACGGGGGGGGAGAGGGGGGGACTTAGGGGCTGGGGGTGGGCGGGTTTGGGTGAGTTCACAAGGGGGCCTTCTGTTTCCAGGAGCAGCGGTAGCGGGAACAACCTCTCTTCGATCTCTTTGTGGGTCCACTCGCCAATCAGAAGCTAGAGATGAGGTAGACGATACCAGAAGCATACTAGCGCAGCTCAGCTGTCTTGAATAGATTCCAGGGAAAGAGCAGCAGCACCCCAAAGCAGATGTCCTCTTTCCTTATCATGAAGAAAGAGCCATAATGGCGTATCTCTGGGGTCCTGCTGCCTAACACTACTGATGACATGGTACTTCCTTCCCGCAGTACTAAGAACTATGGTATGAAGTAGCTCATGACCACAACAGCAGCAACAACTCATTTCTCCATCCGCCAGTTTGCAATCTTGAGCAAGCAACAGTCCCAACCTCCACAGTCTCTTTGTCAGAGCTTTTCCCCACAAACAGGTTGTCCCAAAAGGCAGGGTTATCATGGATATGAACTATGGAATCCCACCGGTGGCTGGGACGACTGGCACCAGCAGCAACGGGTGGACACCATCTGGGGGGGAGAGGGGGAGGTGGGCTCTCTCTTGCGATGGGTTCATCACCATCACCCTTCTCCTCCCTTATTTACGTCTTCTCGTTTGTGTCGATTATCCGTCCAGTCCAAATTCCCCAGCTACCACTGGTCTTTCGAAACCGTCCAAGAATGCTCTCGGCCAAGAGATCAACCACAACGCCACAAGGGCGCTTCCTGACGAGACTCAGAAATCATTTCTCGCCCACCACCACAAGTCCTGTTGCGTGGAATCTCAAGTCAGATGACACCCTCGTGAATCGCTAGGGACCATTGGAGAATAAAGCCAGTGAAGGGAGGCTGGCAGCTCATTGTTATTGTCTTGTCGCGTACGACTGTCGAATGACCGTGACGACAACTCTTCCCATTGCGAACAGAGAAGTCCAAAGGGCAGGGGAAAAAGGGTGGAGAATAGAAGCCAAGGGTGTCGTCGAGAGGAGGGGCACTGTTTGTTTTTGAACCTGGACCCAGAACACGGTATTTGGGAACTGGAGCTAATGCAGGCCCTGACGGCTGGGCAATGCCAGAGCAGTGAGCACCATCGCCAACGCGTCCGACTGGCTGCATCCGGCTGCTGTCAATAACACCCAGGCTCAGACCTAGAGTGCTGGACTTCATGGGGGCGGCAGGAAAAACTGGCTCCCACCACCTAGCTATGGGGTCCAGTGGCTTCTGATAGGCCAATCCCACCCCTGTTGACGCCACATTCTGCCACACGCCGTTGGCCTTGACAACCGTTGGGCCCCGTTTCGCGTCACCCTGCAAATGCTGTGCTCAGAGAGTACTGCTAGTGCCGAGTCACCCTTCCCAGGATGAGTGGATCACAGGCCCTCCCTGCTTCCTCCTAAGCCTCCCTACTCATATGGTCTCGAGTGCTAAGTACCAGATCTGACAGTCATGATACTTAGATGCGAGCGATGATTTATCACACAGGTCTCCTTACTGCATATGCGCTGTTCGCGATATGACGACCTTTGCTTCGATGGCTGCACAACATGTCTAGCTCGCATCTTTCGCAACTACCCAAGTCCTCCTGTTCTGATCCAGACGGGTAGCAACACGATTTATACGACTGACCCGACCTGGTCTTGTACCTTTCAACCCTGTCAGGTCCGTCCGTGAGAGCAGAAGTCCCTTGCAGCGCCATAACGGCACAAAGTGCTTTGAAGATAACACACAGCATGGGCCTTTGAGAGCACTCAAGCTGCTGCAACCAAGAGACTGGCAGGCATTCTCATGGGAGCCCTGGCAGACCGAGCCATCCAAGAGAACTGACCAAATACGTCACTTGCATTTTATCTCGATCAAGGGATTGCGCTGCCGAAAAAAAACTCAAAGCTTGACCCCGGATTTTCTTTATGTCGATCATCGTCTTGGTTCTCTTCCCATTTCTCTTCTTTCCTTGACCTGTCTTTGTGTTGTGCCGATCGCTTAGGGGCAACGTTATGAGGAGACTACGCTCTTTGCTGCTATACATTTGCGTGGCTTGCAAACTCTCCCCAAGAAGCAATTGCCTCGCCAGTTTGATTGTTCAGGAGGAGGAGGAGGCGGAGGAAGAAGCCGCCGCCGCCGCTATGAACGAAAAAGTGAGAAGTTTCCCTCGAGACGAATAGTGGTGTGGTCATGAGTAGTAAAATGCGCTCGGATCTGCTCTCGTCGCTCGACCCTCATGCAGACATGCATCCCTTGCTGTGCAGCATACCACCCTGAGCACAGTTGCTACGTGGTGTTCAGAGCTCGTGTACCATCGCCTTGCAAGTGTTATTTTGGCCTCGTCTGATGGCTGGAATCGACAGCTGTGGAAGCAAAGTCTATTGTGTTTTCCGGGACACAGATCAGAATGCCACCCTCGATCTTGGGGTCGACAAGTACCTACTCTGCTGCTCCTTGGAGGCAACGTACACAACATAGGGGGCAACTCGATGGCTTCGGGCTTGAGCTGGCGCGAAGGAATCGCTCGAGTGTGTGCGTGCATGTGTGTGTGCCCACTGTCTCATTATCAACAGCGTAGCCGCTGTGACCCTCGGCGTTGAGAGACGTCTATCCTGGCCAAATTTGAGACTTGGATGTCTCTGATTAGATTGACATCGGCTTGTAAGAGCGATGCAGGCGCGGGATAGAAGTTCTGACTTACTTTTGTTGCCGACGGACCACTTGTATTAAATATCCTGCAGAGAATGTTTCAAGTGCTCTGTGCTTCCTTTCTGCACACGTCCGTCTCTTTCTTCCCGCTTCACCTCTCTCTCGTCATCTTTCCCCTTATGCGGGCAAAACCACCGTCCGCATACCTGGTGCTCGTCCGAGGACATGGCAGATACCAAGGATGGCGTGAACCCCAAGGCTAACAACAGCAAACCCGGGCGGCGTGCTTCTCTTGCACGCGTTCTTCACGTGCCGGCTAGCATAGCTCGGCATTTGAGACACGGTGAATCAATACCAGGACGCAGTCCGACTCCTCCCACATCCAGTGATTGCCAGATTCGACAAAGAGAAGGCGAAGATGGGCAGCCAGATGGAGCCCCTCGTGTTGGCACGAGTCTGCCGCCAACCGTCACTGTGACCACATGCGAGGTCGAGGACGACGACGGTCTGGAGGATGATGCTGGAGGGGCTGAGATTCCCGATATTCCTCTTCGCAGGTCCAATACGAGGATTCTGGGGACGGACTCGGGTCTGTCCTCGCTGGCAGCGCTGGAGCGCATACTCGCACATGGAGGAGGCCAGCAGGATTCCCAACTCAGCCCACTACCACCACCACCTCCTCCCCTCCAGCTAGAATCCGCCAGGCTGAGGTCTGAGAAGAGGTATGACGGCCAGTTCGAGGGCAACGTGCTGTATCCCGTCTCTGAACGCTCATGGGAATCTAGTCTTCCCGATCTCCCTGATGCCTTGTCCTCGCCGCCAGCAGGGCCCACCCCGGTGCGCGAATCGAGCTCAACTCCTAACCTCTTGGGACGAGAGAGTCATAGGTCGTCCTTCCCACCGGAGGGGAGGGGAGAGGACGAGCAGATGGTGGAGCTGCCGGGATCTCCTGTGAACCTGCGCCTCCTCTCGTCACTCCACCGCCAGAGGGCCTCGAGCCTCACGAGCCTGGCCGCTTCGGCGACAGCGACATCTATACAGACGGACCACTCGTCAGGGCTCCCACCTCTGCAGGCCAGGCGGCTCGACGAACCAGGTCCCGGAGACTTTATCGCTGCTGACCTGGAGGAGGACGTTGAGTCGGGCAGCAGCTTCAACCTGGTGATTCCGGCGCCAGTCGTTCCCGCTTACAGCCTGGAGCACCGCTCCGAGCTGCTATTCTCTGTGGCGCACCTGCGTGTGATCTTCTCTGACCCAATCTTCCTGGCCCGCTTCAGGGCCTTTGTCAGTACACATAGACCGCACTCAACCCCGCTGCTTCTCTACACGCTGGACGCGCTCAAGGCGACCCGCGCCATGGACTGGATGAACGACATTATAATCCGAAATCTGCAACTGAACAACGTCGACCACCATCACCAGCAACAGCAGCAGCAGGAGCACAATGTAGAGCTGCTAAGGTCGAGGCCGGAGCTCACGGTCAACGACAGCCTACGGCAGAAGACGGCGGCAGCGCTTGAGATGTTGGCCCGGGACGAGCTGCCAGCCTACATCACGCATGTCTGGATGGCCATTGTAGAGGCATCGATGAAGAAGAGGATTACCGGCACCATGTCGGCGGACCTGCAGGAGATGAGCGAGGGCCTTGCGGAGGTGTACTGTATCACAGATCCATCGAGGGAGGACAACCCAATCGTGTTTGCTTCGGAGGGTGAGATTTCTGTCCTTTTGGTTTTCTTTGTCTGCAGCGCAAATCTTGCGTGCATCATCAGAGGAAGATTCGAATGAAGCACTGATCATCCTTTTCAGAATTCCACCGAACAACACAGTACGGTCCAGATCACGTCCTCGGCCGCAATTGCCGCTTTCTGCAAGGTCCCAAGACAGACCAGTCTGCGGTCCAGCGCATCAGCGAGCATCTCAAGCAAGGAAGAGAGCGCTACGAGACCCTGCTCAACTACAGGCGTGATGGGCGCCCCTTCATGAATCTGCTTATGTGCACACCGCTGCTCGACGCCAAGGGAAGCATCCGCTACTTCTTGGGCGCACAGATCGACGTGTCGGGCCTGGCTAAGCACTGCTCTGGCCTTGAATCCCTGCGCAGGCTGGTCAACTGCGATGAGAAGACGGAGCGGCGCGAAAAGTCGCACGACAGTGGGCAGAAATATACGAACGGCGCCTCGTCGTCCAACACCTCGTCTTGTTCGAGCAGAAAAACCCCAGCAGCGGTCTCAACGAGACAGAGAGGAGACGCTGACTTTCGGCTACTGGCGGAGCTATTCTCGCCTCAGGAGCTGGAAACCGTGCGTCGGTTTGGCGGCCGCATGCACAGCAGTAGCTCCTGGCAGGAGCAGCGGGCGCAACGTCCCCTCGAGGCGGTGTCTGCATTGTCGTCGTCAGCCTGCCATAAGCCGCGTGTGGTGCTGTTGCATGACGCACATGACCAGCCCGTCCCGGTCTCGCTCTCACCACCATCATCTTCTTCCACTCACCGATGTGCCAGCCGCAGCAGAGACATAGCGGACGCCGGCTCAGCAGGCACGAAGCAGTCGCAAGCTGCTGCTGCTCCTGCTGCTGCCGCTACTATTTTTGAGAACTACCTGGTCGTGAGGCCGTACCCTTCATTGCGAATTCTGTTTGCGAGCCCGTCTCTGCGCGTCGTACCAGGCACCTTGCAGAGCCGCCTGATGAGCCGGATCGGCGGGAGCCAGAGAATCCACGACGAGCTGGAGAACGCGTTCGCGACAGGCCAGAGCGTCACAGCCAAGGTGAAATGGATTGAGGAAGGGAGGAATAGCAGCAGCGGTGGGCTGCGGTATGCAGCGAGCTCGGGTAGTGGACGTGTAGTGGGTGGCGTTGGTGGTAGTAGTGCTGGGAGCATGACGACGTGCAGCGCGGTGTCGCCTACGGTGAGGAACAGCAGTCAGGACACGGTCGGGATGGAGGGGAGGCCGCGCTGGATCCACTGCACGCCTCTGCTGGGCGCGGATGGTTGTGTTGGGGTTTGGGTGGTGGTTATTGTGGATGATGAGGATGGGGATGTGGTTGTTGGCTCGTCGTCGTCTGAGAAGGGCCAGGTGGGGGAGATGGCAAGCAGCAGCGCACAGCCTATGGGTGTCGGCGACGGCAGTGTTACTACTCTAAGAGGGGGGTGGGGAGGAGGAGGAGAGCGGCAGAGTGATTGGGGTGGTCAAGTCGTGGACGAGATGTCGCTGCAAGACTTCGCGGCCATGAACCGGTTGCCAGAGGATGAGGAGCTGAGGAGGCATGTGAAGGACATGTATGAGGAGGCAAGGAGGCGGGAGGGGAGGGGGCAGAGCCTAGAGAGGGAGTGGGAGAAGGGGTGGGACGGCCCGCCGAGCTATGGGGTAAGAGAGACGGAGGAAAAGGCGTAAGTAGGAGGATATGTACGACTGAGGCTTTGATTGCCTTGGGCTTTGTACTTATATATACACACACACACGCATTTAAAGCACACGATATTATGTATGGTGGATGGTCATTCATAGACGTGGACGATAATTTTGTGCTCGAGTTGATTGCTCGGCCATGATCTCTATTCATCTGCAAGTCGAATAGGAGCCTGGAAAACTGTCATCACTGCAGACTTTAAGCACGAACCAGATTCCTCTTTTTCTGTGTGTGTGTCACAACTGTAAGCCACCGGTTTATAACAGTAACCAGTGATCAATCCATACCCTCCATTTGGCTATCCATCCTCCGCTATGGGAATGGGAGAAAAGGAAGAAAGTTGAGCGGCGTTGCTATCTGTTAAAGTGAGGGGATGAGACCCGCCTTTGTTTGGGCCACCTGCAGCGTCGGCGGTTCCTCGAAAAGATAGGGTATTCACCGTTGTGTTGGGTTTCAAAAGACCAATTTCGAATTTGGGGACGAGGAGATAACATCGCACTGGGGTCTGAGAACCATTTTCCCCATTCTTTTGATATTCGTCGATCTTGCTCTTCTTGCTTCTGCTTGTGAACCGTGATGATGGACGGACAGTCAATCCCATTGTGGGATGTAATCAGGCTTCTCTCTCTGTCTCTCTAGAATATTTGTTGTTTCGGTCTGCTTGGGTACCGTTCTTTCTCCGTCATTTTTATTATTTTGGCCAGCTCTTGCTAGGCTTGTGCCCCTTCTGCCTGCGCCAGCCTGGCGCGCCACCCATCACAGACCTCCTCGAAGCCGCCGACAATCTCGCCACAGACACTGGCGCACTCCCTCCTCTCGAGGCGCTCGCCCCAGTTGCCCTTTGTGATCCAGCGCTCCCCCTCCTCGCGCAGCTCCTCGTCGCGGCGCATGTCGGTGACGACCTCCTTGGCGCTGCGCAGCCGCCTGGTGGCGGTGGTGGTGAGCTGGCGGCCGACCTGCAGCAGGTCGGACAGGTCGGACAGGGAGTGGACCAGGTCGGTGGTGAGGTTCTGCAGGCCCATGATGCTGGCGAAGGCGGCCTGGGAGGGCCTGGGCATCATCTCCTGTAGGGAGGTGATCTCGGGCAGCAGGGCGTCGATGGCGTCCGGGTCCGGGGGCGGGGCGAGGGGGTTGAGCAGGGGGAAGGTGAGGTTCTGGATCTGGCGGGCCTGGTGGGTGAGGTGGGTGGTGAGGGCGGTGTGGGCCGTGATGAGGCGGCTGGTGTTGCTCTCGACGCTGACCTGGGACGAGAGGTCGCGCAGGCCGTCCGTCACGCGGCGGAAGACGCCGTCGGCGTGGCCGCCGTTGCTCTCGGTGCCCCGCCGGGCGAGCGACTCGACCGCGTCCATCTTGGAGACCAGGCCGGACGGCATCCCGGGGGAGTCGAGGTCCGACTCGGAGCCGTACTCGCTGCCGTCGTACTGGCTGCCCTTTCTGCGGTGGTGGCCCCCCCGGCCGTTGGTGGCTGGCGGCAGGCTGAGGCTGAGGTGCTTGTTTCTCCTCTCGCCCAGGCCCGAACCCGAACCTGCAACGTCGACCCCGCTGTCTCGAGTTCCGTCCCCTCTCCTGTCTGCTGCTGCTGCGCCGCTGCCATCTTGCCTGTTCTCGTTCTGGTTCCTGTTGTTGTTGTCATCGTCGTCGTCGTCATCAACGTCGCCTTGTGTATTGTTTCTCGATCCTTCGTCTCCAGCTTGTACGTTAATGTCCGGCGTGCCGTGGGCGCCTCGCCTCTCGACGTCCTCGTCGTCGTCATAGTAACCCTCACCATCGTCCTCCTCCTCGCCGTCCGACAGGGCGTCGGCCAGCTCGTCAGCCAGGTTGCCCAGGCCGTTCCCGCCCATGCCGCCGAGGCTGCTGCTGGGGGGGCAGGCCCATGGCGCTGCTGCCAAACATCAGGCTGTCGCCCTCGCGGTCGCCGCCGGCCATGGAGCTGCGGGACTGGCGGCGCGAGTGCTGGGAGGGGGAGTAGTTGTAGTCGGAGCCATCGCGGGATTGTGTGAATCTGGGCGTCGTCGGGGACGCCATCTCATCTGTCTACTCTTTCTGTCTGGTCTGGGGGTGGAGGACCGGAGGGAGTGGGTGTTGGTTTGGTCTGCAGGATGGGGGTCGATTCGAACTCCTTTTCTTTCTTTTTTGTTTTTGCTCGGTTCCTTTTCCACTTGGCTATCTTTTGTGTGATTCTCTGTAGAATTTTCAACTGGGTTCTCTTTCTTCGTCGATGACAGTGTGGCTTCGAGAGGTTTCGAAAAGGCAAAGGAGAAGAAAAGACCTATTGGTTGTCGGTGGTTCGATCGTCGGTCGGCCTGAGCCTGGAAAGGAGAGAAGAGGGCCCAGCGGAGGGTTGAGTTTTGGACGTGGTTGCTTCTTGTCAGGGGGCTCGTATCTCCAGCGCGTGGGAGGAGAAAGAGAGAGAGAGGCAGAGACTAGAGAAGGTCACACGGTTTGCATGGATGGTCGAAAACACCAGTGACGAGACGAGAGGCTGGTCGTCGAGGTGCTGTGGCAGAGTTTTGGTTGCTAACGGCAGCAGCAAGCAGCAGCAAGCAGCAGCAGCAGCAGCAGCAGCAGCAGTAACGCATGAAGATACCAAATCACCTTCCCCCACCCCCTCCCCCCTGTGTGGACAGTGCACTCAAGAGAGGCCCGTAATATTGAGAGGTGGCATATGCCACGGGTCCAAATTAAAGCACAACCAAACAAACGCGTTTCCCAACAGGACCACTTGGCACCTGCAGTCAGGGGCTCCCTTGCAAGTCCAGTCGGCTGGGTTAGGGTTAAACCGGGCGTCAAGCGTGTCGATACGTACCGTGCACAGTAGTATTTCAGGTCAGCACTCTGCCCACTAGCCCTCGGTCGTAGCTGATGGTCTGCTACTTCTAGGTGCCAGCATGCCAAGCCGAGCAAACGGATATGCTCCGTACTATGTACAGTGCCTCGATATCCTGACTGTCAGAGCGCCCGTGACACAAGCTGGAAATGAAAATCTGGCTGGCGTCTGCTGGAATCTTGCAGGTACAGAGAATGAATGAGTTGGTTTTCCGCGGGCTTTTGCGGTGCTGATCGAGCCGTAGGACGATCAGAGCCGTAGAAGCCGGCAGCTTAGGCGAAGCCACATGCCCAAACCTGACAGCACGACGAACCTTCAAGATGTGACGCTGGTAAACTGTAAGGCGGACACCATGTCCGCGCACACCTCGCATTGCTCAGCTCTCTGCTTCCTGTCAGGCCCCTGTAAACGGGTGACCAATCATGTGTAGCCGACTAGACTCCCGATCAGACCGAGAGATGATGATGCTGTCACATCCTTCACCACCTGACATGCCCACCCTGTCAAGGCCGCCCTCCATCTTTCGCAGGCTTCTAGACGTAAAGCAGCCAACACAGTGCTAAAAGGCCTTGCCAGTGGAATGCCCATGCGGAGTGAGTTTCTCTTTTCGGTTCCTTGCAATACAACTCTTGGGAGATGGTGACAAATTCCGCCCCTAGCCTACCGCCTCTCTGCGGCCGATGTTTCTCTGATAGAACCACCAAGCCTACATCTCAGCAGATCTATGGAATATATACAGTATCTCTATTGCACTCACATTCATTTCATCTTCCAGGTTACACGCAACGCTGAAGTATGGTATGATGGGTATCTAGAACCATCCCTACCAAGTAGCTTCCGTCCAACCCACCCATCGCCTAACCCGCACTGCCCTCTTGCAAGATGAGAGGCATTGCAGATGTGTTACTCACTGAACATAAATAGTAATACATTTCTTCTTCAAGAAGCGTAGTACAAAAAAAAAAAAAAAAGACAACCATGATTGTAGTACTTTCTGGGGACTATCCAAGTAGCTTGCTATCCTGAAAGTAAGGTCAGCGGTTTTGGGAAGGAAGAAAACAAAACGAAAGAGAGAGAATCCTCGATGGTGGTACTCTACTCCTTATGTACAGTTCTATTGGGTAGGTGGGGCGCAGCAGAGACCAAGAGTATCTAATCAGGATGACCTTTTTTCAGTATGCATGAGAGACCGCACGGCAAGACTGCTTGTGAGCACCTGTCAAGCCTATCACATGCCTTAGCGACGTGCGTTAGAACAAGCGGATCGGATCGAGCACTTTTTTCTCTCCTTCCAGCCATAGTACATAGTAAGTACTGGTATGAACTCGGTCGGCACCCTCGTCCTCGACAGGTCAGCAACCGATGCATCCAGCTCGGCTCCATTACCCAGCACAGCCTCCCCTTGATCCATTTCTTGCCCTGAAACACAGTACATAGCATATATGGCAAGCAGATTTATAGATTGAGCAGGCTATCAAGCTAGTCATGACCTTATTCGCTGTCGATCCCGTTCTCTTCTTTCCCCAGACATCAGTCATATCGCAAAACAGTTATAAATGCAACACTTTCTCTATGCCCGACCTTGTGCTCTGAGATTGTATCACTTCTACACCTCGAGATACTCCTGAGATCAGCAGCGCACTACAAGCCCCCTATACCAGCTCGGCCACAATCGAAGGTACTCGTCCTGCCAGTCGAGGTTGATTGTAGCTGGAGCAACACAACGGCATACTCTGACCACAGCTGTCTCACGCGCTGCTGTTACTGGTACCAGTGCTGCTGTAACAAATCACCAGCCACCGGCCAGGGTATACAGGCCATGGCTGCCACCAAGCTCGACCCATCTCCCCCGGATGCGACAGCCACTCAGGTCTGTCAGGTCCCCGTCAACCCATGGGCGCTTGACCTGAATGCTGTCTTGGCAATCATCTTTGGGCTCATCAGCATTCTCAGTCTCATCGTCCAGGTTGCGAGCGTAGTGCTACGAAACAGAACGCAAGAGTGAGTTGGTTGCCTGTCTTGTCCCCCTGCGAAGTCACAACAGCCGTCCGTCACGGCAGCTTCTACTGCATACAAGTACCTACATGACAATGCACCAGTGTAGCCCAGTCGTGTTGGCTCTCATGTCTACGCATCCTCCCCGTCCTTACTTGTCTGCACCCGCACCTACATATGTTATGGAACTGCTCTGCTCTGCTCCGGAGAACTGATGGTCCATCCTGCTGCCCGAGGATGTCTAGTTTCTGATTTGAGAAATAGTATTGCTTCCAGGACCGCTGAGGAAACCCATGAAGGCTATATTAGAGGAGACATGGAGATGAGCTGGGCGCAGGGGACCCCTGCTCATCACCCGCCGCACAATTGGCCCTCTTCCTCCGTGGGACCCAGGACGGCGCAGACTGCACAGAGTACCGCCTTGGCACCTTTACACAGCTCGACCGCGAGACAGAGGGTGCCTCCTAACTATGGCCCACACCAGCGACAGGAAAGTTGGCGGGGTCGTACAGAGCGCCCGGCTGTTGGATTCCAGGGGTATAGACAGCAAAACCTCCAGTCTCAGCAGCAGAACGGCGGCGGACGCAGGATTGTGTGAACTGCTTACTGACGGTAGTGGTAAGAGGGGCTGCACTCAGCATTTTCACCCGGACCCTTTGCCCCACATTGATGTCGTCTCTTTGGTAGGGACACGGGTTTGTCTCAGTGACATGGCTGAGATTCACTTACACCGGTATAGTTTCGTATGACGGTAATGGAAATGGCATGATGGGATATAGCAAGGTGCATATAGACATACCAGCATACCATTCGCATTACACTATATGCGCTACTATGTATGTCAATCTATACCTAGTCGTCAGTGGGGTTCCCTGCACAAAGCACTACGACCGCACTGTAGGTCCCCTGAAGGTTCAGCGACCACCCCCGCACCAACGTACCGAGCACCCCACTAAGACACCTGCGAAACTCAGTTGCGATTCTGCAGGCCCATCTTCCATCGACTCACTCAGTCCAGAGTTTGCCCAAACCAGTCTGTCTGTCTGTCACCTCCTCGATATTTTGCAGAGGCTGCGTCTCCCGAGGCTTCCTGTGGGTGTTCTCACATATCAGTACAATTTCCTCCCTCTATTACTCTCTCCCCCTCCCTCTCTCTCTCTCTCCCAGCTTCCTCTTTCTTTTCCAATCTTAGCAGGGGAGACGAAAAAACTCACCACCGGGCGAGGTGAGCCTCATCATCAAACCGACTGAGACATATACACACACGCACACATACACATCAGCCACTCCAGGATGGCAAACTTCCGGCGCTTCAGGCCCGACGACGTCAACAAGTTCTCAAAATGCAACCTCGACCCCTTCACCGAGACATATGAGCTCAGCTTCTACCTGCAATACTACGCAAAGTGGCCCTCACTGTTCCAGGTCGCAGAGGACCAGGACGGCAACATCATCGGCTACTGTATGAGCTTGCTCTCTCTCTCTCTCTCTCTCTCTTATCCACTCCCACATGATTACACATGATCATCACGACTGACCTGTCCCCGGAAAAAAAAAAAAAAAAAAGTAATGGGCAAGCTCGAGTCCTCCCCGGCATACTACAAGGGCTCCGAGCACTACCTCCCCCTGGCACGCCCACATAACCGCCCTGACCGTGGCCCCCGAGGCCCGCCGCCTGGGCATCGGCAAGCTCCTGTGCGAGCAGCTGGCCGCCGTCGCCGACGCCAGCGACGCCTGGTTCGTCGACCTGTTCGTGCGCGCCTCCAACCGCAAGGCCATCGCCTTTTACGAGAGCCTCGGGTACAGCGTCTTCCGCGTCGTCAAGGACTACTACGGCGACAACCCCGAGGACCCCTCGCGCGACGGCGAGGATGCCTATGACATGCGGCTGGCGCTCAAGAGGGACGTCAAGAGGCAGCATGTGAGGGAGGATGGGATGGCGCATGAGGTCAGCCCGGAGGATGTGTGGTGAGCAGAGAGGCACGGAGGAAGAGAAGTCTTTTTTTTTTTCCTTGCTGGGGGGAGGGGGGGGGGGGGGTGGCGCGGGATTGAGAGAGGTGCAAGAACAGGAGAGGAGGGAGGCAAGGGCTAGCATCAGACACCTCGTTGCCCACGAGCTTTGGTAGTGGCACATGGTACGCATCGACAGATGGAGACGACTTTGCTGACAGAAAAGCACGGTCATCTGCGTCTAAATGCCTCGAGAATACTACTCACAAACGCGCTGACGACAGCTGAGAATTATGGTTCGACCTTTTCTCATCTATCTCTGCTATCCTCATGGTGTTATGAAGAAAGACAGAAAAGAAGAGAGTTTTTTTTTTTTCTTTTCAAAGAAAAAAAACCCCATTTCGTCTAGAGCTGATCCGACCATTCTATGCGGAAAGGTGTCCAGTTTACCCGCTCCCCAAGCACGAGACGGTGTCCACGACCACTCTTCGTCTCCTTATACTCTCTCTTCACACCCACGCTCCATCTACAGCATATACACTTCCGCTCACAAAGGTGCTCTCAGGCCCCAGCAGGAAGCTGATCACGTTGGCAACCTCGTCCGCCGTGCCCTGTCGAAGAAACGCGGTCGGGTCGTCAAAGGGCGCATCTGCCGCCCGCCCGGCCAAGTCCCAGTTCTTTTGCATCAGCGGCGTGTAGATCGCTCCGGGGGCAACGGCGTTCACCCGTACTTCTCTCGCGCCGTTCTCCTGGGCCGCCGCCCTCGTCAGCCCGATCACGCCGTGCTTGCTGGCGTCGTAGGCAGCGTGCTGCGCAAAGCCTGAGGACACACATCCCGCGCGCGCGCACACACACATCTGTCAGCAAAATCTGGGAGTTGGGACAGGGGTGTAGCCAGTCAACACCTACCCTTGGTCCCATGGATAGACGAGATGTTCACAATCGACCCGCCGTCCGCCACCGCCCTCAGCTCCGCTCGGAGGCAGTACATCATCCCCGTCAGGTTCACCGACAGGATCCGGTTCCACTCGCCATCGTCGAGGTCCGTGACGGCATCCCGCCCGTGGCCCCTCCCGATGATCCCCGCAATGTTGGCCGCGCCGTCGAGGCGTCCAAAGGTCTCGAGGATGCCTGTGATCCACGCATCGACCCCGGCCCGCTGCGAGACGTCCACCCTGGAGGTCTGAAACCTCCGCTGCGGGGTCTGGGAGCAGAAAAAGGCCTCTGCCGAGCTCAAGGCGGCCGGGTCGATATCTGCTATGCAGACGGTGGCACCCTTGCTAGAGAGGTTTTTGGCGGTCGCGAGGCCGATGCCGCTCGCACCTCCCGTGATCGCAAAGACCTTGCCGTCTAGGGGTAGCAGGGCCATGTCTCGTGTGCTGCCCTAGAGTGGAATAGATATTTGTGTGGACTGTGAGAATGATGAAGAGGAGGAAGAAGAAGACGCACAAGAGGAAGAAGTAGAAACGAGGCAGGCGAGTTCTGCTCTGGCGAAGGAAACAAAGTCTGCCAGTCAAAGGTTGTTTTGTGTGTTTCTGGGTGTATATGTGTGTATGCGTGTGTGTATGTAAGAGAGACAACGATAGAACGGACAAGGCCCAGGACCAAGACTCACTCTCTCGAGGATGCCAAGATGTAATTATAGCCTTGGGCCTCTGGTACTATTGACTGCAGATGACTTCAATCTGCTCCCCAGGCTACCCGACTATCCTCCGCCGACCACCCCTCCTCTTCTCTAATTATCGCGTCAACCGGCAACTGGATGTTCCGCAGCACATGTTCCAGTGCGTTGCATAGGGCGGAAATCTCAGGTTGCCCCAATAGGCTTCCCGCGCGCATAACGACACTCGGCGGCGCCCGCTGCAGACAAGACGTGCTCCTGCATAAGAGCCAGCGCCTGTTTAGGAAATATTGATTGGAACGGATATCTCTCTACCCGACTACTAGTGAGAGGGCCACTCGGTGAATAATGCATGAGTGATGCATGATATCGTCGGTTGGCTTTGCACCATCGAGGGAGGGGGCCCCTGTGGAGAAAGACTCAGTCGTGCTGTTGGCAAGAAAAGTCCCGTCGGCTTTAAAGAGTGAGTAGCGTTGATAGATCGACGGCATGTTCTGGCCGTGATCGAGGGATGGACCGCTGCTGTGCCTCTTTGAGCAGGATCGACATCTTCGTGAGAGGCTTTGATAATGGCCGTCGGTTAAAAGTAAGACTAGGAAAATAGCAGCGGAAAGATGGGGCGAAGAGGCGAGAAAAAGAGATCTCTGAGACTGGGCGGGGCCGTCGACGTCCATTGCGGCGGGATCCAGGAGATCGATGAATCTAGGGTTTCCCCGAGGCCGCAAAGCCTCGCCACTCCGCCTCGGCAGGCAAACCCTTCGGAGCAAGGGTATGATTCGAAATCTTTGTGCACTCTTGTCCTGCCCTCTGAAAGTATGTCTTTGAGGGGGGCTCAATAATCCGCAAGTACCCAGCCTTGCGTGATAACGTTGCCCAGTGCCGATCGACCGTTCAGGTCGGACAATAGAGAATAAAAAATCGGTTGGGCGGCCGTCTCCGGATCGCCGGAGCTAGCCGTGATCGAGGCTGCGAGGCTCCTCGCGTCGTACCACTTTCTCCTCTTTGTCGTGACCTGCAGAATCTAGACGGAGAAATGTCCCGGGCCGGTTGATGGATGAGTGGACCTGGCAAGAGAAGTAAAAAGCCGGTTGTCCTTTCAAACATTGTGTCTGTTCACAAACTTCCGTTGGTTCGAACTCTCTGTCAGGAAAAGCTGGCCCGATCGAAGCCAGGTTTCAAGCGGTCACAGGTCCAGCCAGCGAGATGTCAGTCCGTAGTCTCCGCTGCACCTGGACGATGGAGATCACCACGGCTTGGCTGTGTGTGGGCAAGATTTTCTCTGCCTGAGATGCCTCGAGAGACTCTGGCCCAGAGTGGATCATAAGCTGCCGCCACCCAGAACCAGGTTTTCTCTCTCGTCACCTGCATCCAATCTTCTCCCGCCCTCGAGGACAGATTGGTCTGCCAGACACAGTATCTGTGTAGGACAGACCAGTCAAGTACCCTTGTCCATTTCCCCAGATTTCACCACTCTCTGAGGCCCCTCTCGTCAACCGCTCAGTGGGCCCTTTTTCCTAGCCGGCTCGCCGGGATAACGATTTCGCCCAGGTCTGAAGCAGTGGATCCTCTCAGTCTGGCTTGTTAAGGCTCTGGCCATGCGCAGGTGGGTGGGGAAAAACAACCGGTTTGAGGATCCCGGGTGCTCGATGGAGCAGTGTTGCTGGTGCCATGGTGACAGTGTACTGCTGCTTGGACTCCTGACCCTGTGCCTGTGCCTAACCTTGTTATGGTGCTCTTTATCATGTATGTTCTTATGTATAGCTGCCCTTGGTCTTGGGCCATCAATTGCTGGGGGGCAGGTTGAGTAGACAAAGCCATTGGATGAGGGAAATGGAGGTGCATGACTGGTCACTGTGCTGCAACGTGTGCTTACTGTGTATTTGTAGAGAAGACAGGAGGAAGGCACATTGGGGCAGTTGGGGCATCTACGGCACTGAAAGGCAGGCGATGACGTTGGGCTAGTGGCTCCCCACCACTTTAAACCCCATATTGTTACAGCTGTAGCTCTGACGTGACCAAGACTCAGGGGCTTGCCTCGGGCGCCAGCTAAGAGTACTTACACAGTACAAGTGCACCTCTTGCCATCCCACGGCTATCCGTGCATATTTACATAGCAGTACCTCAAGTACCACTGTAGTACACCTCGGTCAGCTGGCCCGGCTGGCCCAGAGCCAAATCCTTCCTCTTTCCTCCAAGGTTCTCACCTTGCTCAGTTCCCCCTCCCCCTCCTCCTCTTCTCGTTCACTCCTCCTCCAGTGTGTGTATTCATACTGGCATTTCTCCTGTATTGCACTGCCTCACTGTACATTTGTCTGCCCTTGTTGCAATTGGCACTCGTGGTGCTCCCTCTTCCTCGGCGCAGGCTCGTCGCAGACCACCCTGCCCACGGTCTCTGCGCCTCCTCATTGAGATTCCCCATGTCCTCTTGCTGCCTGCCTGCCTGCGACAGATTCTGCTTCCCAGTGCCGCTCAGTGACTGCAGTCCAACATGAGGTTGAGCTTCTTGGTCGGAGCGGCTGCGGCCGCCCTTGCGAGCGCCTCAACTCTTACCCCTCCTGTCTTGCCATTGATCGTGCGGAACCCGTATCTCAGCACTTGGCTCCGTTCTCGTCATGCGCCATGGGAAGAGTGGCCCATCTTTTGGACAGGAAACCATGTAAGTCTATGAAGCACCATGCATTCGAGCAAAAGGCATCTTAGTAGAGGTTAGAGCAGCATCAAGAGAGGTTAGTGGGAAGATATCAGGGGTGCTAATGTATACATGCCGTCCCAGGTCGGTTTCTCGATCATGGCCTCGGTGCCAGAGGCCGGTTATGTCTACCCGCTGCTGGGTCGCCCACAAGACTCCCTGGGGGGCTCTCACAAGTCCAAGGTCGACTTCCCGAAATATCTCGGTGCCACCTTTGACGCCTCCGTCACGAACCTGACTTACTCGATCCTACCTCCCAACGCGACGCTGCCCCTGACCTTGACGCTGTCGTTCCTATCCCCCATTACCCCGACCTCCACCCTGAGACAGTCATTGCCCGCCTCGTATTTGACAGTCTATGTAGAGGGCTCCTTCGACGTCAACCTCTACATCGATCTGAATGGGGAGTGGGTCACCGGGAACAGAGACAATGACATAGAATGGAGTCTCGAGGACGCAGAACCCAGCGCTGGTTCCTCAGCTGGTGCCGGGATCAAGTCGTGGAGGATACAGCGCCGAACCCAGCAGCTGCTCACAGAGTTTGCTGATCGAGCCGAGTGGGGGACCCTCTACTTCTCGGCTCCACAGCATGTCCAGCACGAGAGTGGAATCTCCGCTGTCCTGCGGAAGCAGTTCTCCTCGGAGGGAAGGCTGAGGAACAACATCGATGGCAACTTCCGGAAGGTCATGGACGAGGAGCCCGTGTTTGCCTTCTCCACGGCGTTCAAACTGGGTCCCTCTGGCAAGTCTGTCGACGAGGACGGTCACTCTCGGCAGGGCAAGACCGATGTCAAGACGGACAGCGTCATGTTCACGTTTGCCCTGGCCCAAGATCCTGTGGTCCAGTTTGCGTCGGCGAGGGGACTCACCTTTATGCGCCCGTTCTGGGCGACCTACTTCCCCACAAACCAGGAGATGATCAAGTATCACTACTCAGACTTTGCACAGGCCAACGCCCTGGCTAGCAACTACTCGAGGCAGCTCGATGTCGATGCGTACGCCTCGGGGTCGTCCGACTATCGGGACATTGCAGCCCTGTCCGCACGCCAGGTGCTGGGCGCCACGCAGTTCTCGGGAACTCCGGATAACCCGATCCTGTTCCTCAAGGAGATCTCGTCCAACGGGAACTTCCAGACCGTGGACGTCATCTTCCCATCCTTCCCTTTCTTCCTCTACACAAACCCTCGCTGGCTGGCTTATCTCCTGGAGCCCCTGCTGGAGCACATGGGCAGCGGCCAGTACCCCAACAAGTACAGCATGCACGACCTCGGCTATCACTTCCCCAACGCTACCGGCCACAGCGACGGCAATGACGAGTACATGCCCCTGGAGGAGTGCGGCAACATGCTCATCATGGGCCTCGCCCTGGTCAATGCCTACAAGTACGACACGCAGCCAGCCTTCCTGACCACACCACTTGAGGTCGGAGATCACAGCTCTCTCAAGGTCCAGGCGACATCGGTAGTAGACGAGAATGGCATCGACCGGGCGTGGGGCTACGGCCGGGAGGACGAGGACGTTGGCACCACTGATCTCAAGCAGGCCCAAAAGTGGATCCGGAAGTCATACAAGCTGTGGAAGCAGTGGACTGTCTACCTGATCGAGGAGGCCCTCGAGCCCAAGAACCAGCTTTCGACGGATGATTTTGCCGGCTGGCTGCGGCTGCAGACCAATCTGGCGCTCAAGGGCATCATTGGGATCCGGGCCATGAGCGAAATCTCCGACATTCTTGGAGAGACCAAGGACGCCAGGTACTACCGCGACATCGCCGACGACTACATTGACAAATGGCAGGATCTCGGGCTTTCTAGGGACAAGCTGTTCCCCAAGCTGTCGTACGAATGGTACGGTGCCTGGACGACTATCTACAACCTCTACGCCGACTCCCTCCTCTGCTTCCACCTGCCAGACGGGTCTGTGCCCGACACCACCCAGGAGACACTACAGCCTGCCGGGTGGCGACAGTCGGAGCAGTCGCCCATGAAGGACCAGGTCCGGCACAAGAAGGGCTCGACCTTTGTTCCTGATTACGTCTACAAGCTGGCGAGCGACTGGTACTACAACGTGATGCAGAAATACGGTCTACCCCTGGACAGCCGGCATCTGTACACCAAGAGCGACTGGGAGTTCTTCGCGGCTGCTGTCGCGAGTAAGCAGACGCGGACAGAAATCTTGACGCTGGTGGCCAAGTGGCTGAACGAGACGACAACAGGTAAGCATCTCCCGTCCAGACTTCTTTTCACAACCTCATGTGTATATGAACGATGTGTATGAACAGTGGGAGCGGACCATGCTGACAAATCACGCGCAATAGACAATCCATTCACGGATCTGTACGATACTGAGGGGACAGGTGGCTATCCTGACGGCCTGGGCTTCAGGGCTCGGCCCGTCGTGGGCGGTCATTTTGCGTTCCTCGCTCTCGAGAGGGCGTGTGGGGGCCAGGCTACCGATGCGCTGAGCTTCCTCGACGCCGCGGAGGCTGTGAAGCTTGATGTGGAAGCACTGGTGAAGGATGAGAAGGCCTACGGGATAGGCCAGGTGGCGGAGATGGAGCTGTAGCGACAGAACACATCTCACGTTGTCTGAAAAGTAGAAGAGAGAGGGTAAGAAAGGAAAAGATCACGCCCCAGGAACAGAGACCAAAAAAGAAAAAAGGAGAAGGGGGGGGGGGGTGTGCGCTCAGTTGGGGGCCGAATTGGAAAGTTTGAGCAGTTGGCTGCCTGGGTACTTTAGAATTTCTTTTTTTACAGTAGACAGCACAGCAGCAGCGAGCCTTTCCTCACTTCCAAAACGACTATGATTTTTTTCTTTCTAGAGCCTGAATATTTAGGGAGATGCTTGCTATGACGCATATATCCCTCCTCCTGGGAACTTTGGGTCCCACTGATTCCAGATCTCAATGCTGAACAGTGAATAGTGTCACAGCCTTTTATTGCCCTTTCCTGAGGCTTATCACTGCCCGGGTCTGATCACCATTCAACCTCATTTGACATGTAATTTTACACAGGCTGACAGGATATTACACAGTAACATGCAGAGCTGTGGTAGAATCTTCTGTACAATAACGTCATATGTATCTTCGGACAGGCATGACTAGGGGGGTAAGCTCAGGCCCCAACAGCTGCTATCACCTTTTGAGGGCCAGTGACTGACAGACTCGCCTTAGATCTGGGGACAGTGGATCACAGGTTTGTTGGTGGCTGCAGAAGGGGGCGGGGTCCACCTGTCTGCAGTGGAGGAGGAATGGAATAGGAATTCTGAAATCTGAAATTCTGAGGCTTTCGGGGTGTGTTGGGGCGGACTTTGGGGGCAAAAGAGACAAGGGTGACAGGGGCACAGGGCCGAGAGGAGCCGCAGGGATGGGAGGGTCTCAAGGGCCTGGTGACCCGCTAAGGCGCCGGACAGGGTTTCTGATTGGCCGAATGGAAAAAGTAGCACTAGCTGCACAGACCACCACTGGTGCCTCCCTTTGCCATTCTCGTTCCTGCTGAAATTTCCACTCTTTGCTTTTTGCTTGCTGACTTCCTCTCTTCCCTTCCGTGTCTTCCCTCCAACACCCAGTCTGCCAAAGACCAGAGCTGTCCATCCATTCCACACAGCCTCCTCTCCCTTCCTGACAGTGCAACTCTTTACTATCTTGCTTGTTGCACTATTCTCCCTCTCTCTCTCACACACACAGAAATCTCTTTCTCTCTCTTGGTGTGGAAGAAGAAGGAGACAGAACCTGGGTGATTCAGTCCCTCCTCAATATCATCGTCAAACAGGCAGTCGGCTGGCGGCCATCTATCTCAGCTGACCCTCTTCTCAAACGATACCCTTTCTACTTGTTTTTTTCCTCCTTTCTCCTCTCGCCTGCGCGTCCTGCTTTCTACACAGGCAATCTTGCGCAACCAGAATCGAATTCTCTTTCCCTCCTAGTCAATATCACGACTTTCCCTCCCAGCTTTTTGTCCAATCAATCATTCGCACAAAATGGCCACTACTGCTATGGACTACGAGAACCCTGGCGGTGACCGCTTTGATGGTACGTTTGCGATTTATTCTTGTCTCTCCACGGACTGCGCCTCGATGCATTTGACGCGATCATCTCGACGCGCGCAGCAGGTCGATACAGCAACAGTCGTGTGCGATGCTGACTTTCCATCCGTTCAGACGAGGCTCCTCGTTACGACCGCGACAATCGCAGCGCGTCTCCTCGCAGCGACCCCGGCAATGACGCCGGTCGCCGTCGCTCTGCTTCGCCTGGCAACGATCGGTAAGCTTCTGCCAGATTGGCGCCGGCGCCCTCTTTCTCCTTGCTTAACCTCCTGTTTCTGTTCGCAGGCTGACGTAATTTTTTTGTTCCTTCTTCACCCTACAGCGCTCCTGCCAAGACTGAGGACCGCGAGCGCGACGATGACGGCGCTGTCAACCCTGGCTCCAACCTCTTTGTGACCGGCATCCACCCCCGTCTGACCGAGGATGAGGTCACCCGTCTGTTCACCAAGTACGGCACGGTCGAGAAGTGCCAGATCATGCGCGACCCCCACACCAAGGAGTCTCGAGGCTTCGGCTTCGTGAAGATGGTTACCTCTGATGAGGCCGATGCTGCCAAGGAGGGTCTGCAGGGTAAGGAGTTCGAGGGACGCACCCTTTCTATTGAGAAGGCTCGGCGTGCTCGACCCCGCACCCCGACTCCTGGCAAGTACTTTGGTCCTCCCAGTAAGTTTGGCCCCTACGTTCGGACCGTCCACTGTTTAATCTGCCGCTGATGCTTACTGAGCAGAAGAGCCTCGTGGCCGATTTGGCGGCGGCGACCGCTACGGCGATGATCGCCGCCGCGGCGGTTTCGGCGGCGGCTATGGCGGCCCTCGTGGTGGTGACCGCTACCGTGAACGTTACCGCGACCGCTATGACGACCGCTCCCGCGGATACGGCGGCGACCGAGGCTACGATGACTACGACCGCGGTTACGGTGGTGGTGATCGCGGCTACGATCGTGGCGGCTTCCGTGATGACCGTCGTGGTGGCGGTCGTGACTACGACGACCGTGGCGGCATTGACCGGTACGCTGGTGGCCGCGATGACCGCTATGGCGGCTCTCGTGGCGGCGGCGGCGGCGGCGGCGGTGCCGGCGGCTTCGACCGCTACGACCGCGGCGGCGACCGCGCCCCGCGTGACGGCCCTCCTCCCGCTGGTGGCTACGGCGATGGCGCCTCTCGCTCCGATGGTCGTGGAGACACCTACGGTGGTATGCGTGACTCTTACCCCCGTTATGGTCGTGACTGAACTCTCTAGGTGGCCGTTGAGCGAGCGACATCTGAGCTCCTCCGAAGCTACCAACGAAAGGCGTAACGTGGTAGGTCCTCCGCCTCGACGACTGCGACTGCGGTGTTTGTAAGTTTTCATCGGGATTTCGGTCTTCTTTTCGGTCGATTATTGGGAATGGGAAATCTGGTCGGAATTCGAATAAAAGTTTGCGGACAAAGGAGTCACTTCGGCACAACCTCCCTTTTAGTTAGGCACTGCGCGACTGGGCCTGCTACTGTCAAATCTCTGCAATGGAGATTCACTTTAATTTGCCTGCCTCTTCGCGCGGTGAGACGACATGGGCCTCGTCTTTGGTCTCTTAATTTTTTTTTTCTCTCTTGCGAATACGACACGAATTACTGGGGTTCGCGGCGGCCGCTCTTCCCTCGGCTCGGATCGACGAGGGAAGCCCTCAGAGATATATTCTACCGTGCACCTCAACCTCGCCAGCAGCATCAGAACTGCGCCCAGATTTTTTCCCCCCTCATGCCCTGCTGCACCTGTACGATCTTCAGTCTTTCGTCATTTCTCTCTTCCCCAACGCAGCCTTTGCTTGGAACCATCACGGCATCTGAGACGGGGAACGACATTCGCAATTCTCTGTATCGAATCTTCTGGGAGAGGTGGACGTTCAACAGATAGCGCCCAAACTTGACTCGGAGCTCAACAGAAATCTCCTGACAACCACTGTGCCAACCCTTCTCTCGAATGAATGACAACCTGAACCAGCAAAAGCGCATCAAGGTGCAGCCATCTAAGAACAGGGGACAAAGAAAGAAAAGAGGAGGATGTGAAAAGAACAAACCATGGGAAAGGAAAGATGGAGACAAGAAAAGATCGAATCCTCTAGTCGACTTGCTCAACCTAATTTGCTGCTGTATCACGCTCTCAATAACTGCGAAACATCATGCCAACCTATGACGACGAATTCAATCTGGCGATGATTGCCAACATTCCAACATGTGCGGGTCTGCAAAGAAAGAGACCTGTGCACTGTGGCTTCGATGGCCTAATCGCACCTGCTTGTTCCCGGACTGGTCAATCAGCCCGTCAGGATTTGTCAGGGCGAAGAGCACTTTCGCCAGATGATCAAAAGAACCTGAGACAGCTGCACACAAGGACCCGACGGGACAAGGGAGACAAAAGGAAAGCAACAAAGCAAAAAAGTCCGCGCGCGCATGGGCGAGCCTCACGGCGGCTAGTAACAGGTGACTCCCTAATGAACAGGACATGCGTTCCCCTTGCTGATTCGAGGTCTTCTTCGTCTCTAGGGGTAGTTACGGAGTTTGAAAAAGGGGAGTGTGTGGCGTGTCGCCCAGGGTTCTGATCTGCATCAGAATGCTACGGTCTGACTGCGGCAGGGCGCCCGCGTGGCATGTGTACCCTCCTGAGGTCGGAAAATGACAACTGTCTGGCAGTGAGTGGCTCCGAGCTGAGACTGGCACGCTGCAGCATTTCGACACTATTGAGCTTGGAGCGCCGCTATTGGTGAGATTGTCGGGTGACACAGCATTACGGTGTGATTCTGAGCAGTGACCGGATCATCGTTGCTACACAAACACAAACGGCCCCTGATGGGAGGGTGACTAATCTGAGGAGCAGCAGCGCGGCAGCATTTTGGCCTTGGGAGGGAGGGGGGTTAACCCGAGATACCCCTGGTTACCAGAGAGACCTGCACGGTCGTCTCTCGCTCTCTCGCTCTTGATTGGGGGCCAATTTGCCGAAACCATGAAACAAAAACCAAGTGACCCGAGAAGATGGCATATTTCTATTTTTGAATGCTACGCATGAAATCTCAGTTAAGGGATACCAATACCAGTGTAGGTTTTGTCAGTGCTGCTGCTCACGCGCTCCATATTGATCTTGTCTCTTCTTTCTCTCTCGGTCTTTGTTTCAAACAATGCCTTGGTTCATGCCAAAGCTTTCTCGATTCCTGCCTCAATCTCTCCTTTTCCCCCACTCTTTGCCTGCTTGCCGTCGGTCTTTGACGGTCCCTCTTATTTTATCTCGGTCATCTTGAGCATCATGGAATGAAGACAAGGCCTTGTTGTTATTGTCGTTCCCAGGCAGAAAGGAGAGAGCCCCCAGCTGCCTGCTGTATCGTGTTAGATTGATATATACGCGAGTCTGTCAACCATTGGCCTCGATACCTCAGCTTTAGGCTTGAGGATAAATTATTCTTAAATTGGCTCAACGCAGGAAATTGACTTTCCCACTGTTGTGACCTTGTCAGTCGTGATTCAAAATCTGTTTCCCAGCACAACAGATGTCCTCGCTACCACCTCACACAAGAGCTGGCCGTCGTCCGGCCAAATGGCCATCTCTGCTGCAGCAACGAGTGGCCAGACAGTCCCCGTGGCTCCACGAGTACATCTCTGAGAAGCATCCCTCCTATTCTCCCTCTAGCTTGCCTCCAATTCGAGGCGATAATCTATCCTCTCCTTATTCGGTTGGGCCGTCTCCTATCTCACAGTCGACAGTGTCAAGTGAGGTTGGTGGTGCTAGTCCTGACACCGAATATGATGCAGATACCTCTGAACCATCCTCGGGACGGGATACCCCGAAAGATTCTGTCTATGGCGGCGGCGACCTCTGGAGCAGCAAGCCCGACAAGCGTCCAGCGACTAATCACTTGACTACTCCTCAGTTCATGGTGCGGACGAGACCATTCCCGCCAGCCTCGCCTTCTGCGGCGAGTTACATGACCCACAGAGAAATAACCTCCGCCGCCGTCCCCGCCGCCGTCCCCGCCGACCTCAACAGCTTCCGTGCAGAGGTTGCCCAGCGCGACTCGACTATCGAGACCCTTGAGTCACAACTCGATGCTGCTGGCGCTCGGCCGCCTCAGCCTCGAGACGCAAAGGGACGTTTTGCGTTGCTGAGCGGTCCATCTGGCGCTGGTAACAGAAGGAAAACGGGCACCACGGCCGGCTGTGTCCAAAATTCTGGGCAGCGGCGGCGGCGTCGTCGTCGTACGCAGACGGAGCTCCTGATGGAGGCAGGCATCATGTTTGGGTATATTGACCAGGTTCCTAATGTGAGCCACGTGACTGGGGAGCCTGTTGTGGCGATGCACCCTCCTCGGAGGAGTGGGAGGGGAAGAAGCTGGGTGAGGGGGAGGAGGAGGAGGAGGACATGTGGAGTTATGGACGGACGGGTCTGAGAATGAAGTCAAGCTCTGGACGAGGGGTCTGGTGGACGATATTTGGAGAGGTCAAAGGGCGAGGGGTGTCGGCAAGCGAATTTTGAATTGATGTTCAAGTTGTTTCTTCGCATCATTTTTCATGACTATCCGCTCACAGTGCTCGAACGACTTGGACTAATTACCACATGTGTTAGTCCCAGCAGCCATCTGCTCAGTGTAAGTGATACGTCCCAGAACAGAAACCTATAATAGCGCCCGTTGACTCTTTTTTTAGGGAAAGAGAAAAAAGGAATCCGGATATAGATGCTGCTTTGTATTTGATGATGCGGAAGGACTTGTGTCATCAATGAAGCCCGACGGCACGAAACAATGGAGCGTGGTAGGTTGGAGGCCTTTGTCCATCTCGGGCAGACCGCCATCACCGGAAAAGGATTGTTGGGCAATGATTAGATGTCATTGAGTTGTTGAATTAAAAGAGGCCGCTTTCTTTCGTTTCTTCCTCATTTTCATATCCACTCCTCTCTTGTCTCCGGCTCTATTGATCTGCGTGGCAGCTCTGGGCGGAAGTTATATCAAGCACAACAGTATACCTCTCTCCCTCTCTATATACCAACGATCCAACATTTCCCTATTTTTTCTCAAAGAACACTTTCATCCACAACACAACGAGAACAGCATACCTGCCTACCTGCCTACCTACCTACACAGAATGTCTCGAAAACCCGTCTTCGCAGGTGTCCAGGGCGAGGACGGGCTGTGGTACCTCTCGCAGAGGGCAGCAGAGAGGAACGGGACCAGAGTCTTGACGGCCTACAACAGCCTGTTTAGCACCATCACCGCCCCGGTCCCCTCTTCTACTTCCAACGCGCCGCCCACCGCCCCCGATCACCAGCGCGTCCAGCTCTACAGGCGGAACCAGGGCGGGTACCAGCCCGTCGTGATCGCTCCCGAGGACGACCTCCGCCGCGGCATCAGAAGCAGGAACATTGACGACGAGAGCACCGTCAAGCTGCGGTTCCAGAACCCGCGGTCCCGAGAGCCGGACTTGTATGACTGGGTCAGGCCGCGGGAGGGCATCACTTTTGAGACGGTAGCGGCGCCGACGACCACGGCTGCGGGTGCGGGGACGGAGGAGGGAGGGCGACAGGCCGGGACGGTCATCCGGTTTCACGCTATTGACGAGGAAGGGCGGGCGGCGTTTTACTTTATAGATGAGAGCGATCGTGTCTATGAGAAAGAACCGCCCGAGGATTCGGTGGTGGTGGATTACCGGGCTGTCCGGAACGGGAGGTCTGCTCAGGGCCCGCCCAAGACACCCGAGCCGTCGCCTCCGCCCCGTGGTTCTCCCCCTGCTTCCAGGGAAGGGTCGAATGCGTCAGAAGCAGGGGAGGAACAAGAGCAGGAGGAGGTCTTGCAAGATGCGCACACGGGCGTCACCAGGAATCTCGAGGGCACAGGGTTCATCCCCAGGCGCGTGGACCGCTTCGTCCGGTTCCAGGACCCGGCAGACACGTCGTCCAAGACCTTGTACGACCAGGTGCCCCGGAGCGTTGGCGTCAGCTTCGTCGTGGCGAAAACGGACGAGGAGAGCGGCGGCAGCGTCCACAGGCCACGAGACGTCCTTGAGTTCGCCGTGCTGAACGATGGCGGTGGTGGTGATGATGGCGATGGCGACGGCGACGGCGATGATAGTATCGACTGGGGCTCTGAGGTCAGCCCGGCGGCGTACTATATTGACAGCGAGGACATCGTCTACAGTAAGAGGCCTGGGCGGGCCAGGGTCAGGGCGCCTGAGAAGGCCGCGGTGCCGCTCGCTGCGCCTGCGAGGAGGAGGAAGAAGAAGAAGAAGAAGTCGCATGTGCGGAAGAAGGTGGCCTTTCAGGAGGAGGTGACAGAGATCGAAGCTATCTATTATAGTATGTCCTCTGAGGAGGGGAAGAAGACGTCTGGGGTGTTCACTGATGAGGAGGGGAAGGAGGTTTCGGTTGATGAGGAGGGACTAGTTGACGATCGGCAGCGTCGGCAAGGTGATGATGCTGCAGCAGGAAAGGGAGCAACAGCAGTAGAAGGAGCAGAAGGAGGAGGAAATGAGCAGAGCAGGAGGAGCGGCAGCGGCGGCAGCGGCAGCAGCGGCAACAGCGCCAGCAGCACCAGCACACGATATTCTCCACGCCCTACACCATCGCCACGACAGCAGCGTCATCGCGGCAGGCGATCTGCACCGTCACCACCACCAAGACAGGAGCGTCATCACGCCAGGCGATCTGCACCGTCACCATCACCACGAGAGCAGCGTCATCGCGTCAAGCGATCACCACCGCCGCGACGAGCCAGCAGGCTACGCCATCTCCCCCTTCGACCCGTCCTACCTAGAAGCCCTGGCCGGTGCCAGGGCCAAAGCCAGGGCCAGGGGGAGCCAACCACTGCCGACGGACGGCCAGGGCCCGATCCGTGGGGATCTGAGGCTGTATGTGCCGTCGGCGGCGACTCTGCGGGCGGAGCATCTTGTGCGAATCATTGAGTGGTCGATGGAGAGGCGGCGTGAGCTTGAGGTTGAGGGGGTGGGGGTCTCGAGAAGGAGAGCGAGGGAGTCATAGTGGCGAAGAGGAGCATTGATTAGCATATTTTGTTATGTATGTATGGATATGGGACGTTGTTTGTTGGTATGGGATGGGATATTTGACTGCTCGACCGAGCATGTACTGTATGTGGTGGACTTGCTTTTCTGTGATATTTTACTACTGATAATCCATTGCCTGTCAGTCATTTGGGGTATCTCTTGACCTTGAGAACCGTACCTGACCAGGCTCACCGTGCACGTTCTCCTTGTGCACGACTTTAGTTGTAGTAGCCATCGACAACTACCGTCGCTGGAGACAGCGCAGGCTTATAGAGTAGCCTGTGCACCGCCTCCTCCCACTGCGGACTGGGGCTCGCATCACCACCATACCCCCTCGATGCCGCTTCTTCTCTCCTTCCTGTTCAGCTTCCAAGGCAACATCTCCTCTTTCCTGTGCACCCAGCAAGGGTCCCACTCCCATATACACCTCCACCCCCATCCCTCCAAGCCGTGCCTCCATAGACCACCGCATCGCCCTCGCCTGCACCGACGAGAAGAACCGCCACTCCATCGTGACCGTCCTGTCGTTCGCAATCCACAGGGTAACGATCCACAGGCTCGCTCTCTGCGCCTAGTGCTCCTGCCTTCGTGAGGCCTTGGGTGTCTGCCAGCATTGCAGCCCTGAGAGCCGTCTCGTTGAACCAGGCAGAGGTCTCTCTTCCTCCTGCTGCTGCTTCTGTGCCGCGAATGAGCAGGACGCGGCTGTTAGTGCGGCAGACGGCGTTCCAGTAGTGTGCACGAGAAAGGTTCTCTCTCTTGCGGCACGGGCTAGTTTCCTGGTGGACTTGTTGCTGACGAAAACGATGTAGGTCGTGACGACAGTATAGGAGGAGGAGGAGGAGGAGGAGGAAGAAGAAGAAGGGTTCAACCCTAAGGAAGACATCGTGCATGCATGGTCGCTGCTGTTGACAGCGGCATACGCAAGGGCGCTCGGGCGCACAAGTTGCACCTTGTCCTTTTGACAATCATAAGAGAAGATAGAATATATTATCCGAGCTGAATGAGCTGTCAGACAGGAGGATACATGTATGTCTATATATACATCAAGACTCTTCTTTCACCTTCGGAAAGGAGGCAGACGACAAGCGGTTCTTTTGTAACCACCACAGCATCAGGCTTGGATTCATTTTTTCGTTGCTCTTGATAAATAGTGATTATATCTGCAGACACCGATTAAACTAACTTTTTTGAGTTGAGGAGGGTTGGTCATTCCTACACCCGTGGACCCTGGAGAGGGAAATCCCTCATAAATGTGGCCGGTGATGGTATCTCATACAATACTGAGAAGGTTCCGGGTTAGGGTCATAGGCCTTACAAGTACGGGGTTAGTAATCAGGATCAACCCAATCCGACCTCATCTCATCCAGCACCTGCCTCACTCACTCCAACCCGGACGGCCCATGCAACCTGCAGCCCTGAGCCATATCAAGGAGGCCTCAAGAAGTTCAGAACCAGCATCAAGCCTGCCTCTGCCTGTCACACGTTCCCAGTCACAATGGTGAGCCCGCAGAAGATCTCAAACCCTCGCAGGATCCTGGCCGTGGCACTGGATTCGGAGACGGAACACTTGAGCCGAGTCGTCAAGGGTGAGTGGATACCGCTTTATCCATTCGTGTCCTCATTTGTATTGACACAACGTGTAAACAACGATCAGACCTGACGGGAAAGACGCCTGAACCGGTGTCGTCACCTTCACTGGCCGGCACCACACACGACCTCGACCTCAAGACAGCCTACTACACCACCACAGTGCCCATATGGCTCGACCTGATCACCGAACCGGCTGAATGGGCCGCCACATTCCTCTCCGACGAGGCAAGAGAGGTCCTTGAGGTCCTGGGCGGCATGATTGTCGTCTTTGCCATCCCACCACCCACCGCCAAGGACGCTGCAGAAGATCAGGTCAAGGGTGTGATCAGGGAGGTAGGGAGGGTCGTCAGAGAGGGCCTCGGCGGGTGGGAGTGGGATGGGGTCAGCCTGGCCGTCGGAGTGGGCGATATGGCGCATCTGGATGACCTGGACGTCTGGGATGAGGTCTGTGGGGATGCAGGGCTGGAGTTTGTGCATATTCCTTCCTCGTCGTCCTCCTCGGCGCCATCAGAGGGGGAGGCGAGGAATGAGTTCGGAGGCAAGTCACGCTCTCCTTGGATCAAGGTCAGAGAGCTGGTTACTGACAGCATTGTTCATGCAGAAAAAGTTGGCATCCCTCGTGTGCTCGAGGCATTGCAGTCCAACGACTGGGCATCGGGCCTCACAGACGTTGACGGGCTGGACGAGGAAGGTGAGGAGGACGGCGACGAGCTCGACTCAGAAGACATGAACTTTGGCTACGACAGAGAGGACTTCGACGGCCTGAAGAAGGCCATATGGGAAGCCCAGATGGAGCGAGAAGCAGGGCACGAGGAGGGTGACCAGGGCGCGACCGCGGGAGACAAACCCCCATCACCGAACGGCGACGACAGCGATGATGTCGAAAAGGTTGAGCAGATGATGCGCAAACTGCAGGCGGTCAGGGACATGAGCGCCGGCCTACCAGAGGAACAGAGGAAGAGGATGGCCGCGAGGGCCGTCGGCGAGGTCATGAGAGATCTGTGATTGCTGGAGAGTGATTCAAAGATACTCGTCACTTTGGCACATTACGACACGGCTCAACGCATAAGCGCTTGGATAACGCCATGAGGAGGCATCATCAACCCTCGATCTCCCAACTGGACGGTGCGCACGCTTTCATCACTCGCATTCATGACTACTGTGTGGTGGTTCTACACCAGGAAATGGACACAATCCACCCCTCCACAGCTGTCAAGCACTGGCTGGGCCCTCCGAGTCTGATCGGCCACACCAAAATGCTTCAACTATCTTTCAAGTACGAGGTCTTTGATCTAAGGCCCACATCGGAGGCTAGAGCCTTCAGCTGTAGAGCTGAGATCAACAAATCATCGTCAGACGGCCAGCCAATACCCCATACAGAAGACTGGTCGGACCCCCGCGCCAAAAAATTATTCGGTGTGCTCCGTGTCTGTGTTAGTGCAGTCTGCTGATACTCTCGGTCAGTCCCATGAGACAGTGTCTCATTACGCGGTGACCGGCGTGGGATGTCGTGGCACGTGTGGCTATGCCCCCTCGTTGTCTAGGGAAGGGGGGGGGGGCATCATTTCCCGTTGGCATGCGAATCTACAACCATTGCTTGTCAGACGACACCACACCGCAATTAGGTGATCCTTCATGTGATTTCGGGACCACACAGCTAGCTCGATACAGAGCGGCGATGGGCGATGGTTTCAATGGCTGTTATTGCATTGTCTTGTGTGTATCACTCTGGGTTCACCCTTTGGCGCCCCAAACTTGTGACCTGTCAGGAAAATTCTCCTACAATGACCATGCTATCATTCTTACCTGCGTATTTGTGTTACCATGGCGGCACGAGAAGAGAAAGGAACAGAAACAGGAGGGTCACGAGGTCAGATACAGCTGCCCCCGCCCGACGCCGACGCAACACACAATACAAGCAGCCGCGACATGAAGCAAGCTGACCGTGTACCATGGTGACCTGATCTGATCCCGCAGCTACCCCGAAAGGGAACAACGGCATGTCCTTGCCCTTTCCCATCAGTGACACCTCTGGCTCTCACCGCCCGCTTGCCCCTGAGCTCTGATATCGAACATCACAAGGACAATCTGTGCCGTCTCTCGCGTATTTCTCTGGTGGAGAAGGAGGGGCACGAGAAGGACTTGCATCGGCTTCCCACGGCCCCTTGTACACCGTTCTGCCCTTGGGCCGGTCTAGACGCGATAACATGGCCATCCACAGCATCACAAAGAAAGAAGATAGACCCGAGACGCCAAGACCTGCCAAGTCTCAGACAAAAGGGCAAACAAGGCGGGCATAACAGCCCGACCCGCTTCGGTCAGCGCCCCTTTTGGGGGGGGGGGGGGGGGGTGGGCTTTGACTTGTTGGGCCAGCTAGTATTAGCACTTCGTTGCCGCCTCGGTCGATATGTGACCCGAGGAGCGGCCTGATCGGACGACGATGGGCGAGGAAAAGAGGCGGAGGAGTGAGACCGGAAGAAAGGGGCAGCCGGCGCGTGATTTTATTTTCAGCTTGACGCGGGTTGCCTTCTATTCTCTCTTGTTTTTCCCCTTCTTTCTTTCCTTTTATCCAATCTGTCCTGCAGGTTCTCGGCGTTCATGTTGCCAGGCCTCCCGCGAGCGCCACCGTCAAGGTCGTCGGAATCACATATCACAAAAAGAAAGGAAAAAGGGAAGCAGAACCTTGTGAGACAACCGCTGGACTCGTAATTACCTCGACGACACGCCACACCATGCCTCTGTTTTTTTGGCCTGTCTTTCCGTTACCGAAACGTCCGTGATATATATAGTGTGCACACATGGTACACAGCACACGCACGCACTATGTGAACACGCCATGCAACTACCCATCAGGATTGGATGCTAGAGAACAGAGCTGAACATGTCCCGCCTAGTCTCATGGCGCGGCGCCGCCATTCACAGCCGTCAGATATTCTCCCACACACACTCTCTCTCTCTCTTCGACTGTCCTCTTTGTGAGACATGACTTTATGCCTTGTATATCATGTAGTGAGTGCTTGTATGTCGCGGAACTGTGTAACAGCGGGTCACACAGTTTTGGGGGCCCCCCGGAGCGGCACCAGGGCGGGGGGGGGGGGGGGCGGAGGAGGAGAGGGTGGCTGCTGAGCTTCTATGTGGCCCCGATCTGACATGCATGTCGATCACCTTCTTCCATTACCACCCACCCACCCCTTTTCTGCTGTGGCCGGCTGGCACGGAGCTGTTGACACCGATTCGGCATAGGGCGAGGGGAAGAGATAGGAGTTTGATGTGTGTGTGTGTGTGTGTGTGTGTGTGTGTGTGTGTGTGTGTGTGTGTGTGCACGCGCGCCCTCTTGTCTCTCTGCTTCTCGTTTTCGTCACTCATGTTCTATTTTCTTTTTCGTGAACTTGTTGACTCTCGGAAAGAAAAGTATGAAAAGAAGTGGCGCCACCGGACAAAGACTCAAGGATAGGGGGAAGAAGAGAGAAACAGAGGCCGGAGGGACTAGACCTGGCATCGGTCAGAGGTGTCGGTTGGTAGGCTCTGGATGCAACGACAGGAGAAAGGCTACCTGCAGAATCGGGTCACACGAGATTCAGCATGCTACGGTGATCATCGCTTAGGACTTTAGGGTGCAGAGAGAAAGAAGGTCGGCTGGGCTGACGGGCGGTCTGGTCATTTGTTGGTCCGACGGGAAAAAAACAACACGCCCCCCCCCCCCTCCCTCCCTCCCAATATTCCGCCTGTAGTTACTGGCTGTTCATCAATTAATTAGTTGTTGGGGATGATATCGATAATTAAGTACAAGGCTGCCGGGTATAAATGGGGACCGCAGGACAAGGGCAGGACGAAGGTTTGAGAGAAGAGGAAGAAGACCAATGATGGACTTTGATTGGGAATCCTTTCTTCCTCGAAAGAAGATTATTTTTATTTTTATTTATTTCCTTTTTTTTCTTCTGCCCTGGTTAAATGATTGGGATATTACACAAACACATGCCACATGCACAGAAGAGTACCGGCATTGAAGATCAATGATACTGTTCTCTCCTAACACGCCCCCCCCCCCCCCTTTTCCCCCTTCCTCGCTTCGCCCTAGTCCCAGCAAGGGAGCGTTGTCATAAGCAGAGATAAACGTTGCTATCGCCAGCCTGTCGGAAGGGGTCTAGACCTGGATGATCAGCAGCGAATAAACATCAAAGCGGCCAACCACAATTTATCCCACACACACCGTTACCACCCTGTGAGACCTGGGATAAGAGCGTCAAGAGCCATAGAAGGTGTGTTGGCACAGTGGGTACATTCAATATGATAGATCTTTTTTTCCTCTTCTTTTCTCTTGTACGTTCAAGTGGTACTTGATTACTGCTGTATCCATCCAGCTTCGAGGGAAAGAGAGAAAGCCGTGTGACGGCGCAGAGAGAGATTTGGATGTTTCAGACAGTCAAGGGCGAGGCACAAAGGAGGGAACAAAGGTTTGAAACAAGGACATGAAATGAAGGTCTTATGCGGGAGGGAACCTTGGGAGGCATCAAGGTTTGATTACTCAAACATGTTTGATTAATATTATAGCAACAGGCATGTGTGCGTGTGCTGGACAAGAATAACAACAGAAGCAAATAATTATTGAATTCATCATCAAACAGACAGAGAGAGAAATAAATGGTGCTGAGGTCGTCAACCAGACTGATGATATTACTTGGTGTCATTGTACCTCTGATTGTTGCTCTGTACCCCAGCCTTGTTGCCCTCTTGTACCCTGTTGTCCCATATCATGGGATGCCATGTATCATCTACTTACTCTCCAGCTGGTGTACACACAACCTTGAAGATAACCCTCGACATAATTACCTCAACCTACGAAAGGACAAGGCCTGGACATTGTTGTGACTGTTGTTGGCACGGCCGTCCTGTCTCTGAGACACAAAATACCCCACGCCAATCAATGCCTAGAGAGGAAACAGTCATCACTGCATGCATGGCCAACAACGGGGCAAGACTTACAAAACAGAGCAAGGAAAATAAATAACTCGAGACAAGCGGGATCGTATCTTTCCTAGCTCCCAGCTTCCCAAATGGCCCCGTCTGATTCTCAAACAGTAATAAAGCTGAGAAGTGGACTATACCCCCCAGAGGAATTAACAAGAAAAAGAGAGGAGAAAAAGAAAAAAAGAAGATAGAATGACAAGTAACATGACAAAATGACAGAGACTATTGTCTTCGCACTCATCTCTCTCGACTCCCCCCTCACCGCTCTTTCGACCCGTGGTAACCACTCGAGCTATAATACGAGGTTCATGTTCTTCCTGATCCCATTCTCCCCAGCCGTTTTGTGATAGTTCAGATTTTTTTTTTCCCCTCCCCTTCCCACCGGTGACAGGTCGTCGGCCAGTCATCATCCTCCTGTACCCGAGGGGCTCGTGAGGGCGCGACGGCGCTATGCGATGCAGGTCTCGGCCGTCCTGTGATGCTACACCTGGCTTGGAATTGTCGGCAGCGTGATGACCTTTTCTCTCTCTCTCTATTTTCCATCCTGTTCTTCATCCTCGTCCTGTCCGTCCAAGGTTACTACCCTATTTCATCATCCCTCTCCTACGGGACCAAGGATCCGATCAAGACCGCCCCCCCCCCCTCGGCCCCTTGTCTATACGACTTCGCATTCTGTCTCGCTTGTGTGAGAGAAAGAGAGAGAGAGAGAGTGTGTGTGTGTCTGTGTTTCTCCGTCCTTCTCGTCAGCCTCACTTCCATCGCCGCCCGCCTGTCTCAGAAAATTCCTTCCCAATTTGACGATGGCCCCCCCCCCCCCCGCCCCCGGTTTCGCCGTTCCATTCCTCCCGCCCCCTCCCACCCCGCGCAGGGGGGATTGGACCGTCCCGTTGCCGCCGCCGCCGTTGCCGACTGTTCCAGAGCACGCAATCTAGCCTTGTCTCACTTTATCGTTGGGGGTACGGAAGGAAAAGAAAAGAGGGGGGGGGGGGAGACGCACAAGAGGAAGGAATATGCGTAGCAAAAAGCAATCGAAAGAGAAGGAAGAACAAAAAAAAAAAAAAAAAAAACACCACAGTCCCTTCGTCTCGTGGTCCAGCAGCAGGGATCACGCAAGCCTTCCAAGGTGGTACCAGAAACCATATGTGTGCTTTCTCGGCCGCTTTGTGATCCTCTCTGCCAAGATGCGCGCGTGCGTGCGTGTGTGTGTAACTTCGTGTCGGCGCTCTGGCCCCGTGAAGGATGCTGTACCCCGTGCTGCACAGAGACATGCAGGAACGAGTGGCTCTCCTCTGTCCTCAGCGAGAGCAAGCAGGCATGGATGGACCATTCATTCTTTCGCCCCATGCCGTAACCTGTAATTGGCAGAATGGCGGTAAAGGTTCAAGGATCGTAGAGGAGAGGCCGAGACAGAAAGATTCACAGGGAGAAGGTCTCTTGTTGGCATGGATCAAGGATAGGTGAGCATCGTTTCTCATGTATCAGTGACATTTTTGCGTTCTGTACGCATGTATCAGCAAAAACAAAGTGTCCACAAGAGTGACAGCGGTGGAGAGGGCAAAAAGTGGCCCGGCTCACCTTGAGGCAGGGTGATGGACCATGGGTTGATTCACCCAAATCTGCCCTGCCTCTCGTTCGTTCTCTGCCCAGTTCCCTGTGTTTCCTCCCCTCTCGGTGTGTATGTTGTTGTCCTTGTTCAAGAACATTCATTCCGTCCTTCTGCCAACCGACAGCCATCTCTGGGTAACATGAGACACTTTTTCACAAGATGGTTCTGGTCATCCTTCCCCCCTCCCAACACCCAGAACGCCTGTTTTTTGTCGGGTTTTGATTCCGTTCACGTACACGCGGCTGGGATACGTAATTACTTGCACCTCTGCAAGACGACATTCCTCTGCCCCACGGCCTAACAAAGCAACAAAGTCACTTACTACTAACATGGTAGTAGTAGATACATACGTATATTCGTATAAGTAGTTACTCCTCCGCCAGGACAACCAACCCCACACCCCCCACCCCTCCTGTCAGTGGCGCTCACAATTTGTTTTTCGTTGAATCACCACTTCACCCCATTCCCCTCTCCCAAGCCTCCTTTTCCCAGCTGAAAAAGGCTCGAGTCGACGTGGCGTTCCTCTGCATCAGCTCACATGGCGGACAAGGGATAGACAATGGATGATCACTTCCAGCAACTCCTCCTCCTCCCCACCCTTTTCCCTTAGTCAACAATGTCTCTTTTCAGAAAGAGAGAGGCGAGGGGGGGGGGGGAGGAAGGGGACGGGGGATGGAGAAGACCCAATAGCTGGAAGCCAATCACTCCTTGATTTGTAAAACAAATAGTCTTATATATCACCTAATAACCAATTTAGTCAAGTCCTATTAGGAAAGGGCCGAGAGGAAAGAAGGAAAGAGAGAAAAAAAAAAAAAAGGTCTCGAGACGATGATAAAAGGAACCTTGAAATGTACGTGATGTATCACCTTTGGAATGATATTATGCCGCCAAGTCCCGCTGAGCCCAACAGAGTAAGCAGCGATGCCAGCGCAGAAGAGGCTCGCTCACAGGGTTTGGTTCCCTTTTCTCTTCTCTTTCGGAAATGATTGTCTGGTACTCGTAGCGCCAACCACATTGTCCTTTTTGGTGGGAGGGGTTTCATTGGCTCGGAACATCTTGCTTCGAGGCTGTCGTTCCGTCGGAGGGAGAAAGGGGCGGGGGATATTGGGTTGTAATTACTGCAATGCACACGGTATGGAGGCATGTAACCGTGTACGGTATCACAAGTATCGCGGGGACTTTTTTTTGCTTTTGAAGACCGAGACTAGCCTGTTCTTCTTTTCTCTCTCTTTGTCTGTCTGTGTCTTTCCTTGTCCTCTTCCTCGAGGCGACTATATGGTGACGGTGACGCTCGCGAGGCTCTTAGTCCTCACCTCAGAAAGTGACGAGTCGATTATCCAGGAGGGAGGGATTTTTTTTCTTTTTTTGCACAACAAGAAGAGACAAAAGCAGAAACAGAAACAGACCGGACTGCGGTATGGTCAGTGCACATGATTAAATGGGAACAAAGGACACACGGGCAAGGGCGGCCGGCCATGCAGCCCTTGCAACCCTCAGGCTTTCGGATAGATAATGACCAGGGAGGGAGGGCAGGGCAGGGCAAGGCAGGTAGGTGATTAGGTGGTTCGAGACCACACACACCCCGGTGTGCGGAGAACCCATCCCGTCAGATATCGAGCCGTTTTGTTTCTCCCTGCAGGATGGCGGGGCCCTGGTTCCTCGTATTGTCAGCTCCCCCCCCCCCCCCCCCCTCTCTTCCCCCGTTGTTCCCATGTTTCCCGTTCGTTGTTCCCATGTTTCCCGTTCGTTGTTGATGGTGATGTTCTTGGCTCTGCGAGGGGGACGGGGTCTAGAAGATGACCATCAACCCACCAACGTGCATATATATGCATGCATGCATGTGCATGCATGAATGCATGCGTCGAACCCCTCTCCCCTTTCCTTTTTTCCTCACCCCACCCCTGGTGTTTTTTATTGTTCCTCTGGTCGACGAATCTCGAGATGGTGGCCCTGTAGTAATAATGTTATCGTAGGTGTACTATAAGTAAAAGGACCATGTATGTAGTCAGCGGCCTAGACTCGCCAGACCCAACATAATATTAATTTCTAGGTCACGCCAGGGGGGGAGGGGGGAGGGGGGGGGAGGGAGGGCCCACAGCATATTACACTGCGACATAAATACTACGACCGTAGTAGGTATCTTGAGCCGGGTGCCTCTTTTGATCAGATCCCTCTCAGCTGGTCCAAAAGGGTTGTCTGATCTTACCGCATTCAAAATAAAAGACCATTCTGACAACACACCCCATTCCAAGGTTCCGTTTTTCCCCAACCACCTCATCAGCATCAGCATCAGCATCATCATCATCTTGATACGCTAATGTGGATTCCTCAAAAAAAAAAAGGGGGGGGGGCCACAGGGTTGGTAAGACGATCGAGGGAAAAGATGGGAACCGAGTCCTGTCTTCGCATCTGGCATGAAGGTGATCATCGCGTGGCGTGCGGCACATAGGCGGTGTGTTTATGTGCATGTGCGTGTGAGAGTGAGATTCCTGTGTGTGTGTGTGTGTGTGGTCCCTTGTGTCCTGCTCAGTCGTAAGCATACCAACACACCACCTCTGGTTCATCCACCACCTACCTTACCTTCTGACTCCCCCCTTTCGCCGCCCCAAGCCTGACATCTGATCCGGGATTCAGCACGCAAAGAGAGGACGTTGGGTGAGACAGAGAAGGAGGGCATGACCCAGTCCCAGACGACCCGCCCATGCGGCTAGGCGGCAAGTCCCGATGACCATCCCGGCCCTGAGGCCGATAACAAAGGTGCCTGTCATCGGCCCTGCTAGGCCAGATGGGTTGCTGGGCCACCCGACCCCCTGGAGGATTTTTCCTCTCTCTCTCTCTCTCTCTCTCTCACACACACACACACACACACACACACTTGCAGGCTCTGTTCTAGGACGGTCGTTGGTTGGCTGAGAGGATTACATGGCGGTGGTGAGGAGGGGGACAGGGAGGAACGAGAAGGATGGACAAGAGAACCGATTCAACAAGAAACCGGAAAGACTGGAGAGAAAAAGGTGAGGAGGAATTTGGTGGGCAGGGGGATTGAATCCTCAAGCAGGGAGAAATAAAGTCGACCACGTGGGTTCACCGCAAAGCGCACCTCATGCAGCCCTGTTCTGATCCCGATCAAGGCTCGCCTCGTTCGGTGCCTCCATCAACCGTCTGAGCCGAACGGCCAGCCAGATTCACCAACACATCTTACCCCCCCCCCTGCGAACACGCCCCCCCCCTTCAAGTCCTCTGGCCGGAGGCTGAAGAAATGAAAAAAAAAAAAAAAAAAAAAAAAGATAGTTCCAAAAGTAAAGTCTTGGAACACAAGGAAGAAGTGCGAACAAAAAAAAGACGCAAGGAAATGGCCCGGTCAAGAGGAAACTCGACGCGAGATGACGGAAGGTCCGTGCCGGGCCAGCTGTCCGCGGGAGCCAGCAACCCTCGAGGGAGGGTCTTGTCTTCTGCCTCTCTCTTTCTCTCTCTCTCTCTCGCTTTCACAGACCCTAGTCTGGAACCACAGTGTTGACATGGCTCTGCCGTCTAAGGCTAGAGCTTATCGATCTTCCAGATGGAGACCAGCACGGGTTCTGCGGCAGGGGGGGGGGAAGGGGGTGGAGGTCATACGATGCCACCCTCCAGACAGACCGCGGGGCCCCTTCGTTGTTTGTTCAGGTCAGGATCGCCAACCTTGCTGGCCCGCCTTCAACACCGTCAATGCACTGCCTGCCCTGTAGCTCTCTCTCTCTCTCTCTCTCTGTGTGTGTGTGTGTGTGTGAGAGAGAAAGAGAGAGAGAAAGAGAGGGGCACAGAGAGGAGCGTCGAGTCCGTGCGAAACACGTCCACATAGGTGGCATAGTTGACTGGTCATTTTCCAACAAGCTCACCGACGCCCTTTCCTTTGTTAGACATGGCCCTTGCTGTCTCTCCGTGTCTCTCGCCCGCACACCACCCCCCCCCTCCTATAGACAGGTCGATCCACCTACCCCATCATCACGTATGGTCGAGAACCTCTCTGGTCAGCTCTGGATCGTTCCAGCTCTTGCGTATGGGGGCCCGCTGCATGACCTCGGGGCTGTAAAGTGTACTTTGTGTGTACACCTCCTGCTGGGTTTCTGCTGGACCACCCTTCTTCTCCTTACCACCCCCTCCACCCCCTCCCCTCCCGGGCCCCCGGCCACTCTCCGAGCCCACCTTTTTCCCATTCTTTGTCCAGCTCGACAGGAGCCGACAGAGCGGTACACTAGTACCGACAAGCATATGCGGCGATGCATGGATGCGGGGAGGTGGATGCGGATGCCTGCTGGACGTGTGGCCTTTGTGTGGACCGCGCGACCGAGGTGTGTTTTGTACGCCGACATCTTTCAGTTGGTAGAAAAAAGAAAAAAAGAAAGAAAAAAAAAAAAGGGGGCGGCGGTGGGCCAGATCTGGGAGCCACCGTGCCAGTTGTTGGACCTGTGGATTTTAATTTGGCAGTAGTAGGCTTGTTCGCCCGTTCTCTTCCGGGGTTGAAAGAGGGAGCAGCAGCAGAGGCACAGCCGGCAGACCGGCACATTGAAGCAATTTCGTAGCCCGCGGCCTTTGATGATGGCGATACTCGATGCAGCATGGACACGTTTTCCTCCTCTTCCCCTCGACCAGGCCCTAGAGAGGTAGGTGTGTGTGTGTGTGTGTGCGTGCGTGTGTTTGCGCCGTGCGAGCGAGAGCGAGAGAGCGAGTTTCCCCTCCCCGGCCCCCCCTCCGTTGAACAAGATTGTATCACGACTTCCGCGGCCCCGCGTGCATGAGAAGAAAAGAGGAGTCATGATGCAATCGAGTATGATTCCCCCCCCCCCCCCCCATCCCATCCCATCTCACAACAGGGGCAGGGTTGGAAGCACCGGACTCAGAGCTGTCTTCGAGAGGCTAGGTTGAAAAGGAACCCGACTGACGTGGCAGACGCGACCCCAAAACCTGACTGCTCCTCTGCATATGCCCGCCGTGGCGAAAGCTGCTTATTACCTATTGGAAGGGGGGTCGTGTGGTCGCGGGAGAGAGGGGGCGAGGAAGGAGTCGACGCACAGCGATCCACCTGCGCGACCAGACCAGGTCTTAGCAAATCTGTAAAGTTCTTCCGGGCTGGGCAACTGCTGAGCCTCCCTTCCTGCCCCCCCCCCAACCCCTCTCTCTCCTCTCTCTCTTCTGGTGATGGCCTGTTGGGGCAGCGAGTGAGCAGCAGACAGGGCTACATCGCGCGGTCTGTTGCCAACCCTCCCCGGAAGCGGACGACCTCGGCTGGGGAAAAAAAGGTGCGCCGCGTGTGTGCCATGCCGATAAGCAAGAAAAAAGAAGGAGAGAAAAACCTGCGCATGTATAAGCAGGCATGAATACCAAGGCCACAAGTCCTGCAGCCGGGGCAGGTCAACTAACCTTGTTTGGGCCTTGTGTGTGTGTGTGTGTGTAGCATAGAGACATGGCTCCAGCAGACGCGAGGGAGATGTGACAGCTCATTTCTGATACTGACAAACTGGTGACGGCGCATGAGGCTGAGAATATTAATCGAATTTCCGGTGGAGTAAGACAACAAGAGAGATTTGCACACACACACACGCAACACAAGACTTATGCACTCGTGCACCCGAGACCCCTTTTTTTTTTTCTTTCTTTTTTTTCTCTCTCATGTGATAAGCAGCTATCCGTCTCGTAGTCTTTCTTTCAATCTCTGGTCATGAGGTCAGCTTTCCTCCCACCACGTCGGGCAGGCCGGACGCAGAGACCAGCACCACCAATAGCTGATGATCAGACAAGGTCATGAGAGGCGGGAGAGAGGAGCAAAGGAGGACACAGCTGGCATAGTCACCATGATCCTGGCAGTACTGACGCCGCGAGGTGACCTGTCTGTTTGGGACGCGCGAGACTGGCGGTCATCTTCACCATATTCGTTCTGGCACCAAACGCACGATCCTGCGCCCGACTGGTTTGGGGCCTGTGGCTGTATGGTCGCACAGATAGACACGCTGGCGCGCAGTAGCATCCTTGGTGGTGCAGCTCTAGCTTCGTGTTACTCCTCTCATGCGCACACCATAACACATATACATCGAATTAGGCATGTAGCGCCTGTGGACACTCGTCGTCCATCGTATCCTGCTGCCCAGGCCAAGGCCATCCTCCGCCATTAGCCCCCCCCCCTCTCCTCCCCCCCTCCTCTCTCCCCAGACACCACTATTCGCGCAGAGGATACCGTTTCCATTGTGATACATCACTGAGCCCAGGGCTTGTGGTCTGGCAGGCACCTGGGTTCATGACGACGTACGCCGGTCCAGAATTCCCAATATCCTGGGTCGCGAGCATGGTAGTAGCATGGTAAGAAGGGGGGTCGAAGTCTACCAGGACACCGCCAGACTTGCTGAGGGTTATGCACCGTTCCGAATAGTCAGTCATCCTGACGAGCTGCGAGCAATGCAGGGGGAGACACACACACTCAATGTGCGACCCTGATAGTCCCTGGACAAGAGATTGAGTTGGTCATGCACAAGCAGTCGCCTCCTAGGCACGCCAACGCCACACCCTGAACCCTCAAGGTCGACCGACCGACCAATGACCAAGACCCATGGCGACGAACGACGGAAAAGACTCCGCCACTGAGCAAGGAGATCTTTCCTCTTGTGTTTTCCAGATCAGAAAACCTTATCGTCAACACTTGCGACGTGCATCCACCAAATCCTCGCTCCCGTATTCCAGAGTAGTGTCCTTCCTTTCTCTTCTGTCTGCCGCTCTGCCGCCAACTAAGGCCGCCAGAGCTCCGGTATACAGTGCCAGAAAAGAGAGAAGAGAGAGAGAGAGAGAAAAAAAAAAAAAAAAAGGGAATAGAAGCCCGCGTCGGTGAAAGCTTATCGTAGAGCAGTAGAGGTCAAAGACCCGCGCCAACCGCTCATCGTCTTGACCAAACAGGCAAACGCTTATCGTGAAAGAGGGTCCCTTCAATCTAGCGAATTGTTTCTCCCAGACAGACAGACAGACAGACAGACAGAGAAGGGAGCAGACGGACGCAGCCAGAGAGGAGGCTGTTCCACGGCCCGAATGGAGATCGGTGCTACTTAGTGGCTTGAAGCGCAGCCCAGCACTTCTGTGAGTGGCCCTGTGTCAACAATCCTCCGAGGCGGAGCCTTCGGCGCACCGGACCCAACGATATCCAACAAATATTGTAGGGCGAACGGGGTGTGTGGGTGTCCTGCAACGGCCATTGTCAATCCAAATTTAGAACTTGAGCCGACGGGGCCACACCTCCCCCCCCCCCCTTCCTCCTCGTCCCCCCTTGCTCCCTCGCTTCCAATACATTCTTGGCATTGCGAGGATGGCCTGCAGACATCTTGCCTGGTATCGTGACTCACTAGGGATCGCCAGCCACTACACTCACTGTTCTGCATTCCTTTATTGTGTCTGTGTCTGTATGTATTGCCCCTGGCTTTTTTTTTTTTTTCCCCACGAGATGATACCCTTAGTCACCATCTATTGTGATCCTCCCTCACCTCTCGGCCAGACACCGCAGCCAGCCTGCTCAGCAGACGCCCCCCCCCCTCGAGGACAGCTACGTCATTCTGTCCCAATGCCGCGGCTGCACAGCGCTCACATTGCAGAAGTGCATCAAAACCCGGTTGATCCGAATGAGAGCGGACTGAAACACCTGCTACACAGGAGACCAACATCTGTCTACTATTGTCCATACATGGGATGGCATGGTCAAGACTGGCTGTCGAGGTGGAGCTTGGGTCACTGGTGGAAGGATTCTAGAATAATGGATGCCTGTTTGGTGTGAGTTCCGGACGGACGGTGGGCGTGAGGGCATAAAAGCTGCTGTGTGTGTGTGTGTGTGTGTGGGAAACAACTGATGAGGAGTCATGGTCTGGGAATAGTACACAGCGATCGGTGTCCCTCCCCCCCCCCCGCGCGCCGCCAAAGGGTCCAATTTTTCTTTTCTTTGCTTCGAAAGCAAACGTGTTGGCTCCAAAACTTCCTTTATTATCGACACCCCTTGGAAATATTCGGGCTCCAGCAACACCCAGGACGATGGACGACAACTATTGTCGCGGTCATGAGGCGCCTGGAATAATCGAACAATGGGTCATGGCAATCCGGATCTCGGCTACTGTCCGGTGCTGACGTGGGGAAGCCTCACATGTACGGTCTTGTCATAAGCACTGTATCAACCGTGCCATCAGCTCATCCTGTGTACTCTGGGCAGCATGAGCATGTAGCTTCGGGGACGCCTGCAGAGTGGGAATGTCCACGGACGTGGGTTCCTTTACCCCGGAGACCTACCTACCTACCTACCTACCTACCTACCTCTCTGCCCTCCCGTCGGAAAGAAAGAGCATCAGCAATGATGGGCCGTCTTCTCTGCTCCCGGCGACCCTGTTGAAAAGCCTCCGTGCGTACGCCATGGGCCTGGAGCCCACTTTTGGAGACCCCTTTGTGGCTCGTCGAGATTGTGATCGATAATGCTTGCGATGGCGGCGGTCATCCCATGCGAGAAACGCCCTGAAACAAATCGACAGGGCTGTTTCCCCACGATAGGAACCCTGCCATTTCCTGCAAGTAATGATGACTTGCGTTTCGGTCCCCGCCCAGGCGTCCCACATACAGCGCTGGGATTACATAGTGCAACCCGAAAAGGGGGTTGTGACATGCCAGATGCCTAGGCAGTAAGCTCACCACGCGACGTACTGTACAGTACTGCCTGGTACCATTGGTGCTCAGGTGTGGACCAGATGGGGAAAATCTGTAGCACGAGATGAGGCACCTGATCTGACCCTACCAGCCCTGTAGTCAGTTCTGGCGCAAGATTTGCTTTTGCTGATCATCCTTGCTGGGAGAGACGGTTCAAGGAATCCGAAAAATAAACCCAAGAATAAAGAGCTCTTTTTTCTTTTTCTTCTTCTTTTTTTTTTTCAAAGAAAGCAAGAGAAAAAAAAAAAGGACAAAAAAAACAAAGAGGGGGGGGGGGGGGGTTTCCACGGGGCAGCTGGCCGGGCGTGATTATCCCCCCCCCCTTCGCCACGGCGGGCATTAGAAGCAGTTGTCGGGCTTGTCGCACAGCCAGAAAATATAATCTGGTGGACCGGATGTTTGGGCCGCTAGGCATTACCTCAGGCAGCATCGAACGATGAAGAAATGAAAGGGCTTACAGAGTTCCGTCCGCGACTGCGTGCTCCAAGGATCCGGCCTGATGGACTGCTGCGCTGTGCCCGGCCGCATTGTACCCGGACCCTATCACCCTATCCACACTGGATGCCCCGAGGTTCACTCTCCACAAAGGTCGCTGGTGAAGGCTCCCGGAGAACCGTTCCGGTCGGCGGCATGAAGGAATGGCTTTCCGCGACCATGGATATCCTCAAAAGTGACGGATAATCTTGTCTGATGCAAGTGTGTTTGGCGGGTCCTTTGTAAAGAAGATGACCCATACAGGCCTTCCCTTCTCCCTTTTGATGAGGGCCTCCCGGGTTCATCCCATGACACCTGCCGCGGTGCAATAAGCCAAGTAAAGAAAGGGACTCGAATAAATCGACAGGCTCCTTGAAACTAAAGCAAAAGCAAAAAAAGAAAAAGAAAGAAGAGGCTTGAATGCTGCCGCGTCCCTTCAGGTTCTCGGGTGATACTTTCCAGTAATGGCAAATCCGGACCACAATGCCGCGCACCTCCAGGTGAGGTCATCCCACTGCGCACTGGCCGGTGTGGTCGCAATGCGTAGCGGCTCCGAGGGGTGGCGTGATGCACGGGCAGGCCGCGGAATGTCTTTTGCAATTGCCGGGATGAGATCTGTGCATCTTCATCCCACCATTGCGACAATGTTGCGCATCGTTAGGCTCCATTTCATCACTTTTCATTTCCTTGGGAGCGATTGATCTCTGACCGGTGAACAAGATTGGAAGTCGTCCTCGCACTTCATGCAGATGACCGGGTGTTTACCCCTGACCTCTGCCTCGACTGGGTGTGAATGAGGGTTGCATCTCTCCTCGTCCCCGGCCATTCAGGAACCGCCATTGGGTGCACAGTGGCATGCGCTCGGCATGCGACGGCCCCTCCCGAGAGGGACGATACAAGTAGATGTCTGTGGTCCTGCTGGAAACAAGCACGTCGGTGGCGTAGTTTCTGATGCCACTGAAGTTAGCACACCGCAGTAGTCCTGCATCGACGACAACCACCTTATCGGCATTTGGAGCTCGAGACGAGGCTCACTGTCATTCTGCCCCCCGCCCCCACGAGATAGGGTGTCGGTGTGCCATGGGGCAAGATGAGGGTGCATTCAGACTCACAATCTCTTTCGCTCTCTCTTGTCATCATCCGGTAACCTTCGACATGCAAATGAACGACAAGGCCTGGGTGTGAGACACGGCAAAGCAAGAGACATTCCAGCGTCGACATTGGTCGGCGAACCCCCAACAGGTCAGATTGTGCCAGCTGAGAGCCCGGGATCGAGGCTTCCTCTCCGGCCATCTGGACAGCTTGATGGCTCTGTGGTCATACTGTGGTATCTCAGATATATGGCATCTCGGCTGGAGCTACTACACCGAGTGTGCGATGGGTCAACAAGGGTGGGAAGAATGGTACAGTTGAAATGCGATTAGTGAGTGGTAGCGGGCGGCCCCTGGTCCCTGCCCGAAACTTTGAAACCAGCAGGGTCAGGCCATCAACATGTGAACAATATGACCATATGCAATGACTTTCCGACGCAACCTAATTTCTCTACCCTCTGACCGAGGCCATAAAGAAGCCCGAGTACTATGGGCTGTATGGCTGGCTGCATGGTAATACTATGGAATGCCGTCGGGACAAGAACTGACGAGTGGCAGCAGCCAGCTGGGGGCGCATTCGGGAAATGGGATGGGGTAGGTCTGTAAGCCAGCCCGCCGCCTTTCACGTACTATGATGGTGGCGTTGGAGCTGGAATGATGTACCCAATGTACCTCGACTTGACGGGCAGTGCGCCTCGAGCCTGACAACGGCGACTCTCGAGAGAGCATTGGAGACAATTTAACTTATTCTTGTCCAACCTGTTTGACGGAGTGCTCATGCTTTCGCCTCTTAGACTTTTCGTTATTGCGCTCAGTCGATATCTTGTCGTCGTACCTCACCAAGTTCATACATACGTACACAGTACAACCACTTGTGGAGACGGGCGCAACTTGACGCGCACCGACGTCTGTAGCAGATTGGAAGCTCTTTTCTCATTTGTGTCGTGATGCACGATTCCATGTAAACTCAACAGCCTCAACTTATGTCTGGAATGTGGTGCGCTTTACGTAGTGCATCTTAGAGGGTTTTTCCATTCCTTCTCTTCTTCTTCTTCTTCTTTTTTTTTTTTTTTTTTCCTTTGCCTACTTTATTTCAAAAAAAAAAAAAAAAAAAAAACAAGAAGCACAAGGACGATGGCCAGACTTGGGGAGCACCCATGCAGGGGACAAAATTGTGTGACAAAGTCACGTAGCGGTTCGGATGGGAATGCCAAGATGGTGGTGCCCTTGTGAGAACAGGGGGGTGTCTTTGGCTGCAGCTTGAAAGGTCGGATCGATCCAATAGTTTCCACGTCACGATCTAGTGTTGTTGTGTACCAAATGAGAGGTGTAGCTGTGCTGAGATTCCACTTGATCCTGCATCAATGTGACTCGGGTGGCTTCGGATTTCCAGTACTATGTGCGCAGAGAGCGGCATGCCTCAGGACTTTCTTGCGGAAGAGGCGGCATGTTCCAAAGCTCGAATTGAGGCTTAGCTTTCCGAGGTCGACAGGATAGCCCGCGGAGACAAATGAGCCAAAAGTCGCCTCGTACCGCCAGGAGGCTTAGGATGCGAACATGCCTTGTCACACTCGGACCGCAAGCCGTCATCTAATATACCATTGGGCTGTGTTTGTAGCAGTCGCAAATGACGACGCTGGCGCGGTTGATCAGCAGACATACTTGTAAGCAAAGTCAACATTTTGGTCAAAGTCAAAAAAGAAACTGGCTGTCAGTCATCTATCCTTGACTAGCACGTCGGCAAAGAAGCGCAGAGTGGGAGAGAGGTTGTATGTCTCTGTGTTTCCTAGAGTACCTCGGTGTGTACTCGATACCTCGCAGCCAAAGTATACAACACAGTATGATGATCGACGAATGTGATTGCAACTCCGCCCAACGTAACCGCCGGGAGGACAGGTGCCCAAGGAATGGCAAGGGAGGAGGAGCAGGATCAAGACGGCCGCAAAAAAATAAAATAAAAACACTGGCATCATGCCATCTACAAGAAAGCAATTGGTATTGCCGGAGCTTGGTTCTGCGGTGTGCTCATCACGGTTCGCCATCGGCCCTGGCCGAGGAGGGTAGGCGGCTCACGGCGACCCTATGCGCCCGTCCGGGGTCTGATGGACAGGGAACGATGTCCTCCAACTTTAGGACCCGCTGAGGTTTCGAGGCTCCATCGATCCGAGAGCGACCCCGACAGCCGCCCCAGGAGGACCATTAGAAAGAGAGAAGAAAAGCAAAATTCCTCAGAAAAGCGGTGTGAAAGATGTGTCTCTTTCACCGAGGTCAGTTGCAGGCGTCGCGAGAGCGTATCAAAGGGACCTAGCACGCTCGCTTGCTGCCACCCAATCTCGGCGGCCCAGATGAGGCAGCCTGTCAGAGGGCTGGGAGCTGTTCCGAGGGACGGCTCGGACTGACGAATGAGAGCACGGCAATGGGTCCTCAGCGATCCTCCAGACGAAGACAAGCAGGGCCTGTTCCAAGGCACGCCATGCCAGTCTGCAAGCCTGTCCATCCAAAAGGAAACGTGCCAGGCGTCAATCCCAATTCCGTCGTCATGATTGGGGCCATTGCGGGGCTGTGAAGAGAGAACCAACAAATCGACGCCGCGCAAGGAGCAGCCTGGAGCAGGAGCCGCAGTGCAAGGCCTCGTGACGGCCTCTGATCCCCCCCCTCCTGCCAATTAGATGGCATCTAGGACTGGGGGCCGGCGGGTGTCGTAAGGGATAGGTGGTCCTCTCTGATAAGCATGATAACCCTAATGCAACGTCTGTCCGTCCCTGAGCAGCTAGCTAGCCGGCATGAGCTCGTATGCGTAACGCGGGATGTGCTCGAGAGAGACTTAGGTCGTCACAGTGGGAGGGTCATGATCCTTGTCAGCTCTTGCCGCCCATCAGTTCAGGGGGTCTGGTTGACAATCTTCATCGACAACGATGCCGTGTTCCGTCCGTACGCATACGTAAGACCTTGCCAGGAACAACAGTCGATGCCAAGCTGGCCTGATGTTGAGAAATACCGGTAAGTAGGCGGTGAGAAATTCCAGGAAGCGATGTGACGAGGCGGCCGCACAGCCCGCCTCAAGGAAGGGCAAAGGAAAAAAAAGAAAAGCCCATGCTACTTCGTTGCCTCCCTTACCGAGCACATTTGTACAACGGTGAGAGTGACAACCCCAGTACGATCGCTGACGCTGTCTCATGTTCCCAACACTGACCGAGCTTGTGGCACCTGCTGGGTGATGGATAGACTTCAGAAGGAAAAGGTACAAGGAGTCGGTGACAATGATGCAGACAAGGGATTGGTGACGGTCGTGCCTGACACAATTGGGAAATTAAGACGGGGAAGGAAAAAAAAGGAAAACCAAACAAAACCCAAACCACAATAGACAAGAGAGCTTCGTCGTTGCCTCAAAGTTCTGGGTTCCCTATTGCCCTACGAAGACGAAGTTCTGCCAGTTGGACCTTCCTTCTGCCGCCCAACCTGAAATTTGGCCGACATCGGTGCCGTGACTGTACCGCGATTACCCCTCCCAGGTACCTTGGCAACTTGGACATGTGCCCCTGCCGCTTCCGGCTGCCGCTGTACCGTAGTAGTGAAGTAGTACCTTGACTAGTACTATGTACCTTAGTAGCTACCATTGCATTTACCATGCCAGGCAGTCATGATGCCTCGATTGTTGGCGGCCCGTCAAACCATGTTTCTCTTGCATGTGCTAGACACCTGCCCGGGCCTGCTCGTACTGCGTCTGCCCAATCTTGCTCTCGCCCAGAGCAAGGTAGACTTTGTGTCTCTACAGCTTTCCTCCCGTGTGTGGGTCCGACGAAAGATGTCGTACTCGTTTATCGACCGTGTCATCAATACATGCGATCGCGACTTGGCAGCTGCTTGGCGTTTGTTCTCACTTGCGACAAGGTGTCTTGATGACATCTCATCCTCCCCCGGGTGAGGATGGATGCGTCGACTCCGTTCGATCAGCTGCAGCTCTCAAGATGAGGGCGGGCCACAAGAAGGTACGTCCGTACAAGCGTGTGCCGTCACAAATATAGCACAACCGTTACATCCACTCCTGCATCCTGTGGGCTATGCTTGAGTGGTACGAAATCCTGCTTCTCGCCCCATGACCAAAGTCAAGAATCCTCAGCAGATCAGGATGCACAACACAGAGTACACGCCAGCAGAATATGGAACACCAGTCCACATGGCGAGTCTCGAGGCTCTGGGCCCATCGCATTGGCGTCAGACGGGAGGCTTGCTGCAGCACACGGAAGCACGAGTAGCTGTTCGGTTGCGAGCAGTCCCACGATGTCGGCTCCAGTACCCAGATTCGTCCACGAGGCCAGCATGAACTGTAGCATTGCATCTCAGATTCCACACGCATTTCTTCCTCGCGCCCGGTCTGGACTGCTTTTACTAGCCCACACGCCGTCGGTGACCTCCAAGACGCGCGATGCTCTCTTTGTCGGCTCGCCATTGCGCTGCCGGTGCGACGACGTGATGCAATACTGCTTGCTAGCTTTATAGTATGAAAAAGGTCTATTAGTATAAGGCGGCATAGCACACTCACCCAAGATTAGCCGACTCAAGGGGGGGGGTGGATGAACTGCAGGCTGAGCACACCCAGCCAATCCCCCCCCCCCTTCCCCAAAATAGAAGGCTGGGGAAACAAAATTTAGCTCGACCTGAGGATGCTCCATCGCAATAATGCCCCGGAAGTGACCTGCATGAAACATCTCGACAGGACTCGATAGAAGTTTCGATGCCCAGCAAAGGCAACGCATAGACCTGGGCGGGCGGACCGAAATGACCCCCCTTGCCGCCGACTGCCACACGGCCCCTGCTTGGCCATGTGGGAAAAAGGCACTCTCGAACAGGGATGATTGCGACAAGGCTGCATCCTTGTCAGCATGGGGTAGGGAAGGTGGGAAGGGGGTGAAAAGTTCTGTACCCGGTACATCTGCCTCTCCCCTTGCTTCTGGTTGGAGGGAGGGGGCGAGGGGGGGTGGGATGACATCCGCAGAAGCCTGCAGCAGCTTCTTCCATTGCTGTTCTACAGCCCTTCTGTGGAGTCTGTATTTTTACTGGGCGCACAAAATCACGACGAACTGATGGAGCTATGTTGCATCCCGCCGGCCTCAACAGGAGGCGACCTCGCCTAGACATGACAGAATCTCTTCGTTCGCTTTTCAAGCACACCGTAGGACTGTTGAACCGTGATCTGAAACCCTGATGATCACCCTCTCACAGCCCTGGAGCAAGCAAAAAATCTCGGCAGAGCAGACTACAACAACGGCTGGGAGTACTATGTAATAGTAGCAGCGGCGGCGGCGGCGGCGGCGGCAGACGCGCCGCTGATCACCTTGTCGCCAGCGGCGTCGTGCAGAGGCCACATCATCAGAGGGGAGGGGGGGTGGAGATCACCAGAGTGAGGAGCAAAAAAGGAAAACAAGCCAAAGCACGACTTGGTCGAGGGGAGGAGCCAAGCACAAACAAAGCTTCACACTACCACGCTTAGCGCAAGCCATCCTGCCCCGGCAGTCCGGCTGCCATCCCATCACGAACGCACAAGTGGCTGATCATCACCTCGCTTTGGCAGTGATGGGCGCATCGTCGCTGTTGATCAGGGACGGCAAGCAGCCTTATTTGTCCTCCTTAGCCCATTGCAGCCTAGGAAAAGGCCACCAAACCATCTTCGGCGCCCAGGTGCTGTTTTCTCTAGTAGATCGGAAGAGGGAAAAGAAGAGAACTTTCTGTGGAGGAACAGGATTGATGGCGCGTTTCAAGACGGTCCAGTCGCAGACGGCGCACACGCAATTCTCTTCTCTTACACACACACACACACAGGCTTACACACACGTGCTACACAGCAGTGCCGTCATTGCGAAGTCGGGCTGTAATCAGCTTGGACAAGATTCGACGCTGCTTAGGCCAGCGCTAGCAGAGTCAGCTTACGTAAAGCCAAGCGCCCTCCCTTAGCAGAAATGCACTACAATCTGCCGTGCACATGATAGTCATATTCCCTGTGTCCCTGTCCCCCCTACGTACACGGCGTGCAATCTTGGACGCCTTTTGTACAGCCCCCATGGCCCGCCACACACCTGTCGAAGATGAAGGGAAAAAGGGAGGAAAGAAAGGAAACGAAGAAGAGAGATATGAAAAGTGGGACCGCAACATTGACAGCATGTTTCGTGCAGGCTCCACGCATCCAGAAAAAGGTTTCGACGCGATTGATTGCGACGCCGTTGCGGCCACTACATACGGGCTGTCATCACGCTGGCCGGGCGCTGCTTGCAATCTACAATAACAAGGTGGGGCACAGCCTAGGTTCTTTCTCTGGTACCAATTACCCATGACCAAGTGCCACGGTAGCAGCGATTCGATCATGCTACGTGCAGGTGGCAGGCAGGCTGATGGTTGTCGCACAGTCTCCTCTTGCTCGACACACCACACGCTTTACTTGCCACTGTGGACGCGCCGACCAGCGACAAGGAGAGAATATTACCCCGGAGGGACCGATCTAATGTACCGTCCGCTTCATGCAGTTCGAGATGACAATAACAAACACCCCGAGCACAGGGCGGCCTCAGTCGGCAAGACAAGGCTTGAGCGAGGGGGGGGGGGCCACTCAGCCCAGTCAGAAGCTGAATTTGTTGTCTGAGGTGTGCGCTATATAAATAACGACAGGCAATAGAACACAAGAGACCCCTGGTCACTCGAGGGCCGTGAGACCCTGGCGGTGACAAGGGGACGAGAAGTTGTCAGAAAAGAAACAAAAGAGAAAAGGAGAAAAGAGAAGAGAAGACGCGAGCTGCCACAGCTGGATAGCAGTGCGCCACACCCTTCAGCCCTGACAGCCTGCGACGCCCGAGTTGTTGTGTCTTTGTTTTGGCCCGGGGCCCCTTGGCTCGCGGGATTGAGATTTTGGACCCGAGCGACGACAATTTTTCTCCCCTCGGGGTGCTGGGGGAGGGCATGCACTGGACCGGTCCAGACTCTTACTTTTCCCCAACACGCAATCCTCTTGTCAATATGTGATGTCTTTTAAAGTTCTTTTCATGATCAAGGGCCAAGACTGGCCAGAACCCATCAACTTGAGAACGACAAGCAATTCCGATGTCAATGCTGCGGCGGCCCGGTTTTTTGGATTTTTAATTCTCCTTTTTTTTTTCTTCCTTTCCCTTCTATTCCTTCTTTGTTGCTATTGTGGCGCAACCGGAGAGAGGGGGGGGGGCACGGTGGTTCTACGTTTGACCTACCGAATTGATTGAGAGGACCACCTTACTATGTATTGCTATGCTGATGCCTATGTTTATGTATACTTATGCCGCTGCGCAAAAGGCGACCAAAGATATCAAAATTCACGGCGGCACTGTGAAACTACGCGTGCGCGGATCCGCAGCACGGATGCCCCGGCCAGGTTTCTTGGTGATGTGTCTCTATGCGGTCTGTCAGGCGTGGACGAGTCGAATGTCCAATTGTTTTGGTTGATCACTGGAGCCATGACAGAATGTTCCCCGCCGGTGCTCGTCGCGGAATGAGGACGGCACCTGCGTACAGGCGGGATTGGCGATGATCTCCCCGTCTACCTCTCCCCCCCCCTCCCCGCTCCCGATCCCAGTTAAGGCATGAATGAATGAATTCACACAAGTATGAAGGGAAAACAAGAGGAAACTTGTCTCAGAAGCCCGAACATGGCAAGCTGAACTTGACCCCATCCCGGTGAACAGGCAAGGGAGACAGGCGTGCGCGCGCGTGTGTGTGTCCACCAAGAGGAACAGGCAGGTTGGGGGGGGTTGATAGGAGGGTGCTGGGCAAGATGAGAAGTGTAAGCGCTTGGGCAAGAATACACAGCCGTGTTATAAGGCTTCACCGTATTGTCGAGCTCTCTCCCGCGCGCGGATCGTGGTCATCAAATGACTCAGACTGGCGGGGGGAAATTGGGAAACGGGGCTTCCTTTGTTGTCTGTTGTGTGTGTGTCGAATCGTCAGCGTTGTTGTGCATTGGAAGGGCTTGCAAAAGCTGCAGTGGTTAGCTTTCATCGCCGTCCAAGCTTCTCTCAGGTTGACTTTCAGCCGTTGGCGCTATCTGTACAGTGTAGGTAGTAGCTGAAATCTGATACCATGTGTTAGCAGATGTGGTTAGGCTGTGGTTGCCTTGTCCCAACATATGTGTGTGCGTGCGCAAAAGAGGAGACGGGTCGAGTTGCCGTTTGGCCTTGGGGTTGCGACCGCCTGTTCCTGAGAGCAGCGCAGAAGAAAGAAGCCGACGGTGATGGGTGTGTGGGTAATGTACATCGGCCGTCAGATTTGAGCTTGGCTCCACATCAAGACCAGCAAGTACTATGTATGTACAGTACTCAAGAGCCAGAGAGAGAGAGAGAGATTGCCCAGAGACTGCAGCCGTGATATACGGTACCCAGGAAAGGGGAAGGGACGATTGTCAATCAGGCAGTGACTCTGGAGCCTCTTCCCCCTTGTGATGGGATAACTCTTTCCTCGCCAGCTGTCGGTGCCGATAGTCCGGCATCAAAGAGGTGAGAGTGGTCTTGTGGCAGTGGTAAATGTACATATTAGGGCAGCGCAGTAGGCCTTCAGCGCACCCCTCCCCCCAGACCTTCCCTTAAACCCCCCCCCAAAAACCCTTCACAGTGTCGCGCCCCACCAAGAGAGCGCGCACCAGCAAAGGGTTTCTTGAGAAGTGACACCTGTGCGGTACTACCAATTACCATGTATGGTGACATGGCCCCCCCTGGTCTGGTCATGCTGTGAAGATCTGGAGTATTGCATGGTACATTACCATGGTAGCACTATGGACACACACCGTGGTGGTTTGTTGGTGACGTCTTTGGTTGTGTCGTCACCTCTCTTGCCGGGCCACGTCAATTTCACTGACCCAATCTTTTTTTTTCCTGTCCCAGCAAGTCCACCACACACCCCTTGGCCAAGGCCGCCCTGTTGCATCTCTCTTGCCCGAGAGAATTTTCCAGACTAAGTAGTACTGTAACAATGCCGGCGAATGTGCCTCGATTAACATTTTTCTCTCCTGCGCTGGTCGCACGTGTATGCGAACCTTTTTTTTTTTTTTTTTTTTGCCCTTGCGCCTTGGCCTCCAGAGCGGAGAGAAGTGGACGGTTCCTGGGATTAGCCTGTCTCGAGGACACATTTTCAATATGGCAGTCAACAATGCAACGGGTTTGAGAAGATGAGCGGCTGGAGCTTGATCGACAAGACCTGTGGACCTGTACCAGGTACTGGACAGGGTACACCCTCACTGCGCGCAGACCAGCCCACCCCGCGCGTGCTTTTTAGCGAGGCGCTCGGTACAGTATACATGAGTCTACCTACTTTTGGCCCCTGCTCCCGCTGCCCTGCCCTGCCCTTGCCCTCTTATTTTTCTTTCCTCTTTTTTCTTTTTCTCCCCTTCTCCCAATGGCTAACCAACCCATGAAAGAGACCCATGTCACCCAGTCTCCTGACCATATTCGACCCTTTCCCCTTCGCTCACACTCGGGCTCCCCCGCCCACCCCCCCATCCCGAGCTGCAGAAAACCAAGATTGTCATCCGCCCTTGTACCGTGTACCCGTCCATGTACCCGGCTAGTCCTGTACCTGCCCCACATGCCCGCCAAACAGTCACTTGTACCCTATACGTACCGCTGCGCAAGGCCCCCCCCCCGACCCCAAAGGCCGTTCATTCAGACCTTGACCCCCCTTCCCGTACCTCTCTCTAGTACTTGCTCAGCACGACTTTTTGTAACGACTGCGAAAATCATCCAGCTATGAACCCTGTTGGGCTCTCTTTTCTCTCGACTACACGTACCCACTCTTGACCTCTTGTGTAGTGGCTCTGGTGTGCTATTCTGCGCTGCTCTTACGTCCCTCCATTGCCATGGCCTCATCCCCTGTCTCAATTTCGCGGCCATGCCCACTAGGCTAGCACCACGCACTTAAGAAAACGCCCACCACCCCCCCCTCGACCAAATGTTTCCACCACCACCACCACCATCATCAACACCACCAACACCACCACCACCACCACCACTGCTGCTGGACTGGACTGGACTGGACTGGACTACCACCACCAAGTCTCCTCTCTCCCTCACACACTATCCTCCTAGCATTGTGTTCTTGCAGACACGCATACAAGCGCACACCCTTCCCTCCCCCCCCCCATACTCAGGTTTCACTTCTACATCCTAGGCCGACCTTGAACGTGTCGCTGAGGGCAGAATCTTTACGCATCCTTCGTACCTTTCGAGACACGCCTGACGACGCTGGACGGCCCGCACGCAACCTCTTTGACCAGCCAGACCTGGACGCAGGCATCCTGACTCCAACGATAGACGGCCAGCTGTCGCTACACGCCCCGAGACGACAGCAACGTCCCGAACCTTCGAACCAAATCTCTACGCTACACATTCCAATTCAGCTGCGCAGATCTCCTGTGAAGACCTCGGCAGCCCGAGTCACCTTGCGCCGAGCCATTGCTTCGACCTTGGGTCGAACCCTTCTGGCGCCTCTGCCTTGTATCTAGGACCGTGGGGGCCAGCTCCCTCTTCAGCGCGCGCGCGCGTGCGTCTGTGCTTGTTGGTGTGCTGCTATTAGGCCTTGCGACGACTGCACGAAGAGGAAGAGGCGAGAGGCGGACATTCTCTGTGCAGGCCCAACAAGAGCTCGACGCGGCAGGGAGGCTTCTTCTCTCCAGGGTGGTAAAACAAGGGCGCATTCAACCTATAACCACCATATCTGTTGCGTGCGAGAAAGAAGCAGAAAAAAGGACGGCAAGGACCGGCCGGCATAGGCCCAGGGACCAGAGAGAGTGAAGGAAAAGAAAACAACATAAGCCAACAAAAGAAGGAGACACAAGAGGACTGCAGCTCGACGCCTGGCGTGCTTTGGTTTCTCGCCTGGCTGCAGCCATCACCTCGGGGAAACGATCGCCATCCCACCTCACGACCCTCCCAGCACGCCTGCAGCTGGCGACCCGAAGTACTTGGCTGTGGGACTCGCATATTCCCCAGCTAGCGCATGGCAGCCGAATCTGTCCACCTGCATGACGGTCTGCCACATCACCAATACGTCCGCGGCCAAGGTATCGCGACTTGCGCACAGTCAAATATCACTGGGGGCCCATCCCACTTCCTTCCTGTCCCGACTCTGGCCCACCGCGCAATTTCGCGCCTCTTCCGTGCACGGTAGCAGTACACGACCTGTACCGGTTCCTGGCTAGGACCTACACCTATCAGCACCAGTTCCTCCCCCCCCCCCCCCCCTCTTCTCTTCTAGCTCTCTTTTTCTCTCTCTCGACCTGCGGTACCCGACCTGCAGCCATCCGTGTGTATACAGACACGCACCTCTACACACACCTTGACACACACACACACACACACACACACACACACACTCCTTTCTCTCCACTATCCCCCTGGACTCGAGCCTGGTGCCGTCTATTGTGGTGTGTGCACAAAAAAAAAAAAAACAACGAACGGCTAGCCGGCTGACGACGAGGTCACTTGGTCACCTGCAGCCTCAACCCCGGAAAGGTCCCATTTTTACTTGACTCTGCAACTTCACCTCACCCACGATCCCTCCCCAAGGAAGATCAATTCTCAGATCTCTTTCCCTCTACTGTCTCACTCTTTTTTTCCCCGCATTTGATTTCCCCGAGGAGGACCAATTTTGGGGGCACCGTTACTACGACCCGAAAATGCGGCCCTTGACCAGCAGCCCGTTGATATAAATGCCAACTCTCTTCACATAAAGTCGGGGGCCCCCTTCCGTGTGCAGATTCCCCGGCTCAACCTACTCACGGAGAATATCTAAGCGGCCGATGCCTCATCCACATACGTCGATCACCATGTCGTCCGCCAACAACAACTCAACACCACAAGTCACTTCTTCTTCTTCTTCTTCCCCTGTGCTCTCACAAGGGCCCCTGCCGGCGCATTCAAATAACCCTCAGTCCCCACTGCCCCGGCGCCCGCGCCCCAGCCAGGTCCGGACGACCAATCTGGCATCTTCATCAACATCGTCAACTTCATCACCTCCATACTGCCAGACAACACCAAACGCGCCCACCTCGGCCATCACCAGCTCGTCGATGGCCTCCAGTCCTCTGCAGGCATCACCCATCACCATGTCTCCGGAGTCCGCCGTTCCCACCACCACCAACACCTCCATACAGGCCTCGCCAGATCATGCGCCTGACAGGGAATCGGGGGGGGGCTTCGGCCGTGCCCCCGCCCATGGAGCTTCCGCCTTCTATTGCCCCTCCCCACGCCAGCATCTCCAGGAAGGCCAGCACCAGCTCCCTGCCACAGAGCCTGACGAGTGAGAACTCAGCACAGAACGACTCCCACCACCAGCAGCAGCAGCAGCAACAGCAGCAGCAGCAGCAGCAGCAGCAGCAACCAAAGAGCGGCGGCCTGCTCAGGCGGTTCTCTAACAAGGTGAGGAGCGAAGGGTCGCGGCTCATCGGCAGCCGGCGTACGTCTTCAACTCACCCCGTCAGTCGTGATACCAGCGTAGGCCCAGCTGTCATGCGACGCGGGAGAAGCGATAGTAGTGTCACTGCACCACCTGATTATGCCGTCGCAGTCTGTTCCGAGAGTGATGACGAGGCTCTCAGCGCCAAAGAGCAGCAGCAGCAGCCGCAACAACAACAACAACAAATACAACAGCAGCCCTTGTATCCCGTGCCCATCGCCGAGGGGGAGCCTCTTCAGGACTTCTCGCAGACCTGTGGTGGGTCATCCGTTGCTGCTACGTCTACCATCTCTTCGGACATCCATTCTGGCCCGGTCGTCCAGCGGGTGCTGCTGCAGGGCACGCCAATAACCAAGGTCTCGGCAAAGCGGCGAAAGCGCTTGACTCTCGTGCTTGATCAGGATGCTGGCAAGATCACCTGGGACAAGAATCGACCGTCAAAGTCTGTGTACATCGATGACATCAAGGAAATTCGCGTCGCCCCAGAGGCTCGGCAATACCGCCTGGACTGCGGGGTAGCCGAGTTCGAAGAGCCCCGTTTCTTTTCTATCTTGTACGCCGTGCCAGACAGGAAGCAGAAGACAATGCATCTCATTGCCGATAATGACCAGCACTTTGAGCACTGGGTCACCACGCTGTTTGCCCTGTCGAAGCACCGCCAGGATCTCATGACGTCCCTGATGGCCTTCAACGACAGGGCCATCAAGGAATACTGGCGCAAGGAGATGGCCAGGATCTATCCCGAGAACCCTCCTATCGAGGAGGAGCTCGATTTCGCAGGCGTCGAACAAGTCTGCCGTAACCTGCACATCCACGTCTCCTCGGAGACCCTCAGGGCCAATTTTGACCGCGCCGACAGGACAGAGACCGGCAAGCTCAACTATGTCGAATTCCAGGAGTTCGTCCGCCTCATGGCACACAGGGCCGACGTCGACAAGGTGTATAACGAGGTCCGCCCGAGTCACAAGGAAGGGCTTGACTTTGAGGACTTCCTGCGCTTCCTCAAGGACATTCAAAACGAGGATGTCACTGACCGTGCGGCCAAGGAGGCCATCTTCAACCAGTTCAGCCGCAAGCTCATCTCCTCCAAGAGCAGCGGCACTGATGACGGCTCTGCAGAGAAGCCACGCATGAACCAGGCTGCCCTGACCAAGTACCTCATGTCGAACCACAACCTTCCTCTTGAGCTTGTCCCCGAGAACTGCGACCTCGACCGCCCCGTGAACGAGTACTACATCTCCAGCTCTCACAACACCTATCTCACCGGTCGTCAAATTGCCGACGTCTCCAGCATCGAGGGCTACATCTCGGCCCTGATGCGAGGCTGTCGCTGTGTCGAGGTCGACTGCTGGGATGGCCCCGACAACCAGCCCATGGTCACCCACGGAAAGACCTTGACCACGGCTATCCTGTTCCGTGAGGTCATTGTTGCCATCAACAAGTACGCCTTCGTCAAGTCACAGTACCCCCTCTGGGTATCTCTGGAGGTGCACTGCAGCCCGCCACAGCAGGAGGTCATGGCCAACATCCTGAAAGAGATCTTCGGCGACAAGCTCGTGACGGAGCAGCTCGAGGGTGCCAAGGGCCAGCTGCCCACCCCGGAGCAGCTCAAGGGCCGGATCCTCGTCAAGTGCAAGTCACCCAACCTGAACGATCCCAGGACTGCCGAAACAGGCAACACGGGCAGGCGGCGCGGCAACAGCCTGACGTCTCCCTTCTCTCGGCCCGTGGCGCCCTCGGAGGCGTCTATCCCCAACAGTCCCCTCCTGAGCCCCAACTACCCTGGCAGCCGGCGCGGTAGCAACCGCCGCGTCAACACGATCGCAGAGGGCGAGATCTCGGACGTGCAGGACGCGATGAGCAGCAGCTCCAGCGATGACAGCGGGCCAGAGAAGACTGGACGCTCCAAGCAGAGCAAGATCACCAACGTGCTTGGTGACCTGGGTGTCTACTGTCTCGGCATCAAGTTCAGGGGCTTCGACGATGCGGACTGCAAGGTCTTCAACCACATTCTGTCCTTCAAGGAGCGCACATTCCTCAACAACAGCTCGACCAAGGTCAGCAAGGATGCCCTCTTCCGCCACAACATGCGCTACCTGATGCGCGTATACCCTGGCCAGCACCGGCTCAAATCAACCAACTTTGACCCGCTGATTTATTGGAGACGCGGCGTCCAGATGGCTGCTCTGAACTGGCAGACCTTTGACCTGGGTATGCAATTCAACCAGGCCATGTTTGCGGGCGGCAAGGACGGGTCTGGCTACGTGCTGAAGCCGCGCTCCTTCAGGGAGATCCAGATGGTGTCGGAGGAGCTGGCCAGCAAGCGGGAGCGCAAGAATGTCAGCTTCACCATTGACGTCATCTCGGCTCAGCAGCTCATGCGCCCGGCCAACCTAGGCGAGCGCAGGACTGTCGACCCGTACGTCGAGGTCGAGGTGTTTCTCGCCGACGACAAGCGTGACAAGCGAGATGCCAGCGGGCAGCCGCTGCGCTGGCCTCTCAAGTCCCGCACCAAGGTTATCAGGGAGAATGGCTTCAACCCCACCTTTCAGACTCCGTTCAAGTTCGACGTCAGGACCAAATACCCCGACCTGGTCTTTGTCCGATGGTCTGTGAAGCTGTCTGACAACGGCAACTACAACGACCGGTCACCCGCAATCGCGACGTACACGGCCAAGCTGACGAGCCTGCAACAAGGATACCGCACCCTACCCCTGCTGGACCACAACGGAGACAAGTACCTGTTCTCGACACTCTTCTGCCGCATCAAGGTGGACAACATCACCAGCGTCTTCGTTGACTACGAGGCTGAGGGCGACAGCTCGAACAAGCTCAAGAGCCTGGGAAGGAGTGTCTTCAACCGCAAGGAGCAGAGCCCCAAGTCCAGCATGGACAAGGACTCGGCCGTCTTGTCGTCGCAACATCCTTCTCAGACCTCCATGTGAGGCGTGTATACGCACGTGCACATGGAGTCAACTGCTGTACTACTATTACTACTACTCCTACTACTACTTCCACTACCACCTACCACCACATTCTTGCCTTCAACTTCTCGAAAGAAAATGAGGCAGACACGATATGTTGTATTACAAACGACGGGAGCTTCTTCGTTTCTTCCATTCAACGCGCCATGAGCTTGATGCCATGAGCCCAATTCCCAAACCGACCTCGATGGCCGCTTACCCAGAATCAAGTGTTGGACTGCAAAAATGCGGGTCCTCAAAGCAGGGTGACAACAACCACGAAGGAAAAAAAACCATTAAAGGAAAAAAAAAAAAGAGCACCATGACTCAGTGACCAACAGACAAGTCCATTTTATGCAGCAGATACCCCCCCCCCCCCAATCGAGCATTCAACACCAGGCGCATAGTGGACAAGATCATCATCATCATCATCAGATATTATCATCGTCATCATCAAAGGGGTCCGGAGGAGCCTGCTCTTGGCAAAGGAACTTGCATTTCGGGCGATGTGATTTTCTTCTCTTTTTTTTTCTTTCTTCATTTCTTCTTTTCTTTCTTTTCTATTCTTCAACCACCTCTTTTTCTTCTTTTTTTCCCTTTGTCTATCAAATTCATCATGGAACTGGAGTATCACAGGGAAGGGCGAGCCGGGGAAAACAAAAGATCATATGGTGAATTGGGAAAGAGATATCCCCCCCTATGTTGCATGTCTTTTTTTTTTTTTTTAATGAAATCCTCTGGATGGGAAATGGGGAAACCAGACACAATACCTCTGCATTCGTTGGGCGTTTTTTCGTTTTTGTTCTATTTGAGATCGTTCTCTGGTCGGCATCCCTTCCATATCCTGTGATGTACCATTGATTTGGGAGTCGGCAAATGAGGCTTTCATCGCCAGCGCACAGTTACTGCTTGGGACTTGTACATGATGGAGGGTGGGGAAAAGGAAAAAGCATCAGCCGGAGGAGGCGTGGTGAAGGGGCGGGCTTGGGATCATGACTCCTATTACCTACTTGCTATCAGTCGATCGTAGTTATTGGAGGGGAGATAGGATGTAGGGACGTTCTGAGTTGTCTACCTGGCGTACTCGGGAAGAACTCCAACCCAAATGAAAACAAGGACAAATCAAATTATGACCATCGACTGGCGTCAACTCAGTCCGATTTTGTGAGCATCAGTTGTACTGATCTTGTCTTTTTGGAGAAGCCATGACACATAATATATTTGAAATGCCCCGGTTTCCTCCACCCTTTATCTTCTCCTTCGCCGTCCTCCTTGCTTTCCTCCTCCTGAAACATTGCCTATGTTACCTTGGGAGAGTGATCAACAAGTACATGTGTTGAGGATCTTCTCGGGCATGGGGTTTTTCTTACTTAGTTGCTCCTTCTATTACACCGACCCCAAGGGATCCCCCCCCCCCAGGGCTGTCACTCGCTTCTGCAGCCAAGATTTCTTTTTTTTTTTTTTTTCTTCCTTTCCTCCTTTCTTTGTCGCTGCTGACTTACAACGAATATCGGGTCGACTTTCTGCACCTGGCCTACTACGGATGCAGATTATGTACGAGGCACCCCCTCTTTCCCCCATTTCCCCAATGCTTTTTGTCCTCGCCATGTCTGGAGACTTGTTTTCTGGTGATGGTGGGTAATACATGGCCCAGAAATGCCCCGATGAGCCTCGAGGGTTCTTAGAGGAAGGGGAGGAAAAAAAAAAAAGAACTCGGGATGTATGCCACCCATCCATCATTTCCCCACCACGATGTTACACCGAGTGCCCCTCTCGGTAAAGGTCATCATTGTACAATGTGATGGCGGCGGGACTGTTTTTGCACAACGCAACCCGCGCGTGGCGCCGATTTGTTCTCTAACGCGGAGATCTGAGGGAGTTGCGGAGATAGACTGCAGTTGGCGTTTAGTGGATCACGTCCAATTGGGACAATGATCTGACTAGGCTGTAGCTTAATTGACCTTGGAAGGGAAGATCCCGCCCCTCCCCCCCTCCTCTCTCTCCACCTGTCGGGCCGGTATAATTCTTGTAGTGTGGAGTTTGGCGCTGTGTTTACTGAGGCTTTCTGTCTTGCCTTCTTTGCTACCCAGTGACCTACTTGCTCGACTTGGAAATCTCTCGAGTCACGCTTGTCGGGTAGCTGTTCATGTCGTCACCCTTCGGAGCGTGCAGATCGACCGGCTTGTAGGGAGGTAGGTCCCTTTTTTTTTTGTCGTCGCCGTCGTTATTGCTTACTTCGCAGCCATCATTAATTACTCACCGGTCAGAGGGGCATGTTGCATCCTCCCTGCGCACTATTGAGATGGTTTCCGATGCGGTGGTGTTTCGCGAGTTTGTGGTTGTAACTGCGTGACCTGCGCCACGTGAGGGGGAAGAGAGTTAGATACTTAATATTCAGCCCGTGTGGGCTTGCTTGAGGGTTGCATTGCGTTGATGAAGCGTGTCGAGCCATGTTAGGGCGATGTACAATATACTATTAACTATACATACTCAAGCTTTACACGGGCAGATGAAATGTTTTCTATAAACGGGGCATCTATCTGAATATATGCATGTATGCTCTGTGAACGATGTTCACAACGTTGACGGGTGGACACTTCATGCCCATTGCTTCGAACACATTTTGATTGTTGATCTTATCATTAACGGCTACACACAGGAAACCAAAGAACATATATGTAGAGTCTATTGGCTTACATACTTTGCAAAGCTTTTGCAAAGAGGTATTTCATCAAGTCTCGAGCGATCCCACACTCTCAACTTATTTCGCGTCTTATTCAGGATAAATTAACACATGTATATATATACGCGTGAAGTATATGTAGAGAAGTAGTATTTACTTGCCTTGGTACAATGTACGATGTACGACAGACGTATGTGGCTGAAATGGAAAGATTCTTTTCGTCCGCGATTATCGTAGCCTGCATAAGCTGAGAACACGGCTGGACCAATGGCCTCTTCTTTCTTCATAGCCGTCCACACACACGCGCACACACGAGACACGACCTCTGTATGGTGAATACGTAAGACATGGCAATCAATAACAAGCCACACACGGCACGAATCACACTATAACGTGCATGACTGGCCCCGTGATGTACGGTCGTCACCGGAGCGATAATCACGGACTGGATATTTGGCCACGAAAAACGACATTGGCGTGTTCGAAGCGGGGTTTCCTTAATTGCAGTCACACTTGATCGCGACAATTCTGCCCGAAAGGGATGCCAGGCTGGTCTCGGTTACGAAAATATAAATTGCAGAGTGGTTAGGTCCGTCTCTGGCTTCTCTTCCTTTCTCTACCTCTTTATGGACCAGGAAGGCTTGGCCAGAATCTTCAGTAAATGTGCTGTGTCAAGTGATAATCAGATCATTAGCTTCAACCCAGCAACGACAACAACAACATGAACACCTTCAACCTAGGCGGTGCTCACTTCCAGAGCGGCCTCAGTATACCGTCTCTGGACAAGGCCAAGGCAAGCAACAGCGTTGGCCTGTCTGGAGTGGGCAGCGTGTCGACCAACGTCGGCATCGACCTCTCCAAGGGCCTCAACGGCCTCACCGGCGGGGTCGAGCTGACCAAAGACAACGGCAATGTCTTCACCAGCGGCGCCTCGAGGGCGTCTCATGAAGATGTCAGCCACCAGGCCATCAGCTCCTACTTTATCGGCCCGCAGGCAGAGAATATGGCCTACTTTAGGAAGAACGTCGGCGTGCTTCTTGACCAGCTCGAGAAGGCGAGGCTGAATTATTTCCCAAAGGATGGTGTAAGCCGATGAGTTTCACATAGAATTGTTATCACTGTCAATAATATAGCCTCGTTGCTGTCGTGTTTTCTTTCCTTCTTTTTCTTCATTGAATGACATGCTGCATACTACATCTCCCACCCCAAGAGAGAAAACAAGAAACAGACATTGACCTTGTTCAAATAATTACATCAGGCCTTTATCACCAAGGAAATTCAACAGTCAGATGAATTTCAAAACCGCACTGAGGCTGTGGCCAATGCCACACAGCAGCTGGGCAAGCTGCTTGGCCAGCACTCTATTCCGTTCTGGTCGCCTAGATACCAGGGCCATATGTGCATGGATATGAGTATGCCTGCGCTCCTCGGGTACTTCACGACCATGCTCTACAACCCAAACAACGTAGCTTTGTGAGTCGGCTAGCCTCCTGAATCAAGCAGATCCTCAATTTTCGGAAGTCACACAACCTACATGCTCTGACACTGCGTCCTGTCCTGTTCAGCGAGGCATCGCCGCTCTCGACTCTCGCCGAGATTGAGGTCGGGAAGCAACTGGGTAGCATGTTTGGATACAATATCGATGCCGAGGACGACAGCAAGCCCGATCCAGAAGGGCCAGACCCTGTGAGTAACAGTCATAATCTCCCAACCCTTTTGAGCTCAGTAAAAGCTATTACAAGATGCTGACGAAGGGCTGTTCAAGTGGGGCCATGTGACCTGCGATGGGACTGTCGCCAATCTCGAGTCAATCTGGTGAGTCTAGATATCTCTGTGTAATAAATGAAGTATACACTGACCATCTTAGGGCTGGTAAGTCTTCGTATCATGAAGACTGAAGTAGTGCTCCAGACCTAATGCAGTTTGTCTATACTAATGTATTGTCTTCCAGCTCGCAATCTCAAATTCTATCCACTCTCCCTTCGTGCAGCCATGGAAGGCCCCCTCTCAGACGTCGCCAAAACATTCAAAGTCCCAATCACAGATGGAGAGGAAGATCTCCTCGTCAACCTATCCACGTGGCAGCTTCTGAACCTGCGTGCCGACAGCATTCTTGACCTTCCAGACAGGCTCAATCGCGACTATGGCATTTCTTCCAAGTATCTGGAAACCATCATGGATCAGTACGGCATCCAATCCCGCGGAAAGGACGCCCTGGAGCGCCAATTTGGTATTGAGAAGACGGGACAGTATTTCTTGTCCAACACGCGCCACTATTCCTGGCCCAAAGGAGCAGGTTCGTACCGCCGAGTTTCGTGAACTCCGTGATTACTGATTGCTGTCTGTCATTCCCACCTGCAAAGTTGTTTTGCTGACCCAGTCACAACTACCAATGAATCAGCCATTGCCGGCATTGGCTCTGAGAACATGATCGGCATCCCTGTCGACAATGGAGCTCGTCTCGATATCAAAGAGCTTCGCAGGGCGCTCGAAGAACGCCTCCAGAACAAACAGTCTGTATATGCCGTGGTGGCCATCATTGGGTCCACCGAAGAGGGCGCTGTTGATCCTCTCGACGAGATCATCGCCCTGAGAGATGAGTACCAGGAGAAGGGCCTGACTTTCCTCGTTCATGCTGATGCCGCCTGGGGAGGCTACTTTGCCTCCATGTTGCCCAAGGACTATGCTCCTGACAGCGGCCGCGTCGGCATCCTCCCTCCTGGTACTGGAGAAGGAGGTCACGCGACGGGCTTTGTGCCGGACAGTCCTCTGCGAAAGGAGACACAGGAGGTCATGTGGTGGCTGAGAAAGGCCGATTCCATTACCGTCGACCCTCACAAGGCCGGATATATACCATACCCTGCTGGTGGTCTATGCTACAGAGACGGACGGCTGCGGCACCTGCTCACGTGGAATGCCCCATATCTGTCTCAGGGTTCCACCGAGAACATCGGTGTCTATGGGGTGGAAGGAAGGTAAGTTGTGAATTTGTTATACACTCCCCCATGGTTCAGTGATGATTCGCTAAATATCGAACTATGTCTCAATTAGCAAACCTGGTGCCTCAGCCGTGTCGACTTATATGGCCAATACCTGCATTGGACTGAACGACGAGGGCTATGGTGCGCTCCTCGGAGAAGTGTCCTTCACCTGTGGTCGAGTGAGTTGAATCATTAGTCTGCATATATCTTTTTTCCCTCTTGTTCTTCTCCTCCTTTTCCTTTTTTTCTGCTTCAAATTTCAACTAACAGATTCTCTCAAAATATCAGCTCGCTGCGCAGTGGGCGGCCATGACAGACGAGTCCATGTCTTTTGTCGTCGTTCCTCTCAACCTTCTCCCGTCCGAGCTGGCAGACGGTTCGACCAAAGAATCGGTCGAGGCAGAGAAGGAATGGATCAGGAACAACATTCTCTCCTCGTCTAACCTGCAGATCGTGGAGAACAGCTCCAAGAGCCCCGGCGGCGACGACGCCATCTCGCTCATCCGCAAGCTCGGATCGGACCTGAACATCAACGCCTTTGCCTGCAACTTTCGATACAGCGACGGCAGGCTGAACACGGACCCGGCTGAGGCCAACTACTTCAACCGACGGATCGTGGATCATCTCTCAGTCAAGACGCCAGATGACGACCCGACCGAGATTCCTCTCTACCTCACGTCCACCGAGTTCACCCCGGACCTCTACGGCAATTGCCTCAGGACGTTCAAGCAGAGGCTGGGCCTGGTGCCTGATGGCCCGCAGGAATTGTTCGTGCTGAGGAATGTGGTCATGTCGCCTTTTCCGACGGAGAAGGACTTCATTGGCCACCTGGCTGGCATTTTCAAAGATGTCGCCGAGGAGGCAGTCCAGGTAAGGAACTTTCACTGAACCACACTGGTGAGTCTCTATTGCTAAAATAAATTCAAAAAGGTATCCCGTGAGAGAAACGAGACGACCGAGGCCACCCACTCGTTCATGGTGCAGGGCAAGGACCGCATCTATCTTCTCCACAAGCCCAGTTTCCATGTGGCAAACCATCGGCGCCAGACCCTCCTCGAGGTCGAGCTATCGAGCCATGCGAGGGACTGGTATGACGACGTGACGTCCCAGCATCCCAATAGCCTCTTGATATTTGAGACGCAGAAGCCTGTTGATCTCAACGCGGCCATCGCGAATAATGGAGAGTTGAGTGGGACAATCAGCCTTAGATCTGTGTAAGTCTGACATTCTCTCAGTCATGCTATGCCTTGTTCCCTGTCGATAGTCATCAAGTCATGCCACAGAATACTGACTTGACATTGTTCTCTCCCAACTCGCAGTGAGGATTCCGTCGAGCTCCCGGATGCCTCGCTCAAGATTGTCCGGCCCTGGCTGAACCGCCAGCTCAACGGCATGTATCTTGCCTCCAGCTACCCGACAGACCGGATGCCATTCTACCTCTACGGCGACTCGAGCTCTCTGAACATCGACCACGCCCTGCTCGCCTCCCCCAACACCCAGCTCTCGGCCACGGACATCAACCTCGACATGGGAGACTCATCTTCCTCCTTGTCGTTCGGAAACGGACGCCCGTACGTGTTGCTGTTTGACTCTGTCCGCGAGGAGACGATGCAGCCCTTCCCAGAATGCAACAAAACCCTCGCAGACCTGCCCAATTTCTTCTTCCGGCCCGGTCAGGAAGTCGAGGTCAGTATCTGGGAAGACCCCACTCCCGAGGACGCCAGTGGGGCCCAAGTCCTGGAGGCCTGGGAGGCACTGGGGCGCGATGATGGGCAGCAGACCGGGCTCGTAGGTCGAGGAAGGGTGACGCTGGGGCAGTCTGTCTTTGTAGACGCCGAGTTCTTGAACCATGATCCGTACAGGAAGGTGAGCAATGTTGCTGGCTGGACAGATGAGTTCAAGACCATTGGGAAGCAATTGAGCAAGTGATAAGGTGGGAAGCGGTTTTCTGAGCGAATATGTTGGGAAGAAAGTAATCCGCAAAGTTCCAAGATTATTGTGAGGAATACCTAGGTACTAGGAAATTGATCTTGTGAAGGTTGGCTCATCACACACTCATTAAGTAATTGAGTAATTAAATAATTACCCTAACTTTCTCGGGCACACAGCAGGCAGTTTCACCAGATCGATCCAGATCACGCTGATATCCCATATTAATTTGTTCCATGTCTGTATTCGTATGTCTCATCATCTCCAGCTACTAAATATTATCGACGGGCCACTTCGTATCCTCAACTCGATAGACCAACTTCTCACCACTAACCAGCTGCTCACGCATCTCCTGCATACCATCAAGCAGACCCAGCAGTCCCCCCTCGCCCACCCGCTGAGGATGAGGCGTCCACTTCCCCGCCGCCCAGAGCCTCTCAGCAACGTCCAGCCACCTGCGACCAAACTCGAACGCCTCGGGTCTGGCCTCGAATGTCTCCCCTTCAAACTTGTACATCTCACCAGACATGTCGTACCCGAGGAAGAAGATGGACTCGACATCGTCGCGGGGACAATCGAGGCCGAGCAAGTTGCAATACACGCCGCCGTCTGGCCCAAATGCCTGTGCGCAGATAGCAGCGGAGGACTCTATGTTGATCGTGTCAAGAACCTTGGTTATGCGGGAGGCTGTTGCTTGGCGAATCTTGTTTCCTACGTCTGGATCTTTCTGTAGAGAAATTCAGTAAGACGATATGAGAAGTTGGAAGACGGCGGATGCGAAGAGCCACTAGATAATAAAGGCTTTATAGAGGAATAGTGATACGTACGTAGTCAAAGACAATATCGGCTCCAAGGCCCTTCACGAGATCAAAATTCCGCGGGGAACATGTCGTTACCACCCTCCAGCCAGATCTACCCTGAGATGTCAGGACTATCAAGACTCCAACCAAGGTAACTCATTATTAGTGACGGCAATGATATGCAGCTCACAGCTTTGCAAATTGTATCGCGAGCGTTCCAGTAGCCGTGCTCCCTCCGTAGATCAGAAGGGTATTATCATCCGTGTCCATATCTGCTGCACGACGCGGCTCAGCAGCAGCATTATCCGTGTCCGGCCAAGGGAGGTTGAGAACCTTGTAGAGCGCGTAGCCAGCCGTCGCGACACCAACTCCTACTGTCGATGCTGCCTCGAAGCTGACGCCGTCGGGAATGTGCGTCTGGATGTCACCCTTGACAGCAATGTACCGGGCAAAGGCCCCTGTCTCGGGGTTTGCATCATTACCTAGGAAGACGAGCAATCAATGTTAATTAGTTGCGCTTCCGATCCGTTCACAGGGATGTTTGCCTTCGGATAGGACAACCCTCCAAAAATTGTCACGATATTCCACAATTGTGTTTCGTTGGTAACTACTAAGAACCCACCTCCGTGCCCAAACCCAGCGATGCGATCGCCCTTCTTGAAGGCTCTGGTCACACTGCTGCCCACTGCCTCGACGACACCGGCATAGTCACACCCTACCAGCGTGCCGTCATCCCCGACGGCGTCGAGGGTGGTCCAGTCCGTCGGGTTGAGGGCAACTGCTTCCGTCTTCACCAGGACGTAGTCATCCTGGAGGAGCTGTGGCATGGCTTTGGCCTCGAGGACGGCGTTGCCAGCGCCTCGCCTGATCAGACCGAAGTTTTGCTTGCTCGACATGGTAATATGCATCAATAACGGAATCCGTCCGCTGAAGGAAACTGATCTTTCTATCTCCTGGAATCCACGAGAGCCCGAGTTTTGGCGGATGTGCCATCTATTATAAAGAAGAATCGTATTGATAAATTTGTCCATCTTGATATCTGTTGGTATAGTCATTACACAATTTGTCAGCGAATGTCAACACCCCGCAGTTCATAGTATTTGTAATCTTGTAAGTAGCAGCGCAACTATTATTTTATGCTTTCAATTTGGACCGATCACTGTTCCTCTTATTATTTTTTCTTTCTTTTTTCTTCTTCTTCTTCTCCCCTTTCGGTACTCATCATTTATTTTTTGATTGCGTTAGAAGCCGAGGGGAGATCACAATATCGGAGAACTCTTCATATATCCGTATGTGTTCCGCGAATCTTGTACTCTATTTTTCAGAGGCTAAAGGCAACTAATTATGGAGTAATCACAGGGCCGTTGTGCAGGCTGACTTCTGGACCTCAATAATCATCTGTCTCTTCCGCACAACCTCTAACACCACCCACCTTCTTGTGATTCATTTTGTTTCGTGCTTTCGAGGTGGTTGTACGTCACGGCCCGGACCGGATGATTAGATCACCGCTGTGGCTACAGTATGGATATTTTGCGAACGTGTCAGGGACCAGCCTTCTCGCGGGGTTTTTCCCCCTTCCTCTTGTTTCTTTCTTGGAGGCTTCTTGGCCCCCAATGCGGCTCAGGCTCTTGGCAACGTAAAGACTGCTGCCTGAAGTATGCATAGCCTCAAGGCCCCCTCTCTCTGTCTCGCCGTTGTTAGTCTGTTCTGTCTTCACTTGTAAGCCATCCGTGTCTACATCTAGTAAGGACCAAGGACAATCAGCAACCAGTGTTGAGTCTGCGATCCTCTATCGGGACCGTCGGGGTGCGTTGAGGCCGACGTGTCTTGGGCTTAGGTCACCATCGTAGTCGGCGAGGTTTCTGGGACTATGTAAGAGACACGGAATTTTGGGCCCTTAGCTGAGCCTCTAATTTTGAAGTTTTATTGGAAGCTTTGGACTTTTGGAAAAGGGAGTTTTCAAGAATAAACACACGATTCCGGTCTCTGTAGGAAGCAGACCTCAAGAGCACCCATTCACCATCAGACCCCTGTTTTCGAGATGTGCTCCTGGTTTTCAGCTTTTTTTTTTTCTTTCTGATCCCTCCTCTACTCTCTGGCAATGTTGCAATTTATTTCTGAGGCAGTTCAAGACTGCCGTATCGTGAAGAAAATATAAAGAAAAGAAGAAGATGATGAAGGCCCTGTTGTCAACGCACACCAGCTCACCTACGTCAGCGAGCAGTCTAGAGCAGGCTCAGGATCATCGATGGCCTGAGTGGTCTTTTGAGCAGATGGCGCCATTCTTAAGCGACAGGGCCAGAGGCCGGGGTGTCTCTCAGGGCATCGTAACCAGACACAGTTCCAGCGTCAGTATAAATCGATTGGCCTAGGGAGTCTGGACTCGCGGATATCGCTCTTTGGGGGTACTATTGGCCGTGGAGGGTGCCTCGCTGATCTGCGGCAATTAGACACGTGGGAGTGAACTACCTGGATTTCGGGGACGGAGGGGGGGGGGGGGGGGGGGTGTGGTCCTTCATCCCTTGATTGTAAGACACGTGGGAGCGCTAATCAGCCATGAGATGCGATTTGCTTCTTCGGGACAGACGAACGTAAGCAGACATCTATTTTCATACAAGACCTCCCCACCAGGGGTGGGAGAGCACCATGGAATCATTAAGGCCTGATCCTGGAGAACAGTGGACTCTTGTTGCTATCTGTGGAATACCTGAGAAAGCAATAACACATGCCAGGGGCAGTCTTCCAATAAAAGGCCAGTCAAGACAGAGTGAGGCAAGATTGGCCACTTGGAAGTAGAGCTGAAGCATGTCAGTCATGATATGATTCGGATTTCTTTTCAGGTATCTTTTTCGGCAGATTATTAGGTCGCGGACGGGACCGAGGCGGTCAAGTAAAAGCCGGCACTCTGCAGTAAGTACTTTTACCAATGAAACTGGACATACTATAGGCCTAGATCAACTTCGCCTCCCCCAAGTGAATAAAAGTTCCTGCCCCCAATGGTATCGTGGGCTGGTACAGTGTAAGCCGGTCATAAGCTGAAAAGCGCTTCTTGACGTATCAGCCGGGACGAGTAATTACTTGCCCTCGCCGCGATTTGTATATCCCATACATTATTTATTCGTGTGGGGGAGGGGTAAATTGGTTGCCAGTAAATGAGATTAGACATTGGATGTAATTGGCTCACAAGTAATTACTTGTTCCCTACCGAAAACAAGGGAGAAGCGGGAGGAATTGTCTCAGGATCAGAGGTACATATGCACTGCTACACACACATCATCATACTCGTCATCCTGGCCCATGAGAGATTTGAGCTCGATGCCTGATCGAGACAAGTTTCAATCCTCGACCTAGCCAGGGTAGATACGCGATCGCCACGAGGTTGAGGAGGAAGAGGAGGAGGAGGAGCCGCCTTGTTTGTATCGCCGAACGCTCTGTTAAATATTCCACCGCCGATCCCTCAGAAAAGTAATTATTGCCTCCCCTCTCCCGACTGGAGTGAATGGTGGATATGATGCAGCACGTTTTCGAGGACTCACTGACCACAACATTGTTTGGCTGCGTCCACCCTCTTGTTTCACGATGTCTGCCATGGAGCCAGCTCCAGAGGGCATCGACATGTCGGCCGACCACACCGTTTCGTCCATCGCTGCGGTGACAATCCTGACAGTATCTGGGGTGGGTGCTGTTATCCTGCGTTTCGTGGCCCGGAGGCGGATGCCCGGTGGGTTGGCAACAGATGATTATCTCCTTCTGGCCTCGCTGGTAAGTTCTTGACCAAGAGTACCCATCTGGTTATCCTGTGGTTGCGTACAGCATGCTAAAAAATGACTGTAATATGTCTTGATCAGATCGTCTGCCTAGGCACGCTGATCTGTGCTATTCTCAGTCTACACTATGGTGCTGGACATCACATCTGGGTATTGAGCGAAGCCGAGCTGGTCAGCATATTGAAGGTTACATGGTAAGCTAGATTTATGTATATTGGTCTTGCCTATGCCTCTTTTGTGCCATAGTACGATTCTTTTCTCCACGTTCTTTATATTTACACATCGATTAACTCATGACCGTCATCATCAACAGGGCCGACACCGAGATCTATGCTACCAGCGTGGCCCTGACCAAGTTCTCTATCCTCTTCTTCTACGAGCGCCTCTTCGGCCGTGGCTTCGCCACGAGGTTCTGCATGGTCCTGGCTGTCCTGTTCTGGATCACCAACACGATACTTCTCCTGGTGGCCTGCCGGCCCATCTCGTTTTTTTGGGAGCGGTATGATAGCAGCTCGGCAACCCAGTCGGGCACCTGTCTCTCTTATGACTACTTCATGTGGATGGGCATCTGTGACACCGTCATCGACGCGTTGGTGCTTCTTCTTCCCATTCATAATGGTATGTGTTGGGACCTCGGTGTTGATGGTCACCTCTTATGGGGCTCGCCTCCAGATGTTTTATTATTCCAACAAGCTGCACTCACTAACTCGAGATAAACCTCATCAGTATACAAGATCAAGATTTCAGCGAAGAAGAAAGTGGGCATTTGTTGTATATTCATATTAGGTTTATTGTAAGCTTTTCAACCCCGATGTTTTTGACGAATTCACGAATGCACCCGACCTCCGGCCGTCATTCAGACCCAGGGGTGGATACCAACGCCCACTCCATACCACTGTGGTCGTCAATGAATGGATGCTGACATCAGTTCTTCAGTGTCTGCATCGCCGGCGCCCTACGAGGCAGAATGCTGAGCCTTTACAGCGTCTCAGACTTCACCTATGTCACGTCCTGCAGCCTAATGTACACCTGTGTCGAGCCCATGGTGGGAATCATCTGCGCATGCCTTCCCACCTACGCCATATTCTTCCGCCCCAGGGTCAAGAGGACCCAGTACTATATGGGGAGCAGTCGCACCTGGACCTATGGTAACCCCAGCGACGTGGAGAGTGGGAAAGGTGGTGATCGTCGTCGTGATGGTGGTGGTTCTGGTGGGAAGGCAAGCACGTACGGCACGGATACTCTAGTGTCCTCCAGCGGGAGGGACCAGTTCAGCAGCAAGGTTGGCACGTTTGGTACAGATACTGTAGTGTCGTCCGGCGGCGGCGGTGGTGGCGGCGGTGCTGGGACAGTGACCAGTGGCATGACTGGCACTCATGGTGTGAATACCTGGATATCCTCTGGTTCAGGCTGCCCTGAGCTTGTGCTCCCGCCGCCGTGCTCTCCGCGGGTCAGCAACGTCATGGAGCTGGACTCGCGTGCGTGGTATGGGCAGGCTTCATAGTAGACCTCTCTTGACGCAGCAGCTGAGTTGTTCAAAGCAAAAATGATTAAAAAAAAAAAAAAAAAAGAACACCATCGGACAGTCGTGACTGGGCTTGGTGATGTGCCGAAGCACGAAATGTGTAGTGAGCAAAGATGTATGTTGCTGCTCTGCGAATTCGAGGCACTGACTAGAAACACATAGATGAGTGGAATAGGGTAAATATAGAATCGTTATGATACAAGTCGACATTGACAAACACTGACTGCCATCATGCCCTGCCCGTGTGTCTTGCTGCAAATTTGCCGGTCCTTTTTGTTGGCGAGACCACGTACCCGATTCTTCTGGTCGCCGCTCCGATTTACTCCTCAGCAGAACCCTGCTGCAACGTTATAGACTGACTGGCCAAGCTGAGGTCGGATGTTTCCCTTTCGTGCCGGGCAGCTCAGAAGCTGACGTCGCCGTAGTTGTCTCCATCGTTGTTTCTGCGACCACCATCGCGTCCATAGCCTCCCCGGCTGCCACCGCCGCGGCCACGGTATCCACCGCCGCCCCGTCCATAACCGCCATTCCGGTCATAAGAGCCACCTCGGTTGCCACGATTGAACCCTCCACTACGGTCACCACCGCGGCTGTAGCCACCTCGGCCGTAGCCTTCCCGTCCGAAGTTGTCACCCTCACGGCTACCGAAGCTCGGTCGCTCGCCTCTCTCCCTTATGTGCTGCACGAACATTCTCCGTCCGCCGAGACTGCGCAGAGTGAGGTGGCAATGTCAGTTCTCCGCGAAGCAAGCGTTTCTCGTCTGTCACAATGCTCAGAGCCCAACAGGGGGCTGGTAAGGAAAGGCAGCTGAGCTTACATCGAGTCGTTCAAGCCGTCGATTGCGGCTTGGGCAACTGTTTGGCTCGTCTCTCCAGCTCTCTGGTTGTCACTGAATTTGACATAGGCAAATCCCTTGAACTCGCCACTCTCCTTGGTGATCATCCTCTAACATCCTAGTCAGCATTCAGCCCCTCTCAAACACACTCGTCCTCTCGGGCAACAGCTGATGAAGGTCAACTGTAGAGGACACACACTGTTGGGTAGTCTTACAATCTGTTCAATGTCGCCGAAAGACTGGAATTTTTCCTCCAAATCTTGTTCCAGCAGCTGAAATGAGAGATTTCTGCCATCTTGTTAGTAAAAATCCAGCTAGACAAGAGAGTCGAACTAGGGAGCAAATAAACTTACCCAACGTATATCTCGGTTGACATGAAGTTGGCTGTAGCCGTGAAATATCTGATAAAAGGTCTCAATTTTGGCGCGTTCTCCGATTAAGCGAAAGAGCAATAGGACGGGTCAAGAGGCATGACCACGAGGGTAAGCCATGAGATAGCCATCCGCTGCGAAAAGCAAGACTGAGGATTGGAGAAAGGGAGAAGAGAAAAAGAGGAAGGACTTGGGCTGAAGTATGTATGTGGTGGACAATGTTGATGTACAAAGATAGCACTACTCTACTTGGGTACATGCTGGAATGGATTGGAGCTTTGGTGGCAGGGCCGGTCATTGGGAAATGCACGAGCTGATCCAGAGGCTGCAAATTGCATCCCACAACACACATCATCCCTTGGGCATGGAGGGCATTGTTCTCTTTATCTTCGTGTTATCTGGCAAAGGCTTCAATTTACCTGGAGAATGCAGCTCCTGTAGAGACTGGCATGGGGCGGCTGGCCAAAGACCTGCCTGAGAAGGCAAGGGCACGTGAGAACATCTTGTGCTGAGCTGAATGAGTTGAATGAGATATGACCCAGTGACAACGAGAAGTGAAAGCAGCGGAGATGATACAGCTGCTGAGAGGAAGACCAAGAAAAGGAGTGTTGGTTGTTGACAATGGAAAACCTGGAGGATATGTGAACAAAAGAGGAAATTTTCACAGGACGCGAACAAGAGGAAGTCAGTGATTGATATTTCAGACCCTTGCTAGGCCAGTCTACAAGCAGACAAGACCCTGGTCTAGCCCCTGGTTGCCGCAGTCTCCAGTGGAGTGGGGCCCTGTACTGAGCTACCATAGGGCCATAGCATCAAGTAAGCAGCTTCCCGACAGCCCCGCGGTGAGCTTGGCTCTGCTCTGCTCTCACTGCTGCTGCTGCTGCTGCTGCTGCTGCTAGCAACAACACGACGACATCATCCTGGCCTGCTCAGCTAAAACCTGTTCAACGTTTCGCTCCAGAGAAACACCACCACCACACCACCACACCGTCCTACACTTTCGTCCTCCCAGTTACCAGAAACCTCTTGAAAACACCACCCTTTTCCTCCCACTTTCGGAATCCTCCCTACAAACATGGCGACCAAGGCCGACAAGATCGAGAAGATCATCGCCCGACTGCAGGCCCGCATCGGTGAGGGGCAGTACTACGAAGCCCAGCAGCAGACGCGTGTGGTGGCAGCACGGTACATCAAAGCAAAGAACTGGGACGCGGCCATCGACATCCTCTCCAACGTATCACAGTCTCTGCTCAAGGCTGGTCAGGGCGGCAGCGGCGGGGACCTCTGCGTGCTCCTTGTGGACGTGTACAAGCAGGCCGAGCTGAAGCCCGATGCCACCTCCAAGGGTAGGCTGCTAACATGTCTGCGCCTATTCGAGAGCGGCGAGCCAACAAGAAAGAAGTTTGTGGACCAGATGCTTGCGTGAGTTTCTATTTGCCTGCCCCCCCCCCCCAGAAACCCCCTCTCTCTTCTGACAAAATCTCACCCAACGTTTACTAATTCGATGCCGCCTCGCCCGCCTGGTACAGCTGGTCCTCCAAGTTCGGCGATTTCCCTGCCGGTGACCCGGACCTGCACCACGTCGCAGGTAGCATCTACGCCGAGGAACACGAGCCTTACGAGGCAGAGCGTCATCTTCTGCTTGGAACCCGCGACTCCGCCGAGGTTCTCACGCGCATGGAGTACGAGTGGTACAAGGAGGACGACAGCCACACCGCCGCAGCCTACCTCGCCCGTGCCGTCCTCCCGTACCTGCTCGTCGCCAACGTGCGCGCCGCCAACACCTCCTACCAGACATTCACGAGCCTGCTGAGTGCGGACAAGGGTGCAGGACTGGGCGTGCAGGACGTCAGCAGCGGGGCTGCGGATGTCAGGGTGTTCCCCAGCCTGCCGCTGCTGAATTTCCTGGGCATGCTGCTTCTTGCGGTGCAGAGGGGGAGCCCTGAGCTGTTCAAGCAGCTGCAGACCAAATACGCGAACCACATCGCTGAGCTGGGCTCCTGGGATGAGGCGCTGGAGATCATCGCCGAGATGTACTTTGGTATCCAGAGACCACGGCAGAGCAACCCTCTGCTGGATATGATGGGCAGCTTATTTGGTGGTGGCGGCATGGGTATGGGCGGTGGTGCTGGGGGATCTTCTAAGCCACCTGTCAGGAGGGTCGAGGCACCGGCTGCAGAGGGGCTGGACTGAAGTGGCCCATTATGAACGAAAGAAGAAGAAAAGAAAAAAAAAAAGAGAGAAGAAAAAGTAGAGAATAAAAGAGAAAGAGTACGCTACCATTCGCTACCGCTAGGGCCACCATTGCAATAAATGGCCAGAAGCGCCACACACGGCTCAACATGCTGTCGTGGCTCATTCTCCTACATTAAGCGCGGCTCGTCTTCCTCCTCGTACATCCAGTTGTCTTCCGCTAGGGCTGCCACTTTGGCGCGTAGACTTGCCCTTACTGCCTCGAGAAGTTCTGTATCGAGCTGTCAGCACGTGAAAAAGAAGAGAAAGTGACATGCGGTGCTGTCCCGAGCAGGTCGTACGCACCCTCTGGTTGAGCGGGGACATTATTCTGTTGACTCTGATGTTGTTTGACAGCATCAGCAAGCCTCTGCCTCTCCTCTACATGTACAATCACATCGCCTCTTGGTCAGCCATTGTGATCCTACGAGCCATGCATAAGAATCAACGTGGAGACTTGACAACTCACTCTCGTTCTCCTGTCTCATATCCAGCACAATCTCATCAGGATCGTCCACCACCAAGCTCGGCGGCTCGTCAAGCGCCACCTCGCCGTTGTGATCGCGCACAACAATACCATCGTCATCGTCATCCTCCACGACCATGGTCTCCCCGTCCTCATCATCATCATCACCACCGCCAGGTCCATCAACACCAACACCCAATCCTAAAGCACCGCCATGCCTACCAGGTGGGGGCCGCCGCGTGAGCTGGCTCGTAAACATCTTGCGGCGGCCCGGCGCATTGGACGGCTGCTGGCCTGGGAGCGCGGGCACATTTGGATTGCCCGGGGGCGGCAGATGAGAGGCGTGCTGCTGGGAGGTGGTAGTGGAGTAGGAGACGCTGGCGGCCGCTGAGGCATGGCGCCGGTTGAAGACGCTCTGCCGTGGGTGGCCGTAACGATCTGTCATTTCGTATGTGTCTGTGGACTGGTAGAGAATGGATTGGAGCTTTGTCAAGGAAAACGAAATTGAGGAGGTGTCAAGAAATTAGTCCGCCCATTCGATACTCGAGACGTGGTAGGGTGCTGGCAAGGTTGGCGGCCGCATGAAATCCTTAGCTGTGTGTTGTTTACCAGAGAGACGCTGGATTTGGGTGGTATGCTAATGTATTGTAAACATTGCTGCAACTGATGCATACGGCAGTTGGGCGGGGGCGGGGGAGCCCCTGCAAGCGTTAGACAGATCGTTGCTTCAGGGCACATAGAGGCACATAGGGCTGGGACAAGCCCCGCAAACCATAAGCTCGATCATTCAAAGCCAAGATCTTGCCTTCACTCAGATTTCAGCCAGAAGATCCAATCGATTACTATTGAGCCATTGCAAACACAGCACCGACATAACAGCTCTGAGATCCTATACCACTTGGGCGCTGTCACAGGTATTGATATACTGCATCAAATATGACAGGGAGTGCCTGCACGAACGGACCGAGGAGGATACGGTGCTCTCATCTCTCAAGGTACCGGTGCTGTTCAGCAGTTCTCCGCGGTACTCGGGGCTCGGATGGCCTCGAAAGAGCAAAGCCGATTTGACTGTAGCACGTCTGACTGGCATATTACGCCAGGACGGCGATGCTAACAGCATTAGACCTTGTTGCTTATTGAGAAATCACGTAATTGAGTTGATTTCTAGACCGTGGTTTGCTTGAATTGTAGGTATCAAGTAGTCTGAGTATATATATGTTGAATGTGAGACGATCAAAGACTGAGGATGCTGTACATAATTCACATGCAATGCCCAATTACAAGGGAGCAAGATCAGTGAGTAAGCTAGCCAATCAAGTAAGCAGCGCGGCGTACTGAAGCGACAGGACCGTCCTGCTATGGTACTAGGGTACTTACTTACTACGGCACATAGCCAAGGCCATGCGCAACCGTCAGCAAGCTAGCTGCAGCTAAATGGGAGTGGGGTCGACGCGGTTAATCATCACCTCTGCTCAGTCGCGACGCGTTGGACGTTTTGGGCAATCAACTCCCTCTCTCTTTCCCTATTCCCATTCACAACAAAAACTCACAAGATTGCCTTTCCCCTCAATCAACTACTTGAAGTGATTACTACAATACAATCGTGGATACTCAAATGAGATAAATCTTTGTTTCTTGACATCTGCTTCCCTGACCACAGACCCTTGGGTCAGACCTGTCGCCACCATGCCTGCTGCCACTATGGCACCCAAGAAGCGCATTCTGGGGGAAACATCCAGCGCAAGACGCAATATTGCCGCGTCTCCGGCAGCAGCAGCAGCCGCCTCTTCAAAGAAACAGAAGACGGAGCATTTCTCCTCCTCTCCCGCCCCTCGGTTCGCGAGTTCGCAGACAACCAAGGTCGCCTCCAGCCAGGTGAAGAGCAGTTTCGAGGCCGAGGTCCTCGAGAAGATCGGCCAGGAAATCTCGGATCGCAAGCAGAGTAGCACGGAGAAGGACCAGTCATGGGCGCGCCCACCTGTCCCAGTGGACTTCTCGCCCGCAACCTCTAGTCTCTGCTTCCAGCAGATCGACGCCGAGGAGGGCACGCTCCACGGTGGCAATCCTACCGTCAAGCTCTTCGGCGTGACGGAGGAGGGCAACTCCGTCATGCTTCATGTTCAGGGCTTCAAGCACTACCTCTATGTGGCAGCACCTGCTGGCTTCTCGCCGCAGGACTGCATGCCATTTCGGACCTACCTCGAAACCCAGGTCGGCCAGCACCAATCGGTTATCCACTCCGTCCACATGGTCATGCGGGAGAACATCTATGGCTTCCAGAACAATACTCAGAATCCCTTTCTCAAAATCACGGTCACGGACCCCAAATTCATCAACAGGGTCCGCACAACGATCCAGTCGTGCAATGCAAACTGGAAGGGACTTTGGAAGTCTCCTGACGGCCAAATTCTCACCTTTGATAACATCCAATATTTATTGAGGTTCATGGTGGACTGCAAGGTATGCATCATTTCCACTCCTGCCCACTAGCCCACTTGTCTCTGTCGATTAGTCTGACCGTGGTAAAGATCTTTGGCATGTCCTGGGTCGAGGCCAAAGCTGGCAAGTACAAGCTCATTCCCGACCGCGAACGGCAATCGAACTGCCAGATCGAAGCAGAATGCAGCTACCTCGACCTCATAGCCCACGAGCCGGTTGGAGAGTGGTCCAAAATAGCTCCCTTGAGAGTTATGTCGTTTGATATAGAGTGCGCCGGCCGCAAGGGCATCTTTCCCGAAGCCAACCATGACCCTGTCATCCAGATCGCAAACGTCGTCACGAGATACGGAGAGAAGAAGCCATTCATACGAAACGTCTTCTGTCTTGACACTACAAGTTCAATCGTCGCGACCCACGTCTTGGAATTTGCGAAAGAGGAGGATATGTTGATGTCATGGAGAAACTTCCTCGAACAGGTGGATCCGGACATTATCACCGGCTACAATATCTCAAACTTCGACTTTCCCTACCTTCTCGACCGTGCGAAACATCTAAAGGCCAGGGGGTTTGAATACTGGTCCAGAATTCCGTCCGTGAAATCTGTGTCTAAAGAAACAAATTTCTCCAGCAAGCAGATGGGCAACCGCGATACAAAGGCAACGAATACCAATGGTCGCCTTCAGCTGGATCTTCTCCAGCTGATCCAGCGTGATCATAACCTTCGAAGCTACACCCTGAACTCGGTGTCCTCCCACTTCCTCGGGGAGCAGAAGGAGGATGTACATCACACCATGATCACAGAGCTGTTCAACGGCACGCCAGAATCCCGCCGGCGTCTCGCCATATACTGCCTCAAGGATGCGTACTTGCCGCTGAGGTTGATGGAGAAGCTATCATGTCTCGAGAACTACACCGAGATGGCAAGAGTCACGGGCGTGCCTTTCAATTTCCTACTCTCTCGCGGCCAGCAGGTCAAGTTCATAAGTCAGCTGTTTCGAAAAGCGCTGGAGCAGAAGCTCGTCATTCCCGACATCAAGAACGAAGGCGGCGATGACCAGTATGAGGGAGCCACTGTCATTGAGCCGACTCGTGGGTACTACGATGTACCAATCGCGACTCTTGATTTTGCCTCTCTGTATCCCAGCATCATGCAGGCACACAACTTGTGCTACACGACGCTCGTCTCCAAGAAAGCTGTCGAGGCATTCAAGCTTCAGAAGGATGTGGACTACATCGTGACGCCGAACGGAGACATGTTTGTGACTGCGAAGCAGAGGAAAGGTCTCTTGGCCCAGATTCTGGAGGAATTGCTCAGCGCAAGAAAGCAAGCCAAGAGAGAGATGGGCGCAGAGACTGATCCCTTCAAGAAGGCTGTGCTGAACGGTCGTCAGCTGGCCTTGAAGATCAGCGCCAACTCCGTCTACGGCCTCACTGGTGCCAGTAATGGAAAGCTCCCCTGTCTGGAGATTGCCAGCAGCACCACGAGTTTCGGTCGTCAGATGATTGAGAAGACCAAGAACGAGGTGGAGGCTCGATATAACATCGCCAACGGCTACTCGCATGATGCACAGGTCATCTATGGTGACACTGATTCGGTCATGGTAAAATTCGGCACGACAGAGCTCGCCGAAGCCATGAAGCTGGGCGAAGAGGCGGCAAATTACGTGTCGTCCAAGTTTGTGAAGCCCATCAAGCTTGAGTTCGAGAAGGTCTACTACCCGTACTTGCTGATCAACAAGAAGCGTTATGCTGGGTTGTACTATACAAGGCCAGAAAAGTACGACAAGATGGACACCAAGGGTATCGAGACTGTCCGGCGTGACAATTGTCTCCTGGTTCAGACCGTCATCGAGAAGGTGCTTAGGATGATCCTGATCGATCGCGATGTCCCAGGAGCCCAAGAGTAAGTCGTCCTACCTCGGGCTCACACTGTTACTGTAGCCTTACTGACTGTCAACCCACTGCGTCTAGATACGTCAAGGACACCATCTCAGAGCTGCTGCAGAACAAGGTGGATATGTCGAAGCTGGTGATTACAAAAGCCCTCACCAAGGATGACTACACGGCGAAACAGGCTCACGTCGAGCTGGCTCAGCGGATGAGGAAGCGTGACCCAGGCTCGGCTCCTGGTCTGGGCGATCGTGTGGCGTACGTGATGGTCAAGGGCGCAGCAGGGTCCAAGAACTTTGAGAATTCCGAGGACCCCATCTACGTGCTTGAGCACAATGTCCCCATCGACACCAAGTACTATCTGGAGAACCAGCTGGCCAAGCCCCTAGGCCGTATCTTCGAGCCTATTCTGGGCGAGACAAAAGCCAAGTCGCTCTTGGCCGGGGCGCACACTCGGTCGATTGCGATGGCAGCGCCTACAACCGGCGGGCTGATGAAGTTTGCCAAGAAGACGCAGACATGCATGGGGTGCAAGAAGCCGCTCACCGGCAAGGAGGAGTCCCAGGGCGCGGTATGTTCCAATGATGCGCCGCGCGTGGGAGAGCTGTACAAGAAGACGCTGGACAAGGTATCAGACCTGGAGGTACGGTTTGGGCGGCTTTGGACGCAGTGTCAGCGGTGCCAAGGCAGCATGCACTGCGAGGTGATCTGCAGCAGCAAGGACTGCCCCATCTTCTATATGAGGATGAAGGCAAAGAAGGACCTAGAGGATGCGAACAAGGAGCTGCAAAGGTTTGATCATGACCAGGCTGCGATCTGGTGATCGATGTGGGCGGTCAAGGCGCTTGGATTATGACACTCATCACGGGAGGAGAGAGATAGAGAGAGCATTGTTTATTTACTCAATTGGCGTTTGGCGAGCTCAGGATGGCACTTCGGCGTTCGGGCAGGTCCGAGCTACCCATAGCAGCACAATCGAGGATATCCCCTACTCTGAAGTCTTGGTGGTAATCTCTTGGAACGGGCAATGCCGACGGAGACCAGAAGTGAAACATACACAGTAAGTCGTCAGCCTATTCGAACTTCCAAGTGGTTCGTCCCACGGGCCGCTTTCGCAGGTGGAACGAAACCGTAACTCCTGGGTGCAATGTCGATTTCCGAGCTGGAGATGGCCGGATCCGACCTCGCCCAGGCAGTAAGTGCCGTTACATGGTACAGTCTTCTTAGCGGGCAGGCGGGGTGCACGGCGGCTGAGGAATGCTACTGTTTTTTGCTACGGAGGGGTTTTGCCGTATACCTTTGGAGAAGCTGCTCATAGCATGAACCTCGTAGCTTTAGTGTGCCCTTGGGCCACGCACAGTGGGGGCGGTTTTTTCCGGTTTTTTTTTTTTTTTTTTCCCCCCCCTTTTTTCCTACTTTCTCTACCCCGGATTCAGGATGAATATTCCACCCAGCGGCATCGGCACCACATCCTTTTGGCAGCCTGCTCTCACGTTCATGGGGTCATGATGGGTTGCACAGGAAAAATGTAATTGGTCATGCAGCTAGGGTACTGGCTGGAATGATCTCTGCATCTTTGCCCCTCGGTCCTGCAGGTGCATGCATGGTGTGTGCGTGCGTGTGCCTGAAGGCGATCAGGGCAGTCAAAAATCTGCACCCAGTACAGTAATTATGTAGACAAACATGTGCTGCATCCCTCCCAACCAGAGCCACATGCATCTCGCGTCTCCGTTCTCGCAACTCCAGGGTCCTGGTCCCACAATGATGCCCACCCACCTTCCTCCCACGACCACTAGAGGTCCGCGGAAATAGTTCGCGGAGCCTTTCTGGGGAGGGGCTTTGAAATGTTGATCATGCCAGGACCTTGGACCTGTAAGGAAAAACGATGGCGTAAAACACTTCCAATTTCTACAGCTAAACTTATACCAAAGGCTCGACGGGCGACCAATCAGGGGCCAGCGATAAGAATGTTGCTCTTCGTTCAGGGGTTTGCTGTTCTCACAGCATGTTACATCCTTACTGCCGTAGACCTTACACTGCCCTCGAGGCTACGGCTAATCAACATGACCTTGAGCCTGGCTCTTTCCTCTCCCACACACACACACACACAGAGCAGGATCGATGTCATGCAACCGCGGTTCTCACAGTGGTGGCAGCACTTGAAGTCCTATCATCGGTAGGATGATGCAAAGTCCATGTTTTTTGTTTTTTTTTTTTCAGCTCCTCAACCAAAAGGTACCTACCATCGGAACCGGTACATCAGGTTCTTAGCCACCTTTTCCCGGAATGCAATGCGATGCGATGCAATACCTTGAACATTATTGGCATTTCTGGACAAGGGACGTCTCCAGCAGTCGCTTCTTCTTATGCGTGCGGATTGAAAATGCAACGTAGGCAGGCTGTTTGGAGTGTCGAAGCCTCGCGCCCGCCGCAATCGGCCTTGGTTTTATTTCCGCAATAGGGAAACAGCTCCCCCCCTGTCCAGTCCACCCTTCCTTAATTTTTACTGGGTCCCCTTCCTCTCAACGCACTTCTGCTTGCGATGACGGCGCCTGCCTCGAGGCGCATGGCAAAAAAAATACCCCCACCACCACAACGCGCAAAGTGGGAAGGGTTATTCTGATGACATGAATTGGCCTCGTCATATCAGATCCGGCGAGGCTGTATGGCTGGCTCGAGATACAAACCTGGCCTCCTACATCGCTGCTCGGGTGGCGCTTGACCATTTGGATTCAGCACGTAGATTCCTGGGAGCGTCGCTCTTGCCTTATAAATATGTCTTGCTACTTCCCCCTCCCACCTCTACCTCCTCCTCAGAGACGCTCTTTCCCTCCTGTAGTCTGCACTAACTGTTCTGCATCGCAACTATTTCCCCTCTGTCTGTCTTTGTCTTCCTCGTGATCGAGAAAAGACCACCAAGTAATTTTGTCTTGTCCAGACGTGACGACAACACTCCATCCCTCTTCTTCCTACCCAGACAGTTTCACCTCCTTCCTCCTCATCCAACATGGCCAACCTTCCCTCTGAGCCTGAGTTCGAGCAGGCCTACAACGAGCTTGCCTCCACCCTCGAGGACAGCACCCTCTTCAAGAAGAACCCCGAGTACCGCAAGGCGCTCCAGATTGTCTCCATCCCAGAGCGCGTCATCCAGTTCCGCGTCGTCTGGGAGAACGACAAGGGCGAGGTCCAGGTCAACAGGGGCTTCCGTGTCCAGTTCAATTCGGCCCTGGGTCCCTACAAGGGCGGCCTGCGCCTGCACCCCTCGGTGAACCTGTCCATCCTGAAGTTCCTGGGCTTCGAGCAGATCTTCAAGAATGCCCTGACTGGCTGTGAGCACTACCTCCCACTTGGCTGTACTTGCCTTATTCGAGAAATTTCTTGAGCTAGTATGCTGACGATGGTTGTCTTATAGTGATGATGGGTGGCGGCAAGGGTGGTTCCGACTTCGACCCCAAGGGCAAGTCTGACAGCGAGATTCGTCGGTTCTGCGTCTCCTTCATGCGCGAGCTGCAGCGCCACATTGGTGCCGACACCGATGTCCCTGCTGGAGACATTGGCACCGGAGCCCGCGAGATCGGCTACATGTTTGGCTGCTACCGCAAGGAGAAGAACAAGTTCGAGGGTGTCCTGACCGGCAAGGGTCTGACCTGGGGTGGCAGCTTGATCCGACCTGGTAAGTGGAGACTCATCTGTGGAAAAAGGAAAAAAAATATTGGCTATCCCAAAACATGCGCGCTGACTTTAAATGCTCTGCAGAGGCCACTGGCTACGGTCTTGTCTACTATGTCGGCCACATGCTGGAGTACGCCGGCGCTGGCGGCTGGAGCGGCAAGCGCGTGGCCATCTCCGGATCCGGCAACGTCGCCCAGTACGCCGCGCTCAAGTGCATTGAGCTCGGCGCCCAAGTCGTCTCGCTCTCCGACTCCAAGGGCACCCTCCTGTCGACTTCCGATGCGGGCTTCGTGCCCGAGGAGATTGATGCCATCGCGTCGCTCAAGCTCAAGCACGGCACCCTGACCGACTTCATCGCCGCCTCTCAGGACGGCGCCGCCAAGTACAAGTACCTTGAGGGTGCCCGCCCCTGGACCCACGTTGGCAAGGTTGACGTGGCTCTTCCCTGCGCGACACAGAACGAGGTCAGCCCCGAGGAGGCCAAGGCGCTCGTCGAGGCCGGCTGCAAGTTCATCGCCGAGGGTTCCAACATGGGTTGCACCCAGGAGGCCATCCACGTCTTCGAAGAGACCCGCCGGACCAAGGGTGCCGCCGGTGTCTGGTACGGACCGGGCAAGGCCGCCAACTGCGGTGGTGTGGCTGTGTCTGGCCTGGAGATGGCGCAGAACAGCCAGCGCCTCAGCTGGACCCGCGAGGAGGTCGACTCCAAGCTGGCCGGCATCATGAAGAGCGCCTTCGAGAACGGCCTGAACACCGCCAAGGCATACGTCGAGTCCAAGGACGGCGAGCTGCCCTCGCTGGTGGCTGGCAGCAACATTGCCGGCTTCGTCAAGGTCGCTGAGGCCATGAAGGACCAGGGCGACTGGTGGTAAACAACAGTATTGTCCGAATCTGTTGTTGGCTTCCACATGTTGGAGCGGCCTGTTGATATTTGACCAAAAAGAAAAATGGTGGCAAGCCGGTAGTGTCTCGATATGTTGTTACGTTTTCTCGCAGGGGGTTTCTTCTTTCTTCAACAAATGGGTTTTATGTTTTGTCATGGGGGCGTTTATATCATATAGCGATAACACAAAATACCAATTCACGTCTTCTCACGAAAATGTTCTGTCTTTCACTTGGAATTATTTAACGTTGTCGGCGTGCATTTTCTCGTGTTGTCCACAACCGCGCACATGCAGATATATCATGGATCCCATCACTGCTGTCCAAAGTAATACGATCAGCACTAAATGATGGAATCGCATGGGATATTACTCATTACCCGGTGCATCGTCTTTCAGGCGGCCCAAAGTGCTCTAGGCCATGCCACGTCCTCACCTCGTTTGATCGACCGGATGTTACGAGCAAGGGTCAGCTCTCAGTGCGAGCATGTCGTCGATCCCGGCGTGTCACTTGTATGCATGTCAGTCACCCCGTCTGTCTGGGACACATGGGGCAAAGACCCTGTCGTGGAACGCAGCGTCCTATCACTGTCACTGTCGAATAAGAGATCGAGAGACAGGGTGGAGATTCCTTATCCGAGTTCATGAAGGATGTTGTAATTTTTATTTTGATTTCTTCAACTCAGTGGTAGTTAGTTGAATGGCCTAGGCCACCAGCCTAGATAACTAGTCTAAGAATAAAAAGAAAAAGAAAAAGAACAGCAACAAAAAGGGGGGAAACAAGGCTTTGAGGCTTGTGGTATCTTTTTGGAAAGGCGGTCCCAGCACTTTCGAAATATAAAATAATCCCTGTCTCGTTTCCAGCCGTGATGGTCATTAAAGCAGGTCAAAGACAAAAGACGCCGTAATAATGAGTCTTCCCTTTGTGGAAGAGAAAGGCTCAGTGTGAAAGAAAGGAATAGTTATATATAAATGGTTTTTGTTTTCTTTTTCCTTTTTCCTTCTTTTCTTCTTGACTTGTCATCCTATTGATGCCCATGCCGTCTCTGCTGATGCAAGGGAGGGGAAGAGGCCTCAAGTAGGTGAACAATGGAAATTAGATCATAGGGATGGACTCCTGCCCAGTTCCCAGTATGACATTTGTGTTGTTTTTTTTTTTTTTCCTCGCAGAGAAAAGAAGAGGGAAGGGAGGTGGGGGAAAAGAGAAAGAGGTGTTGGAGGATGGGGTTAACCATGCCGTCTCCCTTCCCTCTCGGCTTCATCCCTTCATCCACTTCAAGAGACCTGGAGCACCATGGGCCCAGCGACGATAATGTCATCCGAGATCTTGCCGGTGGCGGGGGTGGAGCTGACAAGGTTGAGGTAGACGACACCAGTCAGGTCCTGGGGCACGGTGCAGGCGCCGTTGGAGAAGGCAGTGAAGACAGAGCCGGTGGGGAAGCCGCCTGCGCTGAAGGCACAGGCGGTAGCCTGGGCGGAGGCGTCGCTCTGCAGCTGGAGCTGCTGGTCGGCAACGATCTGCTGGTTGGCGTCGGTCATGGAGACGGTGGGGAAGGCGGTGAGGACGAGGTTGCTGCCCTGGGGGCAGGAGCTGATGAAGGGGGCGGCGAGGGAGAAGACCTGCTTGGGGCTGAGGGGCGTGTCGAAAAAGTCCGGGGCCGAGGCGATGCCCGAGACGGTGCGGATGAAGGACTGGTGGCGGGCCTCGATGCTGAAGATGGAGGCGGCCGCGCCCAGGACGACCGGGTCCGACACGATGGGCGCCGCGCCCAGGTACGCCGACACGCCGACCTGCTCCAGCACGGCGGCCGTCTGCACCATGGCCTGCGCCGAGGCAAAGGCCCCGCCAAAGTCGTACTGGCACGGCACGACGGGCTGGATGCCCATCTGGGCCAGGGTGCTCTGGATGATCTCGACGTGCGCCGCCTCGGACTGCCCGATCGTCACCAGGCTGTCCACCTCGGTCTGCGTCAGGCCCAGGTCCAGGAACTGCTGGGCGGGGATGGCCGCGAAGCCCTGCTGGTAGAAGGCCGTCTCAAGGTTCTCGAGGGTGAGGGCGCTGAGGTAGAGCGTGTCAGCCTTGAGAGGTTCGAGAATGGTATGGTAACATGGGCTTCTATATGTCGTATACTTACAATTGCAACACGTCGAAATCGTTGATGCCCAGGGCCTGTTCAGCCGCGCTCTGTCGCCTCATGACATCGTATATCTTCTGCTGGCGGGCGGTCAACCTGGGCGCAGCTGGTAATGCTGATGCAAAAGCAGCCAGACCAGCCACAAGGGCACCCTTTAATGTCATGCCAGCCATTTTTCTGGTGTGTGTTGTTTGTTGAGATTAAAACTTGTTTTATATAGCAAGAAAACAAGAAACTCGTTGAGCGAACCGGCGACTCGTAGGTAAATTGGAAGAAAACAAATGAATGAATGTGAGAATATCTTTGTTGATGTGGATGGGGGGGGAGGAGAAGTCGGCCTGCCGTTGCGTGTGATTAAAATTGTTTTAAGGAAAGTCAACCATGAAAAGACAGACAAGAGGCAAGCCTTGAGGGAAGAGTAGGAGAGGAGAAAAGAGAAGGAGAGTCTCGCTTGAATTTTCCCGAGCCAGCACCAGCGCCTCGCTTTGTATTAAACAAGAATAAGCATGACAAGAGAGACAGAGATACGGAGACAGGACAGAGCGAGCGAGTGATGAACCGGAAACACCACCGGCTTGAACATGATCAAACCTCCATGTTCCTGATCGACCTCAGGGGTGGACGACGCCAAGGCACGGAAGAGAGTCGGAGGTAGAGGATGAGGTCCTCACGGAAACTCTGCCAGCCGTGGCTCCGGTGGACATAATACAGGAGTGCCAAGCACGCTTGGGTGTGGAAAAAGCTTTAGGATATATCCACTACCCATATGCTTGAGCGCAGGCCCTTGTCTGTGTGTGTGTGTGCGCGTGTTCACTGTTCATCCTTGGTAGGAGGCAGATCAGATGGCAGGTCGACAAGGATCGAAGTCTGGAGGAAAGGAAGAGCTACGAGCCGATGTCTGTGTTTCGTTTTCCTAGTCGTCATCCTGGATGAGGAGAGGCGAAATCTCCCTTTGCCTCTGCCTCCCGAGGGGTGCGACTAGAGCAGGAATTTTTCTGGTACTAGACATGACCAAGTGCTATATACCTACACACACATACATACACATAGCAATCAAGTTAAAGAAAGTCGGGAACAGGAAAAAGAGGATGAGGGAAGTCGTCCCGCTCGCAAAGGAGTCTACACCACACAAGTGTGGTGTAACCCAGCGAGGGGATCTGAAAACAAAAAATGCTACTATGGTGAAGTGTGATCCTGTTCACATCTCACACACATCGATATGTCATGGGTTTGGTGGCTGATTGGTCGCTGTGGATGAAGATGAAGTAATGAAACAGTGTGGCCACTTAAGCGAGCGGCCAGGTCCCGAGGTCGTGAACTCGGCCGCATCGGAGCATTGGAGGGGAAAAAGACAAACGATGCCGCTGCGCTGCGATCCTTTCTACTTGAGATAATACTTACTTGATCACCATTCATGCTATTACACCCATCTTGCACCTCCCTGAAAGCCATTCTGCCTCATACAAAGAAGGAGAGGAACCCCTTCCCGAGGAGTGGGAGGAGGATGATCGACGCGAGGATCCCAGGGACTCCGTGACACGCGCCCCTACCTCACCACGTCTCAACTACGTTTCGAAGAGGACAGCCTACCGCGGCCACATGTCCATCCGCCCTCTTCCCTTTCAAGTTTAATCCACAGCATCCCAAATCTCATCTCTTGTGGATCTCAATCCCTCGCTCGCGTACCTTGTCATCTAGCAACTTTATCTGGTAGCCAAAAGCAAAGTCAATCTGCTCTTCCCCTCTAGAACCCCTCGTCCTGTGGGCTGCTGCACTCCTCCCTCCCCTGAGCCAGAACAGTATCCTCACCCATGAAAAACGTCTTGGCCCGAGGATGGTCCCTGCAAGTCCACGCATGTCATAAACCGGAGGAGAGAAAAAAAAGAGTCACAGGTGTCTATGTGTCTATTATGTGACCCAGATCCAACTCTTCACCTCGTCTGATGTTGGATCGCACAAACCAATGCTTACTCTTTGTCCATCCCATGCTGTTCCCAACTTACAAAACCACCAAGGCTGAATCCCTCATCCGCCCTTTAAATAACATACGTATCGGACCACGTGGATACCAAATCATCCAGTTGCTCAACATGATCATGACCATCTACAATGAGCCAAGCACACATTTCAGACCATAAGGTGCGTCGAGACCAACCGGTAAAATGCTGGATTCTAGCATCGTTGCGGCTAATCTATGCTTTCGTCCCTCTCTAAACAAACAATTTCCGGTATCGACCTAAGCTGAATGAGAATATCACGCTGGTTGCTTGCCTCTCCTTTCAAAAATGTTTCTGCTCATCCATCCGCCTCTTGGTCACAGTCTGCCATCACTTGTTAATAACCCGCCCGCCGAAAATGTTGCTCCCGGGCTGAACCCTCTCGTCCTGCCTCTCGCCTCCTCCTCCTCTCACGCTCTCTACGGCCAATCACCCGGCTTCCATCATCCGCTATCCCAGCCATGTTCAATTGTGCTGCCGCCGTCTTCTACGTGATATTTCTGGGAACCCCTAGGTATGCAATATCTCCCACGTCTGCCAATTGCACTACGGTAAATGTCGGACCTAAAGAGCATAGGGGTTGAGGGAGCGAATGGTCAGGCATCTGCAGATGTCGTTAGCGCGTTGTCTCCTCGTCGTCGTCGTCTTGGCACACAAGGAGTCTAGAACTTACGGCGGGCTCTTGCTGAGGTCCGTCTTCAGGATGATTGGCACCCGTGTCATCTCTGTGACGTCTTGGATGTATTCACCACCTTCCTCTCGCAGCTTGAAGAGGCTCAGATACTTCTCCTTGTTTGTCAGGCGATCCTCTGGGGATTCAACCTGCGGAACCTTGGAGTCGGACTTGGTGCGATGCAACACGCCAGCTGCATTGTAGGACCGCGTAGGTGAGCCTGGCACGCTCTGGGTCGGGCGCTCGGCGAGCGAGGCCCCCGCCATGGCCTCTGTGATATCTGAGCCGTTGTCATCGTCGTCATCAAAGAGTGCATCGACGTCGTTGGTCGAGATGGTGTTGGTCTCGGTCTGCTTGCGAGCTGCTTCTTCGCGCTCCTTCCTTGCCCTCTCTGCTTCCTCGGCCTGCTTCGCCGCCGCCATGGCGTTCGACATGCGGACCGAGGTGGCGGCCTTGGGCCGTTCGTCCTCCGGCACATAGGCGGAGCTGGGGACACCCTTCTCCCAGTACAGCTCGAGGACCCTCTTCTCCTTCCTGAACTCTGCCTTCTTGAGAGGCAGCTGGTCGCAGTGGACGCGCTTCTCAAAGCCCCACTCGGGGATCAAAACGTCAAAGGCCGACTCGTAGACGCAGAGCACAATGCCTTCGCTGATGAGATCGCCGTTCGCCTCCTGTCGCGCCTTGTCCATCGTGCGGCAGGCTTCAATGTGGATGCTCTGCTCCTGAGCATTCTGGGCTGACTCCTTCTTGGTGTTGCAGCTCTCGACCGTCTTGACAAGGTTCTCGATATCCTCGTTGTACTCGATCTTGCCCTCTGACAGGGCGGCCTCGAGCTGCCGGTGGACCAAAATGTCTGCATAGCGCCGAGTCGGGCTGGTGAAGTGGGTGTACAGAGGCAGGTTGAGGGCGTAATGAGGCCACAGCTGCTTGGCGGTCTTGCCAGCAATGTAGTACTTGGCATGCTGCATAGACTTGAGCACCAAGGTCTCCATGCCCTTCCTGATATCCGTATCTTCGACTTTGAACAGGCTGTTTTGCAGTGCACCGCTGCTGGAGCTGTCGATCTCGTAGCCGAGCGCATTCATGCGATCAACAAAGGTCTGCAGCCTGCGGGGGTTGGGAGCGGCCTGTCTTCGGAGGAGGGCCTTCTCGGGAATGCCCTCGGCGATACGCTGCGCCACGTATGTGTTGGCCTTGTGCATGAGCTCCTCCACGAGCTCCATTGCAGAGGTCGAATCAAAGAGATTGTTCTTGATAGGAATGTTCTCATCGTCGAGCTGGTGGAGCAGCCGAAGGGGCGCGATGGGTTCACCACCAGCACCCAGCCGGTACTCTCGGAACTTCTGGGCGACCATCTGCATCTTGTCAGCGTCCGTAAACATCAAAGTAGCCCGGTCTTGCGCCTGCTGTACTTACATAAAGAATCTGCAGATCCGTGGACTCCACGGCCGTGTGGCTAAAATCAGGCTGTCTTGACAGAGCAGCGTCAATCTCAGAAACGGTGACCTTGCCCCCGCTCTTGATGATACTCTTGCCGACCCAGGCGCCATCCTCAGCGACGGCTCCAGTGTGTGAGTTGACAGAGAACACAACACTGACGGTGAGACGCTCCTCGCCTGGCGTCAGGGAACAGACCTCCGCGAAGAGCTTGGGCGGAAGCATGGCGCAGGTCCTGTTGACCAGGTGCACGGCAGTCCCGCGCTTTTTGGCCTCACGATCCACGAGAGAGTTGGGCTTGACGAAATGAGTGACGTCTGGAACGTGGATGCCGACCTCGAGGTTTCCATCATCAAGTCTCTTGACGTGCACAGCATTGCTGAGCTCAGCTGAGCCGTCCATGTCGAGAGTGAACGTCTTGTCGGCCCGGAAGTCACGGCGCTCACTGATGGCAGCCTCATCCTCCTTGGCGAGGGACCAGTCCTGGAGACCCACGCTGCGAAGGACAGCCTCGGAGAATTCGTCAGAGGAGAAGTTGTTGTCGCGCAGGAGAGCGTCGGTCTCAACCTTCAAGTCGCCCATCCTGCCGAGCTGCTCGACCAAGGTGCCGAAGGGGTGAAGCGAGGTGATGGGCCACCGCTTGATGCATGCAACGAAGATACGATCCGCATAATCTTGATGCTTCTCGACAAAGTCCCGGGGAGCTTGCTCCGTGGGGATGGCGATCAGAGGCACACGCTTGTCGGTTGGCTTGAACCAGACAATCTTGGGCTTCTCCTGCTGGCGATTGTCGTGCTGACGGCCGCCATCTCTGGCAGCCCGTTCAGCCTCCTGCTTCTCCTTGGTCGCCTGGCTGCTAGGACGGAGCAGACCGAGCGTACCGGAGAACATCTGCCCGGCCACACGCTCGATGACGGCAACGACGTGACCAGCGTACAGAGGTTTCTGTTCGTCGTTGATCTCCTCTTCCTCCACCAAGAGGAGGCTCTGGCCCTCGACCTCGACATCATCGTTCTTCTTCTGCGTAGGGCGCTGCCGCAGACTACCACGCCTGCGGATTCCTCCGTCGGCAGCACTGTTGTCATCGTTGTTCTGATTGCTCTGGCTGCCGGCGTTGGTAGAGCCCGAACGAGTGTCGGTGATATCCTTGCGCTTCTTCTTCTCCTCTTTCTCACGCTTCTGCGACCAGACCTCGTCGACGTCGAGAAGTTCAATAGCGACAAGGTCACCCTCTAGGGCGCGGTTGCGGTCCTTGCTACCGCAAATGAAGATGTCAGCATCGAGGAGACCATCTTGAGTGGAAACGTAAGCATCGCTGCGGTTCTTCTTGTTCACACGTAGAACGCCGGAAACGAGCTGCCCCTCACCCAGCAGGGCGGGCAGCGTCGCCTGCGGGAGGTAAGGAGTGAAGAGCGTCTTGCGCTGCTGCTGTTGCGGCTGTTGTTGAAGCTGGCCGGAATGCTGGCTCGCCTGCAGACCCATGAAGTTCTGCCCGCTCATCTGTGCCGCCTGGAGGGCTTGAAGCTGGGCGAGTTGGGCGTTGAGCTGCTGTCCATTATACACACCAGGCATCATCATCTGGTTGGGCATCTGCACCAGTTGGGGCTGTCCGGGGTACTGGAAAGCGCCGATGGAGCTTACGGACTGGCTCACGGAGCCACGCGAGCGGTGGCCCGGCTGAAAGCCTGCCCCCTGGGTTTGGGCGGCCTGGTCCTGAGGCTGCTGCGCCTGCGGAGTGCGCCAGTTGGAGTCGAAGTTACGAGACGATGAACGATTGTGTCCAGACCCGCGGCGCGGGAAGTCTCCCGTGGACTCGACGGACAGATGAGTGCCACCGCGGCCGCCGGCGCCGCCACCTCCACGACTGTTGGCGCCCACGGCCATGCTCTGGCTCCGACCGTGTCCACCACGACCTGTGCGCACAGGCGGAGGAAGCTGGGAATCGACTGAGGTGGCCAGGGGGGACTTGGACTCCTCGTCGGGGGCGGGCGCTGCTGGAAACTGAAAGCCGGATGTCGTGCGCTTCTGCTGGGCAAGCTCAGCAGCTTTCTTGGCGTCAGCGAGGGCGAGCGAGTGGCGCCTCTGGTGTCCGCCTCCGGAAGCGCCACCGCCGCGCCCACCTCTTGAGCCACCGGCATTCTCGCGGCCCTGTGGCTGTTGGGGCAGCTCGAAGTTGCCGAACGCAGTGCCGGCAGTGCCGGAGGAAGGAGCGGGAGGCGGTCCTACGCCCATGTTTGGAACAGCCGACTGATTACGGCGATGTGAGAGCGGCTGGTTCGGTAGTGCCATGTTCTGCTGATGCAGCTGGCCAGGAAACTGGAAATTGGCCTGCTGCTGCATGCCGGGCATGCCCTGAACGATGTTGTAGCCCGGGACCGAATGGCCACCCATCATGCTCATGTTCTGAACATATTGAGCCTGTGCGTTAAGCTCGTTGATCTGCTGCTGCTGGGCGGCAAGGAGCTGCTGGATCGACAGCTGGTCGACTATCGAAGAGATGGCAATCGTCAGCCACAAGAACTAGAATCCACAAAAGAGGCAAACCTCGGACAAAGACACCAGAACCACCAGACCGGAACCTCACAGCTCCGCTGGGAGAGGCACGGCTCAACGGCAAAGACCTGTGAGCAATAGGGACATAGCATTAGGAGACCTACTGTTTGGGTTGGCCGTGAACATGCTCACCAACGGCGTCATCTCAGACGGAGTCCGACGATGGGCGATGTGCAGTCTCCGACCAGTTGGGCCCGGAACGCCGGATGGCGGCTGCTGCTGGGGCTGCTGCCCCTCCATGACTGAAGCCTTGTGTGGCGATGTGGGGTGGGATCTAGTGGTGTTTCTTCTTCTTGCAAGACCGAGCTCGGCAGGGTGGTCTTCCTGAAGGTCTGCGAGGCTCTGGAGCGAGCTTCTTGGGGCGATGGATGGAAGGAGCTTCTCTTTTTCTTTCTCTTTTTCTTTTTTTTTTTCTTTCTCTTTCTTTCTTTGATGGTATGTCAGGTTCGCTCAGCTTGATGTGGCTATAGACGCTGAATCCTGAGCTTCGAAGAATTGTAGAATGCTAGATAGGAAAGACAGTGAGAAATCGTCGACCCGGAACGTCTTGGATTTGCCTTGGCGTTGTGCGGAGTTCTGATTGCGTTGTTTGTAGTGTTGTCTGGTTGTGGTGGTGGTGGGATGTGGACTTGGTTTTGTTGGCTTTGCGGGCCGAGGCGGAGAGACAGAGCTCCAAGGAGGGTCAATGAGAGGATCTGAATCGAGTTATCGTGGCAAGGAATGTGTCCGTGGGGAAGAAGAGGAACTGCTGTCGATTCTAACCGGTGGCCATGAGGTTTGTCGATGGCGACAATCGACGTCTGGCAGGGTCGAACAGCGGAGGCGCAGAACAAAAGATGAGAAGGAGAGAAGGAGAGAAGGAAGGAGAGAGGAGTCGTCCTTGATGGGGATCTGGAGGTCTGTTTGAACACGGACCACGGGCAGCTGCTACTTACCATGTATGTACATAGACTATGGTACAGCCGTTACGTAGCCTGGTTAGAGGGTACCTACAGGAGGCGAAAGGGCGACGGAAGTTCTGACGTGCCTCAGCACACCTCCTTGCTACTGTGCTAGCAGCCCAGGCAAGGCACATAGCAGCAGGCTTGTCGCCTGAGCCGAACTACTGAGACCAGACGAGCACCGGTAGCTGTAGCAGTATCCAGCGCCCAGAACCACCAGCATTAGCAGGAGCATCCAGTGTACCAACAGCAGACCCCCCAGCTGCGGAGCTGCCCCAGCTCCAGGCCCACCTCCTCTGGTGATGCAACGGCACCACCCCGCTGTGATACAGGTGAAACGACCCCAGCGTGTGCCACTGCGTTGACAATGGACTCTTGCTGCACGGTTCTCTATTCTTAGAAGCTGGACAGCAATGAATCGTCAGGTCTTGGGGAGCTGCAGCTTGAGTCTATATTTTCAGTCTGGTGCTTGCAGAGCTGGGACACTGGCGCCCTGTGTGGGTTTGAGATGATACTATTAGAAGGGTCTTGGAGAAGAAGCCACTGGAGAACCTATCATAGCTGGTACTGCTACAGGGGCCGTCATGGACTAAACGTACTAGTAGTGGACTGCAAGCGGCAACAGAGAACGGTATGGCCTGACCCACCCAGCCCTTGCTGGTCGTGATAGGTGGGGAACTCACGATGATAGGGGGTCTCTGGATAGTGTAGCCCCCTGTCCTCGTGCACTGGGATCATACCACAGTCCTATTTACATCAATCATCCGTCTATAACATCGCAGCAGGACCTCCCATGGCGATGTTGGCCAGGCTACGTCAGTTAATGATGCTTTTTTTGCTGTTTATGGCCTTATTGGATCTACTCTGGTGTTTGTGGTACAATAAATCTCCCGCGTGCAAACGAGAGCTGAAATTGGTTGCTAAGCGACAACAATCAGTCAAAGGCGAAGATTGTGCAGTGGACTGCCTCGTGACATCTTCAGCATCGATTTGGAGTGATTTAATCGGGCGGCTGGTGAGATCTCCCGTTGATATCCTTTTATGATCGCCGTAGATTCCACCGAAAGGATCGCCCATTGCAGCCAACTCATCCTCATCCTTGGCGACAGTGGACAGAGCAAGTTTTACCCCAGTATCTACGCTCCTCCCCCCCCCCCTCCTCTTCTCCCCTCCCATCCATTCTCCCCATGAAGGGCATGGGCACATACTCGAGACACTGGGTCCAGCTTGCATACTACAACTCTGTCCTCGTGGAACCAGCTTGCGACTGCAAACCTTGGAATGGCGTTGGTCTGCGCACGCGCGGACATTAACTGACCCTGGCGGCCTGGCTTGCCTGGATGGCACGGTGCACCAGCTGCGGATCGGCTCGTATTGAAGCAAAAGCACCAGCGTCTTTTTGACTAGAAAGCTACCCGAGCAGCCACCAAAGTAAGAACGAAGTACAGCCAGCGCAATGTTGTGTGGTACGTGGTCTTCTTTCACTTGCTCATTTGATCTAGCAATTCATCAATTCGCGCATGGAGAAGGAGAAGAAGATTATGGAACACGGTGCAGGCCATGGAAGTGGATGAAAGCTAGGGGTCAGCCGGGCAAAATGGAGATATAAAACATGAGTGAGCTATTGAGATGCTATGAAGTGAGCATTGTTCTTCGAATCGAGAGATGGTTTGCCGTTTCCGTTCGTACCATTTGCGCACTATCGTACAGTACTAAATCAATAGAGCAAGGCGTCAGTAAAAGCTCCAACAATAGGGATTGGCAGTAATGTTCCGGCGGACACCGCCCACTAAAGATGACGTGGGGAAGGCGGTCAGTATTTCTGCTGGCAGAATTTACAGCTGGGGTTCCACCCTGCTGCATCTTCTGCCATAGTACGAGGGTAGATAATCTGAGATTAGATGCAAGGGACCAGCCGAATTGCCCATCCGTTCCATCGAAAGTTGACAGGACGAGAAGGGGTGATCTATCACCTGAACGACCACCACACCGAATTCTTTCGTCCTCTCTGACCTTTTTCTACGATCTCCACGAATTCCCTCCTCAAGAATTTCCAACGTCATCGATCTGAAGAAAACCCTTTGCAACAACAACAGACACAGCTGCGACCACGAAGAACGCGCCTCGAGCCTTATAGGCTCACCAGCAGAGATGGCGAGCTCGTCGCCCGCCCCGCGCGCGTCGCGATACCCTCGAGCGAGCACCACCTTCTCGAGCCCTCCCAGCTCATCCCTGGTCGACTGGTTGTCCCCAGACCGAAACTCAGAGAAGTCCCACAAGGAGGCACTTGCTTTGGCAGATGCCGAGCATCGGCGTATAAGGGAACGAGCGTAAGTAGTCTGCCTAGCCGCCCATATTTCTCCCACCTCGCCTGGGAAAGGTAAGATGCTGATAAAGGGACGTCTATCTAGTGAACATGTGCTATGGATGCACGAGAAGGAAGAGGAGGCTGACGTGCTGGCCGAGAAGACGCGTCGAGAACACGAGAAGCTGGAGATCACAGAAAAGATGAAGCGGCTCATGGAGGATTCCATGGTCACCGAGAGGAAACGCATCCAGGCTGAAGAGCAGGCCAAGGAGCGCGAGCGACAGCTTCGAGAGCTGAAGGCAACCAAAGTTGCCCCTCTTTCTCCCGAACAGCCTAAAGCAGCACAACCGCCAGTCGCCGCACCATCTTCAGCCTCAGCATCAGCTGTGCAGCCGAACTCTGCCCAAAAGCCTGCGCCGGCTGCAACCGACGGCACCTCGACAACGAAAACAACCACTTCTACCCTCTTCTCACCCCCCAAAGCCGCGGCCTCTGCAGTCCCGTCTACCCCTACACCGGCTGCACCTATCGCCGCGGTGACAGCACCCGCCGCCCAGCCCGTCAAGACAGATACCAAGAAGCAGCGAGCTCTCCTCATACATAAAAACCTCAAGGACCTCCGCAAGTCCATCAATGATGTGCAGGCCAAACAGAACCCGGCTCTCAAGAGCAAGGCTGGAGATTTGCGTCGGGAGCTTCGGAAGTGTGTCGGCCAGCTGTCTTTTGACAAGAAGGGCAACGCCGCATTGGTACGTCTTCTCCTGATATGAGCATAGTATAAAGGCCCTCAGCTAACCAGCAGCGCAGATAACCAAAGTCTCCAATGTCCTCCAACAAGGTCTGCGCAACGAGGTGAACTCCCAGATGGTGGACCCGAGCCATTTCGTATTCGACGAGAGACAGCCAGCAAACGGCGCCGCCAACAATGATCAGCTACCCTCCCTGTTCCTGTTCCTGGTCAACCACCTGGGAAAATGCGTCATCAACCAATTCATAGACGAGTCGAGCGCCAATACCAAGACTGCTGACCCTATTGGCATACTGGTCGCTGCCACCTTCGCAGATCCAGCCTTCCACTGGCGCGGGAAACCCCTGATCGACGTTCTCATCGCCAAGTTCTACGTTGTCTGCCCGGTCTTGTTCGGTGCTAGAGGCCTCGAAAAGACCGAACAAGGACGGGAACGAGTCGGTTGGAAGCGTCGTGGAAATGGCTGGATCCCGGAGGCGGAGCACTACAACAGGCAGACGGGCTTGGGTGCGGGATATGCAGCCATCTCTCTCCGGGACTTTTCGAGATCCAAAAAGGCCAACCCGTACCCGATGACTCACTACTGGACGGCCATGGCGCAGATCGTCAATACGTCTCCTGCCGAGATGTCAACCACGTCCTGTACTGTCCTCAAGGCCATGATCGATCACTACGAACAACGGTTTTTGCTATTCTACGGTACTGCCGCCATCGCTGCCCTCCGACTGGCCCTGGTGGACTTTCCAACCCACGCCAAGTCAGCTGGTTGCGGAGATGTTGCCGTGGAGTCACTGATTGTGCATGGAAAGAGTCTCAAAGCCAAGTACGGTCTTGCACTCGCATAGGCGATTGAGACGACGATTGTGATCTTTTTCTCAGCGAGAACCTCTGATAACAGGGTTGGGTAGGTGTCTTTGGAAGGAAGGAAAGGAATTAGGGCTCACATGCGTCCTCATCGGTCACGATATCTGAGATGTAGAAGCCGGTCTTGAGCTGGACCCGTGACGAGTGGCCATGACGCGTTTACTGGCCATCGAGCCGAGACGGAGATCAGTGCCAGCATTAGGTTGGGTATAAGCAGTTCTCACCTTCATGAGGGCGGATACATGGGCGGCTGTCAGGATGAAGAAATTAGAGACGATCAAATTAATGAGAATCGACGTTGTGAAAAATCATCATGAATAGTACTCTAAGCAGGTCCATCTTTACCGCCACCCGCTCTCCCGGGAGTCCTGAACGCCGTTTGCCCCTCCATGAGCCCATTGTCCCTGATATAATGATCCTAAAAGAAGTCCAAACGCCCGCTCTCTACGCCACAAGAACGATCCTTCTCATAGAATCAATAGGAGGACCAGCAGGATGCACAAAACCAATATCAGCAGACCAATGCACCAGCTGCTCAGCCGATCCTCGTTGTGTCTCACGACGTACTTGAGCTTGTCCATACCCGTCTGCAGCCGTCCGCCCACGCGGTCGGCCAGCCGGTCTGTGGTCTCGAGCATCTCCCGCTGCTCCTCCAGCTCTCGGCCCATATCGCCCGCCTGCCTGCGCAGCGTGTCCACCGTCTGGTATACCCCGTCCAGGTGGACGTCCTGCTCCCGCATCATCATTTGCTGTTGTTGCTGCTCGAACTCGGCGGCGTAGTCCTCCTCATCGTGGCCGTCTCCATCCCCGACGGCGAACGTATTCGGGTCGGGAAGATCGGAGCTACCCCCAGCGCCACCGGCCTTGCGCCCCCCGCCGCCACCCCCCCTTGGCCAGCTCGTCCCGCATATCCTCGACCTCTCCGCCAACTTCCTGCACCAGCCGCTTCCGGCGCGAAACCTCGTGTGCCGAGAGGCCAAATTGTGACGGGTTGGCCTCGACGGCCTGTACGGAGGCGACGAGGTCGGCAAGATCCTCGGCGAGGGTGGAGAGGGCGGCCTCGAGGTCTGCTCGCGCCGAGGTAAGCTCTGGGGAGGTCTTGGTGGCGGTCAGGGAGCGGATCCGGAGGTAGGATGTGAAGAGGGGACGAGTTGCGTCCATCTGGGTGAGGACATCTCTGTTTGGTACAGTCGACAACTTGTCAGCATCGAGCATCATAGTACATTGAGGTCTTCCTCTGAGAGGTTTGGTTGGTGTGCCAGGACATACTGCTGGACCTGGAGGAAGGGGTCCTCCTCATTTGTTGAGGACATCATCGTGGATGTAGAGCTCGTGATTGAAGGGCCATGAGCTGGAAAATGTAAACGGTTTCAGGGGATGAGAAGGTGAAGAGTAGAGTTATATGAGCCAGAGGCAGTGTGGTTGCTGGACCCAAGAAGATGACGGCGATGTTACTGGCTGGCTGTTTTATGCAGTAGTGGCAGGAAGACATGGGATCATATGCTATGTACTTGTACAGCAAGTAGGTATGTAGCCACTATGGTAAGACAAGAGCACTGTGGTACGCATTTGCAGGAGATGGGAGACCCACTGGGCTTCAGTGCTTGGATACCCCTGAGCTTGGACCTGGATTGCAGGATAGATCCCTAGCACAGGTCCTAGGTCCCTGAGTGGGGGTTCTAGCTTGCACTGCTGCGGGGGAAGAGTTACATCTCTACCATAGTAGTACCACAGTAGCTTCATGCATGTGGCGATCGGTTACAGCACCAGCCCCTACTCGAGCATTTGGTGGTGAAACGTGTCTCTCCCTGTTCCCTTCTTTCCCTTTTCCTTGCCTTCAACGTTTCCATTCCCGAATCTCTTTTCCCTCTCTTTCACCTCTTTCTCTCCCCAAAACTCAAATCAATTGAACCCCTATCCATCCCCAGAACCCTCCGAAGATGTTCAACCTCCGGCGGCTTGTCATCTCGGCTGCGCTGCTCCTCGGTGTGAGCATGTTGCTCTTCAGCAGCACTGCCGAGGCTGCCAAAGGCCCAAAGATCACCCACAAGGTGTTCTTGGACATTCAGCAAGACGACGAAAGCCTGGGCCGCATCGTCATAGGTCTCTACGGCAAGACAACCCCCAAGACCGCTGAGAACTTCCGCGCGCTCGCCACAGGCGAGAAGGGCTTCGGCTACGAGGGGTCTACCTTCCACCGCGTCATCAAGAACTTCATGATCCAGGGCGGTGATTTCACCAAGGGCGATGGCACCGGTGGCAAGTCAAGTAAGTAGTTCTGCCCATTTTAGGTCCAGGGCGCATGTCCTGGGGAGAAGAACTGGCAAGCTGACTCCAAGCTCTTGTAATAGTCTACGGTGACCGCTTCCCCGATGAGAACTTCAAGCTCAAGCACTCCAAGAAGGGTCTCCTTTCTATGGCCAACGCTGGCAAGGACACCAACGGCTCTCAGTTCTTTATCACCACCGTTATTACCTCGTACGTTACTCGCATACCTCAACCGCATATTGTCTCCTGCGGAAGCTCCATACCCCCCAACCGATTCTGCCCAGTCGTGAAGCTAACGCAGTATACCTCGCAGCTGGTTGGATGGCAAGCATGTCGTCTTCGGTGAGGTCCTCGAGGGTTACGACGTCGTCGAGAAGATCGAGAACATCGAGAAGGGCCCTGGTGACAAGCCCAAGCAGGCCGTCAAGATCGTCAAGAGCGGGGAGCTGCCTGTGCCCGAAGAAGGTATCCACGTGGAGCTCTAAAGTGTGCTCGTCTGCCCACCACACTCGCATCTTCACCTACATCCCAGCTCAATGCACCGGTACCACTACCGAGGACCCAAGATCCCGCACATACCATGACGAGATATATGCATGTGATCTATCCTAGAGAACCCAGAAGGGAAAACAAAGAAATCCACGAGGCGAAAGAATACATATGTCATCTTGAATCCCTTTCCCAACCTCTCCTCTTTCCTACGTGTGCCCAGATTCCTTCCGCTTTTCGACTCTCCAACAATAATGTGTTGCGTCTCCGTTGCTGATTCGCCTGTCTTGCACCTCCTTGTAGAACCTCAATACGGCATGGCGGACTGGGCAGCCGGCTACACAGATGGCGAACCCGTCGAGCAGATCCAGGAGCAAGTCGAGGATGAGGCCCTCAGCAAGACAATCCCGGCTGCCTACAGCGCCGACGAGTGGTCAACCATCCAGAAGGGCGTTTTGTTCATCGTCATCATGGGCTGTGTCGCTGTGTACTTGCGGATATCAAGGAGGCGAAGCTCAAGGGAGGAGATAGGGTATGAAAAGACCATGGCCTAGACGATATGTGTGCACTGTGCTCAAGCGGGACGGCTGGGACGGCTCGGATGGTAGTGGTGGTGTATGAATACTACAGCATGTGTGAGAAGCAGATCTCAACCTTGCTCTTCTTTGTTTCTCTTCTTGCTTACCAGTTTGCTGTAATGTTAGCCACTCGGAAGCAACTTGGAAAATGGCTGGACGGCCACTATTGAACTACATGAGCCCCTGTTGAAAGATAATGGACCAGATGTGTAAGTCTCCTACACAATTTTCTGAGTAGAGCTCACGCTGCTCAAGCGTACGATTAGAAAAGAAGCGCAGCATGTTTGGTGTCTTCCATCTAGTGCTGTATTATCAAGTACTTAGCCAACCTCTTCGCAAGGGTTAGGGTTTCCATAGGCCCTTGGACCGGCAAAATTTCCCTAAGCAGCCTGATTGTGAGCCAAGCAGCATCAATTTACAAAAAATTCCGGCACCAAAACAACACGATTATTGCCAGGTACACAATTATGAAAGTCCTCAGCATAAATTTTCTGACGTGCGCCGTCAAGGCCTGCAAGTCCACGTCAGCGTCCTTCCCCTTACACCCCAAGGACGCAGAGCTGGCCCAGGACGAGATCGAGGTGAACCCGCAGTTCCTCGTGAATCTGCTACCCAGACTGGACTGGGCAGCATTAAAGACCACCACGACAGAGGTATGTATACTTTGAACTGTTCTCCTCCCTATGTCTTTTTCTCACTTTCTTTACGTCTTCTACGAGGAATTGAGAATTCTAAACGCCTTTTTGAGAACTCCAGCTGGGCTTCCCACAACTCCCGGCAGAGGCACCCACCGCCGAGGACCTGGAGGGCAACGAGACGATGCTCAAGGAGCTGCACTCGCTGCTGGTCGAGACCCAGATGATGGAAGGAAAACTTGTGTGTGGGAACTGCGGGCATGAGTATCATGTCAAGGAGGGCATCGCCAACTTTTTACTGCCGAGCCACCTGGTCTAAGAAGGGAAAAGACGGACGAAGGCGGGGCAGGGAACCAGCAGAGAAGGATATGGTGCCAGTGATGATTTTGCATGGCGTTCAGGCGGGGAACAAAAGGAAAACATGGCCATGGTATCGGCTGAGATACTTGAGGGAGAAAGTGGATTAACCGACTTTGGCTGCATTTTCGAAATAACTTCATCTTGTTGGAAGCCGTTCAGAAGTTTGGCCATGTCGCGCCAGGGCTATTGAAGCGACATTCTTGCTTAGAAAGACAATCACTAACAACTCAGATTGCAAGAGAGCCAGGGCGATTTACTCTGACGCAAATAACCTTCCGTCTCTGAAGATGCATTAACGTTGACCTCCCACCTACAACATAAACATTCTAAATCCATTGCTGCTGCTGCTGAAACCAAAGAAGTCACGCAGTGACCCAGCCGAACTCCCAAAATATATGGTATACACACGCACACACACATGCACAATACCCACAATCCTACACCAGGCCGTGCTTGCCGCACAACAGATGGACGCGGCCGCCACTTCATCTCTCGACGCCATCTAGATTTCATCCTGTCTGTTCAGCTCTTACTGGGTCTTCTTCTGGGCAGCGGGGCCCATTTCCTTATCGAAGGCGCCATATGAGACCTGTAGACTCGCCACGGCGCTGAGACCGACATAGAGCATAGCCAGCATGAGGAAGACGGCAATGAAGCCCATGAAGATGCCTGCAGGTAGTCCGTCAGTCATTGCTCTCACTCGTCCTCCAACACCACAATTCTAGCCCTGTCGCGCGAGCAAAGGTGTACTGACCAGGCGTGAAGAACTGATACTTCACGAATAGCGGCGCCGAAGGGTCGGTGTTCCCGTCCGCCGCCCTCACATCCCACTCCCTCTTCCTCAGCTCCAGTGGCATCTCCGAGCCACCGGCCTCGCCAAACTCCGCCTCGTAGCTCTTCGGCGGCTCGTGCGGGCTCGCAAAGTAGATCACGGTATAGTCATCTCCTGGCACGCCTCTTCGGATCTGCTCTTGATTGTCCAGCAGCTCGCCCACCATTCGATCCTCCGAGTCCATCGCAAAGCGGCTGTCATCCTTCAGGCTGGTGTGCCGGCGCCGTGGCAGCTCCGAGAGCTGCCTCGTCACCACGATGGCAGCCGCGTCTCCCTTACCCTGCTTTGCGCACGCACCCTCAATGTAGGCCTGCAGGTCGGCGGCGGAGATCTCGGGGCCAACAACCTCCGCAACGCCGTAGTGAGAGGTGGCAACCTCGGTGCTGTTGACGACAGCGAAGGAGCGTCCGCAGAGGTTCGAGGCCAGACAGTCGCCTGTAGCCGGGTCCCGCAGGTCCGAGGCGTGGACCTTGGGCTGTGTGAGCAGGAGGTAGAGGGATGTTGGGCAGGTGGAGAGAAGGTCGTGGGCTGTTGAGAGGACAGAGGCCGTAGACTGAAGCTGCGAGGGATCTGAAGGGACAGATAGTCTAAGCGATTCATGTCATTAGTACTGTGCCAAGTATTCGCCCAAGGACGAGGAATAGATGAAGGCATACTTCGATGTTGAGTACATCAAGAAGGGCGACGAGTCGCTGAATGCCGTGGCCCCTGAGGCCAGGAGGCCGGCTGCTATCGAATACCGCATTCTGAAAGAATATGTTGTTGTTTTGATCACGCTACTTCCACAGCCGGGGTGGGTAGTGTGCGACTGGTGGGGGATTATTGAAGCGCTGGTCAAGATTGAAGGAGAGAGGAGGTAGGCAGGAGCCGCGGATTGCTGACGACGGTAACATGAAGCTCTACGTTGCCGCCCCAGGCCAATCCCAACCGCCCCAAACTACAGCGCTGCGCTGCCGCCGGCAAGCTCCGCCGGCCCAGCCTGAGCCGCATGCCTCTAGGTGCCATCCTGGCGGAGCTAGTGCGTCACGTCACTAAATTTATAGCAGCGCATTCAGGGGTCCCGGCCTGCAAAAAGTTCAAAAATTGGCCCAGAGTTGGGGCGCCTGCATTGTACTGCAGCCAGTATCTTCGTTAGAGCAGCGAGAACGACCTCGTTTCCTCCACCGCAGGCTTTATTGTGGACAGAATCTCCGAGTCCCGAGTCCGGAAATATATCGTGTAGAGCCTGTTGCAAGGAGGTTCTTGACAAAATGTTTGCTAAACCCCGCCCAAAGAAATCACCCCTCCCGCCGGCGCCGTCGAAGAAGCGCAAGGCCGTCTATGCCATCGAGGAGATTTCCTTCGACAACAGCGCCCGCGCCGAGTACCTGACGGGGTTCCACAAGCGCAAGGTGCAAAGACAGAAGCATGCACAGGAGGAAGCGGCTAAGAGAGCGAGACAGGAGAGGATCGATATGAGAAAGCAGGTGTGTACCCCTACCGACTCCCACCGTTTGCGAATATATGACAGGACTTGCTGACACTTAGTTCTTTTCGTATTTTTCCCTCAATAGATCAGAGACGAGCGCAAGCAAGCTGTTGAAGAGCATGTGAAAAATGTCGAGGCTATGCTGAAAGAGTCTCAGGTCGCCGGCCTGAGCTCGGGGGAAGAAGAGACAGACACAGGCTCCGAAAAGAGCGACGATGATGAGGAGTGGGGTGGTATCAAGGATCCTGCACCTGCACCGGCTTTGGAACCTGTGGACCACGAAGAGGAGTACATCGACGAGGATCTCTATACGACCGTCAAGGTAGAGGCCGTCAGTGTGGACAGAGACGGGCTACACAACAAGGCCGAGCTGGAGGCCGAGGATGAGCAAGAAGAGACGGGTGACGAGGAGGCGGAGCGAAAGAGGTCGCAGTCCAGAGAGGGCGAGGGAAAGACGGCAAGAAGGGAACAACAGCCCAAGAAGAAAAAGAAGAAGTTTCGGTACGAGTCAAAACTGGAGAGACAGGCTACAAATCGGAAAAATAAGGCCAAAAAGGCAGGGAGGTAGAGAGGAAGTCAAAGTCAGAGCACCTAGAACAGCATCATATCTTTAAGTTCGCTTCCAACATAGCCCCGTACATCACAATGATACCCGAATAAGTTGCACACACACGGTTGCTGAAGCATCAACAAATCTCATTCTCGAAATGTGCTGCTGTAACCATAGGTCTGACCGCCCTTTAAAAAGTGCTGCAATCGCGAGAAACAACTCCAATCGCAACAATGCCACCACCATGGATGCCCCTTCACAAGGTTAAGACTAGTCGACAGTAGAGAATGCGCAGACGATACGGCCCGCTAGGCTCTCGCCTTCTGAGAGACAGAATCGCGAGACGCTTCTGGTCATGCCAACATTCTCTATTCCCCTCTCTGTACGAGGTCTCCCCTTAGATGTTGCCAATCTCTGCCTGGAACTCCTCCAGCTCCTTCTTGATTTCGGCGTACTTCTTAGCCATCTCCTCGTATTTGCCCTCCCACTGGTCTCGCTCGGCCTCGAGAGCCTGGACTTTTCGCTCGAAGTGGCCGGCCTTGACGTCGGTTTGTCGGAGCCTGGTAGGTAGGACGGGGAAACGTCAGCTTTCATGTCTTGCGATATGAATTTTATGTGCATTATTTTCTTTAGATCTTGAGAAGGTCTGCACGGACGAAAAAGGGCAGGGAGTGGTTTTGAGAAGGGGGGGGGGTGTTCGAAAGGTAAGAAAAAGGAGACAGGGCAGAAAGCAAGCACCTCCAAGTCAGATAGATCTCGGACTTGAAGTTGTAAGTGAGCGGCACTTCTACATACTTCTCGTTGGCCTCGCGGAGGGTCTTGTCAGCCTCCTCGGCCTCCTCCTCGAGCAGCTGGAGGCGGCGGGTGAGGGTCTCGTTGGTGGTGGAGTGGCCCTGACCGTCCTCTGCGGCCTTCTTGAAGTCCTTGATGGCGGTGTCGAGCTTCTCGACCTCGGCCTCGAGCAGACCGTTTCTGTGCGACAGGGAAGTGATCTCCTGCTCCTTGGCCAGGTTGTCCTGCTCCAGCGCCTTCATCTTGGCCTGCATCTCCTCGACCTTGGCGGCGGACTCGTCGGCCTCCAGGCGGAGCTGGTTCATTTTCTGCGTGACTGTACTCAGCATCGACATCTTGACCGTCTTCGTTGTTGCTCGATGGACTTGTGTGACTGTGCTGTAGCTTGGCGTAATGGGAGGAAGGGAAAAGGAAGGGGATGGGGGCTTTGGGGGAGGACGGAGGGGAGAATCAACACTTGGAAAGTCGTGTTTGGTGGCATGTGAGGCTCGGGGTTGGAAACCAGGCTGCTGCAGTGGCCATGGCTGCAGCAGCAGTAGCAGCTTTGCCGATTGTGTCGCCTCTGGTCTGCAGTGAAGCAGGACACCAGCAGGCAGTCACTACAAAGCTGAGCTGAGCCAAGCAAGCAGGGCCTGGCGGGGTAGCGGAGGGTATGGCAAGAATCATCACTGTCGCACAGCAATGACACTGGTGGTCCCTGCCTCCTTGCTCTTCTGATCTGACCGGGCCTGGCCTGGCTCTAAACTTACCTCCTTGATGCGATCCATGGTGGACTAGTTTATCAAAGTCAATAAGAACAAGGAGGAAGAAGTGGGTGTATTGACAAGAAGCGACGTTGAGATACAGCTGTGTACTGGATGGTGAAGAGGTTTGGATGAGGAGGTTGAAGAGAAAAAGGAGACACGACGACAGGTTGGGTATCAGAGCAGGTTGGCGACGATGAGGTGTTCTGGCCTGGGCCCGTCCTCTCACCTCCCAGAGGTGGAGGTCTCGAAATAGTGCCCCTCTCTAATTATGGCCCCAGCTTATTCGCTGGCCTTCTTTTTGGCTTGTCAGGGGGGGGGGGTGAGGGGGAAGGTCGTTTTTTCTTCAGGGGTTGTTGCTGCTGTTGGGGGAGCCTCTGGCTGACTACCAGAGCCCGCCCGCACTGACTATTATTTCCCCCCCTCCTCATCCGCCCCTCCAAATGATGGCCCCAGTCACCTCAGCCTACCGTAGTACCGTATCGCGGCCTGCGCCCAGGGTGTCAGGGGTCTTCCTTTCTTCAGGGCAGGGATGCAGCAGGTCATAGGTCTCAATCCTTTGTGAAAGCACAGAGGGTTCAGTCACTGTTGCTCGGTCAACACCAAACATTCCAAAGTCAATACATGCATTACGAACGCTAAATTGCCACTGAACTGTCAACCTTCCTCCCATCCACTTCAAGATTCTTACAAGCCAATATTGATTCCCACCCCAGAATTGAATCTGGAGGGCCGTCTACTATCACAACAACAAAGACAGCGACAGGGTCTCGTCATCTGAAGATCACCGTACTCGAATTAAGCGACGCTCCAATATCCAAGCGACTATTTTTGAGGATACAGGAAATTACGTCGTATTTTTCGGAGGTTGGCAGCACCCATCGGTCATTTGCAGCGACCGCCACAAGGCCAGCGGAGAAGAGGAAAAGACAGAGAAGATGTTCGCGGCACGCGATCAGGAGAACCTGGTCTCCATCCATCAGGCTGCTGCGCACAATAAGCAGTACAACCAGGGCACCGTTCGAGGACTTCAGCCAAAGACGCCCGGTGCGCGGTATCCCAAGACACCCCTCAAAATCCCTCTTAACGATGAGAACGCGGCGCGTGGCTTTGGAGGAAAGAGCGCTCTAGGCGAAAAATCCAAGGTGGACAGGTCGCAATGGATGACACCTGCAGGTGAGCAGTTCAAGCACAAGATCGACACATCATCCCCACCCAATATGCACAGTACAGCACAGCACAACCAAAGCACAGCACAGCACAGCACGGCATATTCAAACATGGCTACTCACACGTTTTATTCAGAGCCCCGGACAGGTCGTTCAGTCCTAGGTGACAAGACTACCAACGCCAAAGCCGCGGCCAACAAGACCATCAACGGCAAGACTCCCGCCCTCCGCGAGACCGAGAAGAGCCAAGTCAGGCCTACCACCGTCACCCGCCCCAAAAGTCATGCGCCCAAATCAGAGTCTTCCAAGCTACAGATTCTGCTCGACAACTCGGACCCCCTGTCGGACGAAGTTGACACAAATCCACCACCCCCGCCCGAGCAGCCGTACGTCTCTGATGTTTTCCCGGCCGGTGTCCTTACGTTCGATGCCATCAGGCCCGAGCATCGGCTGAAGGGCTACTATGACTACTACCACAACCGCAGAGACGAAAATGGCATGACGCGGGTTGACAGGGAGATAAAGGCTGCACAGGATAAGAGGTTCAGGGAAGCGGATGCGCGGATCAAAAAGGACTTGGCTGAGGCTACCTGGGATCTGGGATTGGATTCCCCCAAGAAGATTGTCCCACTGGCCGACCAGACAGGCCAGACGGCCGCGCGACCCAGCTCATCCCTGAAGGCGTCCTCGTCGCTCAACTCGCGACGTGCAGCATCAGCATTGGGAATGGCATCTAGCACCTCCACCACCACCCAGCGCAAGCCTCTTCTCACGAAGCCGACAGGCGCCTCGGCCACTGCCAAAGTTCCATCCTTCATGCAGCCCACCAAGGTCAGGCAGCCAGCAGGCAGCACTGCTCTCACTTCTCGCCCCAAGGCCATCCCAACTCCAGCATCCACCAGCGCCGGCGTGACGGCCTCCCGAAACACGCTTGGCTATACCAAAGGCCGGTCCGTCTCCGCCGCGCTACATGCACGCAGCAAATCGGAGGCACCCGCGCGCCGCCCCCTAGTCCGCTCCAACACCACCGCGTCCGACGCGACCATCACCCCCGCAAGCCACGCGAGAAGCGAGCAGGCGGCAAAGCCCGAGTTCGTGTCGATTTTTAACGCGCCGCCCCAAGAAGATGACGATTGGCTGTTTGGGTCTACCGGTGGTGACGATGGCCTCTTTGGCGCGGACGAGGACACCGTTGACGTGCTTGGTGATGATGAGGATGACTTTTGTCTGCAGTTGGACCTGTGAAACCTGGGACCGATGTGTGATGAGAATTGAACAATGACGACGGATGGCGTTTGGGGGGAAACTATTGGGATCGGCAGTGCGCCTGGATGGGTATTGTCAGTTTCCTGGAGGCGTTTGGATTTTGACCGTGGTTCATTAGAGAAGGGGTTTGTCTCAATTTCGCCAGAAAAATGCATTAAACACACGCAACCCCTCTTCTCAGAGAGGCTTGTGTACAAACAGCTTGCTGAAGTTGTATTAACACCTCACCTATTCCCTAACCTGGTCGTCATTTCGCTTGTGATGTTTCTGAAGGGTCATCCAGACAACACACACACACACACACACACACACACACACACACACACACGAACACACACACATGCTCCCTCCACTCCAGCTGTGACACTCTCGCCGTCTCAAGAGAAAACACATTGGGTAGTCTTTGGTTTACTTTTGGTCCTTTCGATGTTCACTTCATTCTTGACTATGGGCATCTTCTATCTCGGGATCAAGTCTCTGAGACGCACCTGCATCTGGAGAACTCGACTCACACCCCGCCTCCGGTTCCCAGTCCCCTCTCTCTTCATCCAGCCAAACAACTTCTTGCCCAGCTGGATCAGGTTGGCCATGTACATTAACCACAGTTTTCCTCCTCCTGTCTGATCGGCTGACCTGAGGTTCTTCTGCCAGCGAGGCCATCTCAGCCCTCAAGATTTGGCCTCAATCCAATATTATGTGCTCCCGAACTCTCTTTCTACCGCCATCCCGTTGAGTGACGCGCCTCACTTTGCCCGGCAGACCTTCGAAGGTCTGTTCGCCGTGTGGATGGTGATGTGTGTTCTGATCATTGTTTTGTTTTCCCTGCCCGCAACACCTGCACACAAACCCTGCATGCGGAAAGAACCGTACCCAGTCCCCAAGCAGCCGTGACATGACCAATTTGATTATCGTATTGAAATGAAAATCCAAACACCAATCGCCGTGGGCCCGCCAACAAAAGCAAAAACCAAACTCATGAAGTGGACCATCAGATCACGCCTGATTTTGCTCGTCTATAACACCGTTGACACCTCTGCAGCTGACTCCGATTTTGGTGAACGCGAAACAGGTTGAGTGGGCTTGTATGAGTGGCTGATGCTCGAAAGCAAGGCTTGTATTAGTTGAGGAAACCCTTGCATTCCGGCGTGCCACAAAGACAGGGGATGCGGTCTTCGGAGCGCATCTCGCGGTCGAATTTGTAGTCGTACGTCAGCTCCTCATCTGTGTTGAAAAGGTCAGCCATCGTGTCCTGAAAGACGGGTCACAGCGTGGTGAACTGCTTACTCTGCGCTATAGCCCTCTCGGCATAGATGACAATTCGCTTGGTCCCTTCGACGCGAATGATGCTAGCCTTGCAGTTCGGCGCGCAGCTGTGATTGATGAAACGCGCGATACCACCCTTCTTGGTCGCGTCAACGACTGCATCATCATCGATACGGAACAAGTAGCTGCTCCCTATTCCGCTCTTGGTGTAGTTGATCTCACGGAGGTCTGCGATCCTCTGGCGCACCCGCTCGCCGACGTACTCGATAATCATATCGTCCTTGGCAATGTTCTCCATCGCGTAGAGACCCCAGTTGTGGATGGCCGACCGGTCAAACTTGACGGGCTTCTTGCGCTTCTTGAGCTGGTTGAACCGCAAGACATCAGATGCCTGACCAAAGACCTTCTGTGTCTTCTCAAGAGAAGAGTTATGATCGCGCTGCTTGGCACGGGTGTCGCGAGCATTGCTCTGTGAGGGTACGTGATCGGGCGCAACCCTTGTGATGTTGACTTCGGCCATGGCCTTGACCTTGCCACCCTTGCCTGCCTTTTCGCGCTCCTCACGGGCCTTCTGCACCTTGATGTGGTGTGGGAGGTACTTGGACTTCTCGGAGTTGAGTATCTTCTTGATGCCTTCTGTCCTCGCACAGCCGGTGGAGTTGGGCACATAGTAGCCCTGGATACCCACAATCTCGCCAGAGCCATCCCAAGAATTCAGTTCCTTGATGCGATTCCGTCTCCAGATCCAAGTCTGGGGGTCACCGATGTCTTCTACGCCGAACTTCTTCTTGAGCTTCGCGATGTTGGGCTTGTCCTTTTCACCAATATCAAGTGTCTCTGGATCGACCCTGAAGTTGGGTGGGAGGACGAGGGCCTTGGTGACGCAGTCTGGGAACAAAGTGCTGTCCGGTAGAGGCTTGCTTGGTTCCACCACCTCGGGCTCTGGTTTCGAGTCAGGAGGCGGCGTGGGCTGCTTGAGAGGCTCAGTCTTCTCCTCAGCTTCTTGCTCGAAGATGTCCTGCTGCTGCTTCTTAAGCGCTTCGCGCTCCTCGAACAACTGTTTCTTGGACTTCTTCTTTAGTTTCGTCGCGCCCTTCTTGACGCTCTTTGCACCTAGGGCAGGTGTGGGAAGCCGGGAGTCTTCATCCTCGTTATCTTCAGCGGCGTCGGCCATGCGCACGTCTGCAGAAGCATCACGAAGAGGATACCCGCCTTCGATGCGGTCGATAGTCACCCCGAAAAGCTCCTCGTCGCTCTTCTTCTGGCGCTTGATCGCTGTCTCTACCTGTAAATCAAGCTTCCTCTTCTTCACATGGGGGACGTTGCCATCTTGAGCGAAGCTAACTTCCGTCAACGAGTCCTCCTCGGGAGGGCCCCAATCGTCCTTGGCGTCCTCGTCGGTTCCCATTCGGCTGCGAGAACGAGACTCGGGTTCCTCGGTGTCTCTCGCAAATGAGTCCCTGTGCTCGGCTTCATCATCGGACTCGGCGTCGCTGTCGGCATGCTGCAGGCGGTGGTGAAGCGACCGGAAGGCTGCCCGGTGGGATGTAGGTCGCTCTCGAGCAAAAGGATCCGTAAAGCCGGACTTGCGAGGGATCGTGCCCTTTTTCACCTTGCGGATACGGGGCAGCGCCGTGACGTCGAGGTGCTTGGTACGGCGCTCGATCGGGTCGGCTCGTGAGTTGGGAGTGCTCGCAGGAGACTTGTCGCTATCTTCGAAGAGGAAAGTAGGGGCCTTGGCCGCCAGAGGATCTTCAATGTTGAGTTTGATGCGCATCTCAGCATGGTTTGAGGGCTCGAGGTACGTCAATAAACTCGGCGCAGCGATCTTCTGGCGAATGTGTTTGATGAGGTGCTCAATCATTTCCCGGCGGACCACCTCAGCAGCCTCCCTGACAGGGTCGAAATTGTTGGCTCGTTCACGTTTCTCTTCCTCGAGATCCCTCTGATCCTCTCGCCGGGCGCGCTCCTTATCGTCGCGCTTCGGCGGGGGTTCGACTTGTGCCGGTCGTGGAGGGGGACTCCGGCTTCGTCTTCGAAAGGTTTGGGCGGTCGGGGCGAGTGGGGGTTTGCCCTCACTCCCAAACAGACGGAGCTCCATCCTGAGGGTGTACGTGAAGAACGCGGTCGCCTGCGCGGAGGCATAGCACTTCTCAGCCTCGGACCGACCCAGGGTCGAGTCCCGAAAGACGATGTAGTATCCACTTCGATCAGCGCGGACGTCTTCCCATCGGAAGTTCTTGAGCCGCTTCTTCATATGCGCGATCGTTGTAGGCATGACCGGGACCGATTCGTGTGGGACGAATATATATGGCTCCTTCTTCAGGTTGGTCGAGACGGGAATCTGCTCAATGAGGCTGGAGACGCGCGCGGCCACGGACAGCGGACGGCCCTCTGCAGCTGCGGGCTGTCGAAAGGCAGCAGGCCCTCGAGGCGCAGTCGGAGGGGCTCTCGGAGGGAAATCCTTCGATCTTGGCGCCGTGGGAATGGGCTTGGAGATCATGGGCTGCGACCTTTCGCGCTCGCTCTTCAGGGCATCCTCCAGCATGCGACGACTTTTCTTGCCATCTGGGTCAAACTCGACGCGGACCCTGTGGGACTCGATGGATCTACCGTTCATGTTGCGCACCGCGCGCTTAGCAGCATCAATTGCCAGGACTGGAAGCGGCCGTGACCTGCTGGGCTTGGAGTCCTTGTAGCGAAACGTAGCGAACCCCAGGAAGCTTCCCGTCTCCGGGTGCATCTTGTTGCTACTCTCGGCGACATCACCAAAGGAATTGAAGATGGTTGTAACTTTGGAAAATGTGATCAGAGGATTGAAGCCGGTCACGACGACCTGGGTCGGGGGCCCAGGGCCGACGGACGTCTTGGGGTCCCACGCGTAAGGTTTCACGTTATACGGCGATTGGCGCAAGCGAGACTTGGGCAGGTGATAGTCGACGTTGATGTAGTCAAGGCGACCACCTTTAGCTAGTCGAGGGTCGGGCGGTGGGGGAGCGTCATCTTCCTGTTATACAGAGCGATTTTATTAGCCAGGTTCACCAAAGAAAAGAAGATGACGCTCCCACGCCCCCAATCCCCGAGTATATAGAGTGTGTGTATGTGCGTGTGTTTGTGCATATATATATATATATGCATATGTATGTTACGTACCGTTCCATACTCCTTGTATTTCGGTTTCTTCTTATCTCGCGATGATCGGTCGATGGATGGATCATGTATGGCCTTGATCACTTGGACACGGAGTGAGGGGTCTCGGGCTGGTATGCGGTGTGAGACGGCGGACGTGTTCACGGCAGCGACATTGTCAAGGGAGCCAGCAGGCTTAGACGTGGACGCGCCGATCTTTTCAGAATATGAGGAACTGGATGTATCCAGCCTTGGTGGGTGAGGACCGGCGGAGGGTGATGGCGAGCCGGTGGTCGTGAGCGGGGTGACCAGTGAGTATGAGGATGCGATATTGTTCTTGGACACGGCAGCGCTGTTGCGCATCGAGGAAGCAGCGGTGGCAGAGGACGCGAGGCTGGCATGTGAGCTCTCAGAGCCAACAGTGGCTGGGTGGTCCGCGCGAAAGGAGGAGTCGATATCCTCGGCGGGGGTTCGCGCTGGATCTGATACGGTTGAGGCATCCCGGAAGGAGGATCTTGCGACAGGGTGGTGATCGTCGGTCGCGCCGTGCTCAGAAAGGCCGTTGAGGGCGGACTTGTCGCTGTATGTTGTTATTGTTGTTGCTGCTGCTGCTGCTGCTGCTGAGGACGGTAAGTCCTGCTGTGTATCCCTCCTTGCCCTCTCCTTCTCTCTCTCCATGGCCCTGTCCCTAGCAGCCCTGGGAGCTGCAGGGAAGAACTGGGCGAAGCTCGCACTAGAGGGGCGGGTCATCGTGTCCAGGACAGCAGCAATGGATGTAGGCAGACTCTTTTCACCACTTCCACCTTCCGCCAACCATCATATTCCACAGGTGAATGAAATGAATAGACACCATGCATATGTCTTGTGATGGAAATTGAGTCGGTCGTCGCGGTGTGAAGGCGCGTCGTGGCACGCGACTGATGAGGGAAAAGGGAGAAGACGCAGGTTGGGCTTGCAGGCGTCGCAGGCTGCGACTGGGAGAATTGTCTGCCCTCAGATCAATGGATCAGATCTTCTGAATGACGCTGGCCGGGCAGACTGAAAAAGGCCTTGTCTGCTTGTCGCAAATGACCTGCAGCTGATTGCGCAGGAAGCTGGTGGGCCAAGGAGAACAAGGGCGAGCTGAAAGGTAAAGGGGGGCGGGCAGCGCGAACAAAGTGCGCTTGTTCCCTCGTCGCAAGCGTACGTAAGAGAGGTGGAAGGAAGGTCGGCGCTGGGCAGGCAAGCACGCAGTAGAACGAAAAGTAGTTTGCTGATCGGTTTGCTGGGCGCTGGGTCCTTGTCGAGGTCTGCCCAAGCGTGGTTGGGAAAGGGAAAGGTGTCTCGAGTGCCTGGGTTGGACCTCGACCCGGGGTGGGAAAAAAGTCGAAAGCCAAGGTGAGGGGTGGGAAAGTGAGTGAGGATTTTGGTTCGGTTCACGGGCCCGGCTCTACAAGCCTGTATGCCCTGAACACCCTGCTGCTGCAGCCATCAAGGGGTGATGATGAGACCGGTTGGGGGCTGCCCAGATCAGATCTCAGGCCCCACGCTCAGCTGCCTGCCTGCCCTGAACTCCCCTTGACCAAATGCAGCCCCACTAGCCAGCCCCATAAAAGAGTGTTAGCGTGCCTATGTGCCTTGCCTGCTTGCTTTTTGCGCACAGCTGTAGGGCCTCAAGCCTGTACACCTGCCACCACCAGACATCATAGTACAGTAGTTCTACGGGGGTTGACGCCTCATTGTGATCTGTGCACTGTGGCGTCAGCTGGCAGACAATACTTGTAGTATATAGTACCCAAAATACGGCAAGGTCTTGTGGCTGGTAAAGCACGGTGTATTTAAGATTACTACTACAATGTACAGTCTGCTGCTGGAATATAAATGTGCAGAGAGCATTCAACACAGGCACATGACTGGAGATTGTATAGTAGTTACAATGGAGGGTATGGCACTAGTACTATTTTTACAGTAGATTCTGATTGAGTATCAGGGACTGCTGGGCTCTCCAGCAATTATGGCTCCCACCCCTGCCCCCCCCAAACCCCTTCCTCCTCAGGTAAAGACTTAGAAACAGCTCCTCATTTCCTTCTGCTTTTTCTTTGCGACTCTGAAGCCTGAGATCAGATATACTCATTTTCCCGTTTCACGTACGTCTGAGGCTTCCCAGGCTGTCGTTTCTGTCCGTTCCCCAGCGCTGTTGACACATTCGTCCCCTCCCCCAACTTCACCTTCATCTCAAATTATCAACGGCCGCATTCGAAACAACCGATATGATTCCCTGAGTAACCACGCACGTCTACATTCCCTCTTTAGACAGAAACAAGTTCAAAAGAACCATAAAATATGCTATGTGGAAAACGTGCAGCACCTTTGGTCCGGCTAGGGTAGAAATCATGAGACTTAGGTTCATGGTCCTGCCCTTCTAGAACACGTCCTTTTCAACAAGAATCAATATCCCTCTTGTATGGGTCTCATGTGTCTCGTCGGTTGCCCTCGCCTGCCCCTCCTTCGGATTGGGCGTTGAAGCGATGTGGGTGGTAAGAAAGGGTCATCGGAGTGGAGAGTTCGTCGGACGGGCGCAGGGAGGACCTGATGTCTTTTCGGGAGTAGATCCCTTAGAAGGGGATATTGGGAGATGGCTGGGCGCCGAGTAGCTCTTGTTGCTCCTGCAGCTCCTCGCCGCCGGTCTCGATGGAGATGCCCAGGCCGAGCTTCGCGGTTTGCTGTAGCGCAACTTTGTTAGCATTGGAGATGGAGGAGTAGATTGTTGTGGACAACAGGAGGCCGTACCGTAGCGTGGTCCACATCAGCACCGACCGTCATCATGACAGGGCCGGCGACGCGCTTCTCGAGCAGGCAGCTCAGCTTTCCCTTGGAGTCCAGCTGGGCGCGGAAGGTGGACATGCGGAAGTCGTACTTGGCACCAAAAGTCGTCACACCCTCCTTCTGCAAAGGACCGCCCATCATCGCCGCGGGGCCTCCAGAGAGGGTCAGGGTCATGTCAACTCCAGCCTGTACCTTGTCGGACAGCTTCCTCCAGTACGTCGTGTTTATGGCACCATTTGCGGCCATCTGCGCCGTAGCCACCCAGTCCTCGGCCTTATACTTTCCACAGTAGGCCAGCGCCGCGTCGGGGGGTTGGCTTAGGGCCTGACGCTGCCACATGGCCTCCAGGCCCAGGGCAAGCTTCGGGGTGACTGCCTGCATATACTGTCCGACGAAGATACCGGTGAGCCCACCCTCGAGGTAGGATGGGTTGAGGGCCTTGACGTTGAGGGTGAAGTCGTTGCCAGTATACTCAGACTCGAGCTGCGCCATGTCCTGACCGCCGGTGCCGATCTGGAATTGGGTCTTCGAGACGAGGGAGGGCGACCATCTCCAGTTGGCTCTGGTCGAAAGCTGACCATCGTTATCGATGTTGCCTTGCAGGAAGACCTGTCACCTATAAGTCAGCCTCGATGCCACAGTGAAAGCATCATCGAGCAATGTTGCGAGAGCGGCTTACCTTGTTGGTACCGTAGAGGGCGGCGAAGGTGTAAGGGTTCGACCGCTCGCCCAGCGCAAAGGCGTGCGAGACTTGAAAGAGGGGATTCAGGCTGAAGGCCTTGGTGAGGTCTGCGCGCAGGCCAGTGAACATGTAGTTGTTGAGGAGAACATCGCGCTGGACCTCCTTAGCCAGGTTCTCGACGGTGCCGGGGTTCGACAGTCCAAGCTTTGCGCGTCGCTCCTGGAACGAGCCTAGCGCATCGGAGACGGTCTTGACTAAAGGATTGCTGCCGACGAAGGCGAGAGGATGGCTTGATGCGGAGGCCATGGTCGCGATTGGGATATCTGAAGGGGCGTGGAGGAGAGGTCGAGGTCGAGGCTGCAGGCCTCGAAGACGAAGACGTCACGGAGGAGAGAACGGATGGGGACGGTCGGCGGGGGACGCAAAGAAGGGAGGAGGGACACCGTCAAAGAGGTTGTTCGGCGCTGGACGCAAATTCTAATAAAACAGAAGGCCCTGATGGGAGAGGTGCTCAGCTTGGTGAGCGGGCGTGGGTCTGTGAGGTTCGTGTGGTCTTGTTCGGGTTGACCTCAATTGTGGTTGTCTTTCCGGACCTTGAAGGCACAGGACCAAAAATTTCATGGTAAGCTCTCTTTCTCTCCGCCGCTGCTTCTGCTGGGTCCAGGGTGATCGATCTCTGACGAAAGGGCAGCGAGTCAGCCTGGACCGTGCACCTTAGCCTCAACGTGGGATGGTACAGAGATACGCAACTGCAAAACTACAGTACCGTATGTACCGCATAGTATATTCAACCCCAGGGTGTACTTAGAAATACCAAGATACGGTCACAAGAGCCCCGCATTTCCGCAATGAAATGTCCATGTGATATATTCCAAAGACGAAAAGAAATAACTCTTTCAAAGGCAAAGGCGACTTAGTCTAATTCTTTACCAAGGAATAAACAAGAGGAGCAAAGTAAAGAAGAGGGCATAGGCCAATCCCAGATGTGGTAATTCTGGTGCTCATCAAAGTACCTGCCTGCATAGTACTACTATGTACCTCCATACCTGAAGTGCTTACTTAGCAGCGCCCAGGGCTATTGCTCCTCTTACTATAGCCACCCCACCCCCTCCCGTCCTTGGCTGCAGAAGAGGAAGCCGGGACAGACATGGCAGGACCCGGAGGCCGACCAAGACTCAGACATCAACCTACTCAGAACCCAATCCATCCACAGTTCCAACTTACATACAGGTAACCGCTTCCTGTGAGACGAGGTAGTCCCCATCACGGCTCCTCAAGACTGATTTTCATCTGTCCTACTTTTTAGATACCCTCTGTGTGAACCTCCCTGGGGCGCACACCAGGCTGGAACACTGATGACATCTACTATCTTTTCAGGCTCAGCACCAGCAGAAGAAGTCACACCTTGAGGAAGTTGTGGGCACCTGCTCTGCGTCAATTCTTTCTGGGCTGGGCTGCTCAAATTCTGGTGAGGGGGTACATTTAATCCTTGTTGGAACAAGAGAGAAGAAGAAAAAGGCGCCTAATGAGCTCCTCGGCCCTTGACATCAGCGACGATACCTTCATCCCTCACAATATCTCTCAGCACTGTTCATAGGGTATAACTCTAGACACCCTCTCTTCTCCTGACATCCACACGAATTTGTTCTGTTGTTCCTATCCATATCCCGAGATCAGGCCCTATAGCTATTCTACCACGAGAATTGTGGTCGATTCGGAAGCATCGCAACCCAGGCCATTGTGCTCATCCTTCTTCCGAGCTGTACAAACACCCAAATACTATCGACATCTGGCAGGAGATTACAGCTAGATCGACACACGACACCTCACAAGTGGGGTCAAGGGCCGGATCTTTGTTTACCGTCTCTCAACCTTGACAATGGACACGCTTCTGTGAGCACATTCCTTTCCTCCTTTTCTCACCGTCACACCCTTTCCTTCCCACCCTCCTACCTATACTCAACTGCAACTCCATCCAACCTACACGGATCCTGCCATCATAATAATTCCGCTTGGTTACGCGGTTCGTCATGCGTCTCATCTTCAAGAAGGCCAAGGCTCGCCTTGCCAAGCGGAAGAAGAAGAAGGAGGAGAAGAAGGAAAAAGTGAAGGAGAAGGAGACTGTCGAGAAGACCGTGCCTCGTCCTGAGCTCGGCGACGACGGATTGGAAGCTCAGTTCGCTAACACCAGCTCCAGCACCGCCGAGATCGCGGCCAACGCTCCGCGTTATCGTCGAAAGAGTTCGACCTTTATCGACGCTATTCATGACCTCTCTGAGGACCAGAACCTGGCGCCAGCCCAGCTCTACAGCACCATGTCTGGAAGGCTGTTCCACTCGGGTAGAATAGCGATTGTCATGGTCGGCTTGCCAGCACGTGGAAAGACGTAAGTCTATATGGCACCGATCGTGTATTGTGATGGCATCATTTCGCTGATGAAGACCAAGGCATATATGCGTGTCAATGGCCCGATACCTGTCCTGGTAAGCCTCCTCTTTGACTTGAGACGACCAGACACGGGTAGTTCCGGGGTGACATGGTGCTGATGTACAATCTAGGCTCGGGGTGAAGACGCGGATCTTCCACCTCGGAGACTATCGTCGAGCTACAGTCGGCCCTGGTGAGACCGTGCCAGAGGACTACTTCTTCCCCAATGCATCCCCAGCATCAGTTATGCTGCGGCAGAAGATCCTCAAGAAGTGCCGTGAGGATATCTATGCTTGGCTGAACCATGAGAATGGTCAAGTCGCCATCTACGACGCTGTCAACCCTACCGCCGCTGGTCGTCGTGCACTTGCCAAAGAGTTTGCGAAACACGATGTTCAGGTCAGCATTGTCGATGTAGACTTGCTTGCTGGCCGAATGCCGCTGACTCTGTACTCGCAGACGCTTTTCCTCGAGTCCTTCGTTGATGATGAAAAAATACTTAGAGAGAATGCCAGGAATGTCAAGATCTCGTCTCCCGATGTGAGTCCTACATACCTCGATGGCTGTTTGGGTCGTCCTTGCCTTACTCACTGCTGCTTCAGTTCCATGGCATGGATCCAGACGAGGCTGCCAAGCTCTACCTTCGGCGCATCGAGATGAAGATTCCTGTCTTTGAGACAATGAACGAGAAGGAGCTCAACTACGTCAAGATGATCAATGCCGGTCGGGCGTTCTTCTACAATAACCTCAGCTTCAACGTATGCACATTCCACCTTCCGCCGGCGCGGCTGCCACCAGCACCACCCCTCTTCTCTTTTCCTTCCTTATTACTGACACCATGCTCCATCTTATTAGTATCTGTCCCACCGCATTGTCTTCTACCTCACCAATCTGCACATCAAATCGAGGACCACCTTCTTCGTAAGGGCCGGCAGTGCCGAGGAGGAATCGTACAGAAGTGATGCAGACCTTTCTGAGGCCGGTAGGGCCTACGCCATCAAGATGACCGAGACTCTCCTGAAGCATCGAGAACAGGAGCGGCAGTCAGCAATCGAAGCCGGTGGTGCTGACATTCCCTTGAGACCGCTGACGGTGTGGACCTCCACACGGCTCCGGACGGTACAGACAGCCAAGCCGCTACAGGATGCAGGATACAAGGTCCGCCAGCGGTCTCAAATGAGCTCCATCAACCCCGGCGTCTGTGAGAAGCTGTCGGAGCGGGCTATTCGCGCCATGTATCCCGACGAGGTCGAAAAGCACGAGTTAGACCCATACCATCACAGATACCCGCGGGCTGAGGTAAGTCATCGTCCCACAGAGACCCTGCGCTTTTCATTCATTCATCGATCGCAACATCGTTTTGGCATCTAATCATCTAATCTTGTTGCCTTGCAGTCGTACCACGATCTCGCCGTCCGCCTCGAGCCCATCATTCTCGAGCTTGAGCGGGAACAAAACGACCTCCTGATCATCGCGCACGAGTCTGTCCTCCGCGTCCTGTACGCCTACCTGATGCATTGCAGCACGATGGATATCCCCAAGCTCAAGTTTCCGCGCGACGAAATTATCGAGATCATCCCCGCCGCGTACCAGAACGAGGCCAAGCGCATCCATATTCCCGGTCTGGATCCTAGAATGATCCCCGGCTCTCCCGAGGATATTCGCATCCCCGTGCCTTCGATTCCGCCCAGTGGGCAGCTGAGTCCCATCGCCGGCTTGTCGACGCCTGCAGAGGGCTCCGGCGCCGACCAGCAGAGGCGACCCGAGAAGGTGATCAGCATGGTTGCGGAGATGGTGAAGGACAAGGTGGCAGATGAGGACTAGTAGATCGATGGCATCTCTTTTGTGTGGATAGACCGCAATGGTAGATGAGGTTGATGGAGGTACGACAAGGCTGCAGTCTCGATAATGCAAGCCGGGGCAAAGCGTTGCCACAGTAAGCAGCGCCCTTGCTGGTAGACGAGATTGATAAATGGATCTCTCGCAGGGAGGCATTGGCATCATGGTCTCTATCAGAAAAGGGGTGTCTGTTGAGAAGTAGGTTGGATTGGTGATGAACCAACCCCGTGAGGCTCCTGCTGCTTGTTCACATGTCTAGACTTGATTGAGATGAGCCCTACACACATTCGTGGGCTCTTAAGACACACGGCCCGACAAGAATATTTCTCCTAACTAGGTTCTTTCAATCCTTCTGCAAGTTCTTCTTCCAAGTATCAAGGCGGGACCCGAAGACAATTTGCAACAGCCCTGTTCCCAGACAAGTTGATCCGGCCACCGAGACTCGATCCCACTCCGGTTTTGTCCAAAATACAGCTATAATTCTGACAAGCTGGCAGCATAATGATACCAGAAGACCAATCACTAATTAACCCTTTTCAAACAAAAATACATACAGATCACCAAAATGATTGTTGACTTATTTTGGCCACTTGTGTCCTGGCGAGGTTTCTGCTTGATCGGGGTGACAGGGTACGCTGCCAGTAGTGTCAGCCTTGGAAAAGTCTTGTCGAATATGAGGAATTAATTCTCCCATTCCTATTAATCCTAGGAAATTCCAATTTGCACATCCGCATAGCAGTCAAAAGGTAGAGAGAGCTATGTAAAACTTTGATCGTATTTGTATGTCGTGTTGGGCCATGGAGGGTGGTTTGAAGACGATAAGGATGTATGAAAGCGGAGAATGGTATATAGACCCAAATTTTGGAAAATCGTTTATTCTTACGCCCCAAAGCGTCGATGGGGTAAGGGTAACCTTAGAGATTCCCAACCGTGGAACTTCTCTAGCTCCGGGTTCGAGTCCCGGTCGACGCACATAAACAGTGACGTTGAGCTCTTTGGTATCTTTACCAAATTTTTTTCATTTTTAATTTACATGTACTGGACTATTTATTTACTCTTGTGGCTGTGACATCTCGTTGTTGTGCTTTATTTTTACCTCCGTTTCTTATGTATACTCCCTGCCTCCCTAGATTGTAACGTGGTGTGTAAGCCCCAGTTGATCCCGCCGAGGTTAAACATGCATCATTGATTGGTGGGAGCTGCGCGGGGACTACAGCTCGCCAGGTTGAAAGGCGGGTTTTTTTTTTATTTATTTTTTACCCTTTTACTTTCTGATTTTCCTCTACGTTCTCGAATGATGGTTTGACAAACTGCGAGTATTCACGTTGATCCCCTTTTTCTATGAACCTATAAATATATATGTCTTCTTGGTCGGGTCGTATCAAAGAACGCAGCATAGCTAAGAAGGCGGAGAATAGCAATGGTAAAGCTGCTCGTCTAAAGCATCTACCAGCCCTGAAGCTCCGAAGTTTCATAACACCTTTCATGGCATCTGATATATTAACCCCCTCGATGAACATGCTCTTGCCTAATCTCGGGCAGACTCGGAGGTCATGTTAGGAGAAGGGTGGCGCGTACCCGCGGGGTTTGGTATTGAAAATGCCGAGCATGCTTTTGAGGCACAGAGCCATCGTCCGCTTCGTACTCCGACAGGGCCGAAGAATCAAAGCCTCTCGGTCCCATGGCTCTGATCTCGATGGCTGACTGGGCTCGTCCATGTCGATTGTTGTTGCGACTCCGGAGCCGAAGGACGAGGACGAGCTGGCAATCCTTGCTAACGGCGTGACCTTTGCGGACCCGACGAAGGAATTCGAAGCGAACTTTCGGGTCCGAAGGGCATCAGGAGGCGCGGAGGCCCGCAGATTTCGGTGCTGCTGAGCGCGGGCTTGATACGTGTCATGAGAAGTAGTCTCCTGTCAAAATATTTATTTCATGTTGTTTGCAAGGGTCTGAAGAGGTGAAATGGAGACTAATGTCGATTTTGGGAAAATGTCAAGTTAAAGAGGTAGAGGAGGGTGCGTCAATCTCGAAAATCGATCGTATTAGTTATACCTTACCTACCCACTGGAACGCACTTGTACGCTACTCTGGTCTAACAATTCTACCATGCATCAACCAAAGGCTCTAGAAATTCAACAGCAAGCCCAGGCTACCGAGACTTTTTCCACTTTTAGTCTTTCTTTCTTTCATCCTCTTCGGGTGATATATACTGTCAAGCAAATGTTCATGACCCCACAAAGGTCCACGCATCTGCCGTGCCAGCTCAGGCCTCGGGCGAGAATAAGTAATTACTTTCGAACATCCGTTGAAGCTGACACTCGGCGAATACCAATTTCACGTAGGCACATAGGCACACAGCCAAATGTCGATGACCGCCCGATCCAGATCCGACATGTGCCCAGCCTGGAGCGAGGGTTGGCAGTGTCGGAGCTGGTCGCAAGTGCTGCACGCTCACTTCCTCCTCGGATAATCCGAAAGAAAGATCCAAATGAGCCACCTCGGGCTCGAAGGTGATCTACATGAGCGCGGATTTCTGAGGATTAGGGCAACGTGGTCCACTTTCCCCACGAGGCTACAGTCTACAGCAGGGCGTTGAAGCAGTGAGGGGACCCTCTCGTTGATGTTTCCCTCATCTAGCGATGACCACAAGCTGATATGTCTAAACAGTGGCCAGGGCTGGCATCTTACTGGAGTTCCTTCGCCCCACTTATTACTTCTACTTACTGTAGCATGGGTACGTCCATGTGATGTGTAGTATGATGGTGTAAACGACCAAATTCATGGGTATCTGGCAATTAATTTGCTGTGTCTATTCCAGTCTCTTGCTCAGGGCCCATTACTGTGACACATCTTCCTGTAGGTATAAGTCCAGCAAGAAGTAACACTGGCCTGCTCCACAATCTCTCAGCGCTCAGGCAAAGGCTCATGGGTAAAGTATGGGGCGCTTCCTGCGCCGCGGATTTTCCATTAATAGACGATTATTGGCAGGAGTGCGCAGTTTTTCATGACCCTTCTTTGTAAACGCTGTCATCAAATAATCACGGGGACGGATCAACCGCCGCCGTGTTGCTTATTTCCAAGGTCGTTCCGTGCATGACGTGGCACTATGACACCGTAAGCACAGCACTGCAAAGGAAAATGGCATGGTCTTTTTCGGGTGTCACCATGAAAGTCATCAATTGGTGTGGTAGTTATGTACCCAAGTATCTCGGCTAATTTTGGTGTATTGACGAAAACACCGAACTGTTCCTTTCCCTATTAAAGTGACCATTTCCTGTCGCCTTTTTTGAAGTAGTTGCAGACGAAGCATTTCTATATGCTCTTTTTGACAAATTGGCACAAACAGCATTCGGACAGCCGCACCTCTCAATTGATATTCATCTTGCCTTGTTATTTGCCATCCGAAGGAACAATGCCAAAACTCAGAGTCCTCATCATCGGTGCCGGCATAGCAGGCAATGCCCTCGCCGGCTGGCTCTCGAACCTCGGCCACGACGTTACCGTCATCGAACGGTTTCCAGCACTGCGCACGAACGGGCTGCAGGTCGACCTGCGCGGTCATGGCGTCGAGGTCATGAGGCGCATGGGTATCGAGAAGGCTGTCCGCTCCAAGACGGTCAACGAGCTGGGCATGGAGCTTTTGGACAGCTCTGGCAAGTCGTGGGCATTCTTCCCAGCCAACAAGACGGGCAAGGGCCCACAGTCCTTCACGAGCGAGTTCGAGATCATGAGGGGCGATATGTGTCGGATACTCTATGATGTGGCGAAACCTCGCGTCAAGTTCCAGTGGGGCGTGTCTGCACAGAGGCTCGACGACAAGGGCGATTTTGTCGAGGTCCTATTTTCCGACGGCACGACGGACCAGTACGATCTGGTCGTGGGTGCTGATGGCATCGGCTCACGCACGCGAAGGATGATGCTAGGTGCTGGGACGCCGGATATCATCGACCACACCGGACCCTGCATAGCCTATTTCACCATCGCACGAGAAGCGCAGCCAGGGGAAGAATGGTACGCGAGAGGGGTCTTCGGCACCGGCATGAGATGGATCCTCACACGAAGGCATGAACCGCATCGGCTTCAGGTGTACCTGGGCTGCGACGCGGAGAGGATGAAAGATGTCAAGAAGGGCGATGTTGTGGAGGAGAAGAAGGCCCTGAAGAGAATCTTCCAGGGCCTCGGCTGGGAAACGGATGACATCCTGAGATCGCTCCAGGACACCGACGATCTGTACTGTGAACGTCTCGGCATCGTCAGGATGCCTTCGTGGTCCAGCAATCGGCTGGTCCTGGTCGGCGATGCGGCATACTGTCCCACACCAAACACAGGAATGGGCGTCACCGCTAGCCTGATCGGCGCGTACGTTCTTGCGGGAGAGATCGGACACGCTTCCTCCGACACCGATCTTCTAGGCGCGCTGAAGGCCTACGATGACAGATATCGTCCCTTCATAGGACAACTTCAGCGTGGCATCTCGAGCAAGAAATCATGGTTCAACAAGCTATTTGACAAGTTCATTTCAACATCATTTGGCGTCCGGGTCATGTATTGGTTGGCGATGCTGGTTAGTCTTCTAGGAGCGGACATTATAATGAAGTTCTTTGGGCACGAGGATACCAAGTCCTGGACTCTGCCGGACTACAAGATGACGTTTGCCATGGTGGAAGGGGAAGGAGAAGGAGGAGGAGAACAAGGAGAAGAAGACGGAGCCTAGGTCATTACGAGCTGGTCTCGACTCGACCACTGCAGTTTCGCATTTCACCCTGTATTATCATTGCTGTCATTATATTGTTATACCTCATTTGTCCTCTCGATAACAACACCTAATAATACTCAACTCTCGACATCTCTGCTGTCTTCAGCAATAGATTCAAATTCATCATGACATTGACTAATCATTAAAATAGAAGTACATAATTATCTCTAGCCAAGTGATACGAGTAATTATTACCCACGTTCCTCGTGCTAACTCTCTATCAGAAACATCTAAACTATTCCTACTGTTCACAACCCGAGAGCCAAGACTGGTTTATAGGCATCCGTCCTCGAACATCGCTATTATATTACCATAGCCGCAGATCCGGCTTACTGTACTGTAGTTCCCCCAGCCCAGGGGCATCGAGAAACCTAAAGAGGCCTAGCTGGTGTATCTGAAGTACCACCTACAGTGGTACTAAGCTATATATCGACTAAAGTGTACATTTGTCACAGAGCACTCAGGATTCCCCTCACATGGCCACAAATTATTAGGTAAAAAATACCGAGTTGAACAGCAGATCCATCCTTGCTTGTCCTCCCCCCATAAGTCTCGTATGTACGTAGTTGATGCCCATTCCCGTGAGGAGAAGTGAGAAGAAACAAGAGAAAAGCCCCAGTGAGCTAGTTCCATGTCGTTTCTGCTCCTCTCTGAAAGACACACACGCTCACAAACAACCTGGGTTTTATCATGCCCCAGCCTAGCATTTCAAGAGAGCCAGGCATGGGCTACTGGGCCCTGACCACGGTGTCGAAAGACGACCCGAATACCATTGTCATCTGCCGCGACCACGCCGCGGTCGAAGTCCACTTCGCCTCGTTGGTTCTCTCGGTGGACGAACGCCACGCACAGTGGCAGCCCGACGGCTACACGCGCATCGGCGAGCAAGCTCTCCCGCTCGAGGTCCAGATCATCACCGGCACCGGCCAGACTGCCGTCGTCTTCATCCACCGCAGCGCCACCAATGACCGGCTGTTCGTGCACGGACACGTCGAGGGCGCAAGACACGTATACGGCTGGCGGGAGCTGGGCAAGGCCAGTATCTTTGGCTCGACGGCGCGGAAACTGAGGATACACGTTGGCGCGGATGGCACGCTCGCCTTGTTGCCAGACACACAGTTTACTTTTCTTCTTCGGACGGCCGAGGGAACAGACCTGGAGTTCTCCAAGCTCGAGTTCAAGATACCCATGTTTGCAAAACCGCCGAGTTATGAGGCTTCTACGGCATGATCGATTCCATAATGGTAGAGAGGCTGTACTTGGATGAGTGATGATGTGATCAAGTGTGAAACGAGGACAACCGGATAGCACCAGACAGCACAGTTTCATGACCAGACTGTTAGGTAGTGGTCCAAGGTTCGGCTGTAAGAATACTATCTGCATGCCTAACACATACTTTCTGGGCCCGATTGGTCAAGGGCACTTATCTATAAGTTGACTGCCAAGTACCTTGGCAGCGTAGACGTGCCTAGGTCAGGTAGTAGTATAGTAACCTATCAGGCAGCGGGTGGTCGAGATTACTCTCTGAATGTTGCCAAGGTACGGCTACGCAATAATCATACACTTGATGATATAATATTATGTTCTTAAGTCCTGCGATGGACTATAAAGTCTCCAATGCCACGCCTAAAAGAGAAAACCCCTCAGAAGTGCTCTCGCTGATCTCCCTGAAACGCCAGCCATTCTTCGTCGAATTTTCCCGTGGCTTGTGGCGCCATCCAGTACTCCCCTTTCAAGGTTGCCCCTGATCACACCAAGAATCTTAGAAACACAGATAGCCAGAACACGAAACTCCTCCCCAGCATCATAAGATAGATAAACTCGTCCTAATGGATCACACGGTACTTGCCTCTCCGCCTAGACCGACCCGAAGCCCATTCTGCGTACTGATCCTTGGTGCGCCGACCACCATCCCCATTCGCCTCCTCTGTGGCGGTACTCATCTCGAGCATAGGAACGCCAAGGACCAACCACCACCACTCCGTCACAGTGACTGCGCCACCGGGCACTGTCGTCTCCGTCAAGAGTCCCTCTTTCAAGCCCCACTTGCGCACCGCCTCGACTTCAAACTCCTCAAAGCACGGCTTGAGCGCCGCGGCGGCAAACTCGTCTGTCATAGCGCCGCGTGTGGCTAGGACGAATAGCACGCTCCCAAGCATCTTGAACCACCGGTTGCGGTCGGGCCGGCCAAAGAAGTCGCACCACATGGGCAGCTTGCCGTCCTTGGTCCCGAGGGGAATGTTGTCGGGTCTGGTGGCGTGCGGCAGGACGTCGATGTCCTCATTGTATAGATATTCTGGCGTCGGCACGATGTGCAGATCGAAGCGATAGTAGCTCTTGGGGTACTTTCGGGACTCGTAGAAGCCCGGCCTGAAGCCGAAAGGGATGTCGAGCTTGCGGACAGGCTCGATGCGCACGCGCCCGTGGGCCTGCAGGTTGAGGGCTGCAACGATCATGCCGTCCTCGGTGCGCCATGGGATCTCGACCGGCTCGCCTCTGCGGAAAGCCCTGTCCAGCTTGAGCTTGAACTCGGCCGCCACCGTGAACTTGTCTTCGTTCGAGTAACGGTCCAGCGTGCGGCAGAAGTGCTCGTTGAGCTTGTAGGGACGGCCTGTGGTGAGCGCGCTGGACTTCTGCTTGATGGCGACACGACGGTGCTCGAGGTCGAAGATGGTCGTCTCGAGCAGGTTGCTGACCTCTTGTTCGTTGCGGCGGCCATTGCGAGAGAGGGTGAGAAATTTGTCTCTGATCTGGTATGGTGTGTACTGGTCCGCCTCGGTGCAGCAGAGGGCGCGGACCCAAGACCGGGCGGTGATGGCGTCCTCGTCCTCCATCTTGTGTTTTTTCGGCTCGAATCTTGCCGACGCAGGCTCCGAGGTACTGTCCTGGAATTTGTTGAAGACAGATCTCTGCCAGTTATGGTACGTTTCGCGCCAGTCAAAGTCAGCCTTGTCGACAAAGATAAGGTCAAGCTCCTCGTCGAACTGCTTTCGGGACGCTGGCAGATCGATGCCCTCCCTGACCACCAATGCGAGTGTCCACTTGACAAGGCGCGGCCAGTCATAGTTCAGCGGGTTGTCGAAGTCGAATGGTGGTAGGTCGCCGTTCTCGTACGCCTCAAGGAACTCTTCCTGAAACCTCGCGGTAAGGGTGAGGATGAAGCCCTCGCGCTCCTTCTTGATCATAGACCAGAACCTACGCAGATTTGACAGCTTTGATTCTGGGAAGATTCTCATCATGATGCCCCAGTCCATGGCCTTGTTGATGCCGCCCGTCAATGTAGATACGGCGACATAGGCTGCGATGCGTGTATCCTCGGCCTTCCAGTCGACGCCAAGGCAATCCTGGCCCTTTACCCGGAAATACTCTCTCGCCGTTTGAGGATAGGCCGTAAGCTCGCGCTGCATCTTGACTTCACGTAGGCTCGAGTCCCTCTGCCGTCTCCTCATAAGAGTCCGCTTCGATGGACCTTGCGTAGCTGTCGTTGCTGTCGCCATCCTCGCCGCCGGTGGTGCGGGTGCTAGTGTTGGTAGTGGCCTCGGCCTGGTCCGCGGCCTGCCTCGTTTCCGTTTCTCGACAGCCTCAAACGGGATGATGCCAAACTTCAAGCTCGGCTCCTCGTCATCATCCTCGAGCAACTCGTAGGGGATAGTCTCGAGCGTCCACTCGTTCTCATCAAGCCATTGTGGGTTGACCGGTGCCATGCTGCTCACGCCTTGTGTTGAGCAGAAATTGATGAACAGGTAATTCGGCGCGATTGACCCTGACAACTGGCGCGTACCCTGCTCAGACATCTCCCACGCCCGACAACCATCCACGCTCGTGCAGAATTCGCCGTACTGCGGATCTGCCCAATTCTCCGTCTTGGAATGGCTTGTTATTTTGAACGCCATCTGCTCCATAGACTTGGGCAGATTCTCCATGAGCATGTCGATCTGACCGGGCAGCCAGCCCCTCATGGCAAAGCTGGTATCATGCTTTTCGAACCACCCCAGAGTGATATACGGCCAGACACCCTTGCTCTTCGCATTCAACTCGAGTGCCTCAGAATATATTCCTGGCTCCACGACCGGCTCTGCTGCCGGTGCCTCTTCCATCGACGTGGACTCATTCGAGGGCGAAGGAGCATTGGTCTCAGCCTCTGGCTCTGGGATATGGTCATCCTCTAACTGGGTGTTTGGTTCGAGGAATTGGATCTCAGTCGGTGCATCGTAGCCACTATTGCTCGGAAGGGACGTGCCAGAGAAGAAGGATGCAGGCAGGGATGAAAGACCAGGGTTTTCCTCTTGCCTGTCGTTGATGCTGAGTTTGTGCGGTTCAAGGATGAAGTCATCTTCGAGGTCGACACGTGGCTTTCGTCCCCTTCTGCCTTTCTTGGCTGGTGGAGAGTCAAGGCCCTCTGCGGCACCGGCGTGTTTTCGCTTCCGACGGTGAATGACGGCAATATCATGTTTCGGTCGCTTGTTTGGTCGCTCGTCATCTTCGTCCTCGGACTCTATCCGGCCTCGACCGCGGAATCCGGGACGCACACCAGCCATTCCCTTCTCTGCATAGAATGGCGCAGTGAGCTGCTCAATTCCCTCAGCCAGTTTGTGATCTCGTCGGCCCACCCCCTTGCTGCGTGATTTCGTGGGCCGCTCCAGCTCCTGAAAATGAACCCTCTCTTCCTCCGTAGGGTCAAATGGGGCCGGGATGTACATCTCTGGATCAGCGTTCTTGATCCTTTCCTTGAGGTCGACGACTAGCGGATGACTGACATCCATCTCAGGCTGCATGATGAGGTTCAAGGACTTCCACTGCCCACGGGGTCTAATGGCCACAGTTGCCTGCTTGATCACTCCCACACTGGCGAGCGTAGTGACTGCGCGGGTGCAGCCAGATAGGGAGGGGTAAGGGGGACACTCGAAAGTCGCAATGTAAACCTTGAGAATTGCCCAGAATAGAGACCTATCGGTCGGAAACACTCCGTTGATGTCGAGCAAATATTTGATGATCTCCTGAACCCTGATGGAGCGCTGAGGGATAACCTTGTCAATCGATTCGTTGTAACACTCAGCGGTGTAATCTTCCACAGGCATGCGGATCAAAGGCTGACCGTTAGCGTCGACCTCGACTTGTCGTAGTATTTGTGCCATTGGAGTGTTCTGAGACCCGACCAAAGGTTTTTTACGGTTTCCAGGTAAAGGACGCCTGCCTCGGACACCCTCCGAACCGATCGCAGGAGACGTTGATGTACCTTCGTTTACTGGCGCAGCTTCATTGATGATATCGTAGGCGTTATGCGTCTCCGTGGCTGGTTCCAGAACTTCGGCAGGGTACAGATCGAGCGCGTGAGGTGCCGCCAGGGGATATAGGGAATGACCAGGCTGAAGCAAGTCTGTGTCCAGGTCCTCTGGCACTGTTTCGACGAGACCCCCATGAGCATCCATTTCCTTACGCATGGCCCCTCTGTTGATAATTCCTGGCTTGAGTGTCCTAGCAGACTTGGACGTCTTGATCTGGATCTGTTTGAGGTAGGGCAAATCTTCATCGTCCTCTTCTGGCGTAAGAGTCGCTCCGTTTTGGTAAGGCACAGCCGGATCTGCGGCCCCTGCGGCGGGTAACACATCCTGCACACGGCCGGCGGGCTTCGCAGCTGCAGTTTCCTTCGCCACAGCCTCCGAAGCCTGAACACCACGCGGCACCACCCCGGAACCTCCAAGACGTCTGTTCTTGAGGATGCTGCGCTGCAGAAGGACCGGTCGCTGATTTCTCTCATCAGAGTCACTAGACTCAACAACAGACTGTGGTGTCGAGTGCTTCTTCGTGGAGGCCTTGCGTTTCTTTGCTGATGGGCTGGGCGCTGGGTCGGGGACCAGACTGCCGCGGCTACTGCTCTGGCTGCTACTTTCGGTAGTCTCAAGACCTCGCTCTGGACTAACCAACAACACTCTGCCGGAGCGATTCGGCCTCGACCTCTCCATCTCCTCTGGATGCTCCGCGTAGTAAGGGTTGCACATGTTCTTGCCCTTTTCAAGATGGTATTGAAGTCCATTGTCGTTTGCCCAAGAGCCGCCGCACTTCTCGCAGACGTACTTGTCAAGCTTGACTTTCTTCGCTTTCTTGCCTCTCTTCGCACGAGGTTTAGAGTTGTCCGCCAGTCCAGAGTCGGCCACTGCTGTGCCCGTGATAGCCCGTGGCGGGCCGTCATGGAGGCTATCCTCGGGCTGGGCAGCAGTAGGTGGCTCTGGTCGTGCCTCAGTGCTCTTGCCTTCGCTGCTGACAGCATGCACGGCAATCGGAGCAATCTTCTCGTGCACAGTCTCGACTGCAGCTTGCTTCGGCTCCTGTGAAGTAATCTCCGATTGACTCGCCTGAACCTCCATGCCTCGTTTCTGCTTTCCAGCCTGCTCGAGGGCCACCTGCTGTTCCATTGTAGGAGTCTGAATGGGCATGTGAGTTGCTGGAGGCTCTGCTGAAACCTCTGGGGGGAGCAGCGGCACAGGCTTGGTTGGAGAACTAACTCGTGGCTTCGGATAGTCCGCCCAACCAGGGAGGAAGTCTGGATCCTTGATCTTGTCGGATCGAAAGATCAGAACGATTGACTTTCTTGGCCGTCCCTTCTTGTGAGGATTTGGGTTTAGCGATCCAGGCTTGCCAATGTACACGCCAGGCCGGGTCCGGTCTTGCTCCTGATTGCCCTCCTGGCTCGATGATTCCTCTGCTTCGGCAAGGCCAGTGTCTCCTGTGGTCTGGGTCGCTTCTTTCGCGCTCCGCTTGCGTCCTCTTTCTCCAGCAGCAGCAGTACCTTCACCACCGCCAGGACCCTCAGCTTCTGCATCGTCTCCAGCAAGCTCTACATAAGAGATGCGTTCCGCAGCCTTGCGCCTCTTCGATGGCTTTGGGCCAGAGGCATCTATCGCACCTGGGGTATCTGCTTCGCCGTTGACCTCAGGCTGCATTCTGCGCTTCCTCGGTCGACCCCTTGGGGCGGGGCATAGAGCTTCTGCAGGCAATGCCGCGTCGGTCTCATTGACAGCGGACTCTGTTTTGTCTGCCTGCCCCATGGCGGCGGCTGTGCCCTGCTGTCGTCTGTTGTTGGGCCGCATTTGTCGGGCTGGCTTGTCGGGTATTATCTGGACCAAGCCGTTGAGATCCGATACTCCCTCTTCGAATGCGGCAGCATTGACTGGTGCGAAGCCAAAGGGATCGACGTCGGCATCCAGGTCCAGCTGAGCTGTAGTCGCACTACCGCTGGCCAGCGCTGGGTCCACAGCAGACTCTTCTCGAGGGGCTTCAACTAGTTCCGAATTGCGCGCACCAGCGCAAGTAAAGGTGTACGCCTTGATCTTACCCGTGCGGACCAGCTCACTGCTCATCTGGTACTCGGAGAGGCGAGCCGGTTGAACATCCGGTGCACAGCTGTTCTGCAGGTGTTTGAGGAAGTAGCGGGTGAACTCGTGTCCAACAATCGCCTTGGAGAGCTCTGGTGACGTGTAACCCTCGACGCCCCCAGTAAGGACGAACTCGGCAATCGCGTTGGCCAGAGGCTTTTCGGGTGCCCACAGTGACATGGTCGGTTTCGGCGGGCCCCTCGCCCTCTTCTTGAGGACCCGAAGCTTGGGCTTCACGACTTTGTTTGGCTTCCGTCCCTTATTACTCTTGGCAGCCTTCTTCTTCTTCCTGTAGAGCATCAACAGCCTTTGACCGCTTCCGTCCTCGGAGAACGCTGACTTCTTCCCCGTCGCCAGGAGCATTCGCCAATCCGCGTCTGTTGGGTCTCGCATGAACTTGACACAATCCTTGAAGACGAAATTGTGGTCGACGAATGTTGCAGCAACATAGTTGATGTTTCCCTGGACATCGAACCTGCGCAGCATTCTCGACATGACCTTCATCTGCCACCTAAGCCCGAGGATGCCGAGTTTCCTCTTCAGGTCACTGACCCGCAGGGTGCCCCAGGCCTTGATTATGGCCATCATAGTCGAGCCCAGGGACATGTATCCGATCTCCTCTTGGCCTTGTTTGTTTTTGTTGCCAACCCATTGATGCGCCCAGGGAACGGGCTCCATGTCCTTTGTCAGCGCCTCTGGAGACATGTCCAAGCCGTGCAGGGGGTTCGAAGGGGCTGGCAGGTCAGGAGCAAACCTAGTCAGCCAGAGCTTGCTTGTCTTGGAACCCCGAACCATGTGGGTGCGCTTCGCTATGTAGCCCTTTGCAGAAAGGAAATCTGTGCGGCGGGGCACTGAGCGCTTGTCTTGCCCGGTTGCCCGGACGAGATCGCCCTGCAGGATACCGTCCTCCCTGGTTGAACCGATGACGATGAGGAGCTTCCACTCGAGAGGCGGCACACGCTTGAAATCGACGCCATGACCGGTGAGAGTCTTCCACACTATGTCTTCTCCGACATGGAGGCGAGGACGCGACTTGGGCAGTTTTATGGGTCTTGCGGCATCGACGGCGCCACCGGGAGCCGTCTTCTTCTCCTTCTCGTTGCTGCTTTTTGCAGCAGCCTTGTTCTCACCAGCAGGAGCTCCTTCCTCGGGGATGGACATCAGCTCGTCAAAGGTGAGATGGTTCCATTCACCACCAGGGCCGACATTGATCTCGCCGGTAGCCAAGACGCAAGGCCAGATGAGGCGGCCAAGTTTCAGCTCAGCGTCGCTGGGCTCAACGAATTTCTTCACCGTGGACTCGGCAGCAGGTTTTTTTTCTACTGCCTTATCACCGCCTTGCTTGGGATCGTCGTCGCCATCAGAAGAAGGCTTCTTCTCGTCATCCTCGGGATCCTCGTCATCGGCTCTGTTATATTTCCTGACAGCGTGAAACAGATTTGACATTGAACATCCTGCCGTGAATATTGTTCAGTTATTGATACCGGACAGTAGTGGGGCTGTTGTAAGATGTGTGGCTGAGCGCTTGTTGAGGGCCGCACGCCCACGATCAAGATGAGCTCTCCTTCAGCACAAATTTGGCTCGCACCCTCCCATCCAGGTAGAGCATGGATGTTACAGTATATGTTTTCTTTTTCCTTTTTTTTTTTTTTTTTTTGGTGATACTCGGACTTGATGCTGCGGACTGAGGACGAACTTACCATCGCCATGAAACGAGACCTCCCCGACGAGCCACTCAATCAGCTCGTCCAGACCCTGCGCCATGTTGACAATGATTTCTTATGTTCATAGCGACAAGCAAACCGATCGATATGGTTGAGTCGTGGTGGTTCGAATCCAGGACCTCGAGATTTTTGATGATTTGGGTGGGTGAGGCGAGGTGGGAACTCCTGGTTTTCCCACTGAGTCGCCGAGGCCAGTGAATGGCTCAGTGAGGGAAACAAAAAAAAAAAAAGGGTCTGGACTAGGGGTGCACTGCCCAAAGTGCCTCTATGACAGCAAGGGATGGCGGAGTAAAGGGTTAGGGTTCTAGGGGCGCGGTGGGCCCGAGCGCTTGCTACTATGACTGCCTGGCATCAGTACTGAACCGGATGCTCACAGAGACACTAAGGGATTTCAGGGAGTATCAGAGGTGTCACAGTAACGGAGTTCAGACCTGTTTAATCTTTCTTTTCTTCTGTGTCATTTCTCTGAGCATCTACGAAGAAACAGAAGTAGAAGGAGCGGAAGAAGAAGAGAAGAAGAAAAGGATGATAATGCGTTCAGAGAGACTAATCTGGGAACAAGGTACAACCGCAGGCAATGCGTCCAACTTAGTCATAACTCAAGGGAGACAACATGGCGAGAGGGTTTGAAGGGTATCTTTGATAGTCTGCCTCTGGGACGACCTGCTCTGGTTCCGTCTATGCATCACTCGTCTCCAGCCGGGCCCGCTTTCCCTCCATCATTCTTCTATAGTTGGCGAGGACCTCCTCCCTGACGCTCTGCAGCTCCTCCCTCCTCTTTAGACTGCCCGCGGACTTGGGAATGGTACCGACATCGACCGCAGCACCGCCTACCTTGAACACCTGCTTCGGCACGGTCTTGAACACAGGCGGTGCCTTGGCGACATCGTGCAGACCAACCTTGGCCTCCCCTCTCTTCTTCTTGAGCACCGCCCACGGGTCGGTATTGTCCCCGTCGTCAACGTCCCACACCGACTTGCTCGACTTTGGCTTCTTTCCCTTCTTCTTTCCAGCGGCGGCATCGGCCTCCATATCCAAACGCCACTTGACGCCTGCTCCATCTTCCTCCATCTCTCGCTCCTCGGCGTCCTCCAGCTCTTCTCGTCTCTGTGCTTGTATCACTGCCTCTTCCCTCCTCCACTCATCATACAACTTGTGCATCTGCCTTTCTTTTCTCGTCCGATGCACCTTCAGACCGAGAGGGTCCTTGCCACTGGTCGATTTCTTGACGAGTCCCATAACCGGCAGAGCGGCGTCGACACGAGCGGCAAAATCAGACATGCGCTCGCCGGGCTGAATGGTGGGAAGCTCCTTCTTGGTGTCGCTGACCGCCTTGGCCTCGTCGGAACCCCCAGCTGCTGCAGCCTGACGCTGCTTCTTATTGTTTTTCTTGCTGCTGGCCCTCTGTCCATTGTCGAGCCCATCCCTGACCTTCTTGCCCTCCTTGAGCGCCATCAACCTCTTGAACGCCCGCGGAGCATCATCCTTCTTCTCGGCGCCTCGCTTGCGCTTCACGCCCTGGGTCTGCTGCTGAGCAGGCTGGGTGGACTTGTTGTTATTCCCACCTCCATTTTTCTTTCCGCCCTTTTTCGTCTGCGACTGTCTCGCTAGCTTGGGTGCGACGACGGGTAAGGGCCTGGCGATTTGCGTCGGTGGTAAGTCGTATCTGTCGTGTCATGTTAGCTGGTGCACAGGGGGTGGTCTCATCCCATGGCACGCAAACATAGGTCGCCAAGCAAGCAGTCAAACATCTGGAAGATAGTGCAGTCGTGGTATGCCGCAAACGGACTCCCTCTCGATGGACCAGGTGAGGAGGCAAGGGGAGGAGAGGGGATGGCAGAGGGTTACCCACATGGACTCGTCCTTATCTCTGCGCGTGTGCTTGTGAGGCATGATGAACCCAGATGACCCCGCCGACGATGCGCGAGGTTGTGACCAGGAGTAGGCGAGAGAAAAGAGCCCTTCGTCAATGTTGAGAAAGCATGGGAAAGAGTTTTGTCGTTGTCTAACCCAGGCAAGTAATGCAGGAGAAGCCAATTAGTCGACAGTGCAAACACCTCGTGTGGCATGGATGCGCAGTCATTGGAGAGATTTTTTGGTGCTTATCTTATCGCTGCACAGGGGCAAGGGCAGCGATCTCCCCTCCACAGACACACTACCGTAAATGTAACCCTGGCTCGGTACCAGTGCAAACCGCTAAAACAGTAGCTTGTCGCCATGTACTAGGCTGCGTACAGAGGGCCTGGGCCTCGAGCCAGTTGAGCGATTTACCATTGCACTATAGTAGAGGTCCATCGGTAGGTGCCGTTAGTGGCTTGGCACCTCTGTTTGGCGGGTCTGGCAAAGAGGCGGCCATGAAACGTGTGTGATGCTGGCGGTCTGTTTGGCCTCATTTCCAGATGGCAGAAGCTTGACCTTTTCCACAGGGCACCAACCTCTTTCTGGGGCAGACCCCGAGATCCTGCCACCTCATTCACCCAAACAAACCTCTTCTTCATCACTATGCGCTGGGGGAGGGGGTAATACAAGACAACGAGCCAACAAGGAGCATGCATGGCAGCGCCGACAAGAGCCGATGCCAACAATATGCCTACCGGGTAGGTGGGCGTGGTACCAAGAGGTACCACAAGTCTTTGTCCCCGGGTCCAGAGCGCACAAGGATGATCAAGACGACCAACCCGCTCTAGTGCAGCAGCCACATGGCGTCTGTGATATCCAGCATCTGGGCTACCCCATACTACCCTTGTAGTAGCAATATGGAGTCGAGGTCACGTTCCAGCGCTTATGGCTTCTTCTGTGGAGAACAAACCGAATCATGATGGCCTTGGTTCGTGACCCGGGACCCAGGCAAGGGGCTGGGGGGGATATACCAGGTGCTCCTCCTCCGGCCTGGGACTGGACCGGCTTGTTGGTCGGGAAGAGCATTGTTGGAACTGAGGATGGGGCGTGTCCAAAACGCTGGTTGGCAATTACTGCGTTGGCGCTGTACTGTGCTGCCATGGTCGCCAACCCAGCCTACTACCGTCTACGGTTTCATTCATGATGGAGACTGACCACGGGACTGTCGTACCCAACATCATATATTCCGTGGTCGGGCAGGTATGGCACCTTCTCTCGATGTACAGGACTGCCCCTAGTTCACTCTCCTCCTTCATCCCACATCTTTACTTGGACCCTCGAGTCCCTGCTAAAGTCGGCAACGTCCTCTTCCGCCGCTTCTCCCTGAACAGCCTCGCCGGAAAGACCTCCTTCTTCAGAAGAACCCTAACTTCTAGTGGCCTTCGGCCTTCGATTCTGGGATTCTTAGTGAAGGCTGTGAGAAGCCCAGGCCTACTTACCCCCTTCTGGCCTTGAATTCTCGCCCTAGTGTGACGCTTTCTCCCGATATTCAGGGTCCCTAGACCTTCAATAAGGAGCTTCCCGCCTTACTTAGTCACCAGTGATGGTCTCGTCACTCTTCTCGACTGCTCATATATTGTCCCTCCCCCTTTCCCTCTCCCCTTGTGACCGAGGATGGCTGCTGGCTGTTTTCACCCGTTGAACTACTCATCGACACTCATCATGGACCCTATAATAATGCGGACAGGAACATCACAAGAACGACAAAGCGCTGCCGTGGACGCCATTACACCACCTCCATACCCTAATCTAAAAAGGTTCAACAGACCCCTCGGCTTGCACCAAAGGACGACGAGCTGGCAGAGTGATGAAACGCTCATAATAACAAGTGACGATGAGCACTCGTTACTTTTGCTGCATGAAAAGGGCAAAGACGGTACAAGCGTGGACGACGAGATTGACGAGGACGATCCATACTCACACCGTCCGGGGAGGAGACGGTGGATATTGTTTCTTATAATATGCAGTACGGCAGTCATGTGAGTCTTGGTTGCGAATAAGCGAGCTGATCCCTGATTCCAGAGCTGATGTGTGGCACAGAGCGATACTCCTGGCACTGGACATCCTCCTCCACATGACCAGGGTACGACACTTGGAAGAGGAAGATACCGATGATCCAGCACTCTATATGTGGGATAGAAACGGTACCGACACGGATGGCAGGCTGTGGTACCCAACGAACTTTCTGCAGGACGTGATACCAAAACCTGTCCATTCTCACAACGATTACTGGCGCAAGGTGCCTCTGTTCACAGCGCTTGGGCATGGGTGTACAGGCGTCGAGGCAGATGTGTGGCTTTTTGATGAGCCAGGGCGCAGCGACACGCTCTATATTGGCCACCAAGAAGCGGCACTGCAGCCAGGCAGAACCTTTCAGTCCCTGTACATACAACCTCTCGTCGATGTCCTGGAGCTCCAGAACCCAAAGACCGAGTTCTATACCGACAACTGCCGCGGCGTGTTCGACACGGACCCAGATCAGACCCTCATCCTCCTCGTAGACGTCAAGACATCAGGTCCTTCCACGTGGGCTAAGGTTGTCGAGCAGCTCGAGCCCCTCCGCCAGCGCGACTGGCTGACCTACTTTGCCAATGGCACCGTCCATACGCGTCCCGTCACTGTTGTCGGCACGGGCAACACGCCCTTTGCCGACCTCGTCGCCAACGAGACATACCGCGACTACTTCTTCGACGCGCCGCTGGCCAGGCTCGCCTACCCTCGGTCGTCCTTCAACGATGGTGCAGATGACGACCACCACTACGACGTGACGAACTCATACTATGCGAGCGTGTCGTTCCGCGCAAGCATCGGCAGCCCGTGGCTAGGGAGCCTGGGCGCAGAGCAGATAGAGCGCATCCGAGAGCAGGTTAGGGCGGCGCACGAGAGGGGGCTCAAGGTGCGCTATTGGGACCTGCCGGCGTGGCCTGTGAGCGCCAGGAATCGCATCTGGGATCTGCTGGTGAAGGAAGGGGTGGACATGCTGAACGCGGACGACCTCAAGGGCGCTGCCAAGAGGGAATGGCGGTACTGAGTGTGAGGGAGGCAGAAAACAGAAGAGGAGCCACGACTCGATAGACCCTAGAAATCACTAAGGTCCCGAGGCCATGCGCGCGGTGCGCGTGGTAGGCGGGCTTGTTACATCGGTGAACGTGCAGGATGTGAACGTTTCACTGTTTTCGCAGGAGAATGCACCTCTGGGCTGGATGTATCCGACTTGGTACTAGTCATGGGACGGGAGGGTTCACTTAAAGACGAATCCGTACGGCAGCTTCCCCGGAACTGGCTTCGGCACAGCGCGATCGAGACGGGATGGCCTGGCAATCGGAAGGTTTACTGATGCTTGAAGGAAAGCTTATTCCGGGGTTTTTTTCTTTTTCTTTTTCTTTTTCTTTTTTTTTTTTTTTTGATTGGGGTTCTTTTGGTTTTTGGATACTTGTTCTTTCTTTCTTCAGCCTTGGTTTGCTTCGCCTGGAGTCGGGTATGGGGCAGGCAGCTAGAACCGTCAAGGGCCCTAGAAGGGAGAAAGGCGGATGGCGAGGACCACGTCTATCCTGCCGCGCCCTTAAGGTGGCCTAGACTTATGAGAAATGAGTGATACCAATAAATGATGAGACATGCTTCCTGAAGGACAACATGTGGCCGTCGGGAGACCGGCCAAATCCAAGGCGGACCGCATTCTGCGCTGGCACCAACAAATCTCGTGATCTCAGAGCGCAAGTCGTGGTGGACGAGAGATGTTCCTCGTTCACTTTTCACCTTGTGCTTGGCCAGCACAAACCAGACTTACAGTATACTATTACATGAGTATTTAATAATGGCGCCCGTGGGGGATCAGGGATGCTATCCTCGCAAAGGTATAGCTCTCTTCCCCCAGCCCTCAATTACTGCTTTTAATTAGCGGTCGCCTAGGGCGAGTGGGCTCGAAGGGAAAGGACTCATGAGGATGGACAGAGTGTCAACGAGGTTATGAGGTGCTCGGGACTCAGTCATGACAGACCTGGCAAATGCTCATCGTCAACAAGCAGCGCAGATCTGCGCGCCCACGCTTCTTCTATTTCCTTTTTTTTTTTTTTGTTTCCTCTTTCTTATTCACACCTGAATTCTGTAGGCTGCTGTGACCGTATGTACGGCCAAATGATTAAATGCTTGAGCAAGATTAAGTATGACGGGACAAAGCAATTAAGTGCAGTAGGCACTATACATGCATTATATGTAATCAATACAGCCTCATGGGAATTGAACACATGGATGACTTTCATGGTAGTAAAGCAATAACAAGAGAAAAAGAACCACCCTAGTTGTTTTATTCTCCTCCAGACGGCGGCCTTCGGTGAAGTGGGTCTGCCCGAGGCACACAAGCCAAGCATGCCAAGCAGAGAGCTTGCCGGAAAAACTCCGCAAAGTGCGGAGTAAATATATGGTGTAGAACCTGACAGACCTCGGCGGGGACCCTTTTGTTGTGGGGAGAGAGGGGGGTGGGCTCCAAAGATATCCGAATCAGCCCCGTCACGGTGGCAGCTCGTTGATGCTTGGATGACGTCTCGAGTGTGCAGTCAAGACGAGGAGCGAGCCTGTTCTGTTGCGACTATTTAATTCCAAGACGACTTTCTTCCTACCAACTCGCGAAAGACCGAAACAGAAGCAACTGTCCAGAGCTAGTCTCAATTCTTTTTAAATTCGCAAGTTGAGTGACCAACCACCAGATCCGACCTCAACAGGTAATCTAGATCCATTCGGCCGAACCTCGCGCATAAGTTCAACGCACAAAAAATGGCTCAAAAACAACTCGCCTCGCTCGATGTAAGAGGAAGATTCCTCCTCAGACTGAGGAACACTACGGAATACGACCACAGCGTTGCTGACGAGGCCACTACTCACTTGTGCATAGAGCTCCATCGTCGACCGCCTGCCTGCGCACTCGCAAGCTGTGAGTAATTACAAAAAAAACATTGCGGAACAGCCCAGCCCCCCTTCTCCATGAGCCGACCCCTTCTGACCTTCCTTTGAACAGCTCTTCGCGGCCAAGACCCATGCCAACCTTACCTTCGCAGAGATCGGCGAGCACCTAGGCCGCGATGAGGTCGCAGTGGCTGCCCTCTTCTACGGCCAGGCGCAGGCCTCGGCCGCCGACGTAGAGAAGCTCAGCGACCTGCTGGGCCTGCAGAAGGAGATCCTGGCGCCCCAGCTCATGGGGTTCCCCGATCGCGGCCGTTCTGGGCCCATGCCCCCCGTCGAGCCGCTCATCTACCGCCTATACGAGATTGTCCAGAACTACGGCTATGCGTATAAGGCGATTCTGAATGAGAAGTTTGGTGACGGCATCATGAGTGCCATCAGCTTCTCCACCAAGGTCGACAAGGAGGTTGATCAGGACGGCTCGTCGTGGGTTGTGATCACCCTGAGGGGAAAGTGGTGAGTTGCTCTAGAGTCCTTGGTGTCCATATGTTGCTTTTCTGTGATCGTTCTTGGGGAAATGTCAGTGTCCAGCTACTTACGAAATGGATCAGGTTGCCATTCAAGCGCTTCTAGATGTCCTTTGTAAGGGCTAGGGCACGAAACACGGGCGCTCAGCTGGAAACGAGAGCCGTAGACTTATTCCGTCGCAAGCCAATCATAATCAGCTCGAGATGAGAAAAAGGATCTGCATTGAACTTTCTAGAAATACGTACAAACGATAGACCTAGGTCTAATAGCATGCATACTGCATCGCTCTGAGGATCATTTCGTTTGGCACAGTCGCGCATTGTTGTCGCTAGTATTCTTCCAGCCTTTGACCTCCAGGGCCGTGAGAGACAATGTCAAGGCACAATATCAACAAACCCGGGCCAGATCAAATCACAATACCAACCACCATACACTAGAGTTCTCACTGCGCCTCTTCTTTGGTGATCACTTCCTAAACAAGACACCATACGGTGAGATGGTGCGGCTTACCGCTCCTAACGCTACAGTGTCTTCTATGTTCATCAGGGTATCAACCTTGGAACCTGAAAGACTTCTTTTTCAGCCAGCCTCACAATATGTAGACAACAATATGAAGCATTCTGTAAACGCCCCATAGATTTGGAAGATGGATCAACGGGTTTTGTTCTTGCGAACAACGAAATGTGAGATAGTACCAAAGACCTCGAAAGGCGTGAGGTTGGATAGGCAAAGGTTGACCCTTAGCCTCAGGCATGATCTGTGAGGGAGATGGTCATATGGAACTCCAGGGAAGAAAGAAGAAGTCATCGTAGAGCGCCATAGGACGTTCTCGAGTATAAATATCCTCGTCCTCCCACTGCTTCTACAATCTGCTTTCCGTCTCTCCTCATCCACATCTCAAAACCCTCCAAAAAACATTCATTTCAAAACCACAATCATTAAGCTTTACGCTTTCAACCCACAATCAAAATGCCTGCCAACACCCAGACCTCCAACTCCTCCATGGGAGTCAACGGCTACTCCTACTGCGTTGTCATGTAAAGAGGTCAACCCTTCTCGGGCTGCCTCTTTGCAGCTCTGCAGCTGGGGTGGAGGGCTGGCAATAGCAACCTCTCGATGGTAGGAACTTTATCATCGAGACATGGTCCTCGACAACTCTTCCTCTTAGCAGAGCCACGCAACAAGAGCCGACAATTTACCTACACTCGATGAGCACCGGGCCTACCTATCTCGATGGCTGCGGCATTCAGACACCACTCCTAGCTCTTACACAGTCTCTCATCGAGTCACAAAACTTCCATCACCGATTTTCTCTTCCTCTCTCGCGGGAGCCTCTCTCCCCGTTTCTTAGTACTGCATGGTGACGACCGTGTGGGAACGGTTGTGCCGCGGGCTAGTCTCTTGCGATTTTCTGAAAATTTTGGATCTGTTGGGCATGGTCTTCTCCTTTGGGACTTGACTGATGGGTTATCTTATTCTATACAACCAAATGATGGAGACAGAAGCTCGCAAGGCGGTACATCTAGATTCTTAGACTATTTTCTCTTCGTGCGCCGGAGCTGGCGTGCGCCAATGGAATTCTGGTCGTCTGTCCTGGCGGCTTCTGAAACATTTTTTTCCGGTCTCCAATTTGACTCTAGCATGTGGCCGTGTAGTGGTTCTCCCAAGTACTTAATAGTCATCACTGGCCATATCCCTCCCCTCGCCCTGTTCTGGAATTTTGCTCGTTCGACGTCACAGCACAGGATTCACAGATGCTCAATGTCTATGTAACCACATCGTGCAGGAATGGTCAGCCGTAATAGTAGCGGCTCGGTGCCGTCTGCAGCTCCTATTCGTGCTGTATCTGGCCCCATATGCATTATGTTGTAATGTATGCGACGTTAGTTCCTCATGCCCTTTCCTCTTGTCCTGAGTGAGGACCAGTGAAGTTCCACGGCCATTTCCATTAGTCTCTGACGTGTTATTGTTATTATCGGGAATTCAATCCATGATTTCTGCGTGGCGGCCCATGGCAATTCCTAGACTATTGCCGATTATGATTTGCCAGCTGTGGGTGGTCCCTTTTCACGGTTTTTTTCGTCTTTTTTTATTTGATTTCTTTTTTTGGCCTTGTTTCCCTGAACTCCCTTTTTTTGTCCTCCTATGCTGCAACGATATCACCACGCCTCTCTCGAGACAAATAACAAAAAGCCAGCTATCATGGACCTCCTCAACTCCGCCGCTTCGATCGCCCAGCTCCTGGAACTCTGTCTGAAAGCCGGCAGGGCGGCCAAGGAGATTCACGACTCCTTCCACAACGCCCCCACAGAAGTTCACCGGCTGTCCGAAAAGCTGGAGCTGATGAAGTCGCGCCTCGAGTCGATCAAAGCCTTCGGCGACGAGCTGACCAGCGCCCGCATGGACTTCCTGTTCCCAGCCCCGGAGCGCGATGTCATTATGGGTTCGCTCAAGTGCAACATCACGGCCCTTGACATGGGAACCTCAAGAGCCTGCACTCGACACATCGGACGCGCCGTCGGATTCACTGGGCGGCCGTAGATAAACGGCGGGCAGCCATCATCATAGAGGATGTGACTGCGGCGGAATTAGTCCTCGATACCAGTCTGAGTCTCCTCTCTGCGTATGTCCACGCGATTCATCCATCTATCTCTTGTGTCGAGAGATATGATCATTATTGTGATATATTGAGATTCCATTGCTGACCATGATCTGTGTGGGACACAACGGAATCCAGGCGCCTTACGATCCTGAACGAAAGCTCACTTTCTACGCTGAAGCTTGGTCAGAAGATCGAGACTTCCCTGGTGGAGCAAGCACATGACAGGATCGAGGAGTCGATCTCTGCGAACCGTACTGCACGAGATACTATTATATCCAAGATCGAGGACGGTGTAGCCCTTGTGCATTCATGTCAGCAAGCTCAGGAGGCCGGTGTGGTGGAGTTGGTAGATAAATTGGCTCCTTCAACAGCTACCAAGGCGAGTTGATGTATATCTTTTGTACTTCTTCAGACAAGAAAGGTGTATTGATACTTCGCGCGTTGTAACAAGTAGAATTGATGGCCTGTGTTGCTCATACTATGATTGTTTCCCTCTCTCTCTCGGCTCTAGACTTGCCAAGCACTTCCTTGACTTATGGATTGTAAGTCATTTTCGCTGCCTTGCTTTAGAGACCCAGGGCTGATCAACGCGGAGATCTCGCGAGGTCTCTCTCCAACCAACGTCTGCCAGGGCTGAAATACCCAGCTTCAAATGATCTCTGGGGATTTCTGGCAGCATCTGCTCTTTCTGCGACGGTGCAATACTCGTTCCGCACAATCAAGAGCGCAAAGAACATATGTTCCTCGGACCTGCATCTCTGCTCGGCGATCTAGTCCCAGTAATCAACATCTCACACCAAAGTAGAGCTCACCTCTAAGGTAGCAGGAAAATTCGCAGATCCGACCTACGGAGTTCTCACCAAGCCAGGTCAGATCGAGCACCACCGTCCCACACCGGTCTGCATTATCGTCAATCAAGCCGAACCTTTGGGAAAATAGACTTCACCTCGGTATCAATTCGGAATCTGCCAGCTTATTGTAGGCACTGGCCACGCTTGCTCTACAGCACGTCCTTCGCGTCATCTATAATAAGCAAGATGAGGACGTCAGGAAAGACCTCTTGAGGTTGTAGATTGGAGACTCCAAGGCCGAGAGCTCATCGGGTCCGCATCACAATGAGGTCCGATAAACCTTCTGTCAGTTGCTAGTCCATATGGCATGCCACGGGTTCTCGATCGAGTGACCTGGAGTCATCGAGCCCGAGAAAGTGAAGGAAATCTGCCTCCCAGTCTAAAAAGCCCGGCGTACCAACCAGCGGGCAGCATTCAGGCCGCTCTTAATACATGCCTTGCAGGGACCCGGGTTCCTCGAGCCTCAACTTACCGTCACGGCCCTGTTCATCGGTCTCCGCCTTTTCACAGAAGAAGAAAGCTGGCCGGGGATAACTCTAGTCGTGAACACCTGTCGTAGAGTCTGTTTGACCATGGACGATCTGGGGGGGGGGTCTGTTTGGATCGTGCTTATGGAATTGTTCATCGAAACAGCCTAGGAGTTGATGGCTCAGCAGCTTGAGGTTAACGCCTGGCAGATCTAAAGTGTGAGGCGCAAGTCCCGAGCTTTTTCGTGAATGCGTGATGAATACCTTGAGCCCTAGAGGATGTCAGTGTTAATCAATTACGCAGCTGAGCGTATCAGACCTCGGAGTTGCGTGCGCCATACGCTTAGCCCACTGCACCGCTTTACCTCAGATCGACGCGGCTCCAGTCTCATGACTGGACCGGGGGAATGACGGCTACCAAATACTGTAGTGTTACTTGAATACTGAGTACAGAACCTTGGAAGGTGAGGCGCCTGAACGTCGATCTCGATCCAAAGCCCATGAATTGTGCTCAAGACAGATTTTCGCATAGTGAGACGGGTCGCCCAAAGTGTCTTTATTGGCCATGAAGTCATCCCATATTGATTGCATTCTGATATGGAAGCATATTCACGTAGAAAAGTTCAATTAGGCTCAATTTCATCACCACTGAGGCCGTTATCACGATGTTATGTGCCTTCGTCAGGTAAAGCAAAAGCAAAAGTTTGTTCATCACATATCAAGATAAGTCAGCTTCGTGAAAGACATCAAAGTTATCATTGGTATTGGTATAAACCAGACCTCCACTGCAGCCCAGCTACTCCACAGAAGCTTCACCTCACCATGACTGATGAAGGTAGTATTATGGGTAGACCAACTACTTGAGGACAGAATCAGCAAGATCTAAGCAGGGCCATAATCACATGTCAACTGTAAATTAATGTCCGTTATTTATTACAGATTTGATTTTAAAAAATGTATCTAGATATCCACGACTAGTGCATGTATTTCTGTCCACTCAAGAATTGACTTGGCCCTATAATGTACAAGATCTTGGTAGGGTGAAGCTTACGCCCTGTGCGTGAATGTTGTGGATTGGATATTCCTTGCTCCCCCTTGTTTTAGGTTACAGCCATAGCTATGGTCATGCGAAAACTTAGATTTGAAGCAGTGTGGCTACTGACCAATAGTACTGCAATAAGTGGTGTGAATTAGGTAAGTGACTAGGACATCCTAGGAAGAAAAAGGAATAATTCGAGGCAAATAAAGAGAGTACAAAGAGGGCTGGAAAAAATAAATTACTGTTCAAGGCCGGAAACCATGGGGGGGAGATATTTCTGCTCTGGTGCATCAGGAGGCCCAGGCTAGGCGATCATATGCTCCCCGGGGGTGGTGATGATGTAACATAAAACACTGTTGTTAGGTCCTTAGCTTCCCGGCAGAGTTTCGTTACAGAGGGGACATCGGAATTGTGCAGTGGGATCAAGAGGCCGGCCCGTGACATGAATCAAGCCGGTGATCCGCTGTCGAGGAAGGAAAAAACAATATTTCCCAAGACTTCCTTCCCTGGGTCGAGATTGTCGCCTATCTACGCAGGAGCCTGGGTAAATTATTATTAGCTCGTGCAGCATGTATGTGGGTTGCACACCGCTCCTTTGCAATGGAACGTTCTGTGCTGTCCCGCCCAAGGAACCTACACACCCTAATCATCGTGACCGTCTGTCTGGACAGTGACAGCAGCGCAGCCTGCCCGTTCAAGGTCGAGGACTCACTCGCCTCGTGTCATGAGATACTCCCTGCCCCCCCTTCCTCTCGGGGGGTGGCCCCTCTAAACCCTCGTCACGTCCCAGAGGGCGTAAGGAATGACCCGAACACGCGATCTGCCATACCCGTCACTTGCATTCCTATTGTTTCGGAAGTGGCGTTGCTATCTTGGCTATCCGGGAATAAAGGAACCAGCTCCGGTGAAGACGCCGGCAGGATTCGATCTGATAAGCCAAAGCAAGTAGTCAACCGAGCAAGTCAAGCAATCACCCCTCGCCAGCGCGCCCACCCCCTGTGCAGCCGCGCTCGAAACTATGCGTCCGCCCTTTATACACCACGTCCTCAAGAAAATGTAGGAAAAGGCGAAGGTAGCATTGGCGGGGAAATAGAGACGAGTAACATTTGTTTTCTCACCGGCCCCAGCGGATACGACCTCACAGGATTGCGCGTTCGTTGACTGTGTATGCTGAGGGACTATTTGTGTATGCATGCATGCATGCATGCATGTCAGTGAGGGGTTGTACCCGCTCCGCATGTGAAGGTGAGGTGATAGAGGATCGCAGGATGCAGGTTGCAGTGAGGGAGTTCCCGACTCCAACACTGGAGAATTAGGTCAACAGTTTTGTGGACTAGAGCCGCCGAACTGCATGGGCTGACAAGGACTAAATAAATCAGTGCTCATGGGGAGGAAATAGCAGTTCCTGTTCGCGTGGCTGAGTATAAGTAGCACATGCAGATTGCCATGAGAACTGGTCGGATTCGGTTTCTTGCAGATGGGCTTTTCTTCGCCTCGCTGCAGCTGGCTATCAAAGTCGTGCTTTCTGGAAGTGGAGGAAGAAAGGGGGATGGAAAGGGACAAAGAAGGGGCGAGGGGGGACGCGAAGGGTGGTGAGACATGGCAATCCTGGGATCGCGATGAGGTCTTGGAGCCTGTCTGCGTCATTGACGGGTCCCGTGGTGGTGGAGAAATGTTCTGGGTGTTAGGTTAATCTCGGTCGCGCCATTGGATCTGGACCGGCGACCGCCTCATTATTCATCCTAACATTGCAATGTCCACAGTATTGAGTTCGTAGAACGGGGTTTTGTCGTTGTCTAAGTTTCCCCTCGAGAAAATTTTCCTGGTCATCTTTTCTTGTCTTGTTTGGTCCTGAAGGCAACCGATGAGAGACTGTACCATACAGCGGTAAAGAGATACCTTGTCAGATATGGGCAATACAGGGGTTTCCCATACATGTGTATTAGGCAACTTCCCTGGGGATGCACCTGGCTGTATGGCGATAGGGAAGATAGCTCGTGCTTTAGTCATCCCTGAGCTGGTCTAGCCTTTGACTGTCGTCGGCAGGGGGCCCCACCGATAACGCAGCAATGTCTTTAGCGGGCAGCAGCGCTGTGCAGGATAGCATACAATATGCAAATGCAGTTACTGCAGTGCAGTACTATGTACTACCAGTAGCATGATCCTAGGCCACTACTTAGTATTGCGCAGTAAGGCGACACAAGCTGGCAGGGCGCGCGGGGCCACCCCACTAGGCCGACAGGTCCTTACTTGGCTGCTTGGTAGTAGTATGATATGCCCCCAGTAATCCCTCCACGAACCTTCAACGGTCACCCCTTCCGCCTGCCTCTGTCGATTTCTTGCCGAGGGCGGAACTTTTTTTTTTTTGTTTTTTATTTTCTCACTCTTTCCTCCTCGTCTCTTTTCCTCTCTTACTCTTCCTCTTGTCCCCTCCTATTCTTCCAAACTCCTCCTCGTTTTGTTGTCAAGATCTCTTGGCTCCTCTCTCTCCATAACTAATCCTAATTTGCAGGTACTGACTGCACTGGGGCACAGCTCGTCATCGCCTATAACTGTGTTGCTGCTACTCTCTCGCCCAAAGACGACAACGCCTCTTGCGCACGAACAGGACCACTACCCGTCGCAGTGATCTCACTTAGACTCCCTCTACCCTTGCCACCGAGTACACCCGCCATCACTCGCTTACCGGCTGACCAGCTCTGGGTTCCCGCCAGCCACGGCAGGGTTGTGTCAATGATTGGGGGCGGCACGACATAATGCTTGGGCCTGTGTCTGGATCCGATTCTGGGTTCGCGACATGCTCGTGGCCAGTATGGCGAGTTGACGACTTTACGCTGTGCTTCCAGAGAGAGTCAGTGCAACGCGCCGTGCTTGCTCCCCTCCCGAGCCTTAATATTTTCCCCCTCTCCATATCCACCACCTCCCCCTCGCATCACCAATTTGCTGACCTAGAAGCGCGCCTCGTCGAATAGTTATCTCAAGGTTCTCTTGCCCGCCGTTATAATATCAGTATCCTTCTTGCACATTATACTACAGAACATCCTACGGACAGTCAGGTTAAGGAGGGAAAAGACCGAGGCGTATACCCCAATACAGGATGGAGATACCAACGGCCATGCGATACATTCCCATACCGACCTTCCGGCCGACGAGGAGGAAGTTCTGGATGACTCGGACGATGAGGCGCTCGAAATCAGCGGTGGCCGACTTGCACTCGTGAAAACCACCACAAGGGGATCCGTCGTTCAGGCAGATGCGCCGCCGGCGCAAGATCTCGTCGTCGTCGTGGAGGAGCTGACCATTATTGGACTGGTCGCCGTGAACATCACGGCACTGGTGACTGGCGCATTTGGTGGTAAGGCTTCTTTACCCTCTGTTGTTGGACTCGTCACTTGGGTCTACGTCTTGATCCTCGCCAGCCTGCGATTGTTCCTCCGAAACACCCAGTGGCGCATCCCTCACCTCTGGAACCACACCGCGGCCATTTACTCGCTTCAGTGGCTGTTCACCCTGGTTCTCTGCCGTTCCGTCATCATCCGACCCAGCTCAAAGCTGGCTCAAGTTCTGGTTATCGTAGAGTTCGCCTTGACCACTCTGCTCTTCGGAATCGCCATTACCACTAGGCAGGGCAATAGGACGGTGCTTCTAGAGTGGGAAGATGGTATCCAGCCGTCCAAGGAGCCCCCTGGCGTCAATCTTCTCCAGCTTCACTTTCTCATGGGTCGACGCCATCACCTGGCAAGGCTACAAGCAGACCATGGAACTCGATCATGTGTGGAACCTCGTACCCAAAGACAAGGCTGGTGCGGTGCTGGCCCATTACCGTCAGGCCAAGAAAACCATGGCTCTATCATACCATCTGCTTGCATATTTCAAGACATTGCTCCTCGCACAGGTCTGGTGGGCCATCCTGTCGGGTATCTTCACGTTCATGCCCACCATGCTTCTCAAAGCTATCCTGGAGTTCATTGAGCACCCTGGCCAGGCACCCCTCAACGTCCTGTGGCTATACGTCATATTGCTCCCGGTAACGGATCTCGTCAGATCTGTCGCGGATAATCGGGCACTATGGATTGGCCGCAAGATTTGCATCAACGTCCGAGCTATTCTGATCGGCGACATCTATGCTAAGGCTCTAAGGCGAAAGGCTGCAGCTGGCAATGACGCTGTTCTCGGGAAGAATAAGCAGGATAAAGCGACCGAGACCAGCTGGATGGCCAAGCTCAAGAGGAAGCTGGGCCTCGGCAAGGACGACAACAAGCAGCAGAATGGTGGTGCCACGGCTTCAGCTGGCGGCTCTGACGCCGACAAGAAGGATGCGAGCGATGAGCAGGCTAATCTCGGCACCATCATCAACCTCATGTCCGTCGACAGCTTCAAAGTGTCCGAGGTTACCGCCTACCTCCACTTCCTCGTCGCCCATGCGCCGACGCAGCTGATTGTCTCCATCTTCCTCCTCTACCAAGTCCTTGGCCTGAGTGCAATTCCGGGCTTTATAGTCATGGCAATGCTGCTGCCAGTCAACATCTACTTCGGAAAGGCGTTCAACAGTAGTCAGAAAAAGATCATGGCCGCGACCGACAAGCGCATTCACACCACGAACGAGGTTCTTCAGAATATACGAATCATCAAGTATTTTGCTTGGGAGTATCGCTTCTCTGAGATCGTCGATGAGAAGCGCAAGGCGGAGCTCAAGGCCTTGCGGAGGCGGTATATGATCTGGGCTGCTGCGGTTGCTGTGTGGAACACGGTTCCTATTCTGATCACGTTCTTCTCTTTCCTGTCGTACACGCTCATTGAGAAGAAGCCTCTATATCCCTCGGTCGCATTCACGGCTATCTCGCTATTTATGCTGCTACGGTTTCCACTCGACCAGATCGGCGACATGATTGCACACGTACAAGAGTCTAAAGTCTCTATCGACCGTATCGAGGAGTTTCTGAACGAGGAGGAGACGACAAAATTCGAACAACTTGGCGAGGATAATATCGACGACGACGGCAACCGTGTCATTGGCTTCAGAGATGCGACCTTTATTTGGGGCAGCGGCAATGCTGTTGCCGAGGATGGCTCCATGGCTTTCCGCTTGCTGGATTTGAACATCGACTTCAGGCTTGGCAAGTTAAACGTCATCACCGGCCCCACTGGCTCGGGCAAGACATCACTGCTGATGGCGCTGCTTGGTGAGATGACTTTGATGGGTGGAAAGGTGTATCTGCCAGGTGGTCGCAGCCGCGAGGATGTCCCTGTCGACCCCGAGACGGAACTGGCTGAGACATGCGCCTACGTTGCTCAGAGTGCCTGGCTCGTCAACGCGAACATCAAGGAGAACATCATCTTTTCGGCGCCCTTCGACGAGAAGCGGTATCGCGAGGTCATCGTCGCCTGTGCTCTCGAGCGAGACCTAGAAATTCTCGACAATGGTGACGAGACGCTAGTTGGCGAGAAGGGCATTACCCTTTCTGGTGGCCAGAAGCAGCGCATTTCACTGGCACGGGCCGTGTACTCGAACTCGAAGCATCTGCTCCTCGATGATTGTCTCAGCGCTGTCGACTCTCACACTGCCCAGTGGATCTTCAACAACTGCCTCAAGGGCCCTCTGATGAGTGGCCGGACATGTCTCCTGGTGACCCACAACATCCCATTGACTGTTCCGCATGCCGGCTACGTCGTTGTCATGGACAACGGTCGAGTGTCTGTGCAGGGTGAGGCCAGTGAGGTGATCGACTCCGGCAAGTTGGGCGAAGAAGTACAGAAGGCAAAGCCCGGTACAGCCTCTGCTTCGATCTCGCGGGTCCCCTCTCGCGTGCCCTCCAGTGTTGGTGACGAGAGTGGGAATACATTGATCGATGCTGCTGGGGACGGCGACAACCTCTCTAAGCCCAAGTCCGGTGGCAAGAAGGGCGAAAAGAAAGAGGCAATGGACGAGTCCAAGGCTGTCGGCGCAGTCCAGTGGCCGGTGTTGAAGCTCTACCTGACCTCGATGGGTGGTTGGTGGTTCTGGATCATTGCTTGCGTTGTCTTCATATCGCAGCAGGTCACCGGCGTTGCCTCTAACCTGTGGATCAAGCACTGGGCGAACCAATATCCGCAGACCGAGGACGTGTCGCGGATTCAGTTCAGCATGAGCTCCCAGAACTATCAATCGGGTTCAATTTCGCCAACCTATTTTGCTTCCATTGCGACCTACGTGAAGCCAGAGTCATGGGTTCAGAGCAATGTCACTGGTGCAGCAGCATTCTCGGCTGCGGACACCTCGGGCGTCAATGTCGGATACTACCTCTTCGTTCTGGCTATCATCGGGCTGATAGGTGCAGCCGCGGCTCTGTTCAGAGATCTCTGGATCTTCCTTGGTTCCTTAACGGCATCATGGAGGCTACATAATCGCCTGATGACAGCCGTCACCAAAGCCAAGTTCAAGTTCTTCGACGTCACTCCGCTCGGGCAGATCATGAATCGTTTCAGCAAAGACCTCGAGGGTGTCGATCAAGAGGTTGCCCCTGTCGCCATCGGAGTCATGACTTGTGCGCTAGGCATCATTGTCACCATCGTACTCATCGCAACTGTCACCCCCGGGTTCCTCATAGCCGGCTTCTTCATTACTGGCTCGTATGTCTTTCTCGGCAAGTTCTACCTTGCCTCGTCCCGGGACCTCAAACGCCTCGAGTCTGTTCAGCGCAGCCCACTCTTCCAGCAATTCGGAGAGACCTTGAGCGGCGTAACCACCATCCGAGCCTACGGTGACGAACGCCGTTTCGTCCGCGAGAACTTGAATAAGATCAACGCCCAGCTGCGTCCATTCATCTACCTCTGGGCCGCTAATAGATGGCTCGCATTCAGGACGGACCTCCTGGGAGATCTGGTCGCCTTCTTTGCTGGTATGTTTGTCATCCTGAGTCTAGGCACGATTGATCCTGGCTCCGCTGGTATTTCATTGTCCTACGCCATTGGATTCGCCGAGAACATGCTCTGGCTGGTCCGTCTCTACGCAATGAATGAGCAGAACATGAACTCAGTGGAGCGTATCAAGGAGTATATGGAGGTCGAACAGGAGGCCCTTTCGGTTGTAGAGGAGAACCGCCCACCGGAGAACTGGCCTAGCAAAGGCTCGGTGGAGTTCATCAACTACACAACGCGGTACCGAGCAGATCTCGAACCCGTCCTGAGGAACCTTACCTTCAAGATTGGCGCCATGGAGAAGGTTGGAATTGTCGGCCGAACCGGTGCCGGAAAGTCGTCGCTGGCTCTTGCGCTCTTCCGTGCTCTTGAGGCTGAGGAGGGCAAGATTCTCATTGACAATATCGATATTGGCCTCATCGGTCTCCGTGACCTTCGTGAAGGGCTCACCATCGTCCCTCAGGATCCCACACTTTTCATGGGTACCATCAAGAGCAATCTCGACCCCTTCGACATGTACACCGACGATCAGATCTTCGCTGCCCTGCGCCGTGTCCAGCTCATCGGATCGAACGAGACAACCCCGACATCCACACGTCCCTCGTCATCGCTCGCCAATGCTCCCGCAGCGACTACGGCTTCCGAGAGCATCGCATCCGGAGCCTCATCTACCCGTGTCGCCACCAACAAGAACATCTTCCTAGACCTCTCATCGCCCGTCACAGAGTCCGGAAACAACCTCTCTCAAGGTCAGCGCCAACTTCTCTGCCTGGCCCGCGCGATGCTTAAGAGCCCCAGGGTCCTGCTCATGGACGAAGCGACCGCGTCCATCGACTACGCGACGGACTCCAAGATTCAGGAGACACTGCGCGAGCTGGAGAACAGCACGATCATCACGATCGCCCATCGGCTCCAGACCATTGTTGACTACGACAAGGTCCTGGTGCTGGACAAGGGCAGCGTGTTAGAGTTCGGACATCCCTGGGAGTTGATGAAGAAGGAAAGCGGGCAGTTCAAGGATATGTGCGAGATGAGCGGCGACTGGGACGTCCTGGAGAAGCAGGCTAAGAAGGCTTGGAAGGGGAAGCACGAGCTTGTCGACGTTGACGAGGAGGAGCAGCTGACCGCACAGGCCGCCCAACATGAAAGGAGAGAGGCTGGTGCGTAATGAGGAGCGCAAGGTTGACAGCACGGCAGTGCGCTTGTTTGTATATTAGTATTTTAAAACAAACCCATTCCTCCGGGTGTATATTGCGGCAGATTGGTTCATTAGGCCGGCGTTGGTTCAGTCATAGGGCATCGAAAAGCATTTCCAAGTCCATCCATGTCTTAAAACCCTCTCTTGTGATAGCACGGCACTGCCAGGAATAAAATAAAGGGCCAGCCCAACCTGAGTTCTTTCTAGGTAGGATTATACTGCGTATGCCAGCCTCATCCTCCACAGGCATGTCCATCCGAGAGTTGTCTTACATCCCATGGTGACATAGTTTCGGAGTCTGATATGGCACTGGTTGCATGACAGGCGTCGTCGATTCCGGGGTCAAAGATCGTTGACGGCATATTCCTGCTTCTTGGTATGACCAAGACAGGAAGACCGGTGCGAACAGCGCTTGGTAATCTCATCATCGCACATTACGCTGTGGTTGGTGGAAACAGACAATCTGGGTTGGGTGGAAGCTAGTATCTCAAAAGCGAATAATTCTATATGACCTGCCCTGTCTGACACATCTCCGGCCTTCCGGTTCGCCGAGATGCTCAAATACTACCAAAAACTCCCTCTCAACGAGATCTCCTCGCTTCATGAGAAGGGGTGCTCACCACCAGACCCAGGCTCGACCTATGAGACACACCGGCTGCTTCTCACCTCTTCACGAGCGAATGTGATGCCACATAAGAATACTCTCAGACATACCCCATCGCGAAGCTGCCAAATCTGTCGATTATGTGTGCCACAACGGCCGAGGATGTATATAGTGCGACTTGACTTTGCTTCTCACCACAAGCCAACTGGTGCACCCCACTGTCATACCCGGAGGCAATTCATCCAATTCCAAGCTGGAAGTCAATCCCGAATCAGACATCCGCAGTACCACCATCCATCCGTGCGGTTCTCAAACCCACAGCTTCAGCATCGTCAAGGGCGGGCTTGAGCAAGGGCTCAGCTTCAGTCCAGGTTATGACATTTCTAAATCCAGCTTAGACTTCCTACCATACCGTATGGATAGGAGAGCCAAGGCAGCATCGACTTCCGTATGTGCGAGATCCATTTCCTAGTCATCGTCTTCGTCGTCGTCATTGGCGTCTGCCGCAAAAGCATGGTAGTCCAAGCTTGATGGTGACAGTCTGTCGACACAGGGCCAGCCCCAGGCGATGTCGCCCCTAACGCGTTGAGTCGGACTAGGGACATAGACTGGAGGTGGAGAAACAGGCTCGACATGCATAATCTCTTCTGCTGTAAGCACAGCCCAGGGTGGGCCGTAGACGGGAGTGGTGCGTGTGCAGTCGGACAGTGCCTCGTAGTCGGAATATCTGGTGGAATAGGGCTTGGTTTGTGCATGTTTTGTACATACGAGGCTCTCAGTAGCTGCAGCTGGCGGCTTCTCAGCTATCGACACGTTCCTGTCGAAGCGGACCTTCTTCTCAGGCTGCGTCGAGGGCGGCATCCAAGGCTCTCTGAAGCTTGTGCGCAGAATCCCCTGTGGCCTCGTCCTAGGTATCTACTCCAGATCGGATTGCAAATCAGGATCATCAATCGTAGAAGATGAGTCTTCACTGAAGAGTCTATTTGTCTCCTCAACCATACACGGCGTTCCTTCCTCAGTGGTGGCCTCGTTGCTGCTGCTGTTGCTCGGTACCTTCTGCCCCTAGCTTCTGGTCAGGCCTCCCTGCTGCTGCTTTATTCTCTTGCGGTGGGATAGCCTGGGATCAACCTCCAGCCTGTCGCGCTGCCTCTTTGGGGCGATCTTCGCGATGGACTGGGAAGCATCCTCTAGCTGCGAACGAGCAGTAACCTCGAGCTTGAGTGTGTTATTTTCGGCTCCTGAATCCGGAGACCTGGCATTCTTCTGATGTCTGATGGAGGCATCGTCGTGTCGTGTGTTCAGCTTGGAAGGAGACGTCGGCGTGAGTGCGGAGCACTCAGTCTTCCTCGCGTCCTTGCTAGCTTTTGGTAACCGCCACAAGTCGGCGACCGTCTTCGGCGACGGCTTATATGGGTTGTTTGGCATGCTGAAAAGGATGTGCTGCTGAATCTGGGATGGATGGTACTTGGGTTATTGATAATTAAGGTCGAGAGACCGGGGGCAGAGGGACGAATTAATGCTATCCGAGCGGTGCGAAATGCTGAAACTGCGTAATACTCTGGTGAGCTTGTGTGTGCTGCAGAAAACCACGGACCGGGAACTGTGTGTCTCAACAAACCTTGGATCTTAGAAAGTCAGTTATATGTACGGGTCGTTCTTTCCTGTGATAACACAGTGGAAAGGAGTCCTGCAAGCAATGCAAATCTTGCTGTAGGCAGCAGCGATGCACTTGGTAGCAGCTGCAAGTCCAAATGCGCCTGATGACACTTCAAAACATCATTAAACTACTAACTCAGAATTCCAAGGAAACAAGAAAACGAGGAAGAGTGCGAGCTTCACGCATGGACTCACCAGAGGCCCCTCCACATCGCCGGAATCATTAATCAATAGATGTTTATTGCCAGTAATTAGCCCCAGCTCATCTAGCACTCCGAGAACTCGACCTGATCACTTGGACCGGGCCACTGGCGCTGCATCTCCTCTGCCTGCTCGAGGTTAATCCACGTGAGTTGAGACCTGGCATTGGAAGGAATCGTGTAGACAATAACTGGTCAGTCATCAATTACCTTTACATCAGCTAGGTCTTTGTCATGGCGCATCCGACAACTGCAATAGCAACAGAATAGAGCAATCGTGACTACAATGGGAATCATTATAGCCACAGAGAGCCAGGCAGGGTTGATGCCATTGCCATCCGAGGTGTTGTTCCTTTTCGCTGATATAGACAGCATTGTTCTGCACTATCAAAACTGGTGTAGGGGTAGGCAAGGGTGTAAATTCAAGACAACAGCAGCAATAACAATTTTTGATAGATACATGAAGACATGTTGAGAAGTAAATAGGGTCATAGGAACCCTACTGGTGAGGATATAAGAAATGTCAGTCAATGATAGTGAAGGCGACCATCATGAGGCATGCGAACAGGGTCAGACAGGCGAAGCTGCCCTTCTGCTATATCTTTGTTGGCTGATTTGCAAAAGGTGCACTCGCCACATGCTGATTACGCATCATCAGACTGGTTCCAGTTTGTCCGAGAGCTGCCCGAAAATTGAGTCATTGATCAAACGAGAACATGTCGACTCAGACAAACATTTAAGCAGTCATGGGCTTTGTGCATAGCACCAATATTGACAAACACATTGCTTGCTACCTGGTCCATATTATACCCTATGAAGAAAGATAAGCAAACAAGGAGAGAGACCACCTTCCAGATCCTGCCCAGACTCATAAAGGCAACACACACTGGCGGACTCATTCAAATTGAACCCATAACCCCCTTCAATCATTAACTGAAAACCACAACAAGGTCATCCCTTGTCAATCTGTGCCATTTGTGGCTGTGGATGTGTACTTTAGTTCAGGGTAATCTGGCAGCTTCCACCCGCCTCCCATATCATCGGACGAGAATTGCTCAAAGAGCTTATACAATCGCAGCGTTGAAATCAAGCCGAGGAGAAACCGCCGTAACCATACTCCCCATTCGCCCTCAGAATACGCGATGGCGGGCACGCCTGGGCGCAGCTTCTGGCACCGCGTGACAAAGGGCCGGAATATCGTCTCGTACGATTCAAGCGCCGAGTCGACGGCACGACCATGGTCTTGCGACGCAGGCTTCTGGTTGAGTTGTTTCGAGATCTCGCCGGCGAGCACGTACGGGCCGATGAGCCCAAGAGACGTGCCGAGGCCACTGACGGGGGAGGGACAGTAGCCGGCATCGCCCAGGAGCACCACCCGACCTTTGCTCCAGCTAGACATCTTGACCTGGCCAATCTTTTGGCTGTAGAAGTCATCTGCCTCTGTGAAGTTCAACATGCCGTCCATCAGCCTGGGAACTTCCCAGCCTGCCCCTCGGAAGTGGTCTGCATAGATCTGCTTCTGCATCACGGCGTCGCCGGCCTTCATTGCCTCCTCCAGTTCCTTGAGCTCATCATTGGGGTCTAAAATGCCGAGGTAGACCTGCATGGTCTTTGGGTTATCGACTCTGGTCGCGATGAGGCGGCGACGGGGCAGCAGCAGCACCCTGGCATAGTTCTCGTCACTCTCTGTCTTGGGCACAGTGAAGTAGCTGACGAACAGCTTCAGGTCGTGGAAGGGCTCCTCCGCGCCGAGGCCGAGCAGTTTTCTCCTCGTCCTCGAGTTCTGCCCGTCCGCGCCAACAAGAAGGTCATAGTTGCCCTCCGTCCCGTTCGACAGCTTGACTGTCACGCCGTCACCTCGCTGCTCAAAATCCTCAACCGTGGTGCCGAATATATAGGTGCATTTGTCCTTGGTGGCGGCATAGAGAATCCGGACCAGGTCGCCGCGCATGATCTCGAATTCGGCAGTAAAACTCTGCTTGCCCTTGCCTGACAGGTTGGCCTCGAAGAGAGCCTTGACGTTGCCTTTTTCGTCGATAAACTTCAGGCCATGCTCCCTGACGACCTTCTCCCTAACGGCTGGCTCCAGGCCCATCCTGCGCATGGTGGTGAGCGCCTGGCCGCGAATATCAATCTGCTGACCCGAGGCGCGCAGGTCTGGGCTGCGCTCCACGATTGTGACGTCGCAGTCGAGCTTGGACAGCCAGTAGCCCAGCGCTGGGCCGCTGATGCCCCCGCCGACAATGAGGACCTTAAGAGGAGCCATGATAGGGTGGGGAGGTGCTGAGACTATGGTTGTGTCGTTGACTGGGGGGGGGAAGATTTGATTTTTTTTTTTTTTTTTTTTTTGCGCTGTGTGTGGATTCTGGTCGATGTTGAGATTTTATGTAATTCGATAGATGGGCGATTATCCTCTAGACTGTTGATCAGAGTGATGAAAAGACAGGAGTCGCTCCTCATCATTATCATCACACAAGAACCAGAGGGGCCAATCATTTATATGTCCTCGATACGCCTCTTTTTCTGACTAAAGGGGGGGTCAGCATGTCACAATGATGATGTCCGAGCTTCTGCCATCCGAGACAGTCAGACATCTCGATTGTCACCCCAATGTCCTCATCGGCTACGGAGTACAAATTATCTCGGGGCAGGCTTTACAAGTAACGAAGGTTGCCCGAGTCTTTGCATTTCCCGGCCCGCACTACTTTAGACCTGCGAGGGATTACTCGGACATCGGACCACATGGACGTCCATGAATACTATCTTGCCGAGGCCGTAACCCGGGGAAAAGAAGGGAAAAAAACAACCAAAAAAAAAAAAATATGCGCCTTCCATCCTCCTTCCGCCTGCCTGGTTGACCATCTAGTAGAAGACGTCACCACTTTTCGAGGTCCTGCAGGGATGTAACGTCCTGGGCTTGAACCATTAGGGCTTCGTGGCTGGACTGGAGGCCACAACCTTGGCGCCTCAAATATGTTACTTATGTACACAAGTACTTAGGCAGCGGAGCGTGCCCCCAGCATCCGCCTGCCACATGTCACACGGGTAGCGTCATTCATTTCTCGTGTTATACAAAGTTCCCGTTCAGAAAGCCTGTGTTGTAGAAGCGAACAGGTTTTAAGCCACTGAGGTCGATATGAAGTCAATGCAGTATGAATGACAAGGCGGCAAAATATGAAACCAAGACAAGGACCCTCAGGCACGCAACATGTTGAACAGAAGGTCTAAAATATCAAATGTACGGTGCTTGTATAAAGAGCCGCCCAATCGCCTAATCTTGAAAGCAGTGCGAAAATAACAGGCGAAAAAATACAGTGTACCCTCTGATGTATAAATTGCCACGGCGTCCCCCCCCCCCCGATCCCCTTCCTCCAGAACACCTCCTTGCTAACAAACAATCAAGTACTCATTTTGCAAATGGTACTGTTTCCAGAACAAAACGCCAAAATCTAAAAGACTTTCAGGATATAATTGTAATTAAACCCGAAAGATAAAATGGTTGGAAAGAAGAGAAGTGTAAAACAAGAAAAGAAATAAGCTGGCTTGACCGGCCCTAGAAGCGACAAGGCCCGTAGGAAAATGAGATCCGCCCGAGGTTGAATGGATGCCTTTACTAGACATTTCCACCGAGGTCCAATTGGAGATTGAAATGTAGATGAGAATTGGTTGACTGAAAATCTCGCTGTGTCGTGCGGATACCTCATAGAAGTCACAGTGAAATCGATTCCGAAGGTGCCCATGATCAACACCTGGACAGTCTAGATGGCGTTCCAGGTCCGCGACGGGCACTTTAAAAGCGGGGAATGGCGCGCTGGTGCAGTTCGTGGGCGCCCTGGCGGTGGGGAACGATGCCGTGCACCCTCTGCTCAATGGGCAGAGCGGTGGTCGCACTCATCAGGCTGGCGACAACAGCGGTGAGGAAGATAGTAGCACGCATTTTGAGTACGGTGGAGGTAAAAGTGAGGTCGAAAATTTTGAGAATGTTCTGTTGAGCGTGAAGACGATCCTGAGCTGCGAGGCAGACCGAGAAAAAGGTGGATGGAATTGAGGAGTGGTGATGTGCGGTGGTGGTGGTGGTTGATAGAAGTGTGATCGTGAGCTACCGACGTGCATATTTGTATTTGCATCAATCATATTATCTCTGCCGCGACTGTTTTGGCGCCCATAGATTACCAGCCTTATTTGTGTAAGCAACATCTTTTCTAATCCTGGTGGGCTTTCTGAAACGACACCAGCTACATGGATCTCGTCAGACTCGCGGCCGGGTGTGGGCCAACAGCGTCCTCTCGTGCGTGTGCGCGCCGGCGGTGCTTTTGCCCTATGGTCGTTTTCTCTTCTTACCTTTGCCTCTTTCTTCCTTGCTTTGCTTGGACTTTTTTTAAGCCTGACCGAGCGGTCGGACCAACTACACCATCCGGGTGAGATTGTTAATCAATCAGACTATGTATAGAGACATTGGCCGGGACCTGTTGGCGGTCGCCCGTGTCAGCTTACAGCTAAGACCGCCCACAGCGTCGGGGGAACCCCCCCCTCCCCAAAGAAACGGGGCAAGGATTTATATTTATGTATCCACGCTGATAGGCCGCGGCTGTGACATGCACTCATTTTTTAGAATTGTGCCTGGGTCCTACTTACATGAGCTCGCCATGCCTATACTCTCACACGCTGATATTGCCTTATTCTACCACTCAATACCACCATTTACAAGGGAGATTTATAGATGGCATTCCATTTGAATCTTTCTCTTCTCTTTTTTCTCCATTTTTAAAGAGACAAGCTTACAATGGAAAACAATTTTTTCTAAAAAATAAAAATAAAAAAAAAAAACCCCTCCTTTCTATCTACACCCAGTTACAAAATAGTAACAGACATTAACCTGAATCAAAAGCCGAATGATTATCACAAGGCAACAATACATAGACTAGTGCATAGCCATCTATTTACCAATTAAGCCTCGGAGGTTTTCAAAAAATGGTACAATGTTTCGCAGACCACATGAAAATTACCCATAAATATGACCTTATAAAGCTGCTTATATACCTCGATATAAGCGTTTTCTACTATGCAAATTCACCGTCCTCATCAACATCATCATACCACAGGCGCCCCAGAGTGCAGAGAGCAGCAAACCTGGCTTGACACAAGAAGATTGTATAATACAAAGAACATTATAAACGGATTCTGAATCCACCTATTTACTTAATAAACAAGCAACAGGACTGACAGAACCAGGGAGTACCGAAATGACAGATTTTCTCATCCGCAGAATCACCCTCATTCTTGGCATATTGTACCATCCCCGGATTAACTACATCTTTGCTATTCAGGTAAGGCGCACCTTAGCTCCAACAGCGATGGTCAAGTATGCAGGCGCGGTAGGGAGGCTGGAATTTATACGAAGTTTCAACCTATCGTCAATGTCGACTCGGCCTAGTATGTGGTCAAAATCGCCAATGACCAGCATTCAAATGCCAGTAATGCTGGACCTGCCAAAGAAGAATCCTACAACAGCTAATGCAGGTAACAAGGCGATGACCAGTTTAATTATCTAATAATATATTAATTTCTTTGTGAAATAGTTCTCATTATATTCTGGCCTAACTTTGGGCCTAAAACTGCAAGGGACTGAAGTTGTCAGAATGCATATTTAGAAGGGCTGTGCACTCTGACACCACGTGGCAGGAGCTAGGTTTTCCCATGTGAAAGGATTGCCAAGAGGGTCTGAGACCTATTTGGCCCTTATTCTAGGCCTTGAGGCCAGGCCATTTGCTCTGGGCCTCCTTAAGGATAACAAAATCAAAGCCAACGAAGACAAACCCAAACCCTGAGTGTGACCCTCCCTAGTGGTAAATTGTTTAGTTCCAGTACATGCACAGTTGAGTGCCTTTCAAGTGCAGCACCAACTTTCATCGAGACCTAGATATAAAGACTGAGGATCTTAAGCAAAAATAAATTTCAGAGTCAAATACAACTGCGAACGTCGGCAAGAAAGAGCAAAACGACACCAGCAAGATTCGAACTTGCGCCCCCGAAGGGACTGGCTTAACTGTTAATTACTTGCGTAATTAGCAGGCCAGCGCCGTAACCACTTGGCTATAGTGCCTTGCTTAACGCGATTCGGTTTTTCAATGGTCATATAGTACATCTCCTTAACAGACTGATTATCGGCCAAGTAGGGAAAGGGGCAATTCATCAATCTTGATCAGTCTGATAAACTGGACACATCCCTTGAGAATAAGAAAAGGTCTTGACATATCCTATAGGCTTCTATTATTTGAACTCATTTGGCGAGTGCTGCCACATCTACGAGTTCCGTATCATAACAATAATTACACGATGGGCGACAAGGCAAGTTGATAATTGTTAGACAAAAATACATTGAATAGTAAAACAGGGTATCAGACAACCGCCCATTTTCCAAACTCGACTCTTTTCCTAATCCATTTTTAATCCATTTTCAGTATTTCAAAACAAGAAAAGTCATTGGATATGGGTGGCTATTTCCTGGGCCTCGAAAAGTTTTTGGACTGTCTTCCAAATAACTTTGAACCTCTGGCAGCATCAAGAACGTCTATTCTGGTAGAGAAGCGCACCTCAGGTTTCTGAATGGGCAATATTGGCCCAGAATCGTCACTGTGTTCGGGGCCCATCCGGTGGTAATCATCCGGTACTTGCAACGAATCCTGCGTGTTCGTCCGGCTTACCGTCTCGCTGTCTATGTTCTTCTCTGCGATGGCAGATAATCCCACGGCTACCTGGATAGGACTGCTGGTGGCCTTACGCGGTGGAACTCTCGAGGAGGATTGCGCCGTGGATGTGCTGAATTTCGACGCCGGCGCCCTTGGGACCATCGGCAGGGGCTTCATGTTGGAGGTCTGGATACTGATGCTGTTGGACCGCTTGGGCATCTCGCTCAGCGAGATTTCGCTGGGGTCTGAGAAGTCCTCCACATCGTACAGCTGCGATGCACGTGTGCGGGTGGCTGAAGTGATGACGAGAGACCTCTCAACGACGATACCACCCTCGCAAGCCGACAGCGCGGCTGCGTCTTGCGAGGCGCGGTGGCGACCGAGAAAGGAGCAACATCCCCTTGTTGAGCCATGGGCGCCTGACCCTCGCCACCTCCTGGGAAATATCAACTCTGCCACCTTCTGTCGAGAAGCCGATGTGGTGCCGAAAACGACGTACAGAAAGATTCCCGGTGTGGTGCCTGGCATGAACAAGAACAGAGTCTGGATTGCCCGCCCTACGCTTAAATCTGGGGCTGAAGCCTTCGAGTCCTCGATGTTGCTCTTCAGCGTCGTAAATTGGAACAGGGTATTCGTGACCTCGAAGACGCTACAGTGGCTAGCTGTTAGCTCTGGCCTTCCGCCACTTATCTCAAGGATCTCATCCCGATAAACTCACGCAAGAAGGACGAAAGCGATCGTAAATCGAACCATGAGCCAGCGATCGTACAGGCCCTTGTTTCCTCCAGTGCTGGCGCCTTTGGAGCTTGTCTGGGAGCTGAGGCCTGCTTGTGAACCGTTTCCCGAGTTGAATTTCCGGGGGCTCCATTGTGTGAACTTTTGTCTAGATCGGACATATCGCAAGGTAACCGCTATCATAAGAGAACTCGAGATGGCCAGGCTGAGCATTACTGAATTTCAGATTTGTCAGCTCAAATAAAAGCAGCCTGCAGTGGAAGACGTGGTGCGTTATGCCTCGATACGGGTGCGACTTACAGGGTAGATCGGCTATGAGAATGAATGCCACAAAATTGTCTTTCAAAGAAGGGATGCGAAGACAGAGAATCGTGACCAGGGGCAGCACCCACGAAACGTACTTTCCTGCAAAGTGGACCTTTCGAAAAAGACGTCGAATTCTCCGACGCTCGCCGACCTGATATGTCAATTGACAAAGCTCCACGGCCCTGGATGACAATTATTAGACAGGAGTCGCTTCTTTGAGATGCATGTCATTGATAAGAAAGCAACATACCAAAACATAACAAGCATGGCTTGCACATTGTACGAGTAGTACTCTGCCGCCCTGTGTCAGCGACAATGGCCCTCCTTCCACTATATGGAGGTGGTTGGTGTCCAGGACGTACGGAGGTAGTACAGGACCAGATCAACTCCGTAAGACCCGCCAGCTATGGCCAATTCTGGGTCGTCCGCGGGCAGTCTTTGTTTATTATGGAATTGTTGGGTGACTGTGTCGGTGTACCAAGTTACATCTCGGCTCTGTTGGATGATGGAAAAGGTGTTGCTGAAGAGTGATGATACGGCGAGGAGGGCCAGATCTGTGATCGGGAAGCGAGCTCAGGGTTATGTTCCAGCGTGCACAGATGATAAATGGACATATAACTGAAAAAAGAGAACAGAAATCGCTTACACGACCATCCTTCATGGTGCGCCCACGTCAGCCACAGCAACAGGACGCTACATAGCCAACTCGACGATGCCCAGGTCAGTGAAATCGCCGCTGCGAACTCGGCTCCAGCGGGTAGCTGGTTGATGCCAGGCATCGCGGATGCACTGAGCCTAGCCTCTGGCTCGAGGGCTCAACGGCGTTCATGCAAGAAGAGAGGAAGCAGATAGACACAGACAAGGGCTGGCTAAAAGCTTCTATGAGCAACGTCGAACCCTTCCCCGTTGCAGGGGCTGGGCGGCATTTAAGGGATCTCGAGTGCTACCACGGGTATCAACCTTTCTCTTCCTTCTTCTCCCTCTGTCCCCAGTCAAGTCCTTGGCGTTCCAGTGATCTGGGTTCCAGACGAAGACCAACTTCGGTTGTCCAGGATAACCCCATCACCTCACCCCTTCTACCATGCTGCAGTGGCGCAGTGGGAAATTTATGGGCTGAAACGAGGAGATGAGTGTAGGCTTCCAGGCAGAACCTTTCCTTGGACAGCTTTCTCTATATCAAGCTGCATCAGACCTGCATTGCACATACGCTGCATGCCTACCCTTCTGTACCCCCGCCCCGGTGCCTGAGTGCCCAAAAGAGGAGGGTGTGTGGACCGAAGGCGGAGACTGGACTGATATGGAGCACCATCATATGCTATAACTCATGTATTATTCATGTGGTGCTACTATGGTTTCAACGGAACTTACTGGACTTGGGATCAGGGCCGCCACGGGAAGGTGGCAGTGGACGATACCGATAATTCTTCCAGCCCTTCTCGTGTCGGTACAGGGCCCGGAACAGGGCACGCGGCCTTTGTCTCTGCAGTAAACGCCTCCACTTGCCGGCTCCCCCATTGCACAGGAGCAAAAGTCGCTCGCAATTTTTTCGTCTGATAATGGTGGGCCCACAAGCGATTGAAATCGAGGTTGACTAGACTTGATATTGCCAGATGGCCCCGTCACTTTCCCCACAACATGACAAGGCCGGAAGTGAAACCGAGCCGTCATTCAGTGTTGGTGAACAAGATCGGTTGATCGGCCGATGCTAGTCTTACTATTTGTACCCTACTCATACAATTAACCTTGAGGGAGAACCTGGCCAGGCTGCGCCGGCTCCGAAGAGACAATTACCCTCGCCCAGAGACACTTTTAGCAGGAGTCAGTCTCATACTGTCTTCTCCTCTTTCAGTACAGTAATACGGAGCTATTGTCGGAATCCTATCCCCTGACGCTAATGGCGCCAACTCGGGGAAATTTCGACAATGTGTGACACCGAGGCTCGAGGCATCTTCCCTTAAGTTTCTGAAACAGCGAAGCACAGGTTGTAAACGCCACCGCATGATGAGGCAGAGAGGGGGGAGGGAGGGGGAGGGGTTGACGTGAACCACAGCGGCACATCTCACACGCGTGCACACACTCGAAAATAATACTATGGCAGCGTATACGTACTTACCATCGTCGACTGCCGCACATCCAGATTCGACAGTTCCACTCCTTTGTCTATTTGCTTTGGTGGCACTACCAACTTGGCTACCTCCACAAGGTCGCTAGGAGAATTGTGGGTATTACACAATTGAGGGATAGGGATGAGAGATGCCAGCGTCCGCGGAAAGCGACCCGAAACCCATAGCGTAACGACCTGATTTCCTGTGCAACACGGGCTATAAACCTCTTGAAGAATGCCTTCAACTTCTCGAGTCTCGATATCGACAGGCCAGGCTAGCTCAGATTCAAAACTGTTGGCTGAGCAGAAATGTTGCTGAGTGCTCCAAGCTTGTTACCTGGAGGGAGGCAAGAGGAGACGTGGACATTCCATCTGCTTCTTGACCAGATAGTAAGGGGCCTTCATCCCCACTCTTCTCGTGGTCATAAATCCATGCGCCGATACCCGACATCCGACTTGGTTCAGATGATGGGGGGGGGAATGGCACGTTGATGGTGGCAAGGGCCGAACATCTGTTGGGTAAGGGGGTAACATCTGCAAGGCACGAAAGAGTCCACCCGTGAGAGATCGCTAGCAGCTCGACTTCTGGTACACATGTGGGGTGAAGAAGCCATTGACAAGCAGGGTGGACGATGGAGACAAGTTGATGGAGCCCAAACTTTGTCCCGAAACCAGCGATTGATCCGAGGTGGCTGGGAGGAATTCGTGGTCGGCCCCAGAACTGGCTTAGCACACTACGTACTAATTATCACATACTCGTAGTTGCATGCTAGGGTAATTTCGCGGCGTCAGTACACAGTAGACACGTGGAAGGGAGTCGAGAGAGGCAGAAACGAGAAGTGCAGTAGCTGTGCCACACTTTCTTCATGTTGCCGGGATCCTGTAATTCCTTTGTTCCCTGTTCTACACCCGTGAGGTGCCGCACCATCACAGTCCCCTTCATGCACGAACCAAGACCACAACACTTTTTGCACTTTCGTGTGCATTAAGAGGATTGCGTCTTCTTGATGCAAAGTGGGACCCGAATCACCCAGTAGAGAAACTTGAAGCAGCTCATTCTAGACCTCACGAGCCACCGTTGCTCTACAAACGCCCCAGCGACTGAAGAGGAGTACCCTGGAGTATTCGCGCCGACATACAATAGTCTAAAGGTAGTCCCTGAATCCCGTACAAAGTACACGCGGCGATTCTGGGAGGAGGTGGGGTGTTTGGGGAGGGGGGGTAGAAAGGGCAAAAAGCGGGAGATGTTCACCCTGATACCACTACGTTATCGTGCCTTCAGATTTGTGATCTATCAAAGACTTCAAATCCACCGGGATTGATTGGTCATATGTGTATCTGGGCGTTCAACAGCTGCAGTTGGAGACAGAATAAACGACCTCACTCGTGACGAGCCAGTTCGGCGGAAGGGGAAGGTCAACAAGGCCGAGTGTGGGACCGATAAAAGGTCCCAAACAAGCCATGCGTCACTGCCGCATGCCCATGGCAGGCTACCGTGCCTTTTTCCTCCAGGACTTTGCGTGGGGGTTGCACGCGTGTTCTGCATGCTACGGTAGCTGCAGTAGTACATACATGTCGCCCCCTGCAAGTGTTTCCATTGAATCACACGGGAATATTATCGACCTCGTCTGATATCCACCCGAAGCACTCCAAGGCCTCTGGACCTCGGAGGCATGTGTACTTTTGAGCCCGCTCCCCGCAGACCTGCAGCTTTTTGCAGATGCACTGTGACCAGGCGCGCTTTGACCCGTTGTAATCGCTTCAAGGTTCTACACAATTAGTATGCCCTCGACAATCCACCGGAGGGTTGACTTGCATGTATACAAGTAGCAGTAATAGCGCCTAATTACGTTATTTCTCAGTCTGCAGTCTCCATGGAAGTCAGGAAATAGTATTGATCACTAGGCTCTAATCGTCATCTCGAAATCTGGGGGATGACCACAGGTAGAAGCGACACTAACGCCTCGCCATGAGAATCAGAGCGCTGCGTTGAGTGCACGATGATACCGTCACTTGACAAATGACGTGCGGGGGACAAGTTCGTTGGCCAGAAATTCCGGGCTGCTTTGCACTTAATTAGAGAATGGAGGTTAGCGGTCGAGCTTATCTTGCAAAGGGTCTAAACCCTCGTTTATGACAAAAAAGGCCGTAGCTTCTTTGATCAGCTTCGATCGTGAACTCGGTAGTTCCATACGTGCCTGTGCTGTGGCCGTGGGTGTTGTAATGGTAATTAGATAATCGATTTAGCGAGAACACGCCAAGCACAGTCGGGTTGAGACCACGGTGGCTGACTTCACGAGATCATTCTTATCAGTGAGTCAAGACTGCTCTGGTGATGCAGAATGGGTGAATATGTCTCTCGTCCTCACTCACAGTTTGCATAAATAAGCCTCCCGAACGACAAAGAGAATCCGTGGTAATATTCTATGTTTGAGGAATGAACGCCGCGGTATCAAATTCCGAATCGATCAGGGTACCACTCCCCAGCATGATCCTCCCGTCGCCCTGGTCATCGTGTTTCAGGGATAAAACACGGGACTTTTCAGAAGAAACAAGATAGCATCTCGAAATACTTGAATTACGACGAAAGCTTGAGTTGAGGAGGTAATGATTCCATATGTGACGCACACAAACCATGCGGATCCGAGCACTTGTTTTGACATTCAAGAGACTGCCTTGACTGATCCTGCTATGAAATCTTCGGTCGATAGATTAGGCATCGCGTGAGGAGCTCCATCCCACTCCGTCCTTCATCCCAGACATTATTACGAGGACTAGCTCTGTGGGAGTGGCAATAGTGGCACCCACTCCTGGAATATTCCGTTATGCAGAGGGAAGTTCAGCCCATCCGGGGTTGTGGAACTAGGAAAGTCGGTTCTCGATTATCTCCGCGTCTGATATTCCAGCGAGCATAGGGTCTAGCACGGGTGCCTGCGCATGCTACGAGGATAATGAAGTGGAAAGAAGTATTTGTTGCCTGCCTTCTCAAGCCATCGTATATGTACAAGCCGGAGGATCCGCACGGAGGACAATGTTTGGCTGATTTTGAATAAAATGAAAAACAGTTCGCAATGACCAAGAAATTCCTCATTACCTGTCCTGGGTCATCTATTATCACTGATCATCCTTACTATATTCAATGCAGGAAGACTATGCCTTCTCTTTGTCAAGTATGGGCTCGAAACTCCCGTTCGAAACACCTCGTTCTATCACTCCATTATCAAATGCATCAAGGCACGAACTAAGTTGAGAGCTCAGAATAATATTGACCTCTTCAGACACACTGCAAATGATGCCACCGTGTTTCGGGTCTTATGGCATGTAAGTTGGTATAAGTGCACCAACTTCCACATAACCGACCGTTGGTACTTCTTTCAACTCCCATGCCTATTCTCGAGCAAGTTAAAGGGTCTCCTGGACAAATTACTAGAAGAACAGGTATCTCACCAACCCCAGCCGTGCCGGGCGCTTCATGTTTGCAGCTAGACTAACCCATTACTCGCTTAAGACTCGCCTAGACTCTGATCAACTCACGTTGATATTACAAAAGAAAAGTCATGTGTCACTTCCTTGCTTGCGGCAAGGTGCTCGGAACATTATTTATGGTGGCTTGGTCGGTTAGCCAAGCCTGAGGTTGTAGTTCCGAACAAGTCTTCTCGTCGCAGCACATGAAAGGGTTACATGTATCCACTGGCATCAATCACCATTGTCTTGATATCCGCCACGCGCAGTTTCTTCCCTGTTGTATGGGAACACTTCTTTGTGGTTGGTGTGTTTCACGGAATAAGCGCCTTTTATGTGGCAATGATTATATTCCCTACAAGCCAAGCAGCATTCCCGATTATCTTTTACTAATTACTCATCATCTTGCGCCATTTGTCCGACAAGGGTTGAGTCATGAGTATGTAGAGGGCAGTGCTCCAGGTGTTCTTGGATTTTCCATCCCTCCCTACCGCTCAGGCAGCCTTGTTGGTAGCTTTCGTTCGTCTTAGGATTGCCGCGCATCCGCAGCTTTGCGAGGAGAACAGGGAAGGCCTCATTGTCTTGTTACTTTGAGCAATCCGTCAATCTGCCATGATACTGGTTCTCGCGCTTAAGGGTTATCAATGATAGTCTTGGCGGTCTAGACAAACCGGGGAAGTTTCTTTCAATATTGGAAGATTCCGGATGAAAATGCTCTCGTCTTTTGCTCATTCTCCCTGGGCATTCCTCGAACCCCCATCATATGCGTTCTGGTTATATGACTATATGTTACTGATGCTCTTGTTCAAAAGCGCTATCGTATGGATGTGGAAATCTCATGCATTGAAAAAAATCTATTGTTCAGAAAAACCCCGTTAGTCACAGCTGACCTTTTCCGCGCCTCGAAATAGCTAAAAAGTCATCATTGCACTCGCACAATCTGGACTAATAGATACCCTTTATAATTGTTGACCACGCAAATGATGTGGGGGAAATGCATCGAGTGAACAAAAGGGGTATTGTTTAAAAATCTGCATTAGCAGTGGGTATTTTTCGAGGGAAAGACGGCCCTGTATCGCCAACGAGCAGTCTCATGTCTTGCTGGAAATCAGTTCAGTAAGAGCTCAGCTCGATGGGGTGTAGATTGGCAGGAAAGTATTCGAGCCAATAATTTTGATCGCTGTCATCCAACATCAACACTCGATTGAGTATAGGACGGAAACATCGTCTTGAGGAAGAGATAATAAAACTGCATCGATATTGTCTTTGATCTGCCTAGATTCTGTCGCCTAATCCTAGGTCCAACAGCTTAAGGACGCAATACCGCGGCAACATGAAGCGAATCAATGATTACTTTCTCCCAGGGAACTCCATTAGTCTGTAGCATCGGCCAGCTCTACAAAATATTGTGCGACGCGGACCTGCTGGGCCAGACTGAGACCGGGCCTACCCTCGCCCTCTCCGACACCTGGTCGTCGAACGGCAAGGAGAGCTGGATGGAACAGATCTCCGTGCTCTAGATGACGGCAAAGAATCTTTGTCACAGGGTATACCAAGTAAAATTCATCCTCGTACTGGAAGCTTGAAGAGCATTCAGCGCGAGCAATCCGTTGGATCATCCCATAGGATATCCACGCGTTCCTAGTATATTCTATAGCGGATCTGGTTTCACGTGTGGATTAAGATCACAAAGAACCATTAGGGTCTTTGGGGTCTGGGAATATGGTCATCTCTCTGACTCTGATTCATAGGACTGCTTCGCGACTTGTCACTCAATTCTTGAGAAACATTCAGATGTTCGCGCAAAATCACACCGAGCCCTCCTAGATAACCCAGTGGCATAAATATTACTCAGACCAAGCAGAGCCTTTCGGGGGGGGGGGGGGTACGCTCTAAGTCTTCGTTACACCAAGAAAAATGGAGTCAATATTGGCATTGTCCCAGACCGTGTTGAGTTTGATTATTCACGGTAGACATTGTGAGTTTTGGAACTGAGATGGCGAGTGACACGGATTGCAATGGATCTTACTGGCATGGCGCCTTAACGAAGACTAACTATTTTATTAGCTCTACTTTTGTTGCATTTCGGGAAGGCAGCAAAGTATTAGATGATCAGGAGTTATTTCGCAGCGTCTACAGTCGCTCCAATTCTGCGAATCCTCGCTCGGCCTACGCTACGCCAGCAATGCGCATGGTGGAATCCGCCGGTTGAGGTATTATCCTCGTATGGTTAAATTGTACACGAAATCCCGAATCACCGGTTTTCGTTTTATTCATCTAGTTGTTTTTGCGTGTGTGCGCTCCGCGAGCTTGATCCAGCGTCAACCCAGGCGATACATCGTTATTGTATTTGGAGCTAATGTACTTTTTATCCTAAGATCAGTAAGAAATCCTAATCATCACTATTACAACTCTATCGGACAATTCTATACTTGTGGTATTTCGTAAAGAAAAGCTCTCGAGAAATGGAAAGGGGTGGTTCGAGAGTCAATAAGGCGCAAATTTCCTTGGGTAAGGACTCGGCTACAGTATTGTAACTGGGGCGGATTTGAAAAGAGGCACGGTGTCAATCAAAATCTCATCAAGGAAAGTCAGTGTCGCTCATATTGTAATACCAATCCAATCATGTTATAGCTGCTCGTAGACGGTCGCTGATTACTTGGTAAGGTGACGCTTCGTCTCAGCAACCCGCATGTCATCGCACACCCTACCACGGCTAAGCAAAGACAGTCGAGAATCATATAATCATCTCTTGAATAAGGCCTGTGCTAAACATGACGGTAGTGGTTTATGTATCGATGTATTCTCCCTAAACGGTTACGGCCAAGATGGGAAGGACAGCATGAACAATATTGAGATTTTCCCGCAGCCGAACTCGATAATTAAGTACTTGTCGCCACCTGTAACAAGAAGCGTTCATGTGGATTTATACTGTACCTTCCTAGCACCATCGATCCGTGATAACCTTAGTCTAGATTATAAGGAATCACATTGACAGGCAATTCGTTGCTGATCAGATACCCAGCAAGACAAGCATCGAAGTGAACTTTGTTCTGCTGCACCTCATAGAAATCATCGTACTCTGGATTCAGGGCATCTAATAGGCTCCGGACGTTCTCCTCTGGGTGAAGAACAATCCAAGGATTGCGACAGCTGCTCCCCTTGCAAGTCTTTAGAACAAGTTCTAGAGCATCAAGACGAGGCAGCAGCCGGTCGAGTGTAACCTCGCAGGAGAAGTTGCCTGTGCTGCTACTACTATTGGACCCGGTGGCAGACGCAGTAGCAGTGAGAAATGTGGTGAGGTCTGACGTGTAGGTTGCCGAGGCTGCTGAGAAGCTGGTGCCATTGTAGCATATGCTGAGGGTCGTTTCGTTCTGTGGTAGATAGTATAGGTTGTTTGTTTCATATGGGTCGTTCTGCGCGCAAAGCTTTATTAGTACCTAGGCGACTGGAAGTACCGATCACCTCGGCAAGAGAAAGGAGATATCAACATACTATAAGGTCATATAATTCATGCTCATTGGTACACCAGACTGAGTATAAGTAATGGTAACCACTTCCCACAATTCTCATGGCCCTATATGTATGATCTGTATATTCGAATTGGTCATACTCGCCCTCTGGAATAATTATGCCCCACATCTCGGTGTTGACGAGCTCATCACCTTTTCGATCGCCCTCAGCATAGGCGACGTCCGCTGCGGAGATCATCATTGGGCTGCCGTCAAAATTGTCGGGCAATCGAGCGCCTGCAAGCTGCAGAAATGTAGGCGCTATATCGGTATGCGAAGAGACGAGATCTGTGGTGGTATTTTTGGCAACACCAGGGCCTCGTATTATAAGGGGAATGTTAACGTCCTCCTTATACTGACATTGTTTACTGGGCTGCAGGCGATGCTGGCCGATATGATAGCCATTGTCCGTTGAGTAGAAGATGTATGTGTTGTTCAGAGCCCCTAGGTCCGAAATTTTGTTGATCAAGGTCTCAATCATCTCGTCCACGGACTGCAAAGTCCGCAGCCTGTTTCGGTACCAACTGTCGTTGTAATCGACAACTGTGGTATTCTGTTGCGTCAAATTTCTAATCCAGGCCACACCGTTCGGCTTGGTGGCTCTGTCAGCCGTGAAAACAATAGACAACGGTGTGAATCTTAAGAAGTCGAACTCACCTGGTCGGGATTGAAACTTGGAGTCCGCGGGACTATAGCATCAGGGAACATATTCGCATGCCTCAAAGCCGGGACCGGAGGCGACTGTGTAGACGACTCCTCCACATAATAGGCTACAAGGCTCTCGATTAGCACCCACAGTAGTTTGAAGCACGTCAGTGTCCGAGCAGTGACGAGTGCGCTGCAAGCGGAGTGCCGAAGACACGCATGGTAGGTTATGGACTGAGCTGAAGTGGCCAGAATGAAAACTTACTAGAATTTAGCCAGTAACCACCTATAATTACATCGCTATGGGGGGCAGTAGGGGCAGCTGTGAGGAAAAAAGGGGTACCGTCATCCTTGGCTGCCCATTCGTCCAAGAATCTCAGAGATTTGTTCGACACTAAATCGGTAGAGTACTCGCCAGCGTGGTTAATTGGAGGCTCGTGATTCCGTTGAAATGTTGCGTTGTAGTACTGGTATGTGAAAGGGTCTAGCAAGAAGTCCGAGCCTGTCCAGCCCTTGGCGAACGGGGCATTGTAGTTGTTTACGCTTTGTGAGTTCATGAGCTTGCCCTACGAAATTCGGAAATATCCTCAGTCTCGTCTTCCCAGTAACATTGACTTTCAAGGGCAGACACAAGAACCAAGAAAAGTGAGTTACATACCACGTAGTACGTACTATACCCAGCCTCCTGCAACCAGATAGGGATATATGCCTCATTGAATCCGTTAGCCGCAAAGACTGGGTAGCCACCTAGCGGGATAATTAGTTAGTCGATACGCGAGAGTCCAAGAATGGGGTTCTCACCGTAGGGTGGGCTAAGGTTTGTGACATTGGTGTTGTGTGCGGCCAGACCAGTCCACATGTTGACCCGTGAAGGGCAGCATAGCGAGACAGTGCAATAGTGCTGTGTGTATGTTGTACCTTGCTCTATCAGGTACTGCTGTAAAAATGGCATATAAGAAAGGGAGTCCATGTGAACATCCTGGTCATCAGTGAGGATGAAGAGGATATTGGGTTTGCTACTGGTGTTGGTACTCTGGGTAATAGAGTGTTGCAACTGCTCAAAGGCCCAGACTGTGCTGGTCAGCAAGATAGAGAGGGAGGTTATCCAATGCCAAGAGCGAGCCGGCTGCGAGCAAACCCCGCCGAGTTTTATGCGGTTCATCGCGTCTCCGATGGAAATATTGCGGATCGGATTGTTGAAGGAACGAAGTGATGATTAGTGGACGTTTTTGGAGTCAGCCCAACCACTTCCAGAGCCTACGTTCTCAGACGCTGAACCGCACAGGCTCTTTGAATGGATTCGAGAACGGAGGGCATACAACTTGACAACGTGAGTGGAGATCGCAGCTTCCAGCCGGGTTCTACTTCCCAGCTCGGGTCATACGATGAATTATATACCCAGTCGAGTTATGCCGTAGGATTACGTCGCCGTGTGAGCAATGCGATGAGCTGGAGGGGTAGTAACCCTGTGGGTATGGAGATCTTGGTGCGGAGGCCGCATAGCCGAAATATACTACATCGCAGGGGCATTAATAGATAGGCATAAAAACATAATATTATAATACATATGCGATATTGCAGAGATTATGTGCGAAATTATTAACTGCAGTTTAGAATGTAAATTAAAAGCAATAATGATATAATTATCTATACTATTTTTTTATAACAGCATTTAAGCTTATAAATTAATTTTATTATAGTAGTAGCAGAAAGAATAAATAAATAGCAAACAAGCAGTTTAGAGTTCTATCAAGTTACAAACTAATAAGCACTATTTATAGATAAATATAAGCTAAATAGTTAAGATATAGCTTAAAAAGCTATAATATAAAATAAGCAAATAGAGCTAGCAACGCAAAGATTTTATAAGAGGCTACCTTAAGAGGGCTTTAGGGCTAGCTAGCGTCTGCTGCCTTTAGCTAGATGCACTAGCTATCTATAACTTAGGATGCCTAAGCTAAAAGGTATATAATAACCTAACTGCTATAGGTTATCTAGTTAGGCTTATATAGCTAAGGTATAACCTCTGTTACAGATCTGCTATCCTGTCCTGCCTGGCTATATATGTGAGAGCAGTGTAAAGCCTTTCGGCTTTACATCCTAGTCTTTTGCGTACATAGTGCAGCGGTAACGGCGACTAAATGCTCCTAGTGGGTCCGACCGTGACAACCTCAGCCCATTATATTTATATATTTAATCTTAATCTTTAAAGCTTTTTTAAGCTAAAAAGAGAATTTAAAGTAATAGCAAGCTATATTTATAATATTATTTTCTTTTTTAAAATTAAGCTTTATAGAATTATATTTAAATTGCTAATTAAAAGATAAGCTTAAATAAATAGCAATAATAGTAATTATAAATTATTTTATATATTTTTTTAAATAAAAAGCAGAAAGTTTCTTTGAATTAATATAATTAATTTATTTATTTATATACTTTAACTAAAAATTATTATATTTATAATAGTTTTATTATAAATTTAGAATTTTGTAAATTTTTTATTTCTTCAAATATATATTAAATAATTAATAATAAAGCAAAACTGTTACAATAGCAGCAGGGCAGTTAGGCGAATAGCAAGCAGGCGGTTTTAGGATTCTATTTACTACAGACTAATAGGCACTATCCTTAGGCAGATATAGGCTGAGTAGTTAAGATACAGCTTAAAGAGCTATAATATAGAATAAGCAGATAGGGCTAGTAGGGCAGAAATTTTATCTAAGGCGGGGTTATATATTTTAATTCTAACTCTTAGGTTCTCTCTAGGCTATAGAGGGAATCTAAGGCAGCAGGCAGGCTATATCTATAATAAAAATAAGCTTATATAAAAAATAAAAAATATTTTTATAAACTTAAATAAGTAAATATAATAAGTATATAAGCTAATATTTTTTAAATATAAAATTAGCTATAATTTTTTTAATTTAGATTTTTTATAAAATATAAAGTTTTAATATTTAAATTATAAGCTTTTAAATACTTTCAATAATAAGATTATATTATTTATTATATTTTATAAATATAAGTAAAAAATATTAAATAATACTTTTTATTTAATATTTTTTATATTAAAAAATAAAAAAATAAATAATATAAATAAATAATCTTTCTAAATTATTTTAAGCTAAAATAGTTTTTAAAAGCTATTAATTATAATTCTTTTTTTTAATTTAAAATAAAATTTATATTTATTAATATAAAAATTCTAATTAATATTAATAAATATTAATTTAATTTTAATTTATTTTTAAATTAATTAAATTAATAAGTATAATAATTATTAATAATAGCAAAATGCTTTTTTAGATTAGCTTATAATATTAAAAAATGCTATTTTTTAAAAAGTTTTATTTATTTAATATTATTTAGCTTTAATATATTAAATTTAATATTTTATTTCTAAAGTAATATATAATTTCTTAGCTTAATATATAAGCTAGCTTTCTTTAAGGCTATTAAGACTAAGTAAAGATATTATTTATATATAAAATAAGTATAACTATAAATTAGAATATTATTTAAATAAATAATCTAAATTATATTTTAATAATTCTTTAATTTAAATTAGATAATAAAAGTAAGTAAATATTATTTAATATTTAGTAATTTATATAAAATTATAAGCTATAATCTAGCTTAATAATAGATAAAATAATAAATAGTAAATTAAAATATATATATTTCTTTTATAATATAGTATATAATAAGCTTAATATTATAATCTTTCTTTTTTAAAGCTAGATTTAATGATTATATAAATAGTATAAAGAAAGCTTTTAACCTTTTCTAAGAAAAAGATATTTATAAAGTTTTAAAGATTAATAAGTAAGCAATAAGCTAATTTAATAATAAGCCTAATAGCTAGAGTATAGTTAATATTTTCTAAAATAATAATAAGTAAGTACTTATTCTTTTAGCAAATATATATTGCATTTGCTTATAGTAAAAGAGTAGCAGTATTATATTAAAATAAAATTTCAAGTATAAAGAAAGCTTAAAAGAAATAAGCAGCTTAAGAAATATTTTAAAGAGCTCTAGTTTTAATTAAGTATTTAGAGATATTATAGTATTTTTAGCAGTATTTGTTATTCTAAATAATTATATAAAAAATAAATTAAATAATAGAATTATACTACTTAAGCTATAATATTTTTGAAATTATTAAATGATAAGTAAGCTAAATTATAAAGAGCTTTAGCTTTTTCTAATAATAATTATTAAAGTTTATTACTTTATATTTACTTTATAGCTATTGATATAACATTTAAGTATTTATAAAACTCTTTATTTAGGGTATATTATTTATTTAGCTATTAATTTTAATATCCTTTATAATAATATTATTAATAAATAGCTCTTTTATTTTTACTTTTATTTTACTTAATTAACTTAAATTAATTTTACTAAATAATACTTTTATTGCTTTTATATTACTAATAGTAGTAATATTAATTATATTAATATTATAATATATAGCTTATAAGCTTTGTTCTTATTATTATATTCTAGCTAATTGCTTTTTAGCTTGCGTATAACTCTAATATAATGAATATTATTATTATTATATTACCTTAATCTGCTTAGAATTATAATTTAAATAGTCTTAATAAATTACTTTTCATACTAGCTACTAAAGCGCTATTAATAATAAACTTAAAAACTAATAAATAATTATTAATTAATTAGTAATTAATTATAAAGTACTATAATTAAACTTAATACTTTTTATTAACTATAGTAGTTTATAATTAGTTTTAGTTATTCTATATAAATATTATAATTATTCTATATAATTAATTAAATATATTTATTTTTGAGTATATAAGTATTAACTTCTAATATATTTTACCGTTTCTTTAGGCTAAACTATATAATTTACATTATATTATGCTAATTTTTATTATTATTTTTACATTTTCTTTTTATATTAATATATTTTATATTTTTAGAAATTTAATTTATTACTTTTAAATTTAATTTAATTTAATTATATTATATAATTAAATTATTATAATATAAATATAATATATATAGTATTAGCTTTAAATAAGGTACTAATTAAACTAATTAACTAATTTCTTTACTTAAATTAATAAGCTTTTTAAATCTTATTATAGAGTAAAAAGCTAACTTAATAAAGCTTTAAAATTAGCTACTGCCTATTACCTTTAGCTACTTTAACTTAAAATGCTTAAGCTAAAAGGTATATAATAGTTGAACTGCTTATTAAGCTATTTAGCTAAGTTTATATAGCTAAAGTATAATCTTATTTTATTATAGATAGCTTAATATAATATTGATTAAAGTGCTTTATTATAATATAAAAAGATATAATTTAAAAAATGCACTATTTATGCTAATACTACCCTTTTATAACCTTTTTAAATATAGTATTATTATGACCCATCCAACATGCAGGTCACAACAAAGATTGCGGCACAGCACTAAGGCCACATAGAATAGACTACAGGGAGCCGGGAGTCCAATACTCTAGAACAGAACTAGCATAACGAGATTACATAAGCCAGGGTTAGGATTATAAAGGTTGCTTAATCGAAAGAGTTAATATCAACTCTATCGACTAGTTAAAGGAATTAGTATTAACTTAGTTAACTAGTTAAAGAATTCGATATCAACTCTAGCCTACCTCTGCTAAGAAGAAACTAATACTACTAATAAAGAACTAAAGAATAGATTATATAAGGAATATATTTGCTATTATTAGATAGATTTAGTATATAGCTCTTTAATTATTAATCTAAGTATTACTTCTAATATAAGTAATATACTATAAAAGACTTTAAAAGTTATTTTTATATTCTTTAGATTATACTTTAATATTATTCTTACCTAATATAAATCCTTTATATACTTATTATATACTCTAGTTATAGCAGTGCTTATTATATTTTAATAACTCTTATTTAAGTATAGTTTAGTATACTTCTTCTTAAGCAATACAGAAATATAATATCTCCTTAGACTTTAATCTCCTTTACTATAGGCAGGGCCTAAACTAGCGTTAAGCTATAGCAAATTATTATAGCCCTATAGGCTTGCATTTAGAAATTTAAAGAATCTAATAATATTTAGATTAAGGTCTATAAGATAAATAAGCCTATTCCTTATAAAGGATTAAAGGGCACTTTTTAAGCTTTTATTATTTAGTATAAGGCTTACTTTCTCTACTATCTAGCCTAATTTATAGATAAGGAAGAGAAAGTAGTCTTTATAGAAACTTAGTTAAAAGATAATGCTCTTGCCTAGTTCGAACCTTCCCTTCGAAACTACCTTAATAACCTAACTATGCCTAATAACTATAATAAGGAAACTAAAGCTATCTTTAACTTATTTAAAGATTTCAAGAAAGCACTTAAGAACGCATTTAGCAACCTAAACAAAAAGCGTATAGCAGAATATAGTCTTATAGATCTTAAGCAGACTAAAGCTGCTTTAGATTATATAGCTAAATTTAGGCAATATGCAGAATAAGTTAGCTAGAAAGATAAAGCATTAATATTCTAGTTCTATAAAGGACTAAAGAATAGGGTTAAAAACGAACTTTATAAGATAGACTAACTTAATAATCTAGCAGAATATATTATAATAGCAGTATAGATCGATAATCGCATCTTTAAATAATAATAGGAGAAAAATCGCAAGGGTAATAGATAACTATAAAAGTTTAGGGCCTTAGCTAATAGTAGAAAATGCTATTAGCTTTAGCAGAATTATTAAGGAAAATAATAGAATTATATAAGTATAGTATAAAGCAGCAGCATATATGCTAGCCTAATAGAATTAAATGCTATGCATTAATGCAATAACTTTTAAACTTAAGGCAAAGGCAATAGGGCATGCTTTAATTATAGGAAGCCTAAATACTTTGCATAGGAATATTAATAACTATAAAGGAAATAATAGTAATCTATTTAGGAAGAATAATAGCTTAGCATTGCTATATAATAGGAACTTAATTATCTAAATAAAAATATCCTAATAGAGCAAGTAATAGACTCTATTAATTATAAGTCCCTTAATTAGACTATATATTATAATAATAGTTGCATATTATATCTCTTAGAGAAAGAAGGTTTAGGATAGTTCCTCTGAAAACTTAAGGAATAATAATAACTTGCTATTAGAAGCAGGGCTTCTATTAAGGACAAATAATCAGATTATTCCACTAATCCTATAAATTAAGAATCTAAGAAAGAATAGAACTTAGGAAAATTTCCCCTATAGCACTATCTTATATAGCTTATAGATAATAATAAGCATATATTAGATACTATAATATCCCTAGCCTATAATAGGCGCAATAATAACTTAGAAAATGCAGACTTTACTCTAGCCCCTATAGAAGAATATACTATAAAGATACTTATTCTTAAAGAAGAAACCTTCTAGGATAGATAACCTAATATCCTACTCGAGCCTATTATGCAATAATATATAGATAACTTAAAGGAATTAGTACTAACTACCTAACGCAGCAATCTTAGTTCTAACTACCTAAATATTAATATCCAAATAGAATACCTTATATACAAAATATCTCTAAAAACCCTCTTTAGGAGCATCCTACTTTAGAATTATAAAGTAAATAAATTAGAGGATCCTAGGATTAATGCATTCCACTTCAGATACTACTAATTAGCATAGATCTTATATATCTATTATAGCTATTAAACCTATTTCAAGGAAAAAGTTAAATATAGATAGTTCCTAACTAGGAAAGAAGAATAACTTATTTAGGCATATAAGAAATCTAAACTATAGTTCAGGGAGGTACTAAAAAAGAAATACTATAATGCACTTATCAGACTACTAGAAGATTGCCCTAGGCCTTGCATAAATAAAAAACGCAAATAGTAGCAATATCTAATAGAATAATGCACTATCTATATACAGAATAAGGCATATGCCTAGCATATATAGCAACGCAATAAGAAGCATTATAAGTATATATAATAATAAGCTAAAATACTAGCTTAGCAAGCAGCTAAGAAGGCCCTAAAAAGAAGAGATTGCTTATAAAGGGATAATAGTTAATTAAGACTATAAGATCCCTATGCATAATAGCAAAAAGAAGCTATATATATATATAGCTTAATATAAATATTAATAATTAATATTATAGCGCGCTATTAGATAGCAGCGCATAAGGAAATTATATATCCCTCTATATTATTAATATAGCAAAAATACTATAGTAATAGAAAGAGAAGCCCTATATACTTAATACTATAAAAGGATAATCTATTGCATATAACTAAGAGATAATTAATAAGGAAACTAATTATCTACTTATCTCGAACTAAAAATATATAATATTTATTTCTTTTAATATTATAGATATAGCATACTATAATATAATATTAGAACTTCTATAGCTTAAGGAGCATAATCCTTAAATTAATTAGACTACTAGCTAGATCTCTTAGGAATAAGCTGTACCCAATAGGATAATTGCAATTAAAGGCGCAGAATAAGACTTAATTACTAGGAATAGCTAAGATAGGCGCTTAAATAAGTACTTATTATATACCTCCAAATTAGCAGAGACTAATAGCTTATAGAGAAGAACTATAAACGCCTTAAATCTATAAATGCAGATTAAATATAAGTTAAAAATATAAGTAAATAAAGACTAGTTAGGAAGACTTAGTCTAATATAGAGCAAAAATAATAAATAATTGTAATAAAATGCTTAATAGTATCTACTATTTCTCTAGGAAGCAGAAATAGAGAAAGAACTAACCCTAATATTCGCTAGTATACTAGAAGAGTACTATAAATTTACAAAACTATTCTAAGAAGAATTGATTATAGGACTATTAGAATATAATTTATATAACTATAAAATCCCACTTAAGGAAGGAGCTTAGCCTAAGTTCTTCCCTATTTATAGACTAGATAAAGTATAACTTAAAGCACTTAGAGAGTACCTCGACAAAAACCTAAAGAAAGATTATATATAACTATTATAATTACTAGCAGGATACCTAATCCTATTTATACTAAAGAAAAATAGCAAACTATAACTCTATATAGACTATAGATAGCTTAATAATATTATAATCAAAAATTGGTATCTATTACTACTTATTAAGGAACTATAAGATCGACTATAAGGCGCATAATAGTTTATAGCATTAGACCTTAAAGAAGCATATAACCTTATTAGGATAAAGGCAGGCAAAGAGTAAAAAACAGCATTTTGCATAAAATATAAGCATTATAAATACTTAGTTATACTATTTAGATTAACTAATGCACCTGCATCTTTCTAGGAAATAATTAATTAGGTACTTAGAGAGCACCTAGATATTTATATTATTGCTTACTTTAATAATATCCTCATTTACTCCTTAGACTTAGCAACTTATAGATAGCATATACGAAAAGTGCTATAGACTCTTTAAGATGCTAAACTTCTTATTAAACCAGGAAAAAGCTACTTTTATATTCAGAAAATTAATTACCTTAGATATATAATTAAACCTAAATGCATATATATATAAAAAGATAAGATAGAAGCAATTAAGAATTAGCTAATACCTAAGAGCATTATAGATATTAAAGTATTCCTTAAGTACGCTAACTTCTACTAATAATTTATCTAATAATACTCGAAGATTATATAACCTATAATAAAGCTTATAAAAAAAGATAAATCTTTCTATTAGATAAGAAAAGAGCAGTAAGCCTTTAATGCTATTAAGGGACAAATTATATAAGAATCTATTTTAAGAGAAGCTAACCCTAGCTAAGAATTTAAAGTAGCAACTAATGCATTAGACTATGCACTTAGCAGAGAACTTATCTAATAAGATAATTAGAATAAATTATACCTTATTGCTAACTTCTTAAAAAAGCTAAATAGTTTAGAACTATAATATAAAACCCTAAATAAGGAACTTATAGCTATAGTATATATATTCTAAAAATAGCAATACTACCTTATTAAAGCAAAATACCTAATTAAAGTACTTACTAATTATAAGAACTTTATATTATTTATAATAACTAAGATTTTGAATAAATAATAAGTATAATAGGCAGAATTCCTCTTACAATTTAATATCAAAATTAGCTATATTTAAGGAAAAGAAAATACTAGAGCAAATGCTCTTAGTTAATAATTAGATTATATACTAGCATTAGAAATTAAAAAATAGATACTCTTTAACTAAAATAAGAAAGGGAATCTTATATAGAAATAAGAAATTAACTCGATACTTAAGATCGCATACTAGAGCAAGAAACCAGAAGAAATAACTCTATAGGAATAAGAAGAATATATTAGGGATATATATAGCGCACTAGCATATAGGCACTAAGGAGTTAGGGCTACCTATAAACGAATTAAGCAATATTAGAATTTACTAGGCCTTAGGATATAAATTAAGGAAATTATTTAGAAATGCAATAATTGCAAGAAAAATAAGGCAGAAAGATATAAGCCTTATAGACTGCTATAACCCTTACTAGTACCTATAACTATTTAGCAATTAATTAATTTAAACTTTATTACTAAGCTATCTATTTTATAAGAACCCTTAATTAAGGTATAATATAATAGCATTCTAGTAGTAGTTTATAGACTAAGCAAGTATGCTTACTTTCTTCTTTATAAGGAAAGCAGTATAGCAGAAGAATTTGCATATATATTCTTTAGAATAATTATTGCTAACTATAGCATACTAGAAGAGATTATTTTAGATAAAGATTGAAAATTTATATTATACTTCTAAATATTACTTATAAAGCAACTTAAAGTATATTATAAAATATTAATAGCCTATTATTTATAAATAGATAGGCAAATAGAATAAATAAACTAAATTATTAAATAATACCTTAGATACTATATTAATTAGAAATAGAATAACTAAGTTAAACTATTACTATTAGCGCAATTTGCATATAATAGCGCAGATATAAGCATAATAAAGATCTTACTATTCTATGCACTCTATAAATATAATCTAATAGCATACTATAAAGCATTGCTAAAGGCAAATGCAGAAGCAGTAGAAGAATAAATATAGCATATTAAGAAAGTTTAGGAAGATATTTAATAAGAACTTTAGTTTATATAAGAATAAATAACCAAATATGCTAACTCTAAGAGAATTAAGAGACTAATCTTATAAGAGGGAGATAAGGTCTACCTTTTTCAATAAAATATTAAAATAAAGAGATCTAGTAATAAGCTTAATTATAAGAAGCTTAATCTATTTAAGATTTTATAGAAAATCTTACTAATTAACTACAAACTTGCACTCCCTTATAGCATAAGAATATATCCAGTTTTCTACATTTTACTACTTAAGCTAGCTATATAGAATATAAAGATTAATAATAGCATTAAAGTCGAAAATAATAAACTAGAATATAAGATTAGAAAAATCCTTAAATATAAAGGATAGAATAATATATTAGAATATCTAATTAAATAAAAAGGCTATCCCTTAAGCGAAAATATATAAGAACCCCCAGAAAATATTACTAATATACTAAAATAGCTTATGCAATACTAGTCTAAAAAAGAATAGTTATAGCAGTAATTAGTTAGCCTATAGAAATATTAGAAATGCAGCTTATTAATTAAAATACCTTACTAGTTAATAAAATAAGCTACTAATTAAGAAAATACTAGTTAGGGATAGTACTAGAAGAAAAAAATACACTAAGCTAGGCTAAGGGTTAGCAGCTAACTAAAGGTCTAGCTATATCTTCTAGCTTATATTTATCTAGAATACTTAGATTTAGTAGGGTCTAACTAGCTCCCCCTATAGGCTAGCTATTAGAGAAAGAGCCCTTAGAAGCTAAGGCCTTAGCGCCTTAGTTAGCCTCTTTAGCAGCTAGACGCTTAGCCTTAGCCTCTGCCTCCTCTGCCTTTAGATGCTCTAACTTTTCTAGATTTATTAAGCCCTAATGAATAGCCTAAGCTATCTTCTCTCTCTATATCTTCTTCTATTAATAAAGATGCATTAACTTTAGCTTAAGATCTTCAATTTTATCCTCTAACTTTTAATGCTAAAAGGAGATATTAAGAAGCTTAGAAAAATTGATTAGTTTAAGAATATTGCATTTAGAATATTAGCAATATATGCATTTAGCGCACTAGGAAGAATCCTTAAGGGATACCTAATAAGATTTTAAGCCCTAAGTATTATAGGAAGAATAAGGAATTATAATAATAGCTTTAGAAAGAATAATTAAATAAAGGAATTTCTTTTGCTTTAATTTATTAGAATAAGGATTAAAAGATTTTAGTTTTGCAACTCTATTCGATATTCTAATTAGGAAGGCATAATAATACAGCAAGATAATAGCAAGAAAATTTATAAGAAAATTATTAGGAATAATAATCTATAGAAGGAAGATAATATTATAATCTATCTAATATGCAGATTATAATAAAGATTGCAGCATAGTACTAAGGCTATATAGAATAAACTATAGAAAGCTGGGAATCCAATACTTTAGGATAGAACTAGTATAACGAGATTATATAAGCTAGGGTTAGGATTATAAAGGTTGCTTAGTTAAAAGAGTTAATATCGACTTTATTGATTAGTTAAAGGAATTAGTATTAACTTAGTTAATTAGTTAAAAGATTTAATATTAACTCTAGCTTATCCCTATTAAGAAGGAACTAATACTACTAATAAAGGACTAAAAAATAGATTATATAAGGGATACATTTGCTACTATTAAATAAATTCAGTATATAGCTCTTTAGTTATTAATCTAAGTATTACCTCTAATACAAGTGATATACTGCAGAAGACTTTGAAAGTTATTTCCGTATTCTTTAGATTACACTTTAATATCGTTCTTGCCTAATATAAACCCTTTATATACTTGTTGTATACCCTAGTTACGGCAGTGCTCATTATAAGTATATTTAGTTGAAATAAGCTATACTTATATTATATAAATAGCTATTTATTCTTAAATCTATTTTTCTCTTATTAAAGACTTTATACTTTTATAAAATTAAGGTAATATAAAATTTTTATAAAGCTCTTTAAGGCTTTATTAGTATTATATAATTTATTTGTTAAAGGCTTACTTAGCTTAAATATATTCTTAGCACTTAAAGTATTATTATAGTTTTTATATAACTATAAGCAATAATAATAATAATAAGTATAAAGATAATAATAAAGTTTAAATTAAATAAACTTAAAATTAGCTTAGCTATTTATATATCTTTTAATAATAAATTATTATTATACTATTTTCTAGCTAATAAGTATTTTATAGCTAGTAATTATTATTAAGCTATTTTTTAAAGTTTAGTTTATTTATTTTTTACTTTTATATACCTTTATTTTCAATTTTAGAGAAGAGGAAGATAAGAGAATATATAATAAGCACTGCTATAGCTAAAGATATAATAAGTATATTAAGATTCATATTAGGCATATAAAATATTAAAATATACTTTAATAACTAATAAAAGAAATAATCCTTAAGTTTTCTATAATATATTACTAATATTAAAGCTATTGCTTATATTAGAAGTAATACTTAAATTAATAACTAAAGAGCTATAAATAAAACTTTATTTAGTTAATAGTAAATATATTTAAGTTATTTAAATATTTTTAAAAAAATATATTTAAAGCTATTTGTTTTAATTAATTATAAATTTTAACTATTTTTATTTTGCATTAAAATATAAAATTTATAGCTTTATATAGTTTATTTTAAAATAGCTTTTATACTATATTATATTTTTATTATAATTTATATATTAAATAAATTATAAATTTCTTTTTCTTTTATTAATTATTATTCTTAATAAGCTTTTAAAGGTTTTTTATTATTCTTTTTTTATATTATTATATTCTTTTAATTTAGATATTAAATAGAATTACCTATAGGCTAGGACTAGCGTTGCTTTCCTACTACCTCCGTTCCTCCCGTAGTAGGTGCCAAAACTAGTTGCTGGCTAAAAAGATATCTATTTTCGAGGAATTTGTTTTATATAGATTTACTATATAAATTGTATGCTTAAGTTAATGCTAAGAATTTTCTTCTTAACTTATAAGAAATTTAAAATAGGGACTTTTTCTGCTTTATAAATTCTTTCTATCTAGCTAAAAATTTTATATACTAATGCATCTATTTCTATATATAATATATATTTAAGAGCTAGGAAAGTGCAAAACTTAATAAAGAATTCTAAATTTAAAGGCTTTATTTAGCTTATCTAGCCCTTTTATTACTATATAGAAAATCTCTATATCTAATTTTACTATTTATAAGGTATAAGTAGTAATAAAAATATTTTTTTTATTATACTAAATTAAAGCATTATATTTTTTATTATTATATTTATTAATTTTAGCTTATTAAAATAATTGATAAAGATCTCTTATTATATACTATAAGGCTATATTAATATTTTATAGTAAGCGTTTAAGTTTTAGTCCTAAGCTAAATATCTTAATATTATTTAATATAAAGATAAAATTATCTTCTTTCTCTTTATTTTTATTAATTTTATTAAGCTATTATATATTTTTAGAAATTATTTAATATAGTAATATTAGATATTTTTTCTACTCTTATATTGCTTATTAAGCTTTAGAGCAATAGATTATAAGCTAATCTTTAAGTAAGATTAGCTGCTCTTAATATCTTTAATTAGCTATTTTCTATATAGCTTATTATTCTTTTTGCATTATTATCTTTCTTTATGCCTTATCTTTCCTAATAGTAGCCTTTTTATACTTCTTAATATAGTTTATTTTTTATATTTTAGCTTAATATGCTTTTTTTCTTAATTAGGAGATTTTATTGCTATATATTATAAAGTATAAGGCCATTTTCTATCTTGCTATTTAGTCTAATTTATATCTTTATAAATTTGCTTTATATTCTCTTAATTTTATCTAGTATTCTTTTTCTATTTTAGCTAATCTGCCTCTTAGAAGAACTATTTCTATAGCTATAGTACTTAATATTTTTAGGTTTTTATATATACTTAAAGATAATAGCTTAGTATAATAATTAAGTAATTTAGCAGCTATATATAAGCTTTGCGCATTAGTGCTAAGTAATAAGAAAGAAAGATAATAGAAATACTTAGAATGCTTAGTTTTTTATACTTATTAGTTAAATTATAAAGAATAAAGTTGCAATTTATTAGCTAAGTAATATTAGTAATAAAGTAGAAAATAAGATAAAAGGTATATTTATAAGACTTTTAATATAAATATCTTAATTTTTTAAAGTTTATATAATAAATAAATAAATGCTTATTAAAATATTAAATTTAATTTATTATTATATAAGCATTTAAAAAGCTTATATTAGATTTATTAAAGCAAATATTATTATTAAAGCTATATAAAGCTTTATTTAAATATAGCCATTGCTTAAAAATATAATATATAAGAATAGCTTTGCTATTAGCGCTATTATAGCTAATAAAGGTTATTAACTCTTTATTATTAAAGTTATATACCTCTCTTCTTACTTTTTAATATATAGCTATAATAATAATATATTAAATGCAATTAGATAAAATACTAATACAATTGCTATACTTATTAGCATTTTAGATACTTAAAAGTATTAATTTATATAAATTAATAGCAAACTTATACTTATTAAAGAAGCTATTTAAATTATATATTATAATTTTAAAGCTTTAATAATTAGCTTTAATAAATTTAAAGTAATTAATATTAAGCTTAGAATATTTCTTTATATATTGTAATATAAAGTAAATATTAATTAGATTTCTTTATTATATTATATATATACTATTAGCAGCAGTAATAATTATTAGCTTTAGAAAAAATAAATTGCTATTATTAAGCTATATTATATACTTAATAAGAGCTTTATTTTCTAATAGCTTAAAATATTATAAATAATCTATATTTCTTAAGATTAAAATAAATATACTATTCTAATATATCTTAATAATATATTTTATAATATTATTTCTATTATATAGTATATATTTATTAAAAGAGCGCAAAGAGGCTCTTAAGAGCTTAAGGGGCTTTAGATCTTCTTAGTTATATCTTCCTTATTATTAATGCCTTTATTAAACTTACTATATATTAAGATTAGCTAGAAAGGCCTTATAGGCCTTATTTTCCTAGGCCTAAATAGCTAAAAATTCAGCAGCTATCTCTATGCATAATTAAATAGGGCTTAGAGGGGCTTTAGAGCTATTTAAGGAGGTTATTATAATAGTAGTTAATGAAGATAGTTAAGAAAGTATATAATTTAATCTATTAATATTAACTTAAGCATGCGATTTATATAGTAAATTTATATAAAAGAAATTCCTTAAAAATAAATACCTTTTTAGCTAGTAACCGATTTTAGCACCTATTATAGGAGGAACGGAGGTAGTGGGAAAGCAACGCTAGTCCTAGCCTACGGGTAATAAGAAATATTTTTATATTAAAAAGATTAAATAGAAAGATTTTTTCTTTTTATTATCTCTTAAAATGCTATTACTTTATCTTTTTATTCCTTTATAAAAGCTATAATATTTCTTACTATTAAGTCTTTATTAAGAATCTATTTTATTATATAGAATATATTTATTTAAATTGCTTTTGTTATAATATTAATAGTATAAAAAGGTTAAAGTATATAGAAGCTAAAGAGGCTAATATTAAGCGCTTAGCTATTTTAAAAGCTAATTTAAGTGCTAAAATCTTAATTTTTAAAAAGCTATTTCTTGAGATATTTTTAAGTTTTATTTTTAAGAAATGAAATTAATTAGTGTATAGTAAATTTAAATATCTTAAATATTAATAGATTATATCATATAGCTAAATTAGAAAATAGTTACTAATTTAGCTTAATTAATATAATTATAATAAGTTCTTTTTCTAATAATCTTAGAGTGCTTATTATGCATTTGCAAAGTTTTTCTTTAATTCCTATATATCTTTATTTATTAAATAGTTTTCTATTTAGTATAATATTTAAATTTATATAATAAGCTTTTATATTTTAGAATTTCTTTTAATTTTAAATTTAACTTATATTATTTAAGTAAATAATTTCAATCCTTTTCTATTTTAAATAAAGTTTATTCTCTTTTTATAAAATTAATATATTTTTTTTCTTTTTATATATTATATTTTTTTTAACTAGAACTTTATAATAGGCTATTAAACTATACTTATAAGAATATATTAAAATTTTTATTATATTTATATTTATATTATTATATATAAATTATATTATTCTTAGCTAGGCTTACTATATATATATATAAGAATAGGTTTATTAGGAGTTTAATTGCTTATTAGTTATTAATTAACTAAAGGGCTATCTACCTAGCTAGTATATATATGCATTGCTATAGGCTATTCTTATAGCGTATAATTTAGAATATAGCTTATGCATTGCTATTGCTTATTTAGAATCTATATTAGCAATCTTTTCTTTTCTTATAATTTCTTCTCTTTCTATTCTTCTTAACGCCTATTTATAAATTTTTTTATATAGATTATTAGCTTATTCTTATTAATAAAATATTCTAATATCTTAATAAGTAATGCTTTAATAGAAGTATTAGCTAAATTATTATTATTATTTATTAATTATATTTTTACTATTTTTATTACTTATATAATTAGTATATTATTATAATATAAATTATTAAATATTTCTTTTTTAATATTTTAAGCTTAATAAAGTATTTATATATAAAATATAAGATTATATAAGTAATTAAAAAAATTATAAATTTTAAAAGCTAAAATATTTTATAAATATAATATATTTATATTTAATCAAATTTTAATAAATTAAATTATTATTAATTATAAATAATATATTTATAATATTTTTATTTATAAAAATATTAAAAAAGTTTAAATAAAAATTTAAAGTTTTATTATTAATAAAGAATTTATTTATAAAAATATTAATTATATTATAGTAAAATTAATAAAAATATTATTACAGTCTTAGGTTAGGCAGGGAACATTAAGCAGGCAGGTAATAGGAAAGGTCCTCAGGCAAGGTTAGATTTATTAACAAAACGCAGCTTAAAGAGCTGCAATAGAAAACAAGCAAAGCAGGCCTAACTAACTAAAGCTATATACTAGTGCTATACTAACTTATATAATCCTTATTATCCTGCTAGCTTTATTAATCTCTATTCTTAGAGTTAGAATTATTTAGTAATTTAGTATCTATATCTATAATATTACTCCCTTTTCTAGAACTAAACTCTAGAGAGATTATTACTAATAGTATTAAATAGGCCTAGGCTTATATAAATAGCACTAATAGAAGTTATACATAACTTTTTAGGCATTCTGCAGATAGAAGGCAAGCATCTTCTTAAGTTCTTTATAATTAGTTTACCTAATAGTATACTTTAGTTAAGAGTAATCTCTTTAGCTATAGCAGTCCTAGCAGGAATCTAAGATTTTATTTACTTTTTATTCCTCTAACCTATCTACCTTAATAAGTAGTAGGGAATTATTTAGCTAAGTAAGTAATAAATTCTTAGTAGCAAAGCAAAATAGGCTAATATAGAATATAGGATAAATCTTTATAGATTCTAGTAAGCAGAGTTAATAAGCATATAGACTAATAATCTTTTTAATCTTATAAGATTTATAGTTTTTCTAGTTAAGTTTCTTTATAAAGCGCTAGATTTTAATATTGCAGGCATTAAGCTAGATCTTCTAGCTAACTTAGAATCTTTAAGCAGGAATTTGCTTATAGTTAGCTTATTCCTTATAATATAAATAGGCAATTAGCATTTAGCCTTATAAGTACTTATAAATCTTCTTTATTTATATAGCAAACTTCTCTGCATCTTAAATAGCTAGCTTGCTGCTAAGCAGTATAGGCTTAAATCCTAATTGCAGATAAAAGCTATAATTAGCAAAGAATAAAGTAATAGAGATAGTTTTAGAAGTAGAGTTATTTATAGCAAATTTAGCTAATGCTAGCTAACTAAACTAATTATTTTATAAATAGGATATATATAAATACAAATATTATTCTAAGGATATATTTATATATTTAGTTTAGCTATCTATCTTAAGATAAAAAGTAGTAGATAGTAAGGCAATAATAAATAATTATTTAATTAAATATTTCTAGAACTTAGAGATAAACTATAATTCTTAATTAAAGACTATAATTCTAAGCAAGCTATAAAGCTTCTAAATATACTCTATAAATAAGCATATTGCTCTCTTAGTATTATAAATTCCCTTATAGGCAATAAAGTGCTATATCTTAATTAAGTAGTTAATTATAATTATAATTGCATTATAGCTTAGACTTAAAGATAGATATATAATAAGATTTATAAAGATATTCTTTTAAAAGCATTTAGAGATAGGCAGTAGTTTTAAAAGGCCCTAGCAGCCTTTGCAGCTAAGCTTTGCTTAGCAATATAAATTATAGTTTTAAATTTATTATTATATAAATTAAAGCATTTAGAGCTAGTAATCCTCTTAATTTAGTATCTTATATATTTTTGCTAAGCCTAAGTAGCTAGTAATAGGCATAATATAATAAGCCTTAACTAATTTAGCCTTTAGTTTAAATAAATCTAATATATATTAGCATTTCTTATAGCATAACTATTTATCCTTATTCTTATATTTAGCAAGTATAAGTAAAAAATATTTTAGGGCATTCTTCTTTAGAGCTTTTAGAATTAAGTAAGAGATTAAATCTTTTTTATATTCTTATTTAAAAAAGCAAAGTAAATTATTACTTTATTAGGGTTAAATTATAGTTATAAATAAGCAAATTAGAGCTAGCAGACTAGCAGCCTTCTAGTATTAGTTTAAGCTAAAGCAGTATTCTTAGGCAGGCAGCAGGATAAATTAAGAGATCTAAATGCTATTAGCACTCTTAGATACTAATCTTCCTAGCTTCTTTAAGCTATCTAGTATAATAGCCTTAGCAAGGGCTAATTATAGTAGTTTCTTAAGCAAAGATAATTCTTTGCACTTATTAGTGCTAACTTCTTTAAAGTTCTCTTTTTTTAGCATAATTTAACTCTAATATAGCAATTGCTTATCTCTCTTCTTAGGCAAGTTCTCTAATTTCCTAATTAGGGCATCTAGCTTAATGCCTTATTTTCTAGGGCAATAGACTATCTTAAAGATAAAATAAAATAAGAATTTAGCTTATTAAGCTTATTAGCAATTAAGCAATTTTATAATTATAAAGTATTTTAAGTTCTTATAATTTATAATTATCTTAATAAGGAATTATGCCTTTTCTAATTCTAAGCGCTATTTTTTAAAGTATTATATAATAGCTAGTAGCTTTTTATTATAAATTTTATAATTATACTCTATTACTAAGTATTTTTTAAAGAAGAATGCAATAAGTTAAAAAATGCTATTATCTTTATACTAAAATAAAACTTTAGCTAAAATAAAGTCTAATATATTAATCTTTATAATAATATTCTTATTTTAATTAAATAAAGTAAATATAAATGCTTTAGCAAATGCTTTCTTAAGCTTTTTAAAAGCTTTTTAGCAAATAGTATTAAATTTAAATAAAATATTTTTCTTAATTAAGCAAACTAATAAGCTAATAATCCCTAAAAAGTTGCAAATAAAGCATTAATAAGAGTTGCTAAACTCTATAAAGGCTTATATATTAATTAAGCAAATTAAAGTCTTCTAATTACTAATAATCTTAATCTTCTTTAAATTTATTTAGATACTATTAGCTCTTATAATTAATCTAAGAAATATAATCTTCTTTATAAAGAACTTATATTTCTCCTTTTTAGCATATAAGCTAGCCTTTTTTAAGGCTATTAGAATAGCTTATATATACTCTTTATACTCTATATAAATATAGCTATAAATTAGAATATTATTTAAATAAGCAGTATAGAAGATATTTAGATATTCTTGCAAAGTATTATTAATAAAGCATTAGAATATAGCAAGTGCTTTTATAAGGCTAAATAGCATTATTAAGGTCTTATATAAGCTAAAGTAGATATAGAATGCAGTTAGATATTTCTTTTCTTTGCAAATTCTAATATTATTAAAGGCAGTAATAATATTAATCTTTAAAAAGAACTTTATTTCTTTTAGATTATTTAAAGATTCTTTTATTAAGGGTAGCAAATAATAATTCTTAATAGTAATATTATTTAAAGCGTAATAATTAATATAGAATTAGAGTTCTCCTTTAGATTTAGTAATAAATAGAATAAGAGATATAGCAAATAATAAACTTAAATATATAAATCTCTTCTTTAGGTTTTTATTTAACTATTTGCGCAAGGCAGCTAGCTTATTATAAAATATAGTATATAAGGGTCTAAATAAAGCTATCTTGCTCTCTTATAGCAAGATATAGTAATTATATAGTTAATATAAGAATAGCTTATTAGCTTTCTTTAGAGAGAAGATATCTTTAAAGCTGCAAAGCTTAATAAGCAGAAATAATTTATTTAAGGCCTTAGTTTAGTCTAGACTAGATTTTAGAAATAAAGTATAGTTAATATCTTCTAAAGTAATAGTAAATAGCTAGCAATCCTTCCTTTTAATATAAGTAGTACTAGCTTATAAGGATATAATTAAGATATTATATTTCTTTAAAATTTTAGGGCAATTAGATTATATAATAAGTTAAGCAGATCTTAGCAGATTATATAGGGCCTAAGCCTTAATTAATTAGCTAAAGATATTATAGTTCTTTTAGTAGTAATTGCTATTAAAGAAAATAGTATATAAAGCAAATTTAATAATAGAATTATATTGCTTAAGCTATAATATCTCTAATATTATAAGATAATAAGCTAAGCAGGTAATAAAGAGCTATAATTTAGTTTAGTAATAGTTATAAATTTAATATATAGCTTAAATATAGTAAAAGACTTTTCTACTCTTTATAGCTTAACTATTAAATACCTCTAAGTTAAATAATTATTTTAGAAGTAATAAGAGTAAATAGTAATCTCTAGCTTAGCTTTTATTAATAAAGGCTTTTTCTTTAGCGCTAGAGTTAGTTAAAGTATAGATAGATAGATTGCAGCCTTATATAATTAAATATATAAGCAGAATTAGTATATTTAATTGCTAATTTTCTTCTTCTTTAATAAATAATTTAGAGATAGTAGTAGCAGAGATATAGAGTTAGCGCTCTTTAAGAGCTTAGGGGCAACTTATTCTAAGCTTACTCTATTTATTAAATCTTAAAAGAAAGCAAAGTAATAGCAGAATTAATAAAATAAAGCAAAAGAACTCTTACTTTAGCTAATCTAATAGATTAAATATAGGCAATTCTTGTTGCAATTATTAAGCTTAAAGCACTTTAAGATATAATAATTTATAAAGCTATAGTAATAATACTTATTATACTCTTTTTTTATAAATTAGTATTATAAGCTTAGATTTATAAGATCTTTAGTCTAAGCAGTAGTAATAAATATATTATTTAGGCGCAAAAGCAAGCATTTTTAAGCAAAAATAGCTAAATTAGCAATTTTAATAAGATTTAAAGTAGCTTTTTAAATTTAAGCTATTTATTACTAGTACTAGCAATAATAGTTATTTAAGATTTATAGATAATAAGAAAAGTTCTTAAAGGCTTAGAAAGATAAAGGATTATATAATAGTATATTTTGCAGTTTATAAAAGATCCCTTAAAATAGAAGAAAGAATAGAGCATTCTTAAGCATTTTTTTTTAGAGCTAGTTGCTAGAACTTTGCAAAGTAGATATTAAAATCTAGATTCTTCTGCTTAAGCTAGTATAGCTTATTTTAAGCATTCTAAGTATAGTTTAAGTCTTTAAATGCGCTTTTTAGGTATCTAAATAGCTTTAAATAATCTATAAATTAAAGAATTTTAAATAAGATTTTAGGCAGAATAAGTTTATATACTTTGCTAATTAAGCATTTAGCAGTATATATTAAGCAGATAAATATAATTAAAAATTAATTAAGATTAGTAATTAACTTTATATAGATTTATTAAGTAAATTAGCAGAGATTAGAGCAAATTCTATTAAACTCTTTTAAATTAAGCAATTTCTTACTATACTAAGTAGAATTAGCACTTATAGTAGAAGTAGGCAGAATTATTTGCAATATATTAGCTATAAATGCATTAATAGCAGGCTTATAAGCGCTAGCTTTAATATAGAAGCTCTATATAATAAGAGCAGTATTCTTTAGTAAATATAATATTTTAAGCTTTAGCTTAACTTGCTAATAGTATACCTTTTTTAGCTTTTCCTTTTAATATTAAAAAATGCTATTGCATTTAGTTATAATAATTTATAAACTTATATTATTAGCCTAAAGATTTCTAATCTTCTTCTTTAAAGCAATAATATAAGTATTAATATTTTGCAGATATAGAAGCTAGTTAGTAGTATATTAATTAATATAAATAGCTAGATCTTTAGGGGAGTTAGTATTTTAGGGGGAGTTTAGTTAGTTAAATATCTTATTAATATTTAGGGGAGGAAAAGGAGCTATATAATATTATAGTCTTAGATCGAGCAGGGAATATCGAGCAGGCAGATAATAGAAAAGGTCCTTAGGCAGAGTCAGGTTTATTAATAAAATGCAGCTTAAAGAGCTGTAATAGAAAATAGGCAAAGCAGGCCTAACTAACTAAAGCTATATACTAGTGCTATACTAATTTATATAATCCTTATTATCTTACTAGCCTTATTAGTCTCTATCCTCAGGGTTAGGGTTATCTAGTGACTCAGTGTCTATATCTGTAATAAATATATTATAATTTATAAAATTATTAATTTTTCCTAAATTTAATTTCTTATATAATATATTTAAAGCTATAATAACTTTATTAATATAAAGCTTAATAGCTTATTTATATATAGCTTATTTATTATTTCTTAAAATCATAAAATATTATCTTTTTTATAAATAGTATAATTAATAACTAATATTATTTATTATTCTTATTCTTTAATTTATTAATAGCTTAAAAGTTTTTCCTTTTTATTTATTTATAAGAAAATAGCTAAATTATTATTAATTTTAAAATTATAAATTTATTAATTATTATTATAACCTATCTGATATGCAGGTTATAGAAAATGGCATAGCATAATAGCTATCCAGGATAGACCCCGCAGACCCCCAAAATAGACCCATAGGAGCTAAGGATTTAACACTCTAGTGCAAAACTAATATAGCAGGATTATATAATCTAGGGTTAGGGTTATAATAGTTGCATAGTTAAAGAAGTTAATTATTAACTTTATTAACTAGTTAAAAAAGTTAACTATTAACTCTATTAACTTAACTAAAGAAGTAGAATATATAAGAATATAGTTACTACTAGCTAGATAAATTATTATATATAGCTCTTTAATTATTAATCTAAATATTACTTCTAATATAAATAATAGCTTTACTGCTAGTAATATACTGCAGAAAACTTTAAAGATTATTTCTATATTCTTTTTAAATTATACTTTAATATTATTCTTGTCTAATATAAATCTTTTATATATTTATTATATATTCTAGTTATAGCAGTGCTTATTATATTTTAATAACTCTTATTTAAGCATAATTTAGTATACTCTATCTTAAGCAATATAGAAATACAATAGCTCTAGGAACTCTATCCTCTTCTAGTAGCAGAGCTGCTACTACTAACAAACTAATAAACTAAATATAGCTTCTTACTTAGCGCATTAATAAACTATACTTCTATTAATAATAGTAGGAAATTATAATCTAGTTCTAGCAAGCTTAGCTTCTTACTTAAGAATAAATTAGCAATCCTAATACTATAGCAATTATTAAAAACTATATATTAGATAAATCTATTATATTTAATAGGAATTAGAAAATGCTTTAAGAATTTCTTATCTAGTATAAAGCATACTTTTTGCACTATATCTTCTAGTTTACTATAGAATCTAAGAAAGCTATCTTTATAAGAATTTGCTTTAAGAATAATGCTCTTATTTAGTATAAATCCTCTCTTAGGGACTACTTAAAGAATATTACTTGCTTTAGCCTTAAGAAGAATACTATTAAAAAAATATTTTAATTTTTTAGTAGATTTAAGAAAGTTCTTAGAAAGCTTTTTAGAAACTCTAATAAGAAAAGGATTATAGCTTAATAACTTATAGCTTTATAATAAACTAAATTAGCCTCTATATATATAATTTAGTTTAAATAACTTATAGTATAATTCCTATAGAAAGATAAGAATCTTATAGAATACTACTATTAAGGACTTAAGAATAAAATTAAAAATAAAATTTCTAAATAAGATTAGCTAAAGAACTTCTTTATATTCTCTAATATAGCAATTTATATTAATAATTGCTTTTATAAATAATATATAAAGAAGAAGAAAGGAAATTTATTATAAAAGTTCTAAGCTAATATAAGCAGGAAGATGCAGAATTAAGGAAATTAATTCTAGCACTAAAGCATAGCTTATAGTAGCAATATGCATACTAGCCTTATAAAGCTTAATATTATAAATTAATATAGTAAATATCTAATATATAGTAATAATTAAGGATGCTATAATTATAGAAAACTAGAATATCTTGCTTAAGATTATTAATAACTATAAAGAAAGCAATAGCAATCTATTGAGAAAGAATAATAGCTTAATATTGCTACTTAATAGGAATCTAATTAGCTAAATAAAAATATTCTAATAAAGCAAGTAATAAACTTTATTAATTATAAGTTCTTTAATTAAATTATATATTATAATAATAATTGCATATTATATCTTTTAAAAAAAGAAGGTTTAGGATAGTTCTTCTAGAAACCTAAGGAATAATAATAACTTGCTTCTACTAAAGATAAATAATCGGATTATTCTACTAACCCTATAGATTAAAGATCTAAAGAAGAATAGAACCTAGAGAAGTTTCTTTTATAGCACTATCTTATATAGCTTGCAAATAATAATAAGCATATATTAGATACTATAGCATTTTCGGCTTATAATAGGCGCAATAATAACTTAGAAAATGCAGATTTCACTTTAGTATCTATAGAAGGAAGTATAGTAGAAATACTTACCCTTAAAGAAGAAATACTTTAGGATAAATAATTTAATAATCTATCTAAATTTATTATATAATAATATATAGATAATTTAGAAGAATTAGCATTAATTAGCTATTATAGCAGCATTAGTTTCTATAATCTAGATATTAAGATATAAATTAAATATCTTATATATAAAATCCCTCTAAAAGAACTCTTTTAGAGTATTCTAATTCAAAATTATAAAGTAAAAAGATTAGAAGATTCTAGAATTAATATATTCTATCTTAAATACTACTAGTTAATATAGATCTTATATATCTACTATAGCTATTAAATTTACTTTAAAGAAAAAGTTAAAAATATATAATTTTTAGTTAAAGAAAAAGAATAATTTATCTAAGCTTATAAAAAATCTAAACTATAATTTAGGAAAGTATTAGATAAGAAATATTATAATATATTTATTAAACTATTAAAGAATTGCTCGAAATTATATATTAATAGAAAATGCAAATAATAGCAATACTCTATAGAAAAATATATTATCTATATATAGAATAAGGCATATGCTTAGTATATATAGCAATATAGCAGAAAGTATTATAAATATGCTTAGCAATAAGCTAAGGTACTAGCTTAATAAGCAGCTAAAAAAGCCTTAAAAAGAAAGAATTGCCTATAAAGGAATAATAGCTAATTAGAACTATAAGGTCTTTATATATAATAGCAGAAAAAAGCTATATATATATATAGCTTAATATAGATATTAGCAGCTAATAATATAGCATATTATTAAATAGTAGCGTATAAGGAAATTATATATTTCTAAGCATTATTAATATAGCAAAAATATTATAGTAGTAGAAAAAGAAGCTCTATATACTTAATATTATAAAAGAATAATTTATTATATATAATTAAGAAATAATTAATAAGAAGACTAATTATTTATCTATTTTAAACTAAAGATATATAATATTTATTCTTTTAATATTATAAATATAATATATTATAATATAATATTAGAACTTTTATAGCTTAAGAAGCATAATTCTTAAATTAATTAAATTACTAGCTAAATCTTTTAGAAATAAGCTATACTTAATAGAATAATTATAATTAAAAGTATAAAATAAGATTTAGTTACTAAGAATAGCTAAAAAGAGCATTTAAATAAGAATTTAATATATATTTCTAAATTAGTAGGAATTAATAACTTATAAGAAAAATTATAAATGCTTTAAATTTATAAATATAGATTAAATATAAATTAAATTTATAAATAAATAAAAATTAATTAAAAAAATTTAATTTAATATAAAGTAATAATAATAAATAGCAATAATAAATACTTATATAAAAATAAGAATTATAGCTTTAAAATTTAATTTAGCTTAAAATAATTAAAATAAGCTATAAAAATAAATATATTAAAATTTATAAAGAATTAGATAAAGCTAATTAAAATATAATACTTTTATAATATTACTTAAGAATGCTTAATAATATTTCCTATTTCTCTAAATAATAGCAATAGAAAAAGAACTAATTCTAATATTTAATAATATATTATAAAAATATTATAAATTTATAAAACTATTTTAAGAACAATTTAATATAAAACTTCTAGAATATAGCCTATATAATTATAAAATCTTACTCAAGGAAAAAATGCAATTAAAATTCTTTTCTATTTATAGACTAAATAAAGTATAATTATAGGCATTTAAAGAATATCTTAATAAAAATCTAAAAAAAGGTTATATATAATTATTATAATTATTAGTAAAATATCTAATCCTATTTATACTAAAAAAAAATAGCAAATTATAACTTTATATAGACTATAAATAGCTTAATAATATTATAATTAAAAATTAATATTTACTACTACTTATTAAGGAATTATAAGATTAATTATAAAGTATATAGTAGTTTATAATATTTAATCTTAAAAAAGCATATAATTTTATTAGAATAAAAGAAAGCAAAGAATAGAAGATAATATTCGATATAAGATATAAATATTATAAATATATAATTATGCTTTTTAAATTAACTAATATATTTATATTTTTTTAAAAAATAATTAATTAAGTATTTAGAAAGTATCTTAATATTTATATTATTGCATATCTTAATAATATCCTTATATACTTTTTAGATTTAGCAATATATAAATAATATATATAAAAGATATTATAAACTCTTTAAGATGCTAAATTTCTTATTAAATTAGAAAAGAGTTACTTTTATATTTAAAAAGTTAATTATCTTAAATATATAATTAAATCTAAATGCATTTATATATAAAAAGATAAGATAAAAGCAATTAGAAATTAATTTATATTTAAGAATATTATAAATATTAAAGCATTTTTAATTATATTAACTTTTATTAATAATTTATTTAATAATACTTAAAAATTATATAACTAATAATAAAGCTTACTAAGAAGAATAATCTTTTTTATTAAATAGATAAAAAATAGTAAACTTTTAATGTAATTAAAAAGCAAATTATATAAGAATTTATTCTAAAAAAAGCTAATCTTAGCTAAAAATTCGAAATTATAATTAATATATTAAACTATATACTTAGCAGAGAACTTATTTAGTAAGATAATAATAGAAAATTATACTTTATTGCTAATTTCTCTAAAAAACTTAATAGCCTAAAACTATAATATAAAATCCTAAATAAAGAATTTATAGCTATAATATATATATTCTAAGAATAGTAATATTATTTTATTAAAGCAAAATATCTAATTAAGATACTTATAGATTATAAGAATTTTATATTATTTATAATAACTAAGATTTTAAATAAGCAATAAGTATAATAAGCAAAATTTCTCTTATAATTCGATATTAAGATTAGCTATATCTAAGAGAAGGAAAATACTAAAGTAAATGCTTTTAGCTAATAATTAAATTATATATTAGCAAATAAAATTAAAAAATAAATATTTTTTAATTAAAATAAGAAAGAAAATCTTATATAGAAATAAGAAATTAATGCAATATTTAAGATTATATATTAAAGTAAGAAACTAAAAGAAATAACTTTAGCAAAATAAGAAGAATATATTAAGAATATATATAGCATATTTATATATAAATATTAAAGAGTTAAAGCTATTTATAAATAAATTAAATAATACTAGAATCTATTAGGCCTTAGAATATAAATTAAAGAAATTATTTAGTAATATAATAGCTATAAGCAAAATAAAGTAAAAAGATATAAGCCTTATAAATTATTATAATTCTTATTAATATTTATAACTATTTAGCAATTAATTAGTTTAAACTTTACTACTAAATTATCTATTTTATAAGAACTTTTAACTAAAGTATAATATAATAATATTTTAATAATAATTTGCAAACTAAGTAAATATATTTACTTTCTCTTTTATAAGAAAAGCAGTATAGCAGAAGAATTTATATATATATTTTTTAGAATAATTATTGCTAATTATAATATATTAGAGAAAATTATCTTAGATAGAGATAGAAAATTCGCATTATACTTTTAAATATTACTTATAAAATAGCTTAAAGTATATTATAAAATATTAATAGCTTATTATTTATAAATAAATAAATAAATAAAATAAATAAATTAAATTATTAAATAATATCTTTAATACTATATTAATTAGAAATAGAATAACTAAATTAAACTATTATTTTTAGCATAATTTATATATAATAATGCAAATATAAGCATAATAATAATCTTACTATTTTATATACTCTATAGATATAATTTAATAGCTTATTATAAAGCATTATTAAAGGTAAATGCAGAAGTAGTAGAAAACTAAGTATAATATATTAGAAAAGTTTAGAAAGATATTTAGCAAAAATTTTAGTTTCTATAAAAATAAATAATTAAATATACTAATTTTAAAAAAGATTAAGAGACTAATTCTATAAAAGAAAGATAAAATTTACTTAAAATAAAAAAATATAAGAATTATCTAACTAAATAATAAACTTAATTATAAGAAAATTAGACTCTTTAAAATTTTAAGGAAAATCTCTTCTATTAACTATAAACTTGCATTACTAGTAAAAATAAAAATATATCTAGTATTCTATATTTTACTCTTTAAATCTGCAATATAAGAAATACTTATAGATAATACTATCGAAATTAAGATAAATAAACTAGAATTTAAAGTAGGAAAAATCCTAAAATATAAAGATTCTTAATATAATCTAAAATACTATATTAAATAGAAAGGCTATCTAGCAAGCAAAAATATATAGGAATCTAAGAAAAATCTTGCCTATATGCAATAAGCACTCTAAGACTACTAAATAAACTATTTATAAGAATAAATAGTTAAAACCTAGACTAAATAAATTAGCTACTAATTAGAGAAGCTACTAGTATAGCTTGAGCTAGTTAACTACTATACTAGTATACTAGAAACTAGATTAGTTAGATAAAGATATAACTAGGAACGCAATCTATTAATTAAATACCCTACTAGTTAGCAAAATAAGCTACTAGTTAAAAAAAAATACTACTAGTTAGGGATAAAGAAATGTATTAGTTAGGCTAAATTAGCAACTAATCGAAGGTCCAGCTATATTTTCTAATTTACGTTTATTTAATATACTTAGATCCAGTAAAGACTAACTAGCCTCCCTAAACTTAGAAAAAATCGAATTAAGAGACCCTTTAGAAAGTAAACCCTTAGGAACTAAGGCCTTAATACTTCGGTTAGCCTCTTAAGCAGCTATGCGTTCTGCTTTAGCCTTTTCTTTTTAAGCATTTTTAGGTTTTAAAGATTTATTAAACTATAATATATAGTATAAGCTATTTTCTCCTTCTATATTTTCTTCTAAATCCTTATATAACTTATCTTTGCATTAAGGATTTAGCGCTTCTTCTCTAAATCTTTTATTTTATCCTCTAACTTCTAGTGCTAAGCTAAAATATATAAAAGATTAGATAAATTAGTAGCCTTAAGCATATTATACTTAAAGTATTAATAATAGATATACTTAGCATAGCAAGAACAATTTTTAGCAAAGACCTAGCAGAATTTTAGGCCTTGCTTATTGCAGGAAAAATAGGAAATTATAATAATAATATAAGAAAGTATAATAGAATAAAGAGACTTTTTCTATTTAAATCTATTAGAATAAGGATTAAGAGATTTTAGCTTTAAGATTTTAGTCGATATCTTAATTAAGAAAGCATAATAATATAAAAAAGATTATTAGAAACCTATAGAAAGATTATTAGGAATAATAATCTATAAGAGAGAGATAATATTATAATCTATCTAATATATAAGTTATAAGAAATAGCATAGCATAATAGCTATCCAGAATAGACCCTGCAGACCCCCGAAATAAATCTATAAAAGCTAAGGATTTAATACTCTAGTACAAAATTAATATAGCAGGATTATATAATCTAAGATTAGGATTATAATAGTTATATAGTTAAAGGAGTTAATTATTAATTCTATTAACTAGTTAAAGAAGTTAACTATCGACTCTATTAACTTAACTAAAAAAGCAGAATATATAAGGATATAATTACTACTAGCTAAATAGATCATTATATATAGCTCTTTAATTATCAATCTAAGTATTACTTCTAATATAAGTAATAGCTTTACCGCTAGTAATATACTATAGAAGACTTTGAAGATTATTTCTATATTCTTTTTAGATTATACTTTAATATCGTTCTTGCCTAATATAAACCCTTTATATACTTATTATATACCCCGGTTATAGCAGTGCTTATTATAATTATATTTATTATTATATTATATTTTAATTGCTAAAATTTTATATAAGCTTTATTATTTATTTTTCTCTTTTTATATATAAATATTAATTTATAATAATAATATTATAATAGCTTTTATAAAGAGTTTATTTTATATAATTAGTATATTATTAGCTTAATATTTAATAATTATTATTTAAAAAGTTCCTATTGCTTTTTAAATAGCTTTAATATAATTTATTATTATAAATAATAATAGAGAATTAAGGATTATTTAGAAATATATTTTAAGAATAAGTAATATTAGTATGATTCTATTATAACTAGCTATATTATTTATAGCTTTAATAGCTATTTATAGAGTTGTATTAGCTAAAATTTAATTATTAAGATTTATATATAAAATCTTAAAAGCATAATAAAAGAATATATAATATTATTTAATTTTATTAATTAATATTATATTTTAATAAAAGCCTTTTTATATATAATATTTATTATTTTTGCTTTATTATAAAATTTTATAAAAGCAAAACAAATATTAATATTATCTATAATCTAATTTAAAGGTTCTTAATATATCTTATTTTATAATATTTAGAAAGCTTTTTATATATTTTTTATTAAAATTAAAAAAGAAATAGTAAAAAGCTAGAAATATATTAATAATATAAAAAAAAGTATTTATTAAGGTATATTATATTTATTATAATCTTATAATTAAATCTATATTTATTTTTTAAAATAAATTTTAATTATTTTAATATTATATTATTTAGCTAATAATAATAATAAAATTTTATTATTATATTTAAAAATTGCTTAATTAAGATTATTATATTTTAGTTTTTTAAAATAATAAAAAAAGTAATTAGTAATAGAATATTTAAAGTAATAATAAAACTATTATAGCTTTATTTTGCTTAAAAAATGCTTATTTTCTTAGCTTTATTCAAAGAAAATTATATATAGCCTTATTTATTATTATTAATATTATAATACTATTATAAATAAATTTATTAAAGATATTATTAAAATTAATTCTGAAATAATTTATATTTACTAAATATAAAAGAAAAAAGATTAGTATCTCTAATATATACAATATTATCTTTTTAATAGAATTTATTATAATAATAAAATTACTAAAAAGTTTAAGTACTAATTAGCTAATAAGTAAAAGCTTAATTAATTAAATATTAAATAATAATATTATTAATATTATTCTTTTATTTAAATGCAAATATAATCTTATTTTTATTATAATCTAATTTCTAGCTTTTATAGTTTATTAAAAAGATATTAAAGTTATTTACTAAAGCTTTTAGAAATAGTATTAAGCTATATACTAATTATAAGTATATTAGCGCTCTTTAAGTATTTTATAAACTACTAGCTTTTGCAAATGCAAATAAAGCATTTTTAATTTATTAATAAGCAAAATAATATATATTGCTTTTGCAATAAAAGCCTTTTCAGCCTTATTAATTATTATTATATTAGCAATTTTAATAATATTATTTTATATTCTTTTAAGCAAATATATTTAATATTGCTATATAGCTTAAATATATTTTAATTAATAAATAAGAATTTGCAAACAGTTTTTTATATTAATTAGCTACTTTTAATAATACTATTTTAAGCTTATATACTTTATAATATACTTTAAGCATTATAGTTCTTAAATTATCTTTATTAAAATAATTAAGGCTTAGAGCTTGCTAATATAGCTAAAGTTTATTTAGTAGTATTTAAAGAGCTTTACAAATTTTTTTAAAACTCTTTTAGTATATTCTAGTAAATATAATATTTATTTAATAATAAATATTAAAGAAAACCTTCATCTTATTATTTAGTAAATCATAAAGATTTTTAGTATACTCTCAGCCTTATCTTTAGATCTTTATAAAATATATTTCTTTTTTAGAAATTTAATTACTTTTTTAATATTATTTATAAAAGCAGTATATTATATAATATATATAGCATTAACTTTTAATTAAACTAGATTTACAATTTTAGTAAGGATTTATGTAAGGCTTGCTATTATAATTGCATTAAAATATTAAATTATTATTTGCTAATAAATACTATTTATAATTACTCTTTAACTACTTTAATAATAACTAATAAAAATAGCGATTATAATAAAGATAAAGATAGCAATATAGCTAAAGATAGTTCTTATAATACTAGTATTTCTTTGCTCTTTAGCTACTAAAAGCATATCTTAGGATTAATAAAAGGCTTATTGCTTTTAATATATTTTATATTTTAAAGCAAAGATTATTACTATTTTCTTTGTTAAATTTTATTTAATAAGCTTATTTTTATTTATTAATCTAGCTAGCTAAAAAGCTATATAGCTTTTATTTTATTTTATAAAGATGCTTTATTAATATTAAAAGTTTTTAGAAGGGCAATAATATATATTTAATATTTTTTAAAATTATTATTTAAAATTAATTTTTATAATTTTTATAAAAAGTATAAAAGAAATTATTATTAAAAAGTTACTTATTAATATAACTTTTTATTCTTTAAGCTATTATTATAGCAAGCTATTGCTTATTTAATGTTTTTATAGCAAAAGTATTGTATTTATTTATATTAATTATATTCTAAAAGGCAATATTAACTTAAAGTTCTTTTATAAGTGCTTTTAGCTAATAAACTAGCTATGTATTATATTTTATAGATAGTATAATATATAATAAATATATATTTAGCTTTATTTTAAATAATATAATTTTAATAGTTAAATAGATTTACTAATAATAAAAACTTTCTTAATAGTTATTAAGAGAATTTAGTATTTTATAAAGAGATTTAAAGAGATAATTATTAATATATAATATAAATCTCTTATTAAGAGTATCTACTATTTGCATATATATATATAATAGAAAAGTTTTCAATAAATTCAAAATTTATCTCTTTAATTTAGCTATTTATAATTACTTAAAAGCAATTATTAATTAATATTAGCTAAGCCTAATATATATATATAATAATATAGCTTTATTAATAATTAGACTGCTTATTAATTACTAATTAATTAAAAATTTATCTAGCTAATATATATATGCATTGCTATTATAATAATATATTGCTATTGCTTATTTAATAAAATCTATAATTATAAATAATAACTTAATTTATTTATTTAATTTCTATTTAATATAAAATTTAATATTCTTTAATTATTTGATTTTATTTAAATATTTATAATTAATAATTTATTAATAGCTTATAATATATTATATTTAGTAATAATAATTATATATATATATAAATAAATTCTTTTATTCTAAAATTTATTTTTTAAAAAAAATAAATATATTATTAAATATTTATAAATATTAAAAAAAAGATTTATATAATAAGCACTATAGTATTAATAATAATAATCCGGATGCATAAGAGGTTTATGCTAGCAAGAGCGATGCTAAGTTTCTCCTTAAGTATAGAATATAAGAGTAATTATAACTATAACTATACTGCAATGCTTACTGCCTTTAGGGCTACTAGATTAGTATAATCTAATGCTTAGATTAATAGCTAAAGAGCTATATATAAATACTATCTATTAAGAAAGTAATATTCTGGACTTATATAGTCTATTTAGTTATACCTAACTATATTAGTTATATTAGTAATCTATTATATTTATCCTAATTAGCTGCTTATAATTGCTTAGTAAGAATTACTTTAGATTACTACTAATTACTAAGCGCTAGTAATTATAGATAATTATCCTATTATTTAATTAGTTAAGCTTTATAATTTTAATCTTTAGTTATATAATCCTTATTAGTTATTTAACTTTAAGCTATTAATATTTAATCCCTTATTAGCAGGGCCTATTCTATAGCCTGCAGGTTAGATAGATTATAATATTATCTCTCTCTTATTAGTTATTATTCTTAATAATCTTTTATAAGTATTCTAGCAAGTTTTTTATATGCATAGTTATGCCTTCTTAATTAAGATATTAAGTAGAATCTTAAATTCTTATATTATAAAGAAACCCTCTTCTACTCTTAGTTCTTCTATTATTCTATTATAACTATATCTTTATTATCTTAAGCATTTTTCGTATATTAAGTCTACTAATTATAAAGTTATATTATATTCTTTATATCTAAAGAAGGAAGTATAGTGCAAGATAGTAAATAGAGTAAAAAGCTATTTTTAGTATATAAAGTAAGATTATTTATGCAATGCTAGTTAGATTCTTATATCTTCCTACAAGTTTTTCTAATCTCTCCTTCCCTATACGCTTTTCTAATAGCATTATCTTAGTATCCTATATTACTAATAAGCTAGTTTAACTAAATAATAGGAAGATAGAGAAAAAGGAGTATTTATTAGAGTATTAGCAGGAGCTAGCTAATGCCTAAGCTTATTTATCCAAATCCCTAGATCGCCTATCTTACTTAAAGAGGCAGTAATGCTTTCTTTAAGAAAAAAAGATAAAATTAGTAAATTAGGATTTAGAGAAGGAGAAGTATAATCGCGCTTCTAAGGTAGTTTAAGAGATAGTTTCTAAGAAGATAGCTATCTTTACTAAAGTCCTTAGCTTTAAGAAGTTTAATTAGAATTTTATAAATATAGAAAATGCTATAATAAATTAGTCTAGCTTTCTAGTTAAGAGGTTACCTGCTATAGCCTTTAATTCTTATTTTAAAGCAAAGAGATTTGCTAAAAAGGCCTCCTAAATTATAGCCCTATTTGCTGCTTATTTAGATTTTCGAATTAACTAATATATTTCTAATTATATAATTATTACTTTATTAATTTATTTCTTAAACTAGTATTTTGCAAATTATTCTAGTATATTAGTAAGATTTTCTAGTTTTTCTTATAAGTTTTCGCTTAATAGATAATCCTTTTATTTAATTAAGTATTCTAGTATATTATTATATCCTTTATACTTAAGAATTCTTTTAATTTTATATTCTAGTTTATTATCTTTAACTTTTATATTATTATTAATCTTTATATTCTTTAGCGCTAGCTTAAGTAGCAAAATATAAAAAACTAAATATATTCTTATGCTATAAGGAAATGCAAATTTATAGTTAATTAGTAAAATTTTCTATAAAATTTTAAGTAAACTAAGCTTTTTATAATTAAGCTTATTATTAAGTCTTTTTATCTTAATATTTTATTAAAAAAGATAAATCTTATCTCTTTCCTTAAGAATTAGTTCCTTAATTCTCTTAATATTAGCATATCTTATTATTTATTTCTTAATAAATGCAAGTTCCTATTATAAGTCCTTATAGATTTTCTAAATTTTTTAAGCCTTTTTATATACTACTTCTATATTTACTTCTAATAATGCTTTATAATATGCTATAAAATTATATCTATATACTATATAGAATAATAATATCTTTATTATACTTATATTTGCGCTATTATATATAAATTATATTAATAGCAATAATTTAATTTAATTATTCTATTTATAATTAATATAATAGTATAAATATTATTCTAAAATCTAATTTATATATTTTATTTATCTATTTATTTATAAATAAAATACTATTAATATCTTATAAGCTGCTTTAAGCTGCTTTATAAGCAAGATTTAAAAGTTTAATGCAAATTTCTTATTTTTATTTAAAATAATTTTTTATAATATATTATAATTAGCTATAATTATTCTAAGAAATATATATATAAGGTCTTTTACTATACTACTTTTCTTATATAATAGAAAATAAATATATTTGCTTAATCTGCAAATTATTATTAAAATGCTATTAAATTGCATTTTAATTAAAAGTTTTTATAAGAAAGATAGCTTAATAATAAAATCTAAGCTAGCTAATTGCTAAATTAAACTTAGTATTAATAGAAAGTAAAGTAATTTATAAAGCTTATACCTTTCTGCCTTATTTTTCTTATAGCTATTGCAATTCTATAAGAGATTCTTAATTCTCTTCTTAAAGCCTAATAAGTTCTAGTATTTCGAAATTTATACTAAAATTACTTTAACTTCTTAATATTTATATACTAAAATACTATATATATTCTAGATATACTAATTTTATTTCTTTAGGATTATATTTTCTAAATTTTTACTTATTTAATTAATTTTAAAAATAATATTTAGCTTTCTATATATATTAAAAAGATTTTCTTTCTTATTTATTATAAAAATATTCTAAATTTCTTCTATAACTTTATTCTAATAATTAAACTTTTTGCTAAAAGTATTTGCTCTAATATTCTCTTTTTCTTAAATATAAATAATCTTAAGATTAAACTATAATAGATACTTTGCTTATTTTATTTATTATCTATTAAGCATTTTTATTATAATAAATATAGTAAAATTCTTATAATTAGAGAATATCTTAATTTAGTATTTTGCGCTAATAAGATATTATTCTTATTTTTTAAATACTTCTATAATAGCTATAAGTTTCTTATTTAGTATTTTATATTATAATTCTAATTTATTAAGCTTTTTTAAAAAGTTAATCATTAATTTTAATTATTCTTTTTTATTATACTAATTAAGTTTTGCTTTAATAGTAAAGTTTAATATATTTATATATAATTTAAGTTCTTTGCTAAAATTTAATTCTTTGCAAACTAAATTCTTTAATATAAGGCCCTTAATCTTATTAAATATTTATTATTATCCTTCTGCCTAAAGAAATAGTATTTTCTTTTTAATAAGTTTTATAAAAAGCTTAACTATTTTACTATAGTCCTTAATAAACTATTAATAGAAATTAATATATCTAAGGAATACTTTAATATTTATAAAATTCTTAAGTATTAGCTAATCCTTAATTGCTTAGATTTTATTCTTCTATATATAGATTATTCTTAGCTTAAGAGTATATTTAAGATAATCTACTTTTTAAATATAAAAATAATATTTTATAAGCTTTATTAATATTTTAGTATTTTATAATATTTATAATATAGTTTATATATATTGCTTATATATTTTAAGATTTTTTAAATAAATAAGAATATTATCTAAATAAGCAATAATAAAGATATTAAGGAATTTGCAAAGAATATAATTAATTATATATTAAAATATAGCTAATATATTAATTAGTTTAAAGAATATAATATAATATTTATAGTATTTATAGTAAATCTTAAAAGCTATTTTCTACTTATTATTTTCCTTAATTCTAATATAATAATATTCTTCCTTAAGATTAAGCGCTATAAATTATTATATACTCTATATTTTATTTTATAATTTATTATTTCTTAGTAGAAAGTAATAATTCTTAATTATTATATTATTAAGTTATCTAAAGTCTATATATAGCTTAAGCTTATTATTTTTCTTAGATATAAAAAGAATTAAATATTCTATTAAAGAGTATAATTCTCTAATATATTCTCTTTTAAAATTTTTATCTAAATATTCTCTAAATATCTTAAATTTTGCTTTATTTAGTTTATATATAAAGAAAAATCTTAATTCTATTTTTTCTTTAAAAAGTATTTTATAATTAAATTAAGTTTTATTAGAAAATAATCCTTTATGCTTTTCTAAGAATAATTTAGTAAATTTATAGTATTTTTATAATATACTTTCAAATTTCTTTCTAAATTCTATATTAGCTTTTGCAATCTGCAGAAAAAGTAAATATTATTAAGTATACTTCTTTTTGCTAACTAGTAATCCTTTATATAGCTAAATTAGAGGCTTAGGCAAAATACTTTAAGCTAAATTGAATTATTAATTTTATTATTCTAGCAAAATTTCTTTTTATTACTTTAAAGCAAATCTTCTATTATAGGGTTTTATTACTATTATTATTTTAATTTACTAATAATTTAGTATTTTATTTATTATATTATTACTAAATTCTTTTTTATAAGCTATTAGAATAATTATATTCTTATTTTCTTATCTTCCTAATTTAGAGATATATATAAATAAACTATTTAAGCCCTTTTAACTTAAAATATACTTAATAATTAGTCTTTGCTTTATATTTTTAATTATAATCTTTTTACTAAGTATAGCTTATTCTTATAAGATTTAGCTAATAATTTAATTAATTTAAAAATTATGCTTCTTAAGCTAAGAAAGTTCTAATATTAGTTTATATTATATTATATCTATAATATTAAAAAATATATATATTATAGAATTATAAATTATAATAGAAAGATAATTAATTTGCTAATCTATTATGCTTTAATTATATATTATAAGCTATTCTTTTATAATACTAAAAGTATAAAATTATTTCTTTTATTTTTATAATAATTATACTTAATTAATAATCCTAAAGAATATAAAGTTTTCCTATATACTATTACCTAATAGTGCGCTATACTATTATTTATAAATTTATATCTAAAGTATAATATATAAATAATTATTTCTAGTAATTATATAAAGAGACTTTTCTTCTAATATAAAGATTAATTATTATCTTTTTATAAGTAATCTTAATTATTTAGAGCTTCTTTAGCCTTATATACTACTGCTTAGACTAATTATTTAGCTTATTATTATTTATATTTATACTTTTTCTAATTATTCTTCTATTAATGCTAATCTTATAACTTTTTACTAGTATAAATAGTATAATAAATTTTTTTGCATTACTATTACCTTACTTTCTTATTAATATATTCTTTAAAGCAATTATTTAGTAGTTTAATATATATATTATAATATTTTATTTAAAGCATTTTCTAAAATCTTAATTCCTTTTTATTATAAAATTAAATAATTTATTCTAATTTGCATATTAAGAATTATTTATACTTAATTTTCTTCTAAAAATATTCTTTATAATTATATATAATATAGAAGATTTATATATATTTATAGTATTTATAATAATTAGATTAAATTCTTATATCTTTTTCCTTAAGAAAGTTTTGAAATTAAAAATATATAAATATAAATACTTTTTTAAAATTTAATCTATATATAAGATATTTAATATTTATAAGCTCTAAATTTTATTTAATATTTATAAAAAATTTTTATATTTCCTTAGATTTAAGTATATTATTGCTATCTTTATTTTCTATTTAAGTAATAAATTCTAGCAGATTATTTAATTATTTATTCTGCAATTCTTCTTCTTTAGTATTATATTAAGAAAATATTTATATTCTAGGATTAGTATTATTATTTCTTTTATTACTAATTTAAAGAGAAGAGTATTTAAAATTATAAATATCTTTATAATTTAATATTTATTATATTATCTAATAATTATAAAGAAAATATTTTAGATTTTTTTCTTTATTTATAATATATAAAGAATTTAAAAGATTAAATAAATAATTAGAATTATTCTAATTAAGAACTTAATTATATAAAAGTTCTTTTCTTTCTATTGCAATTTATCTCTTTTTCTTAAAAGCTTTAAGAAATTATCTAAAGCCTTCCTTCTCTAAAAAATATATTAAGTAGTAATTATTATAATAAGCTATCTAATTAAAAGAAGTATATTAGAATATATTATCTAATGCTTGCTTTATAAGATAGCTTTAATTCTAGTATATTAGTTATTTCTTTCCTATAATATTTGCTTATTATTCCTTTATATAGCTAGCTGTAATAAGCACTGCCGTAACCGGGGTATACAATAAGTACACAAAGGGTTTATGTTAGGCAAGAACGATATCAAAGTGTAATCCAAAGAATACAGAAACAACTCTCAAAGTCTTCTGCAGTGTGTCACTAGCGGTGAAGCTATTACTTATATCAGAGGTAATACTTAGATTGACGACTGAAGAGCTATGTACTGAATCTATCTAATGGTAGCGAATGTGTCCCTTATATAACCCGTTCTTCAGTCCTTCGTTGGTGGTGTTAGTTCCTTCCTAGCAGGGGTGGGCCAGAGTCGATACCGATTCCTTCGACTGGTCGATAGAGTCGATATCGACTCCTTCGACTGAGCAACCTTCATAACCCTAACCCTGGCTTATGTAATCTCGTCGTGCCAGTTCTGTCCTAGAGTGTTGGACTCCCGGCTTCCTGTGGTCCGTTCCGTGTGGCCTTAGTGCTGTGCCGCAATCTTTGTTGTGACCTGCATGTTGGATGGGTCATAACACTAGCTTATTATCTCTTTAGAATAAATTGCTATTTTCTTTTTCTTAATTAGTAATAATTCTTTGCAAAATATTCGAATTTGCTATAGTTATAGCACTTAATTCTATTATTACTTCTATTTATAGTATTTAATTTTATAAATTCTAAATAGATTATTTCTTTATAAGCTATATTAAATTAATTTTAGCTTTATTATTTCTTAGAATGCTAGTACTTTTTTCTAAAATTAGCTATTACTTAAGAAATCTATATAATTTAGCCTTTCTTTTTATTTCTTAAATTATTATTTATACTATTTATTATTAATTTTAATAGCTAATATAATAAAATTTATAAGTTTTATAAATTATTTTATTCTAGCAAAGTTATTTTTAATTTTATTCTTAAATCTATTATAGTACTATATAATAAAAGCTATATTATTTTATTAAAGATAAAAAAGAAGCCTTACAAAACTCTATAATATACTTAGCTGCTAACTTAGTCTATTTAAGCTTAAAAAGCTTTTATTTAGCCTTATATTATTTATCTATATTGCTAAAGATATTTTTAAGTGCTTATTCTATATTATTAAAATCCTTAAAAATATATTTAATATTATTCTTTTATTTAAATTTATTAAACTTAAAGTAATTTCTAAAAGTAAGCTTAAACTAAGTAAAGGCATCTCCTATAAGATAATATCCTATAAAAATAACCTTATTCTATTTATTATTAAACTTCTTCTTCTTATAATAGAAATAAGCCTTATACTAGATAAGAAATGCTTAGAGAGTATAATACTTGCCTTTATAAAATTTTAGTATCTCTATTTTATAGTAAAACTTCTTTATAACTATTTTCTATTTTTTAAATTCCTTAATATAATTAGTAAGCATTATAATCTACTTAATAAGATTAATAGTGCTGCTACTAGTAGTAGATCTAATTAGGATTTAGGGTGCTATTATATTTTATGGTGCTTAAAGGGAAAATACTAAACTATTTCGAAATATAAGCTATTAAAATATAATAAGCATTATAGTATTAATAATAATAATTTAGATATATAAAAAATTTATACTAGTAAAAGCAATGCTAAATTTCTCCTTAAGTATAGAATATAAAAGTAATTATAATTATAACTATATTATAATGTTTACTGCCTTTAGGGCTACTAAATTAATATAATCTAATGTTTAAATTAATAGCTAAAGAGGTATATATAAATACTATTTACTAAAAAGGTAATATTTTAGACTTATATAATTTATTTAGTTATATTTAATTATATTAGTTATATTAGTAATCTATTATATTTATCCTAATTAGCTGCTTATAATTGCTTAGTAAGAATTACTTTAGATTACTACTAATTACTAAGCGCTAGTAATTATAGGTAATTATTCTATTACTTAATTAGTTAAGCTCTATAATCCTAACCCTTGGTTATATAATTCTTATTAGTTATCTAACTTTGAGCTATTAATACCTAGTCCCTTATTAGCGGGGCCTGTTCTGTGGCCTGCAGGTTGGATAGGTTATAACAATTTATAAAACTTATATTTATTTTATATTTATTAATTTTTTTAAATATTTTTTTAATTTTCTAATATTAATATATTAATATAATATATATATATATAATATATATTTATTATTTAAATAAATTCTTTTTTAATAATTAATTTAAAATATTATAAAACTTTTATAATTTATTAATATTTTAATTTTAAATTTAGCTTTAATAAAGTAATAATTTCTTTTAAAATATATATTATAATTATAAATTCTTTATTTAAAATTTTATATTATAATATTTTTTAATTATTAAAATAAATAAATTTTTTTTGCTAAATATATATTTTAAATTCTTATATATAATTAGCTTAATATAAAATAATTTATTATTTAATTATATTAAATATTTTATTTCTTTTTAATGTAATTTATTATATATTATATAATTTTTAAATATTATATAATTTTTAAATATTATTATAAAAATAATTGAAAAATTTAATATAGCTTTAAAATATTTAAATCTTTATAATATTTTTAAATATAAGCTAGTTTTAAATTGCTTTAATTTTATTATAAATTTAAAATAATTAATCTTTAAAATATAAAAATAATTCCTTTTTAATTTCTTAAAGAACTATAAGGTTATTTAAGGATTAAGAGGATTATGTAATTAACTTAGGTAATTACTTAAAAAGCTTTTCTAGAAGAGGAATAGTAAGAATAATCAGCTTACGTAACTATATCTTATACTACTATATAGAGTATAGTAATAATTAATATATTAACCCTAGCACTATATCTTGCATAGTTAATAAAATATTAAGGAAAATAGTAATATATTCTTATATATATTTATTTATATATTTTATATTTTCCTTTATTATTTATATAAGTATAAAAATCATAATTAAGTTATTATATTACGTAAGCTTATAATATTATAATCTATACTATAAAATTCTCTATAATTTAAGCACTATAAATATATATTTCTTTTTATAATAACTGCTTAAATCATAAAGGAAAATAACAAAATATATAAATAAATATATATAATAATATATAACTATTTTCCTTAATATTTCAATAACTATACGAGCTATAGTGCTAGGATTAATATATTAATAATTACTATACCCTATATAGTAATATAAGATACCATTACGTGAGCACCTGATTACGTAAGCTGATTACGTAAATAGAAGGTGCTGGAACTTTCGAGAAGTAGCGAGGTAGCGAAAGCAAAAAGCTTATCGTAATAATATTTCTCCTCAGCCCTCTTAAGGGAATAACTAATATATACAAATAAAACAAATAAAACGTTAATTTCAAATAACTAACAAATGCTTAAAAATTAATAGCTATAGAATATTTAAGAAACCTAGTATAGGAAAACTATATATATCTGCCTTCCCTTCTCCGTCCCTAAGGAAGGAAAATGAAGAAAAATAATAAGGCAAATAATATAACAATAATCAACCCTTCTTACTATTCCTCTTTTGTAAAAGCTTCCTAAGTGATTATCTAAGCTAATTAACTAACCCCCTTAACCCTTAAATAACCTTATTAGTCCTCTAAGAATTTAAGCAGTTACTATAAAAAGAAGTATATATTTATAATGCTTAAATTTTAAAGAACTTTATAGCATAAGTTATAATATTATAAGCTTATATAATATAATAACTTAATTATAACTTTTATAATTATACTCTCTTATATTTCTTCTATAGAAATAAATAAATTAGTTATTAAAATATAGTTATATATGCGCTATTATATATACTTTTTTATTTATTTATTTTTATATATATAGTATTTATTAATTAGATAAAAACTTAGAAATATGCTATATTTTATATATATCTACATAATTATATTATACTGCTAGCACATTCCCTATATATTTCTAAACTAGTAGAAATATATAAAGCGCAATTATTATATATTTAAGCTTCTTCTTTATACTTTTTATTTTTATTATAGAAGTTATTATTTATATAAAATCCTAAATTATATTACTAAATATATTAGCCTATTTTATAGAATATTTCTGCTAGGGATTAGGCAGATTCTTTATTAAAAAATTAGCTAATTATTCTTTAGTAGGAGTATATATTATTCTTATTTTATTATTAGCTATAGCTTGCTAAGTATAGTAATATATCATGTTTATATGCTTAGTTCTTTTATAAAATTTAGGGTTTTTTGCTAATTTAATAGCACTAGTATTATCTACTAGTATAATAGAAATAGATATATTATACTTTAAATTTAAAAACGAATTAAAGTATATATATAAGTTATTTAAATATATTGCTTCTTAAATAGCTTCTTTCAAAGCTATATATTTAGCTTTATAAGAAAATATAGCTATAGATTTTTATAATCAGCTATATTTTTATTATTATTATTTAGGAAGGAAAATATATATTTTATTATAAGCTTTTTATTATTTATATTATTTGCAAAATTACTATTGCAATAACCCTTTATTATAAAATTAATAGCATTATAGTTATATATTATTTTAAGAATAAAAAACTTTTAGTAAATATTTGTATATATAGTTTAGCGCTTTAAAATGCTCTCTATTAAAGTTCGATATTAATTTAAAGTAATAAATAATACTATAAGCAATATTTAGCCTAGTTTTAAAAGCTAGATATAATAAAGATCTAATTATTTTGTAAAGTTTTTTTATATTTTCTTTATTTAGTATTAAGTTATTTTTACTAAGCTTTTAGCTTAAAATGCTAAATATTAAAACTAGCTTATAAGTATTTATATATATATATATTAAATTTATTAAAAAGCTTATTAGTATAAGCTATCTAATTTAAATATAATTGTGAGGGGCTCCAGGGGGCCCCGGACTCAGCTACCGCCTGCGCCCTCAGCTAGATGCACTAGCTACCCATGACTTAGGATGCCTGAGCTAAAAGGTACGTAATAACCTAACCGCTTGTTAGGCTACCTAGCCAGGCTTATATAGCTGAGGTACAACCTCAGCCCATTACAATAATAGCTTTTTATTATAATTAATAATTCTATTAATTCTTAGAAAGAATTTAAGTAGTTCTATTTTTTCTAATTTAATATTATAATATATATCTCTTTCTAGTTTAATTATATTATTATTATTTGCGCTTATTATAAGTATACTATTAATATAGCAAATAATTATAATTATAAGCTTTTATTTATATAAATGCGTTTATTATATAAGCATTTTTAAAATTTATATTTATATAGTATATTAGAAAGATATTTATTCTATAAGCGTAGGGCTTGCTTTTAAGCTATATAAGGCCTTATTCAATTTAGCTACCTTATTCTTATATATATTCTTATTATATAAACCTATAGGTAGTTATATATATATTTCTATATTAATATTAGCGTGAATAAAAGCATTTTTCACATTATATTAAGTTATAGTATAGCATTAATTTATAGCTATAATTAATAATATATGCTAAGTTTCTAAATAATAAGTAGTGGTAAAAGTATCTAAGTAATCTATACTTAATACTTAATTAAAACCTTAAATAATCTATCTAGCCTAATATTAATAGGTCTTTTCTTTATTTATTATCTAATTAAGATTTATATATTTATTATTTATAGGCTTTTTCTTATATATTTGTCTGCTATTTATAGCTATTTTATTAGAAGGTAAATTGACTATATAAAAGATATTTTAGGTATTTAAAGTATTGTTTTCTTCCTTTATAGCCTTTAGCTATTAAGAAGCTATTAAGCTATTTAAAGCTTGCTTTAGCAATATTTAGTTTATTTATATCTAAAGTAATTAATTTATATTCTTTTAGAATAAAGCCATTATAATTCAAGTTATATTTAGTATATAATATAGTATCTTTAATAATTAAAGTAATTGGATTTATAAAAGATTTTTATCTTAAATTCTTTATAGTATTTCTTATTATATTAAGGTATAATTACTTTAATTTTAAATGTTATTATTAGCTAAAATATTAAAAATATTTAATATATTTAATTTATTTATATTATTTATATTTAGAGAGAAATCCTCTCCTCTATTTTCTTTACTTTCTTTATAATCTAAAAGATTATATTAATTATTAATTCTATTATTATCTCTAGTCTATATAGGCCTATTATTGCTAAAATTCTAAACCTTATAATTATTATTATTTTCTGTATCTAATGAAAGCTAATCTTATAGCTTTAAGGTTTAATTTAGACGTATAGCTATTATCTTTATAATAAGTAATAGAATTATAAGTTTTTATATTATTTATACTAAATTTTATATTATATTCTATTTGAAAAGGGCTTTTATAATCTAAGCCTTTATAAGGCATTCTATTATATATATATATATAGGCTAATAATAAGGCTGTATCTTTTAGATATTTAAGTAAATTAGCTATACATATTAAAGCATAAACTTTATTTAATAAAATTCTATTAATTCCTTTTTATTGGCCTATTAAGCTTCTTATATATAAAAGGATTATATTATATATTATTATAGCTTCTTTTAAATGTATATTAAAGTTATTATTTATATATTCTTTGCTATTATTAATAAAGAATCCCTTTATCTTATATTTATTAATGTTATTTCCTTTATTTAAATATATCTTAAAAGCACTAAATACTTCTCTTTTATTTTAACGCAAATATATCTTTAAATAGTATAGACTTATTTAGCAAGATTATATAGTATTTATAGTTATTATAAGTAGCTAGATTTATAGGCTTATTTGTATTAGAGTAGATCCTTTTATTTATATTATATAAAAATAGATTACTTTTAAATATCTTATTTATTTTAGTAATAACTTTTATCTTTAAGTATATTGTATAAGGCGTTTCTTTAAATTCCTTTATATCTTTAGTTAATAAATTATATTACTATTTATAAGGAACTTAATTGAAGCATTTAATCCTATATACCCTAAGCGAATATACTACTATAATATTATATTTTTTATTACTATTTAAAGAGATAGAAATAAAAGAGTGCTTATTTTTAAAGGAATAATTTATATAGAAATAGTATATAAGCTATCTTTATATATTGCTTTAAATATAAGCTTATTATTCTTTATATATAGCAATATACTATTATTATTATATTTTATATTTAACTTATTTATTAATTTTTTAATAGATAATAAATTAACTTCTAATTCAGATATAGAATAGATATTCTTAAAAAGAAATTATTTTTTATTATATAATTTAATAATTATATCGCTTTCTTCTCTAACTTCTATAATAGACGCATTACTCTAATTTATAGTTTTTAATATAAAATAATAATTTAATAATATTTATTTATCAAATATTATATTTATATTAGCAGTCCTATATACTATTAATATAATATAATTATAAGCTATATTTCTCTTTTAATGTTCTTTAAAGGCTTTTATATTATTTTTATTAAAAGTATTAGCTTTTACTATTATATACTTATAGAGATTATAAAGCTTATTTATCTCTTTAAGGCTATTATTGCTTATTTTATAATTTATAAAGTTATTAGTAGATATATTAATAAAACTATTATGATTTTTAGCATTATTAGAGGATATATTACTATAATATATATATATAGCTTCTTATTGCTTATTTCTTTCTATTGAACTTAGATTATTGCAATTTACTGATTTATTAGCATTATTTTACCTTTTAAAAGCTAAATTCGAGTATAGAAAATAGCATTTATTAGCTATATACTCTAATAATTTGCAATAATTGCAATATATTCTCTTTTGTTTTTATAGAGCTTTTTAATACTCTTTTTATTTAAATTATTTAATATATTTGATTTATTTAAATAGTTAAAGATAATATTTCTTTTATTTAAAGTAAATAATATATTTTCTTTCTTTTCTTTCTTCTATATTTATTAATAATAAAGGAAAATAAAGAATATATAATATATACTATCAAATCTTTTCTTAAGCCTAAATAACCCTAGAAATAAAACTTTTATAGCTATTATATAAATTAAATAAAATTAAAGATATAATAACTTAATTTAAAAGCACTATTTTCTTCGTCTTAAGGTTATTAAGGAGTTCTTTAATTTTAAATAAATAACCCTTTATAGTTAAATAATTAGAGGAATTATTATTAAAAAAACTCTTAAAGTATTAGATAGTTTATAATAAATCTATTAGGATTATATAGTTTTTCTAATTTTTCCTAAGCGCTTTCAGCTAATTTTTAGCCCTTATATATATAATAAGGGCCTATTCTTGCATCAAAGTTTAAGTAAAGTAAAGAATTTTTGGTTTATTTCTTTATTAATTAGTATATTTTCCGAAAATAGTTTAGTAGCGTTAGTATACTGATTTTCGGTTGGTGCAACTTCTATTTTGAAGAACTAAATAATAGAATTATCTATTTTATTCAGCTTTAAGATTGCAATTTTATTAATAAAAGCTATTTTACTTAGAAGAAAGATTTCTTTTAAAGTAATATATATATATATATATATATATAGTATATACAGATGAAGTATATATATATATATATATTATGCCTCTTTTTAATAAAGTCTGCTTTATATAAAAGCAGTTCTTTTTCATTTTTTACAATATAAATATAAAAATCATAATTAAGCTATTATATAATATAAGCTTATAATATTATAATTTATATTAAAAGGTTTTTTATAATTTAAGCATTATAAATATATTAATTTTAACTTTAAAGCTTATATAATAATTATAATATTAAAGAAAAAAATAATATATCTTTATATATATTTATTTATTTTTTTATTTATCTCTTATTTTTCTTTTATTATTTAAGCAATTATTATTAAAAGAAATATATATTTATAATATAAATTATAATATTTTGAGCTATTTATATAAATAAAAGATATTAAAATATTTAATAAGTAGTAAAATAGCAAAAGTAGAAAGCTTATTATAATATATATAGGTTTTTTAGCTTTTAAAAATAATAATTAATATATATAAATAAGATATTAATTTTAAATATTTAATAAATATTTTAAAAATTTAATATAAAAAAATATATATTTATTTTCTTTTTTTGATTTCTAGGAAAAGAAAAAGTATAATAATAATAACTTATTTTTTATATTATTTGTTTTCAAAAAAGCTTTTAAAATAATTATTTAAGATACTTATTTAATGTTTTTAATCTTTAAATAACTTTATAGTTTTTTTATATATAATAAAAGAATAAATAAATAAAAATATATAAGATAAAGCTTTAATATAATTATTATAATTATTATATATAAATATTTATTTATATTCTTTTATAAAGGCTTTAGCTTTGCTTTTAAGAATAATTTTATTTTATAATAAGTATATACTATTAAAGCCTCTTTATTTCTTTCTTCTTCTAAAAATAGAATAAAAAGATAAAGTATAATATTATTTAATATATTAACTTTTTATATATTTAAGCTTATAATTTTTAAAAGAATTATAAGATTATTTAAGAATTAAAAAACTTAAATAATTAGCTTAAATAATTATTTAAAAATATTTTTAAAAAAGAAATAATAAAAATACTTATTATTATTATATTTCATAATTATTAATTTCTAAATAATAAATTTAATTTATAAATATTTATTTATTATTTAGTATTAATACTTAATTTATATATATTAATTATTTTTTTAAAAAGCTAAAAAAATATATATTATAATAAGCCTTTTACTTTTATTATTTTATTATTTTTTAAATATTTTAATATTTTAACTTATATAATTAGCTTATATAATTATATTTTATATTATTATATAAAGTATAATAATTATTAAAATATTAAAAAAAATAATAAATTTCTATTATATATATTTATTTATATAAAAATATATCTTTTTTATTATTTAAATTATTAATATATAAAAACTTTATAATATAAATTAAAATATTTTAATTTTATATAATATAATAACTTAATTATAATTTAGAAAATAGTAAATATATTATTTAATTAAAATTATATAATAATATATTTTAAAAATTTATATTTTATATAAAATATTATTTTTTATTTTTAAATTTAAATAAAATTATAGAATTTATTAAATTTTAATATTATATATTTTTTTATATTTTATAATTAATTTTAAAATTTTTAATAAAAATAATAAATATTAATTTTTTATTAAAATTTATTATTTTCTTTAAAAATATAAATAAAATTAAATATTTTGCTAATAATTATAAAAATTATATATAATCTTTTTTAAATAATTATAATTATATTTTTTATAAATAAATTTTATAATTATATAAGCTATATTTTAATATTCTTTATATATATTAATAAATATTCTTAATATATATTTTTTTTTCTTTTAAAATATATTAATTTATATTAATTTTATTTATATTATTATATAAATAATAATTATTATTATTTTTAATTATTATTTTATATTAAATTTAATTTTTTTAATAATTTTTATTTATTTTTAAAATATTAATAATTTTTTTAAAAATTTATTAATTTTTATTAATTTAAATATAAATATAATTTTACTTATATACTTTTTTAAATTATTATTTATAATTTAATTTTATTTTATACTTTTAATTATAATTATTTTATTAAATATAGCTTTTTTTTAAAAAAGCTTTATTTAAGAATTTTATTTTATACTTTTAATTATAATTATTTTATTAAATATAGCTTTTTTTTAAAAAAGCTTTATTTAAGAATTTTATTAATTCTTTCTTTATTATATTAAATTACTTTTTTTTAATAATATAAAATATTAAAAATTTCTTTTTTAATTTTTATTATTTTTATTATATTAATAATATATAATAAATTATAATTTCTCTATATACTATTATTAAATAGTATATAATATTATTATTTTTAATTATTTATATTAAGCAATTTATATTTATAGCTTTTCTTTATTGCTATATATAGAGATTTTATAATTCTAATTAATTATTATTTATTTATAAATAATTCTTTCTTTTTAAAATCTTATTTGCTTTTTAATAAGCTAGATTCTTAGCTTAATACTAAGTATACTTATAATATTTCTTATAGCATTATTATATTTATTATGCTTAAGCCTTATTCTTTTATAGAAATACTATAAAATTTATTTAAATACTCCTATAGGCTATTGCTTTTAGTCTTTAATATAATATTCAAAATAGTTTTTTTTAGTAATTTAATAAAGGCATTACTTGTAGGCTTAAACTAGCATTGCTTTTCTACTACCTTCGTTCCTTCTATAGTAAATGCTAAAATTAGTAGATAGCTAAAAAGGTATTTATTTTTAAGGAATTATTTTAGTGTAAATTTACTATATTAATCGCATACTTAATTTAATGCTAATAGATAGAGTTGAAAACTTAGTTAATTAGTTTAGCTAATAGCTTAACCAAAACTAACTATATATTAACTATAATTAGTTAAACTACTTATAGTTAATTTTTTTTCTAAATAAAACTAACTATAAATATAATATAGTTAGTTTGTAGTAACTAATAGTTGCTATAGTTTAGTTATATAATATATAATAATTCAAAAAAATTCAAACTAATAAATAGAATTTTAAAATTATGAAATATATTAATATAAAAAAGAAAAAGCAAAAATAGTAATAGAAAATAGCATATTATATATAAATTATTTAATGTAGCTTTGAAAAAAAGTAAAATATATTAAAAACTAATATTTATATATTTTAAACTAGATATATTTAGTTAATTTAGTTACTAATTAACTATATATAATAACTATTAGTACTTATACTATTTATATATAGTAACTAAATAACTACAACCTACTATAATTAATAGAAATTACTAACTTTAACTTTAGTAGTTTGTAGTTAGTTACTAATTAAATAATAACTATAAACTAATTTTTTAATCCTGCTAATAGATTAAATTATATATTTTCTTAACTGTCTTTATTAACTACTATTATAATAACCTCTTTAGATAGCTTTAAGCCCCCTTTATATTTTGTTAAATTCTATATAAAGCCTTATAAATTAATTTTAATATATAGTAAATTTAATAAAGGGATTACTAGTAAGAAAGATATAATTAATAAGATTTAAAGCCTTCTAAGCTCTTAAGAATCTCTTTATGCTTTTTTGTTAAGCATATATTATATAGTAAAAGTAGCATTATAAAGTATGTTATTAAGATATACTAGAATAGTATATTTACTAATGATAAAGAATATAAATTGCTTATAATATTTTAAGCTATTAGAAAATAAAGTTTTAATAAATATATAATATAGCTTACTAATAGCGATTTCCTTTCTTTAAAGCTAATAATTATTGCTATTGCTTATAATATATATATAATAAGATAAAAATGCTTAAGTAATTTTTACTTTATATAGCAATATTAAAAAAGGTATTTCAAGCTTAATATTAATTGCTTTAAATTTATAATTTATAATTTAAATAGAATATAAATTAAGATTCTTAAGTATTTAGAATGCTAATAAATATAATAACTATATTAGCATTTTATTTAATTATATCTAATATACTATCATTAAATTATTAATAGGTTTTAAAAGCATTATAATATTAAAGTTCTAAATTATTATATTTACTTTAATATTTTTATAGTTTTTCTATTTTCCTACTTTATATATTATTTTTAGCTAATAAATATAAATATATTTTAATAATTTAAAGCAAAATATTATTAAATTATTTTTAATAATTATATTTATTATATTAACTTAAGCTTTATAAGAAATAATTTTATATTAAAAGCTTTATAAATATATATCTTTTTTATTTTTTATTTTATTATTAATATTAGTTAGCTAATAAGTAATTATATATTAAAAAAGTGTATATATTATAAATAGCTTTAAAAGAATAAATTTTTATTTAATAAATTGCAAATATATTCTTCATAATTTAACTAATAAGCAAAAAAAGACTAAGTATTTTAAATATCCTTATTATTTTCCTTTCTTATTGCTTAATACTAATGGTTAAGGCTTATATATAGCTGCTAAATTCCTTAATTATTATATTAGGTTATTACTTTTTATATATTGCCTTTTAATTTAGTTTTTATAAAAACTGCCCTTTTACTTTTTTTACTAAATTCTATATATAAAATTTTCAATTTTCTAATTTTTTGCTAAATTTTATAAGCTATTTAAAATATATAAATTTTGGTATAAAAAGGGCTAGTATTAGAATATCTTTTTTGCATACCTACTATAAAATGCTATATATTCTACTTTTAGTTTGCTCTCTTCCTAATAAATTCTTCTTTTTTAATATCCTCTTTCTTTTAAATTATTAAATAAGTTTTTTTAAATGTTCCCTTCTTTCTTTTTTGGCTCAGGGCTAGCTTTTTAGCTTTTAATATAAAAAACCTTCTCTATAAATATAAAAAGTTCATTTAATACTTATATAAAATGATGTACCTAGAGGAATATACCACGAATTCGCCCACTGAATTTGTGGACAGACCCCCGGTGAATCTGTGGTGAATTCACTATAGTCAATTTAGTAAGTTCACCATAAATTCACTAGTAGTGAATTTCCTACGCCGAGGCTATATATTACATAGCTATAGCCATTCTTATTCATAGTTAGACTAGAGGAGGGGATCCTCCTACAATTTATTTAGCAATGCACCGCACAGCCAGAGCTGCCCATTATAAAAGCTTTAATTATATTATTATATTTATTACTTACTCTTTACTTAATTACTTACTTTTACTTCTTTATCTTCATATCCTTCTAATTATTATAGTATTATTATATTTTAAAATCTTTATTATTACTAAATTAAAAAGTTCTATATATTTTTCAATTTTATTAACCTTTAAGCAGTTAACTAGCTATTAAGTGCTCTAGTTAAATTTTAAAATTACTACTTTTACTTTAAATATTTAGTAATTTGCTACTTCTATTAATATTTTTCATTTTCCTTTTTTAGCTTCTACTATATTAATTTATTATTATTTACGTACTTAAAAATAATATTTTCTATAGCACTTTTAACCTTCTTTTTATAATAGCTTATATCTTTAATTATAAGAATTCATTTATATATTCTTTTTTCTTATTTTCTTTTAATTCATTTTCTCTATTAGTAATAAGCTACTCTTTTCAGCTAATCATTATTAATTGCTAAATTTTCTTTACTTATTATACTCTTTATTATATTCTTTATTATAAACTAAAACTTTAAGAATTTATAATACTTTTAATAATAGCTAATAAACTATTTAATAATAGCTATAATATTTATTATATATATAGCTTTTATTATTATAGCTTTTTTTAGTTAATTAATAATAATTAGTTATTATTAAGTATTTTTTTAAATTTCTATAAATAAGATTATTATAGAATAAATTAAATATTATTTTATAATTATTTTCAAATATATAAAAGCTTAAAAAGCTTTTTTATAATATTGTTATATATGCTTTTTATAATATTATTATATATCATTTTATTTCAATATTATAAATTTAAATAAATTAACTAAAAAATTAAAATAAAAAAATATTATATTAAGTATCTATTAAAATAAGATCTATATATATTATAGTTAAACTTACTAAGAGCCTATAAGTGCTATTGCTGCTGCACTATATGCAAAAGACTAGAATATAAAGCTAAAAAGCTTTATAATGCTCTTATATAAATAGCTAGGCAGGATAGAATAGCAGATTTATAATAATACTCTTTCTATAAAATAGCGCAAGTTACTTTATGCTTAGGAAATAGGCAGAAAGCGCTATATAGTCTAGCCTTTAAGCTAGAAAAATCTATTAGCTATAAACTCAAATATAATCTTAAAATAGCTTTACTAAATTTAAAAAATTAATTTATAGTTATAAATAAATTATAAATTACTATATTTAAGATTAATACTCTTTATTAATTAGAATATAATATATTTAATTTTACTTAATATATATAAATAATATAAATATTAATAATTATTATTTATAATTAATTATTAATTATAATTATAAAAAGATATTAATAAAAGCTAATAAGCTTTAATATAATAATAGTTTTTAAATATTTCTTTTTTATACTTTAGTAATTTATAGCTAATTAGCTAAGCTAAATGCTTATCTTTTTGCTTTTAAATAAAAGTTTAAAAAATCTATTTTTATTTAATAATAAATATAAATAGTATTATAAATTAAAAAAATAAAAAGATAAATTTAATTTATCTTTATTTATTAATTTTTATTTAAGCTTTAATTTAAGTTTTATTAACTATTTTAATTATTAATATATTTATTTATTTTATTTTTTAGTAATATAAGTTTTCTTTATTTAAATTATATTTATATTTTATTATATATTTTATATTTCTTATTATAAATTTTTAAATAAAATTAAAAGCTATTAATTTTAATTAGCTAAATTCCTAATTTAAATCTAATATTTATTAAAATATTTATATTTAAAAAAACTATTTCTTTCTTTTTTTTATTATATATTATTTAAATAAATAATATAAATTATTATATATATTATATTTTATTTTTATATTCCTATTTATTAAAGTTAAATAGGAAAAGAAAAAAGAAAAAGAATTAAAAATTTTAAGTTTTAAGTTTTAAATTTTGCTTAATATTATTAATATAAGTATTTATATATAGCTTATAATATTAAGGAAAATTAATAAATTATTTATTAATTTATTTAATATTTTTATTTAATAAATTATTTTTTTTTATTAGCTTAAATATTATTTCTAAATTTAATTTATATTTTGCTTTTTTATTTATACTTTAAAATAATTATATTAACTTTATATAGAAATAAAATTCTTTATATCTTTTTACGCCTTTTTTATTTAAATGAATAATCTTAAAGCTATATAAATATATAATTTTATAAACTAAATATTTTTTCTTAGTTAATTAAATTATATATTATACTTATATCTATATATTATTAAAGAATATTTTAAGATAATTTTTTTTAATATTTTTTATAAATATTTTAAGCTTTTCTAATTTCTTTAAAAATAATATTTTTATAAATCTTTTTAATAATTATTTATATATATATTATATATTATTATTATAATTATATAAACTTATTTTCATATTATATTTTAATTTTTTAAATTAAAGAATTTATATAATATAATATAAATTCTAATTTTTTAATTAGAAATATTATTAAACTTTTAAATATATATTCTTTAAAATATTTATATATTATATATTTTTATTCTATTATAGCTTTTATTTTTCGAATTTACTAATTAATTATTTTAATTTAATAGATCTTTATAATTTAAACTTTTGCTTAAAAGTATTAAAGCTAACAAGAGATTCAATATTTTAAGAAATATATTATATAATAAAAATACTATTTAATAGAATTTTATAATATATTTAAACTCCTTTATAATTTCTAAATAAAAATATAAAAATTAAATAATATAAAACTTTAATTTTTAATTTTATTTAATAAATTCTTATATTGCAAATTAAAAAACTTTTAATATTTTTTTAACTTCTTTAATTAAGCTATAATATAGAATATATATTATCTTATTTAAAGATCTATTATATATATATATATATAGAATATATAATAAATTTAAATTTTAATTCTTAATTATATAAATAAAATTAAATAAATATTATAATTAATATAAATTTTTATTATATATATATTTATTATTATATTAAGATTTAATTTAATACTTTTTTTATTATAATACTTTTTTTCTTATTATGGAAGCATTTAATAATCATTTTAATAAATTAGAAAAATATAAAAGATTTTAATTTTTATATTTTTAGCTTTATATTAGATTTATAATTTAAAATTTTATATTCTTATTTTAAGTTTAAGAAGTTTTTTTTATTTAGCTAATAAAAAAATGTAATTAATTTACTTTAAGGTAAATGCATAATATACGCATATATAATCTCTTTTATAATTTATAGAAGATCCAAATTAAAAAGAGAGCAAAAGAACTTATTATTATTATTTATTCAAAAGCAAAGCTAGTAATAAGTATTTCTCTTCTTATATAACAGATATTTAGAACTTACTATCTAGGTTTAAAAAAACAAGTAATTAGTTTAGTTAGTAGCTTAACTAAAGCTAACTATAAAATTAGTATAGTTAATTTGTAATTACTAATAGTTATAATACTTAAAAATTAAATAAAAGAAATGAATAGTAAATAGGTTAAACAGCTTATTTATCTAAATTATTTATTTCTCTTCTGCTTAAATAAGCTTTTAAATAGTATTAGAACTTAATATATTTCTAAGTTTGAAATAACTTATAGAAAAGGTTCGTTTAATAGCTGCTAAAGTAGCTAAAATAGCTAAATATTATTAAGTAGAAGTATTTAAAATGAGGTAATAATAAGTATTATCTTTCTAATATTTTAGTAGACTAATCTATAGTACTTATTAGTTATATATTAAATAAAGATAATAAATAACTTACTTATAAAATAGATTATTTTTCTTTCAAATAATTAATATATTATTCTTCTTTATTATTATTGCTTATATATAGATTACAATTAAAATCCAATTCTAATTTATTTTTTTAAATAAATAAAGAGCTCGCATTATATATATTATTATTTATTTTATTGAATAATATATTTATTAAATTTATTATAAAACTTTATTATTTTAAGGTATAATAAATTAAAGTAATATATAATTATTAAAGAAATAATATATATCTGCTATATATATTTAGCTCTAAATAGATTATTTATATCTTTTTTAATAGTTATATAAAAGAATAAAACTTTATTAGATATAAAATATATAGTTTCAAGTTATAGGTTTAATATAAGGCTAAAAATATAAGGTTCGAAATTCTTTATCTTTTTTTATTTAACTTCTTAAAATGATATTTTCCTAATTTATCAAAGTAATTAATAATTGCTTTAATAAAAGATAAATAGTATTATTGCTGAAATAAGCATTAGTATTAATGATTAATAATATAGTATATATAAATATATTAAAAACTTACTAGTTAGAATATATATATTTTTTTATTTCAATAATTTCTAATAATTACTTAAATGTTTAAATTTATTATTTATTTTATATATATGTAATATACAGTTGAATAAAATAATATAAACTTTGCCTTATAGCTTAATTAATAGAATAAGAAAGACCTTAATAGTTTTTTTATTTATAATATAGTAAACTATTTAATAGAATTAAAAAATAAGATTTTATATTCCCTATTTTGCTATAGTAGCAGCAAGAGGATTAAGTAAATAGCAAGCAGGCGGTTTAAGATTCTATTTAGCTATAGACTAATAAGCACTATTATTAAGCAGGTATAGGCTAGGTAGTTAGAATATTGTTTAAGGAGCTATAATATAAAATAGGCAAGCAGGGCTAGCTAGATAAAGGTTTTATCTAAGGCGGGGTTATATATCTAACCCTAACCCTTATGCCCTCTTTAAGCTGGGATAGGAATCTAAGGCAGCAAGCAGGCTAGGTCTATAATATATTTCCTATATTTTATTTATAAATATTAAAGGATTATTTAATTTTAAAATTATTAATACTATATTATAAGTAGAATTCTATTAAGTAGTATTAATTATAAATAATTAGCTTTAGTTCAATATTTAAATAATATAAATAATATATATTTATTAAGCAGTATTTCTACTATATTATATATTTGGAAATAGATCTGCTCTCTTTTTAACTTTAATATTGATTTTAAGAGTAAATTTCGAATTGCAAGTATATATTAAATTAAAATAACTAATTATTAAATTCAAGTAACTAAAGCTGTTTAAGATTATTATATAATATATATATATAGAGAAGTTTAATAAAGTATTTTCGATTTTATTATTATTTATATTTATATTTTGAATATTAGAATTTATATAATTTAATATAAATTCTTTAACTTAAAAATTTGAAATATAATCTTTAAGTGAATCTTATATAATTATTTTAATAATTTGCAATATATATTGTATATTATTTTTCAAAAGTCTTTTAGAGAGAGCATAATATTCTTCTTTTAAAGATTTTATAAAAATAAGATTTTTATAGGCATTATCCCTAGTAAATAATAAAAATTTAGTATATATATATATAGAATAATATCAAAAAACTTATTTAAAGATATTATTTAAAAATTAAATAATATTAAAAGTCTCCTATATAAATAAAAGCTGATATACAATTTAAATTATTTATAAAAGATTAATTTACTTATATATTAATTTAAAGTTTAAATTAATATATAAAATAATTATTTTAATATAGCTAGCCTATATATTTAAAGTTTATATTTAAAATATTAAATAGAATTTCTTTTTAAACTTAATTAAAGACTTTAATTTAATATTCAAAGCTAATAAATAGCCTTTAAATATTATATTAAAAATTATTTTAATCTTTAATTAATTTATAATAAGTATTAATTTATATAAAATTAATAAATATACTTTTTTCATATAAATAGTATAACTTACTTATTTTATAGTAAATTAATAATTCTTTAAAGGAATTTAAATTTAAAATATTAAAAGAAAGATTATTTTTAATAAGAAATTAAAGAATTTAATTTTTTAAAAGAATTAATATAATTACTTTAAAGCTTAAAAGAATATTATATAAAGGCTTAAATAAAAGAAAAGAAAGACAAATCTAACTAAGATATAGCGCTAAAGCTGATAAAAAAGTAAAATAAAAAGCTTATTAAATAAGAATATTAAGTAAATTAATAACTTATTTATAAAGTTACTTTTTAATAAATATTTTTACTTTTAATACTATAAGCTATATTTAAATGCTTATATAAATAATATTAAATAAAGTTTAAAGCTTAAAATTATTTAATATTTCTTTATTTTTATATTTATATATAGTTTTAATTAATAAAATAATAAAAAGAGAGAGTAATATAAAAAATAACTTATATTATATACTTAAATAGAATTTTCGAATTTAAATTTTTTAATAATAAATAAAAAATATAAGTAAATTATAATTAAGAACTTTTGCTATTTTTTAAAGGATTCTTTAATTTAATTAGAAAAAGATTTAGAAGCTTCTTGAATATATAAAGAAGTTTTTTCAGAATTTAAAGAATTTATAATAAAAATTATAGAAACTATTATAATATATAAGTTTAATAAAAAGGAATTTATATTATTAAGTAGGTAAGATAAGTAAATAGTATTAATAGTTTAAATAGTTAATAAAACTTAATTTAAAGTTAAGATAAAAATTAAAAAAGAAAAAAGAACTTAAGCTAATCTTTATAAGCTTTCAAATTTATAGCTATATTTATTATTATGAACTAATATAAATAGATTATTCAAACTTTAGCTTAAGTCTAAAAAGATAAGCATTAAGCTTAATTTATAAGCTATAGATGACTTAGAATTATTAGCTTTTATTAATATCTTTTTATAGTTATAGTTACTAAGTAACTATATATAGTAACTAAAACTCTATAAACTACTATAGTTTATAAAAAGTACTAAGTTTAACTATAATAGTTCATAATTACTTACTAATTAATTATTAATTATAAACTAAGTTTTAACCCTAATAATTAATAATAAAGCTTATTAAAAATATATCTCTATTAAAATAGAAAATAAATAAAACGCTTATAATATATTTAGAAAATAAGTTATATAAAAACTTATTTTATAAATAATAAAGGAGAACCTTTTTTCTATTAATTTATTATAAAATCTTAAGATTTAAGCTACATAATATATATTTTAAAAATAAAAATATTATTTAAAGTATTTATAATATTTAAGATTTTAAACAAATAATAAATATAATAAGCAAAATTCTATTTATAATTAAGTATTAAAATTAGCAATATTAAGAGAAATAGAAAATAATATGCTTTTAGCTAATACCTTATTTATATATTAGTAATAGAAATTATAGAATAAATGTCTTTTATTAATAATAAAGTAAATTCTATATAAAAATAAAAGTTAAATATAGGACTTAAAACTAACTACTAAACTAGGAATTTGGATTTAATAATTATATCTCAAAAAAGGAATATATTAAGAATATATAATATATTTATATATTAGGATATCAAAAAGTAAGAATAACTTTTCAAAGAATTAAAAGATATTATAATTTGCTAAATTTCATGAAATAAATAGAAGAAATTATTTAATAATATAATACCTGGTTATAAGTAAAATAAAATTATAAAATATAAGCTTTTTATATTATTATAATTTTTAGAAATATTTATATCTAGTTAGGAATTTACTTTTAAGCTACTTCTTTTATAAGAATTTATAACTATGGTATAATATAAGTTATAATATTATTTTATTAATAATATATAAATAAAGTAAATAAATTTATTTTCTTATTTATAAAGAAATAATATAATTAAGAAATCTTTATATATATCTTTTTAAATATTTACTACCAATTATAGCATATTAAAAGATTATTTTAGGTTAAATAAAGAAATTTTTTATACATTTCTAAAGTTTATAAAGGGGCTAGCCTAAGAGGGCTCCAGAGCTAGCTAGCGCCTGCTGCCCTTAGCTAGAGTATACTAGCTACCTATAACTTAAAATGCCTAAGCTGAAAGATATATAATAACCTAATCGCTTATTAAGCTATCTAGCTAGGCTTATATAGCTAAGGTATAATCTTAGCTTATTATAGTTTGCTTATTAAGTTATATTGCTTTTAATATAAGTATAATAAAAATATTACTACTATACATATTCTGCTTTATAATAATAATATAATATATTATTATAAAGCTTTATTAAAATTAAAAAAATCTATAATATTTAAAATATAATAAATAAAGAATATTTAGAAAATTCTAATTTATATTAAAAAATAAAGATAATATAAAAATTAAAATTAAAATTAAATAATATAAATTTCTAATATATTACCTATTAAATATAAAATTAAAAAACTATTTTTTTATTTCTATAATCTAATATTAAAATAGCTAAAATAGCTAAAGAATACTAAGCTAAGTTAATTAAAATAGAATATTAATAAATATTATTTTCTAATATTTTAAAGAATAGTTTATAATATTTATTAATTATATAATAGATAATAAAAATAATAAAGAAACTTATTTATAAATTAAATATCTTATCTTTTAAAAAAGTAAGATAGTTTTCTCCTTTATAAATAGTATTATATATAAATTATTATTATAATCTAATCTTAATTTTCTATATAATATAAATAAAAAGCTAATATTATATATATTATTATTTATTTTATTAAATAATATATTTGCTAAACTTATTATACTAGTTATTTATTTAAAATTATAATATTATTAATATATTAAATTAGTATATAATTACCTTAGCAGGTCTAGAGCAGGTTTTTCACTCTAATCCTACGCCTTATTAGCCTTAATTTGCTATTATTATAATATAGCAAATTTAGATCAATAGGGCCCTTGCTTATAACTTAGTCTTATATTCTCTTTATTATGCAATAGCGCTTAAATTCTAGCTTAATAGATTTTATAATTATAATATATATAAGAAATTTATATTAGCTAGTAATATTAAAGATAGAGAATATAAAAGTTTTTATAATATTAATTAATATAAATAAAAGTATTATATTTATATCTTTTAAATTATTATTATATTTATTATAGTATATTAATATAATAATTTATAAATTATATTAAATAATATTATAAAGAATTTAATTTTTAATTTTTTTATTTCTAAATTTTAAATATAAAATATTAATAAAAGAATTAAAATTATTTATTTTTAATTTCTTATTATTATTTAAATTATAATTTTATATTATTAGCTATTTTTCTCTTTTAAATATTCTTTTTCTAAAAAATATATTATATAATTACTATTATAATAAGCTACTTAATTAAAAGAATTAAATAATTTAATTTTTATTATAAAGCAATATTAAGCTACTACTTTTATATAATTATTAATATTTTTTAATAAAATATTCTTATTTTTATAATTAAAGTATACTTTATTATTATATATAAAATACTTATCTTAATAATTAATAGTTTAAAGCTTTACTAAGCTATTATATATATATTTTTTTTAAAATATATTAATATAATTTTATTATCTATTTTAGTAATTATTTGCTAAAAACTTTAAATCTTTATTATTTCTTAAAAATATAATTATTTATATATATTATAATAATAATATATTATACTAAATTATTAAATTAATTTATCTTATAATATTTATTTTTAGTTTTAGTTTTTAGTTTTTTATAAATTTAATTTAATTCTATAATTTAATACTATTTTAGTTTACTTAAAATTGCTAAAGCTATATTTTATTATATACTTCTTATTGAAATTACTAAAAGCATTCTTAAATACTTTTTTTACAGCTTTTATATAAATTAAAAATAGTATATAGGGCTAGCTTAAGAGGGCTTTAGGACTAGCTAGCGCCTGCTGCTCTTAGCTAACTAGAGCTAGGTACCTTAACTTAAGATGCTAAAAACTCAAAGGTATATAATAACCTAACTGCTATTAAGCTACTTAGCTAGGCCTATAAAGTTAAGTGCTATAATATAACCTTAGCCTATTATAAATAGCTTTAATTTTCTTATTATTATTTTTAAAAAAACTAAAATTATTAAAATAATTATATAATAATAACTTAAATTAAATAAGTATATAACTTTTTAATTAAGTTTTTATAAAAATCTTATTTTTATTTTCTTTAATAAATTATATTTAATATAAGAAAATTAGCTTTATATTAAATTATAAAACCTTAAAAATAATTAATTATAAATTAAAGCTTTATTTATAATAAAAAAGAATATAAAAAAGATATTATATTTTATATTATTTTAAAAAGAAATATTAAATTATATTTAAATAAGAATTATTAAAATATAATAAGTACTATTTGTTATAAGCTTAAGCTATAAATAGGGCTTTATTAGCAATTAAGGCCAGGAACGCCACATAACGCGCTATACTACATACGCGCTACGCTATACCTACAAAGCAGCTATATAGCTGCGTGCAGGTAGAAAATTTCTTATCTTTTTTCTATTACTCCCTAAGCTATAATATTTAGAGTAATAGACCCCTATTTAGGCGCACACCCTTAGCTAGGCCTTTTATACTATTATAGCTAAGAATATAATAAATATATAAAGATTTATATTAAGTAAATAAAATATTAAGATATATTTAAAAGAATATAAAAATAAGTCTTAAATTCTTTATAGTATATTATTAGTAATAAACCCATCACTTATATTTAAATTGATAATTAAAAAGCTATATATAGTAATTTATCTAATTAGTAATAAATATGTTTTTATATATTCTACTTTTAAATAGCTAGCTTAAATAGTAATATATTTAAGCTATTTAAATATTTTGAAATAATTTATATTTAAAGCTATCTCTTTTAATTAATTATAAATTCTAATTCTAGGTTATATAATTCTATTTATTCCTATTTTGCATTAACATATTAAACTTATAGTCTTATATAGTTTATTCTAGGCAATCTTTATGCTATGCTGCTGCATTTTTGGTTTAATTTATATATTAAATAAATTATATTATTATTAATTTTCTTAAAAGAATAAATAAAATATATAAATAAAATATTAAATATAAATAGCTAATAAATGTTTATAAATTAAGCTATTACTTCGAAATTAATAACTATAAAATATCTAAGAAAACTAAAAGATATATATATCTGCTTTTCCTTCTTCGCTCTTAAAGAAAGGAATAATAATATAATAATAATAAACTCTTTCTTACTATTCCTCTTTTAGAAAAGCTTTCTAAGTAATTATGTAATATAATTACCTAATTTTCTTAATTTATAAATAACTCTATATATCTCTAGAAACGTTTTATAAGAAAAGCCTTTAAATTATAAGTTTAAATAGCTTAATTTGTATTTATTATATTACTAAGATAAAGTCTAAGCGCTATTATATAATAAAAAGTATAAAATATTAAATCATAAGTAAAAGCCTTATTAATATAAATATACTATATTATATAAATAGCAAATTAAGGCTAATAAAGTATAGAATTAAAGTAAAAAGATATTTTAAACTTGCATAAGTAGCAGGGTTGAAAAATTAGTTAATTAGTTTAGTTAATAGCTTAAGTAAAACTAACTACTTATTAACCATAATTAATTAAACTACTTATAGTTAATTTATAGTAATTAATAGTTATTATAGTTTCATTATATAATACAAAACAGTTAAAAAAGAATTTAAAACTAATAAATAAAATTTCTAAAAATATAAAATATATTAATGTAGAAAAGAAAAAGCAAAAATAGAAATAAAAAATAGCATATTATAATATAAATTATCTACATTATCTTTAGAAAATAGTAAAATATATTGAAAACTAATATTTATATATTTAAAAATAGATATATTTAGTTAATATAGTTACTATTTTTATATATAGTAACTAAAGCTAATTATAAACTACTATACTTAATAAAAAGTACTAACTTTAACTATAGTATTTTCTAATTAGTTACTAATTAATTAATAACTATGAACTATTTCTTTTAGCACTAGTAGATAGCTTATAGAAATTTAAATTAAAAAGAAAGCAAAAAAAATATATTATTATTATTTATTTAAAAGCTAAGCTATTAATAATTGTTTCTTCTTTTATATATACATCTTTTAAAATTTATTATTTTTTTAAACTTAAAGTTTACTAAATTAGCTATTATAATACTATAAAAGCTTAATCATATTTCTTATATTTTTATAAAAAAGTTTTATATAAATAATAATATTTTTATTATATAATAATATTAAACTATTATTTTTAATAATTAGCTATTATTAATTTTTATATTATTATTATTATTATTTAATATTTTGTATATTAAATTAAATTTTAAAAATATATTTTATATATTTTAGCTTTTATTAATTTTATATATAAAATTTATATTAAATAAGTAAAAAATAAGAAAATAGTTTTAAAAATATAAGAATAATATTAAAACTTTTTATATTATACTATTAATTATAGAGCTATTATTTCTAGAAAAGATTATAAGTATAAATATCATAATTAAGCTACCGGATTACGTAAGCTTATAATATTATAACCTATACCATAAAATCCTCTATAATTTGAGCACTATAGATATATATTTCTTTTTATAATAACTGCTCAAATAACAAAGGAAAATAACAAAATGTATAAATAAAAATATATAATAATATATAACTATTTTCCTTAATATTTCAATAACTATACAAGCTATAGTGCTAGGATTAATATATTAATAATCACTATACCCTATATAGTGACATAACATATCATTACGTAAGCTGATTACGTAAGTAGAAGGTGCTGGAATATTCAAGAAGTAGCGAGGTAGCAAAAGCAAAAAAGCTTATCGTAATATATATTTCTCCTTAGCTCTCTCAAGGGAATAACTAATATATACGAATAAAACGTGGATTTCAAATAACTGATAAATGCTTATAAATCAAAGCTATTGCTTAGAAATTAATAGCTATAGAATATTCGAGAAACTTAGTATAGGAAAACTATATATATCTGCCTTCCCTCCTCCGTTCTTAAGGAAGGAAGAGGAATAACAACAACAAGGCAAATAATATAACAATGTAATAAGCACTGCTATAACTGGGGTATACAATAAGTATATAAAGAGTTTATATTAAGCAAGAATAATATTAAAATATAATCTTAATAAATATAGAAATAATCTTTAAATCTTCTCTGCAATATATTACTAGTAGTAAGGCTATTACTTATATTAGAGATAATACTTAAATTAATAACTAAAAAGCTATATATAAATAATCTATTTAATCAATAGTAACTATATCCTTATATATATACCGCTCTTTAGTTTAGATAACTTAGATAACTAAAATATCCTAGATTATCTAGATAGTTTTAAATAACTTATATCCAAAGCTATTCTTCTTAATTAGTTATAAACTCTAATCTTAGATTATATAATCTCTTATTATACTGACTCTATATTAAAGTATTAGATTCTTACCTTTCTAAGATCTATTTCTAGTAATTGCAGAGCCTATTTTAGATGCTATTATACTATAATTTTTATTATAATTTATATATTAAATAAATTATAATATTATCTTCTTTCTATAAATTATTATTCCTAATAATCTTTCTATAAATTTCTAATAATTCTTCTTTATATTTATTATGCCTTTCTAATTAAGATATTAAATAGAATTAATAAATCTTATCTCTTATATAGAGAAAATTAAATAAAAGAATTCTTTTTTTTCTATTATTCTTTAAAACGCTATTACTATACTTTTTTATTCCTTTTATAAGGAGAAAGGCATTTGCAATTACTATATATCTCTTCTAAGAATTTCTTCGCATTATACTAAATATATATATTTAGATTATTCCTATTATAATATTTAAGGGTTTAGTGCTACTAAAATTTAATATATTAGTATTTAATATTAATGCTTTAAAGATTAGCTAGAATTTAAAGAAAGAGCATCTTTATAATACTATAGTAAAAATTAAATGCTTTTAAAAACAAAAATAGATATAATTTAAAAAGATAATATATACTAGTTTATTATAGCATTAATAATATTAAAAAGCTAAAATAAGGTTAAAAAAGAGAAAGCTAAAATAAAGTATATAGCTACTAAAAAAGCTAATTAAAGCGCTAAAGCCCTTTAATTTCTAAAGATCCTTTTCTTTAAAATGTATTTTCTAAATTTATTTTTCTTAGAGTAAATAATATTAATTAGTTTATAGTAAATTTAAGTTCCTTTATTATTAGTAAATTAAAAAATATAATTAAATTTTTAACTAGTTATTAATTTAGCTTAATTAGTATATTTTCATTTTTAATATTATTTCTAACTTAATACTTTTTTTAAACTAGTAATTTATTTTAATTAATTAGTAATATATTTAATTAGTATTTTATATTTGTAATTATTATTTTTATTAAACTAGTTTAGTTCTAATTATACTGTAATTTCTTAGTACTAGTAATAGTTTTTTAAGTTTAGATTCTAATTATCTATTTTTCAATTATTCATTTATATATTCCTAAAATGCCTTTTTAAATTCTTATATATTTTTGCTTTCTAAATAATCTTTCTTATTTAATATAGTATTTAAAATTATATTATAGATCCTTTATACTTATAAAATTTTTTTAATTTTAAATTTTAGTTTATTTATAATAACTTTAATAAAGTTATTTATAGATATTTTCTTAATTTAATTTAAAAAATAAAATATATAATATTAAATATATTTTTATTTTTATTAGTAATATAATTTTATAATTAATTAAAAAAATTTTCCTTAAAATTTTTAAAAAATCTAATTATTTTATATTTAAATTTATTATTTAATTAAATAATTTTTATATTTTTTTATTTTAAATAAATTTTATTTTCCTTCTATAGAATTAATTTTTTTTTTTTCTTAAAGTTAGCATTTAATTAATTAATTTATTTTTATATAAATTTTATCTTTTATTAATTATCTTTCTAAATCTTTTTAAATTAATATATTTAATTATTTATTTTTACAGCTTTTTTTATTAAATATTTCCCTTTTTATCATTTTATGCTTTTATAATAAGTTATTAGATTGTATTTATAGAATATATAGAATAATAAGGTTTTTATAATGCTTATATTTGTATTATTATATATAAATTATATTAATAATAATAGTTTAATTTAATTATTTTATTTTTAATTAATATAATATTAAAAATATTATTTAATAATTTAATTTATTTTTTTTATTTATTTATTTATTTATAAATAATATATCTATTAATATTTTATAATATATTTTAAATTATTTTATAAATAATATTTAAAAATATAATATAAATTTTCTATCTCTATCTAAAATAATTTTTTCTTAATATATTATAATTAGTAATAATTATTCTAAAAAAATATATATATAAATTCTTCTATTATACTACTTTTTTTTATAAAAAAGAGAGTAATTATATTTATTTAATTTATAAATTATTATTAAGATATTATTATATTATATTTTAATTAAAATTTTTATAAAATAAATAATTTAATAATAAAATTTAAATTAATAAATTGTTAAATAGTTATAAATATTAATAAAAATTATAGTAATCTATAAAATTTATATTTTTTTACTTTATTTTTTTTATAATTATTATATTTTTAGATAATTTCTTTTAATTTATATTTTAAAATTTAATAAATTTTAATATTATTTAATTTATTTATAAATAGTTTTAATTTTTTAATATTTATATATAAATATATTATATATATTTTTAATATAATTTTTTTATGCTTTACTAAAGTTATTTTTTTTAATTTTCTGCTTTAATATATAATTTTTAATATTATATTTATTTTTTATTTTTATATAAGATTTCTTTTTTTATTTTAATTAAAAAGTATTTATTCTTTAATTTTATTTGCTAATATATAATCTAATTATTAGCTAGCTTTGCTTTATATTTTTTTTTAAATATAGCTAATTTTAATATTAAACTATAAGAGAAATTCTATCTTATTATACTTATTGCTTATTTAAAATTTTAATTATAATAAATAATATAAGATTTTTATAATTTATAAGTACTTTAATTAGATATTAGGCTTTAATAGAATAGTATTATTATTTTTAAAATATATATATTATAATTATAAGTTTCTTATCTAGAATTCTATATTATAATCTTAGGCTATTAAGTTTTTTTAAAAAATTTGCAATAAAATATAGTTTTCTCTATATTATTTTATTAAATAAGTTTTTTACTGCTAAGTATATAATCTAATATATTAGTTACAATTTTAAATTTCTATTTAGAGTTACTTTCTTAAATGTTTTATATAATTTATTTTTTAATTATATTAAAAGTTTATTATTTTCTATTTATTTAATAAAAAAATAATCCTTTTTAATAAATTTTATTATTAGATTATATAATTCTTAAGTATTACTAAATAAATTATTAATAAAAATTAGTATATTTAAGGAATACTTTAATATTTATAATATTTTTAAATATTAGTTATTTTTTAATTGCTTTTATTTTATTCTTTTTATATATAAATATATTTTAGATTTAATTATATATTTAAAGTAATTAATTTTTTAGATATAAAAGTAATTTTTTTTTAGTTTAATAAGAAGTTTAATATTTTAAAATCCTTCTATATATATTATTTATATATTGCTAAATCTAATATATAAAATTATTAAAGTAGGCAATAATATAAATATTAAATGCTTTTGTTTTAATAATTTTTTAAAAAATATAAATATATTAATTAATTTAAAAAATATAATTATATATTTATAGTACTTATATTTTATATATAGATACTATTTTTTATTTTTTACTTTTCTTTATTCTAATAAGAATTATATATTTTTTTAAAATTAAGTGCTATAAACTATTATATACTTTATAATTAATTCTATAATTCTTTAATAAATAATAATAAATATTAATTTTTAATTATATTATTATTAAACTATTTATAATTTATATAAAATTATAATTTATTATTTTTTTAATATAAATAAAATTAAATATTTTATTAGTAATTATAATAACTATATATAATCTTTTTTAAAATTTTTATTAAAATATTTTTTAAGTATTTTAAATTATATTTTATCTAGTTTATAAATAGAAAAAACTTTTAATTAAGTTTTTTCTTTAAATAAAATTTTATAATTATATAAACTATATTCTAAATAATTTGTATATAATTTTTTTAAAATAATTTTATAAATTTATAATATTTTTTTAATATATTAGCAAATATTAGAATTAATCTTTTTTTATATTTTTTATTATTTAAAAAAATAAAAGATATTATTAAATATTTTTTTATAATATTATAAAAATATTATATTTTAATTAATTTTATTTAATTCTTTATAAATTTTAATATATTTATTTTTATAATTTATTTTAATTATTTTAAATTAAATTAAATTTTTAAAGCTATAATTTTTATTTTTATATAAATATTTATTATTATTATTTATTATTATTATTTTATATTAAACTAAGTTTTTTTAATTATTTATTTATATTAACTTATATTTTATTTATATTTTTAAAGTATTTATAATTTTTTTTTATAAATTATTAGTTTTTATTAATTTAAAAATATATATTAAATTTTTATTTAAATATTTTTTTTAGTTATTTTTAATAACTAAATTTTATTTTATATTTTTAATTACAATTATTTTATTAAGTATAGCTTATTTCTAAAAGATTTAGCTAATAATTTAATTAATTTAAAAATTATACTTTTTAAGTTATAAAAGTTCTTATATTATATTATAATATATTATATTTATAATATTAAAAAAAATAAATATTATATATTCTTAATTTAAAAAAATAGATAAATAATTAGTCTTCTTATTAATTACTTCTTAATTATATATAATAGATTATTTTTTTATAATATTAAATATATAGAGTTTTTTTTTCTACTATTATAATATTTTTATTATATTAATAATATTTAAAAATATATAATTCTTTTATATACTACTATCTAATAATACACTATAATATTAGCTATTAATATTTATATTAAGCTATATATATATATAGCTTTATTCTGCTATTATATATAAAAATTTTATAATCTTAATTATCTATTATTCCTTTATAAGCAATTCTTCCCTTTTAGAGTTTTTTTAGCTACTTGCTATATTAATGCTTTAGCTTATTATTAAGCATATTTATAATGCTTTTTACTTTGCTACTATATATATTAAGCATATATGCCTTATTTTATATATAGATAGTATATTCCTTTATTAAGAGCATTACTACTATTTGCGCTTTTTATTAATATAAAATTCTAAGCAATTCTTTAATAATTTAATAAATATATTATAATGCTTTTTTTTTAATACTTTTCTAAATTATAGTTTAGTTTTTTTATAAGCTTAGATAATTTATTCTTCTTCCTTTACTAAAAACTATTTATATTTAATCTTTTTTCTTTAAAGTAAATCTAATAGCTATAATAAATATATAAGATCTATATTAGCTAATAGTATTTAAAATAAAATATATTAATTTTAGAATTTTTTAATTATTCTGCTTTATAATTCTAAATTAGGATACTTCTAAAGAGTATTTTTAGGAATATTTTATATATAAGATATTTAGTTTATATATTAGTTGTCTAAATTATAGAAACTAATACTGCTATATTAGCTAATTAATGCTAATTTTTTTAAATTATCTATATATTATTATATAATAAATTTAAATAGATTATTAGGCTATTTATTTTAGAATACTTTTTCTTCTAAAGATAAATATTTCTATTATATTTTCTTCTATAAGCGCTAGAGTAAAATCTGCATTTTCAAAGTTATTATTGCGCTTATTATAGGCTAGGAATACTATAGTATTTAATATATACTTGTTATTAGATTATAAGCTATATAAGATAATGCTATAGAGAAAACTTCTCTAGATCTTATTTATTCTTAAATCTCTAATTTATAGGGTTAGTAGAATAATCTAATTATTTATTTTCTAAAAAAGCTCTACTTCTAATAGCAAATTATTATTATTCTCTAAATTTTCTAAAAAAACTATTCTAAATCTTCTTTCTTTAAGAAATATAATATATAGCTATTATTATAATATATAGTCTAACTAAGTAATTTATAATTAATAGAGTTTATTACTTGCTTTATTAGAATATTTTTATTTAAATAATTAAGTTTTTAATATATAGTAATATTAAGCTATTATTCTTTTTAAATAAATTGCTATTGCTTTTTTTATAGTTATTAATATTTTTATATAAAGTATTTAAGCTTTCTATAATTAAAGCATACTTTATTATTTTTGCTTTAAATCTAAAAGTTATTTTATTAATAAATAGTATTTAGTTCTATTACGCTAATATATATACTATTGCTTTGCGCTATATTTATATAATTCTATTATTTGCTTTAATAATTCTGCTAAGATTAATAATATTTTTTACTATTAGCTAAAGCTTTAAACTTCTATAATTAGCTATTACTTTTATAATTTCTTTTCTGCTTGCATTTAAAGATATAATTATTAATATATACTACTATAGCAATATATTCTGCTAAATTATTAAGTTAATCTATCTTATAGAGTTTATTCCTTAATATTATTCTTTAATCTTTTATAAAATTAAAATATTAAATATTCTATTTTTCTAATTAATTTTTCTTATATATTAGCAAAACTTAGCTATATAATTTAATATAGCTCTAGTTTATTTAAGATTTATAAGGCTTTATTCTGCTATTTATTTTTTATCTAGGATTATTAAATATATTCTTAAGTGCTTTTTTAAAGCTTAAAAATAAATTAAAAATAGCCTTAATTTCTTTATTATAATTATTAAATATAAATTAATTATTAAGATAATTATATAGTAAAAGCTTAAATTAGATAAGAGCATTGCTTTTTAGCTAAGTTCTTATAAAAACTGCTTTCTCTATTTTATTTATAAACTAAGCTAAATAATAGAGAAAGTAAGCTTTATATTAAGTAATAAAAGCTTAAAGAGTATTCTTTAATTCTTTATAAGGAATTAGCTTATTTATTTGTAAATTTTAATCTAATTATTATTTAATTCTTTAAGTTTTTAGATATAAGCTTATAGAGCAGTAATAGTTTACTATAATTCTATATTAGCTTAAGCTTTGCTTATTGTTATAACCCGCAATAATTATGATATAGGGGGACGGCGGCTACCAAGACAAACCCTTGGAGACAGGAGTTCAATACTGCTACAAGCTATCAGGCTTATATAATCCTTAGGGTTAGGGTTATAAAAGAAGACAAAGCTTACTAAGACTTAGTAAGCATTAGCAACCCTTATAAGCAGCTAATTAGGATAGATATATTAGATTAGTAATATATCTAATATATTTAGATATACTAGATTGCTAATATATTTAGATATACTAGATTGCTAATATATCTAATATAGCTAATATAGTCAAGAATAACTAAATAGACTATATAGTTTAGGCATAATTATTCTTTAGATATATATAGATATTTTATAGCTCTTTAGTTATTAATCTAAGCATTAGATTATATCTATCTAGTAGCCCTAAAGGCAGTAAGCATTATAGTGCAGTTGCAGTTACAAATTACTCTTATATTCTGTGCTAAAGGAGAAACTTAGCATCGCTCTTGCTAGCATAAACCCCTTATGCATCCGGATTATTATTATCAATACTACAATGCTTATTATACTTATAGTAAAAGAGATTAGAGATTAGAGAGATATTATATTTCTATATTGCTTAAGAAGAAGTATATTAAATTATACTTAAATAAGAATTATTAAAATATAATAAGTATTACTATAACTAGAGTATATAATAAATATATAAAGATTTATATTAAGCAAAAATAATATTAAAATATAATCTTAATAAATATAGAAATAATCTTTAAATCTTTTATAGTATATTACTAATAATAAGGCTATTACTTATATTAGAGATAATACTTAAATTAATAACTAAAAAGCTATATATAATAATCTATTTAACTAATAATAACTATATCTTTATATATTCTGCTCTTTAGTTAGATAACTTAGATAACTAGTTATTTAGATTATCTAGATAGTTTTGGATAATCTATATCCAAAGCTATCCTTCCTGATTAGTTATAAACCCTAACCCTGGGTTACGTAATCCCTATTATGCTAACTCTGCATTAGAGTGTTAGACTCTTAGCTTCTTAAGGTTCGTTCTAGGTAACTTGTTATAACCTGCAACAGTTATAATATAGGGGGAACAGCAGCTACTAAGATAAACCCTTAGAGATAAGAGTTTAATACTGCTATAAGCTATTAGGCTTATATAATCCTTAGGATTAGAGTTATAGAAGAAGATAAAGCTTACTAAAACTTAATAAGCATTAGCAACCCTTATAAGCAGCTAATTAGGATAAATATATTAGATTAGTAATATATTTAATATATCTAAATATAGTAGATTGCTAATATATCTAATATAGCTAATATAGTTAGGAATAATTAAATAAATTATATAATTTAAGCATAATTACTTTTTAGATATATATAAATATTCTATAGCTCTTTAATTATTAATCTAAGCATTAGATTATACTTATTTAATAGCTTTAAAGGCAGTAAGCATTATAGTGCAATTATAGTTATATGTTATAACCCATCCAATATGCAGGTCATAATAAAGATTGCGGCATAGCATTAAGGCCACACGGAACGGACTATAGGGAGCTGAGAGTCCAATACTCTAGGATAGAATTAGCACGACGAGATTATATAAGCTAGGGTTAGGGTTATAAAGGTTGCTTAGTCGAAGGAGTTGATATCGACTTTATCGATTAGTTGAAGGAATTGGTATTAACTTGGTTGATTAGTTAAAGGATTCGATATCAACTCTAGCCTATCCCTGCTAGGAAGGAACTAATACTACTAACAAAGGACTAAAGAATAGGTTATATAAGGGATATATTTGCTACTATTAGATAGATTTAATATATAGCTCTTTAGTTATTAATCTAAGTATTACTTTTGATATAAGTAATAGCTTTACTGCTAGTAATATACTACAGAAGACTTTTGGAAATTATTTTTGTATTCCTTTAGAGTATACTTTAATATCCTTCTTGCCTAATATAAACCCTTATATACTTATTATATACCCTGGTTATAGCAGTGCTTATTATATTGTGATAACTTTTGTTTAAAAATAGTTTAGTATACTCTGCTTTAAGCAATACGGAAATATAATGGCTTTAGGAACTCTATCCTTTTCTAGCGGTAGAGCTGCTATTACTAACGAACTAATGAACTAGATATAGCTTCTTACGCAGTGCATTAACGAATTGCGCATCTATTAGCAATAGTAGGAAGCTATAATCTAGTCCTAGCAAGCTTAACTCTTTACTTAAGGGCAGATTAGCAACTCTAATGCTATAGCAGCTATTAAAAACTATAAAATAAATAAACCTATTATATTTAATAGAAACTAAAAGATGCTTTAAGAATTCCTTACTTAGTGCAAGGCGTATTTCTTGCACTATGCCTCTTAGTTTACTATAGAGTTAAAAAAGATTATCTTTGCGGGAACTTGCCTTAAGGATAATGCTTTTATTTAGTACAAGCTCTTTCTTAGGGACTACTTAGAGAATATTACTTGCCCTAATTTTAGAAAAGATACTACTAAAGAAATATTTTAATCCTTTAGCAGATTCGAAAAGGTTCTTAGAGAAACCTTTAGGGACCCTAATAAGGAAAGGACTATAGCCTAATAACTTATAGCCCTGCAATAAGTTAAATTAGCTTTTATATATACAATTTAATTTAAATAATTTGCAGCACGATTTCTATAGGAAGACAGAAATCTTATAGAGCACTATTACTAAGGACTTAAGGATAAGGTTAAAGATAAAATTTCTAAATAGGATTAGCTAGAGGACTTTACTATATTCTTTAATATAGCAATCCGCATTAATAACCGCCTCTATAAATAATGCATAGAAAGGAAAAAAGAAAACCTATTATAGAAGTTCTAAGCTAATATAAGCAAAAAGGTGCAGAATTAAGGAAATTAACCTAAGCATTAAAGCATAGCTTATAGTAGCAGTATATATGCTAGCCCTATAGAGCTTAATATTATAAATTGATATAGCAAATGTCTAGTATGAAATAATAATTAGGGATACTATAATTATAGAAAACTAGAATACTTTGCATAAGATTGTTGATAACTACGAAAAGAAGTAATAGCAATCTATCTAGGAAGGATAATAGCTTAATATTGCTATCCGATAGGAACCTAATTAGCTAAATAAAAATATCCTAATAGAGCAAGTAATAAACTTTATTAATTATAATTCCCTTAGTTAGACTGTATATTATAATAATAGTTATGTATTATATCTCTTAGAAAAAAAGGGTTTAGGATAGTTCCTCTGGAAATCTACAGGACGACGGCAGCTCGCTATGGGAAGCAGGGCTTCTACTAAAGATGAATAATTGGATTGTTCTACTAACCCTATAGATTAGAAATCTAAGGAAAGATAGGACTAAGGGAAGTTTTCTAATTATATTAATAATTTTTTGATACTATATTATTCTTGGCCTATAATAGGCGCGATAATGATTTAGAAAATGCGGACTTTACTTTAGCACTAATAGAAGAAGATATAATAGAGATACTTACTCTCGAAGAAGAAATACTTTAGGATAGATAGCTAGATAACCTACCCGAACCTATTATGCAATGATATATAAATAAGTCGGGAGAATTAGCATTAACTAGCCTATATAGTAGCATTAGCTTCTATAATTTAGATACTAAGAAACAAACTAAGCATCTTATATATAGAATTCCCCTAAAGAAACTCTTCTAAAGCATTCTAATCTAGAACTATAAAGCAGAAAAAATAGAGGATCCTAGGATTAACGCATTCTACCTTAGATACTATTAATTAGTATAGATCTTATATATCTATTATAGCTATTAAATTCACTTCAAAGAAAAAGTTAAATATAGATAGTTTCTAATTAGAGAAGAAGGATAAATTATTTAAGCGCATAAAGAACCCAAACTTCGGTTTAGGGAAGTACTAGATAAGAAGCATAATAATGCTTTTGTTAAACTACTAGAAGATTGCCTAAAGCCTTGCGTAGAAAGGAAATGCAAATAGTAGCAATGCTTAGTAGAAAAATGCACTATTTATATACAAAATAAAGCATATGCTTAGCATATATAATAGCGCAGCAGGAAGCATTATAAGCATATATAATAATAAGCTAGAGCATTAGCCTAGCAAGCAGCTAAAAGAACCCTAAAAGGATAGGATCGCCTATAATAGAACTATAAATAATTAGACTAGAATAGTCTTTATATAAAGCCTCTAGAACGAACTATACTTATATTATTATTAATGCATATATCTATAAAGAAAGATATAATGCTTTATTAGATAGTAGCGCATAAGGAAATTATATATTCCTAAATATTATTAATATAGCAAAGATACTATAGCAGCAGAAGGAGAAGCCCTATATACTTAATACTATAGAAGGAAAGCCAGTCGCATATAACTTAGATATAGTTAATAAGGAGACTGATTATCTACCTATATAGATATAAGGATATACGATTAAGGTTTCTTTTGATATTATAGATATAGCATATTATAATATAATATTAGGACTTCTATAGCTTAAGAAGCATAATCTTTAAATCGATTAGACTACTAGCTAAATCTCTTAGGAACAAGCTGTACCTAATAGAATAGTTGCAATTAAAGGCGCAGGATAAGACTTAGTTACTAAAGATAGCTAAAAGAGGCGCTTAAACGAGAACTTAATATATACCTCTAAATTAGCAGGGACTAATAGCTTATAGAGAAGGATTATAAGCGCCTTAAATCTATAAAAGAAGGTTAGGTATAGATTAGATTTATAAATAAGCAGAATCTAGTCAGAAAGACTCGGTCTAGCATAAAGCAATAATAATAGGCAGCAATAACAGAAATAGAAGCTATAGCCTTAGAAATTTAGTCTAGCCTAGAGCAGCTAGGATAAGCTAAAGAAATAGATAAACTAAGAATTATAAAGAATTAGATAAAGCTAATTAGGATATAATACTTCTGCAATATTACCTAGGAATGCTTAATAGTATCTCCTATTCCTATAAGCAGTAATAATAGAAGAAGGACCCCTACTAATATTTGATAGCATATTACAAGAGTACTACGAATTTACTAGATTATTCTTAGAAAAGCATAAAGGATTGCTTCTTGCTAGAACCTAATTCAACTACAAAATATTCCTTAAGGAAGGGATAGAACCAAAGTTTTTTCTTATTTATAAACTAGATAAAGCAAGGCTTAAGGCACTTAGGGAGTACTTAAATAAAAATCTTAAAAGAGGATATATTAGAGAATTATACTCTCTAGCAGAATATTTAATCCTCTTTATATTAAAAAAAAATAGCAAACTTAGACTATATATAGACTTTAAATAACTTAATAATATAATAATTAAGGATTATTATCTACTGCTAAAAAGCAATAAATTATAAGATAGAATGCAAGATGCATAATAGTTTACTGCACTCAATCTTAAAGAAGGATACTATTATATACAAATTGCAAAAAGATATAAATAGAAGATAGCCTTCAAAACTTGCTATAGATATTATAAATATTATATTATGCTATTTAGACTAACTAATGCACTAGCTATATTCTAATGCATAGTTAACTATATCCTTTGCAAATTCCTTAATATCTTTATTATTGCTTATCTAGATAATATCTTTATTTACTTAAAGGACCTTAAGATATATAAATAATATATGCAAACTATATTATAGATGCTATAAGACGCTAAGATGCTAGTAGAACCTACTAAATATTATTTCTATACTTAGAAAGTGGATTATCTCGAATATACTCTTAAACTAGGCGCAATTTGTATATAGAAAGATAAAATTAAGGCAATCAAGGATTAGCCTGCATCTAGAAACTTTACAGATATTTAAGCATTCCTTAAATATATTAATTTCTATAGATAGTTTATTAAGAATTATAGCAAGGAAATTAAGCCTTTTATAGAACTTACTAAAAAAGAAATACTATTTTATTAGGCAGAAGGATAATAGTAAGCATTTAATAAGATTAAGGATCTTATATTAAAAGACCTGGTTTACAAAGAACTAGACCTTAGCAAGGAACTTAAGTTATATATAAATGCATTAGACTTTGCTATTAGAGCAGAATCTTAACTAGCGCAATAAAAGAGAATAATTAAGACTAATTGCTAACTTCTTAAAGAAGCTTAATAGACTAGAATTGCAGTATAGAATACTAGATAAGGAACTTATAGCTATTATAGAAGCATTTAAGGAATAGGAATAATATCTTATTAGCACAAAATACTAAATTAAAGTATTCTCTAATTATAAAAATCTTACTATATTTACTATAATAAAGATACTTAATAAATAATAAGTAAGATAGGCAGAGTATCTATTATAATTTAATTTTAAGATTATTTATATCTAAAGAAAGGAAAATATTAGAGTAAATGCTTTTAGCAGAAGATCTAATTATTAGAATAAGATTATAAAAGAAATTTAGAATATCTTTATAATAGATAAGAAAGGAAATCTTATTAATGCATATAGGGAGCTAAATACTATCCTTAGAATTAGTTAAATAAGTAAGAACTTAGAAAATATAACTTTAGAGAAATAAGATTAGTATATCCGGGATATATATAATGCCCTAGCATATAGATATTAGGGAGTTAGAGCAACCTTAGTATAGATTTCAAGATACTAGAATCTGCTAGGCCTTAAGAAAAGAGTCGAGAACCTCTTATAGAATTGCAATAGTTGCAAGAAGAATAAAGCAGAAAGATATAAGCTTTATAAATTGCTTTACCCTCTATCGGTACTAAGTTCAGTTTAGCAATTAGCTAGCCTAGACTTTATTATTAAGCTATCTCTCTTACAAAAACCCTTAACTAAAGTGCAATTTAATAGCATTCTAATAATAGTTTATAAATTAAGCAAGTACACTTACTTTCTACTATATAAGGAAAGCAGTATAGCAGAAGACCTTGCATATATATTTCTTAGAATAATTATAGCCAACTATAGCATACTATAGGAAATTATCTTAGATAGGGATAAGAAGTTTATATTAAACTTCTAGACCTTACTTATAAAATAGCTTAAAGCAGCTTATAAGATATTAACTGCATTTTATCTATAAATAGATAAATAAATAGAATATATAAATCAAATTTTAGAATAATATCTATACTATTATATTAATTATAAATAAGATAATTAGATTAAATTATTGCTATTAGCGCAATTTGCATATAATAGCGCAAATATAAATATAATAAAGATATTGCTATTCTATGCAGTATATAGGCATAACCCTATAGCATACTATAAAGCATTGCTAGGGGCAAATATAGAAGCAGCAAATAAGAAAGCTTAAAGGATTTAGAAAATCTATAAAGAATTATAGTAAGAACTTGCATTTATTAGGGAACAAATAATAAGATATGCAAATATTAAGAGGATTAAGGGACTAATTCTTAAGAAGGAAGATAAGGTCTACCTTTTTCGACAAAATATTAAGATAAAGAGACCTAGTAATAAGCTTAATTATAAGAAGCTTAGTCTATTTAAGATTTTACAGAAAATCTTACTAGTTAACTATAAACTTGCACTTCCCTATAGCATAAGAATATACCTAGTTTTCTATATTTTACTACTTAAGCTAGCAGTATAAAATATAAAGATCAATAATAGCATTAAAGTTAAAGATAATAAACTAGAATATAAGATTAAAAAAATCCTTAAGCATAAAGGATAGAACAATATACTAGAATATCTAGTTAAATAAAAAGGCTATTCTTTAAGCGAAAATATATAAGAATCTCTAGAAAATATTACTAATGCACTAGAATAGCTTGCGCAATACTAATCTAAAAAAGAATAGTTATAGTAATAACTAGTTAGCCTATAGAAATATTAAGAATGCAGCTTATTAGTTAAAATACCTTATTAGTTAACAAAATAAGCTACTAATTAAGAAAATACTAATTAGGAATAGTACTAAAAGAAAAGATGCACTAAGCTAGGCTAAGGGTTAGCAGCTAACTAAAGGTCCAGCTATATCTTCTAGCCTATATTTATCTAGAATACTTAGGTCTAGTAGGGTCTAACTAGCCCCCCTATAGGCTGGCTATTAGAGGGAGGGCCCTTAGGAGCTAAGGCCTTAGCGCCTTAGTTAGCCTCTTTAGCAGCTAGATACTTAGCCTTAGCCTTTGCCTTCTTTGCCTCTAGATGCTCTAACTCTTCTAGATTTATTAAGCCCTAATGAATAGCCTAAGCTATCTTCTCTTTCTATATCTTCTTCTATTAGCAGAGATATATTAACTTTAGCTTAAGATCTTCGATTTTATCCTCTAACTTTTAATGCTAGAAAGAGATATTAAGAAGCTTAGAAGAGTTAGTTAGTTTAAGAATATTATATTTAGAATATTAGCAATGCATGCATTTAGCGCACTAGGAAGAATTCTTAGAGGATATCTAATAAGATTTTAAGCCCTAAGCATTATAAGAAGAATAAGGAATTATAATAATAGCTTTAGAAAGAAATAATTAAATAGAAAGATTTCTTCTGCTTTAATCTATTAGAATAAGGATTAAAAGATTTCGGTTTTGCAACTCTATTTAATATTCTAATTAGAAAGGCATAATAATACAACAAGATAATAGCAGAAAAACTTATAAGAAAATTATTAGGAATAATAATCTATAAGAAAAAGATAATATTATAATCTATTTAATATATAAATTATAATAAAAATTGCAGTATAGCATTAAAGCTATATAGAATAGATTATAGAAAGCTAAAAGTCTAATACTTTAGAATAGAATTAGTATAATAGGATTATATAAGCTAGAGTTAGGATTATAAAGGTTGCTTAGTCGAAAGGAGTTAATATTAACTTTATTAACTAGTTAAAGGAATTGATATTAACTTAGTTAATTAGTCGAAGGATTTGATATCGACTTTAGCCTACCCCTACTAAGAAGGAACTAATATTACTAATAAAGGACTAAAGAATGGGTTATATAAGGGATATATTTGCTATTATTAGATAGATTTAGTATATAGCTCTTTAGTTATTAATCTAAGTATTACTTCTGATATAAGTAATAGCTTTACTGCTAGTAATATACTGCAGAAGACTTTTGGAAATTATTTCTATATTCTTTGGAGTATACTTTAATATCCTTCTTGTCTAATATAAACCCTTATGTACTTATTGTATACCCTGGTTATAGCAGTGCTTATTATATTATAATTAATCTTATATTCTATACTTAAAGAGAAACTTAGTACTGCTTTTGCTAGCATAAACTCTCTATATATCTAGATTATTATTATTAATACTATAGTGCTTATTATATTTTAATAACTTATATTTAAGAATAGTTTAGTATTTTCCCTTTAAGCACTATAGAATATAATAGCGCCTTAAATTCTAATTAAATTTACTATTAGTAGCAGTATTACTAACCTTATTAAGCAAATTATAATACTTACTAATTATATTAAGAAACTTAAAGAATTAAAGATAATTGCAAAAAAGTTTTATTATAAAATAGAAATGCTAAAACTTTATAAAAGCAAATACTATATCCTTTAAGCATTTCTTACCTAATATAAAGCTTACTTCTATTATAAAAAGAAGAAATTTAGCAGCAAATAAGATAAAGTTATCTTTATAGAATATTGCCTTATAGGAGATGCCTTTACTTAATTTAAGCTTATTCTCTAAAATTACTTTAAGTTTAATAAATCTAAGCAGAAGAATAATACTAAATATATCTTTAAGGATTTTAATAATATAGAATAAGCTTTTAAAAATACTTTTAGTAATATAAATAAATAATATAAGGCTAAATAAGAGCTTCTTAAACTTAAATAAACTAAGTTAGTAGCTAAGTATATTATAGAATTTTGCAAAGCTTCTTCCTATCTTTAATAGAATAATATAGCCCTTATTATATAATATTATAATAAACTTAAGAATAAAATTAAAAATAATTTTGCTAAAGTGGAATAATTTATAAAATTTGCAAATTTTATTATATTAGCTATTAAAATTAATAATAGATAATATAAGCAATAATTTAAGAAGCAAAAGAAAAGCTAAATTATATAGATTCTCTAAATAATAGCTAATTTTAGAAAGAAATACTAGCATCCTAAGAAATAGCAAAGCTAGAATTAATTTAGTATAGCTTATAGAGAAATAACTTATTTAAAATCTATAAAGCTAAATATTATAAATAGAAATAGTAATAAAATTAAATGCTATAACTATAGTAAGCTTAGATATTTTATAAGAAATTATTACTAATTAAAAAAAGAAAAATAGCAATTTATTTTAAAGAAATAATAAGCTAGCTATATAAAAGGATAATAAGCAAATATTATAGAAAAGAGATAATTAGTATATTAGAATTAAAGCTACTTTATAAAGCAAGTATTAGATAATATATTCTAATATGCTTTTTTTAATTAAATAGCTTATTATAATAATTATTGCTTAATGCATTTTTTAAAGAAGAAAGGCTTTAGATAGTTTCTTAAAGCTTCTAAGAAAAAGAGATAAATTATAGTAGAAAAGAAAAGATCTCTATATAATTAAGTTCTTAATTAGGATAATTCTAATTATTTATTTAATCTTTTAAATTCCTTATATATTATAAATAAGAAAAAAAATCTAAAGTACTTTCCTTATAATTATTAAATAATATAATAAGTATTAGATTATAAGAATATTTATAATCTTAAATATCTCTCTTTTTAAATTAGCAATAAAAGAAATAATAATATTAATCTTAAAATATAAATACTCTTTTAATATAATACTAAGAAAGAAGAATTATAAAATAAGTAATTAAATAATTTACTAAAATTTATTACTTAAATAGAAGATAAGAATAGCAATAATATACTTAAGCTTAAGAAAATGCAGAATTTTCTTATAAGTATTAAATAGAATTTAAAGCTTATAAATATTAAATATCTTATATATAAACTAAATTTTAAAAAAGTATTTATATTTATATATTTTTAGCTTTAAAACTTTTTTAAAAAAGAAAATATAAGAATTTAATCTAATTACTATAAATATTATAAATATATATAAATCTTCTGCATTATATATAATTATAAAGAATACTTTTAGAAAAAGATTAAATATAAATAGTTCCTAATTTGCAAATTAAAATAAATTATTTAGTTCTATAATAAAAAGAAACTAAAATTTTAAAAAATGCTTTAAATAAAGTACTATAATATATATATTAGATTACTAAATAATTGCCCTAAAGAATATATTAATAAAGAAATAAGATAGCAGTAATGCAAAAGAATTTATTATATTATTTATACTAATAAAAAATTATAAAACTAGTATTAATAGAAGAATAATTAAAAGAAGTATAAATATAGGCAATAATAAGCTAAATAATTAGCCTAAGTAATAGCATATAAGGCTTAGGAAGCCCTAAATAACTAAAACTGCTTATAAGAAGATAATAATTAATTCTTATACTAGAAGAAAGGTCTTTTTATATAATTATTAGAAATAACTACTTATATATTATACTTTAGATATAGATTTATAGATAATAATATAGTATATTATTAAATAGTAATATATAAAGAAATTTTATATTCTTTAAAATTATTAATTAAGTATAATTATTATAGAAATAAAAGAAATAATTTTATACTTTTAGTACTATAGAAAGATAGCTTATAGTATATAATTAAAGCATAATAGACTAGCAAATTAATTATCTCTTTATTGCAATTTATAATTTTATAATATATATATTCTTTAATATTATAAATATAATATAATATAAGCTAATATTAGAACTTTCTTAGCTTAAGAAGTATAATCTTTAAATTAATTAAACTACTAGCTAGATCTTATAAAAGCAAGCTATATTTAGTAAAAAGATTATAATTAAAAGCATAAAGCAGAGATTAATTATTAAATATATTTTAAATTAAGAAGGCTTAAATAGTTTATTTATATATATCTTTAAATTAAAAAGATAGAAAAATAGAAATATAATTATTTTAATAGCTTATAAAAAAGAATTTAATAATAATATAATTAATAGAGTATTAGACTATTAGCAAATTAAAATAATAATAATAGCAAAATCTTATAATAAAAGATTTGCTTTAAAGTAATAAAAAGGAATTTTACTAGAATAATAAAATTAATAATTTAGTTTAGCTTAAAGTATTTTGCCTAAGCCTTTAATTTAGCTATATAAAGGACTATTAATTAGCAAAAAGAAATATGCTTAATAGTATTTACTCTTCTTATAGATTATAAAAGCTAATATAGAATTTAAAAAGGAATTTAAAAGTATATTATAAAAGTATTATAAATTTATTAAATTATTTTTAGGAAAGTATAAAGAATTGCTTTCTAATAGAATCTAATTTAATTATAAAATATTCTTTAAAGAAGAAATAAAACTAAAATTTTTTTCTATTTATAAATTAAATAAAGCAAAACTTAAGATATTTAAGAAATATTTAGATAAAAATCTTAAAAGAAAATATATTAAAAAGTTATATTCTTTAGTAGAATATTTAATTCTTTTTATATCTAAGAAAAATAGCAAGCTTAGGCTATATATAGACTTTAAATAATTTAATAATATAATAATTAAAGATTATTATTTTCTGCTAAGAAGCAATAAACTATAAGATAAAATGCAAAGTATATAATAATTTATAGCATTTAACTTTAAAGAAAAATACTATTATATTAGAATTAAGGAAGGCAATAAGTAGAAAATAGCTTTTAGAACTTACTATAAATATTATAAATATTATATTATACTCTTTAGACTAACTAATATATTAGCTATATTTTAATATATAATTAATTATATTCTTTATAAATTCCTTAATATCTTTATTATTACTTATTTAAATAATATTCTTATTTATTTAAAGAATTTTAAAATATATAAATAATATATATAAATTATATTATAAATATTATAAAATATTAAAATATTAGTAAAGCTTATAAAATATTATTTTTATATTTAGAAAGTAGATTATTTTAAATATACTTTTAAGCTAGAAATAATCTATATATAAAAGAATAAAATTTAAGCAATTAAAGATTAGCTAATATCTAAAAATCTTATAAATATTAGAGTATTTCTTAAATATATTAATTTTTATTAATAATTTATTAAAGATTATAGCAAAATAATTAAGCTTTTTATAAAACTTACTAAAAAGAAAATGCTATTTCTTTAAGCTAAAAAATAGTAATAAGCATTTAATAAAATTAAAGATCTTATATTAAAAGATCTAATTTATAAAAAACTAAATTTTAATAAATAACTTAAATTATATATAAATATATTAAATTTTGCTATTAAAGTAAAACTTAATTAGTATAATAAGAAAAGATAGCTAAAGCTAATTGCTAACTTTTTAAAGAAGCTTAATAAATTAAAATTATAATATAGAATATTAAATAAGAAACTTATAGCTATTATAAAAGCATTTAAAAAATAAAAATAATATCTTATTAGTATAAAATACTAAATTAAAATATTCTTTAATTATAAAAATCTTATTATATTTATTATAATAAAAATATTTAATAAATAATAAATAAGATAAGTAAAATATTTATTATAATTTAATTTTAAAATTATTTATATTTAAGAAAAAGAGAATATTAAAGCAAATACTCTTAATAAATAATCTAATTACTAGAATAAAGTTATAAAAGAAATTTAGAATATTTTTATAATAAATAAAAAAGAAAATTTTATTAATATATATAAAAAGCTAAATACTATTTTTAAAATTAATTAAATAAGTAAGAATTTAAAAGATATAATCTTAGAAAAATAAGATTAATATATTTAAAATATATATAGTGCTTTAGTATATAAATATTAAGAAGTTAGAGCAACTTTAATATAAATTTCGAAATATTAGAATTTGCTAAGCTTTAAAAAAAGAGTTAAGAATCTTTTATAAAATTATAATAGCTATAAAAAAAATAAAATAAAAAAATATAAGCTTTATAAATTGCTTTATTTTCTATTAGTATTAAGTTTAGTTTAGCAATTAGCTAGCTTAAACTTTATTATTAAGCTATCTCTTTTATAAGAATCCTTAATTAAAGTGCAATTTAATAGTATTTTAATAGTAATTTATAAATTAAGTAAATATACTTACTTTCTATTATATAAGAAAAGTAATATAGTAAAAGATCTTATATATATATATTTTAAAATAATTATAGCTAATTATAGTATATTATAGGAAATTATTTTAAATAGGAATAGAAAGTTTATATTAAATTTCTAAATTTTGCTTATAAAGTAGCTTAAAGCAGCTTATAAGATATTAATAGCATTTTATTTATAAATAAATAAATAGATAAAATATATAAATTAGATTTTAAAATAGTATTTATATTATTATATTAATTATAAATAGAATAATTAAATTAAATTATTGCTATTAGTATAATTTATATATAATAGTGCAAATATAAGTATAATAAAGATATTACTATTTTATATAATATATAGATATAATCCTATAATATATTATAAAGTATTATTAAAGGCAAATGCAGAAGTAGTAAATAAAAAGGCTTAGAGAATTTAAAAAATTTATAAGAATTTATAATAAAAACTTGCATTTATTAAAAAATAAATAATAAGATATGCTAATATTAAAAGAATTAAAGAACTAATTTTTAAGAAAGAAAATAAAGTTTATCTTTTTTAATAAAATATTAAAATAAAAAAATTTAATAATAAGCTTAATTATAAAAAGCTTAATTTATTTAAAATTTTATAAAAAAATTTTATTAATTAATTATAAACTTGCATTCTTTTATAATATAAAAATATATCTAGTTTTCTATATTTTGCTATTTAAGCTAGTATTAAAGAATATAAAGATTAATAATGATATAGAAATTAAAGATAATAAATTAAAATATAAAATTAAAAGAATCCTTAAGTATAAAGAATATAATAATATACTAAAATACTTAATTAAATAAAAAGATTATCTTTTAAGCAAAAATATATAGAAACTTCTAAAAAATATTACTAATATACTAAAATAATTTGCAAGATATTAAGCTAAAAAGGAATAATTATAGCAGTTATTAGTTATATAAATACTAAATAAGATATTTACTAATTAAAAAGAAAGGGTTAAAAGAAATCTAATTAATTTAATCTAAAAAAATAGCAATAAGTAGATTATAACTTAAAAAGCCTCTTTAGCAGACTTCTCTACTCTAAAATAAGAGCTAAAGGCTGCAGTAAGCAATCCTTTAGCTAAAAATCTAAACTAATCTACTATAGTATTTTCTATATTTATAGAATTTTAATTAAATCCTTTAAAATTAGGAACTTTAGCAGAAATAACTATTTTCTTAAAAACTATCTCTTATACTATATTAAAAGTATAATAATGCTTCTCTTTAGCCTCTACTTAATTAAACTCCTTTATAAAATTAAGGCCCTAGCAAATAGCTCTTACTATCTTCTCCTGCTATAATTTCTTCTAATAGCGCATATAATTAATCTTAGCATTTAGCATATAGCAAGCTTTCTTTAGCTTTTTTATCTTATTTTCTAACTTTTAATAATAGCGCAAAATAGATTGCAAGTTAAAAGGAGAAGAGCTTAGAATATTATAATAAGACTAATCTAGGCATATATATTTAGAATATTAATTAGAGAATTAAAGGAAAATTTAGCATATTAGAAGGTAATAAGCCTTATAGTTTAAGCATAATAGTATATTAATGCAGAACTCTAAAATAAATTATAGTAAAGAATTATAATCTATAATCTTAGAAGAAGAAATAAAAGAAATTTTTTAGATATAAGAAGTTTTAATTCTATTTAATATAATAAATTAGGAAGATATAATAAAAGCAATAAAGACTATTAGGAAACTTATAGAAAATTATTTAGAATAATAATTAATAAAAGAGAGATAATATTATAATTTATAATAATTATAATATAAAGGGGATAGTAGCTATTAAAATAAACTCTTAAAAATAGAAGTTTAATACTGCTATAAGCTATTAAGCTTATATAATTCTTAGAATTAAGATTATAGAAGAAAATAAAGCTTACTAAAACTTAGTAAGCATTAGTAACTCTTATAAGTAGCTAATTAGAATAAATATATTAAATTAGTAATATATTTAATATATCTAAATATAGTAAATTGCTAATATATCTAATATAGCTAATATAGTTAAGGATAACTAAATAGATTATATAGTTTAAGTATAATTATTCTTTAGATATATATAGATATTCTATAGCTCTTTAGTTATTAATCTAAGCATTAGATTATACTTATCTAGTAGCTCTAAAGGCAGTAAGCATTGCAGTATAGTTATAGTTATAATTAATCTTATATTCTATACTTAAGGAGAAACTTAGCACTGCTCTTGCTAGCATAAACCCCCTATGCATTTAGATTATTATTATTAATATTATAGTGCTTATTATATAACTATAGTGCTATGCTGCAATCTTTATTATAACCTGCATATTAAATAGGTTATAATAAATAATAATTAACCCTTTTTACTATTCCTCTTTTGGAAAAGCTTCCTAAGTGATTATTTAAGCTGATTACCTAATCCCCTTAATCCTTAAATGACCTTATTAGTCCTCTACAAAAGATAATATTTTATATAATAATTAATATATTCTTATATATTTTGCGCTTTAATTTTTTATTAATTCTATTAATACTAAAATTTACTTAGCTTTTTTAATAATTTAAATAGTTTATTCTTATAATCCTAATATTAGATTCTTTAAGTCTGTATTTATTTAGCTTTAAAGTATTAAACTTATAACTTTACAAGGTCTATTTGAGTTAACTATTATGCTATGCCTCTTCTATAGCTTACATATTAGATAAGTTATAATAGCAACCTTTAAGTAGTGCACTTATAAGATATATTAAATATAAAGTATTTTACAGTCTCTTTACTCCATTTCTAAGTAGTTCGATGCCAATCTCGTTAACAAGGCCCACGTCGCCAAACTTATCCTTTTTAGCTAGCACTGTGTGGCTCGCATCCATTGTCCTCAGTAAGTCCACCAGCTCTCCGTCCAGAGGCGCTAAATAGACCAGGTAACCGAGCGCGAGCAACATCCCTCTCAGAGCTTCCAACGACTGGCATTCCTGCGAGATGGCCTCGAGCAGGGATGCCGCGAGCTCGATCTGGTCGTCATTCGGTAAAGCGTCGGCCTCACCTGCTCTGCGGTTATGACTGTTTGTCAACGACATATTGAAGAGAAGAGATGCCGCGGCCACACGAACGTTACTGTGGCTTTCGTCGAGGAAGCTGGAGGAGACAAGGGTCGTGACGGCAACTCGCAAGTTCTTGTGAGTGAGAATCTGTGGTGGATAGAGGGGAGTGCTGAACAAATTGCACGTCATCTGCAGGGTGACGAGACGTAGAGCGTACGGGCAGTCCGTCGAGAGACCATTGACATAGGATAACAGAGACGTGATGGTCTCGTGATCCTTCTCTTCCGCCAGGTATCCGCTAAGGCGGACATCGGAAAGTCCATAGCGGAGAAGATCGACGACGGTGAACATGAGTTCTAAGGGTAGCGACTTGGGCGAGTCCCGCAAGAAGCTCGTGAGAGCGGTCATGTCGGGCAGTGTGGCCTCTGCGGCACCATCTTTGTTGCGAGCCTCGATGAAATGAGAAATAGATACGATAGCTGGATGTTCTGCCGTGGGACCCATTTTTGCCAGAAGTCTTGGTATAGGTGGTACTTTGGTGAAGAGGACAGGTTTCGCATTTGGGTTCCGCAATGCTGGTAGTCTGAGAGACGCGTGCGGGTGAATTGGGTGTGCCATCTGCACGAGCAGTCGCACATTGCCTCGCAGCGCCCCTGAATCCGCGCCAGACCACCTACTCTCCTCCTTGCCTCGTAGGAAAGACACGAAAGTGGGCGTGGCGCGGATGGCATACCGGCTACCAACATCGAAGGCTTGGGAGATGTCGACCTTGATCAGAACGCCCTTGTCTCCAACCTCGGCAGCGAGCTCATCATACATTGGATAGAGCATCCTACAGGGGCCGCACGTTGCTGAAGTGAAGAAAATCACAGCAAAAGTCTTTTCGGCACGGGCGAGGAGAGAGCCAAGCTCGCCAACACTGCCGGCATGCCGAACCTGGACCTCCTGGTGCTGGTGCTGCGCTCCGGAGGACTCTGGTGTGATATGTCCATTTGCGTTCCCTTGAATGCCCAGGATCCCACCTTGCTGCCTGCCTGCCTCGATCTGTTGATTGAGCGTCGGCATCAACATCCTGCCGAAAGGCGAGTCGAGGACTGCATCGGGCATGTGGAGAATGTGATCTGGGATGCCCGTTCCCAGCAGAAAAGTGGCAAAGTCGTTTGAGAAGTTGTTGCAGTTGTGCTTCCAGAGGTTATAAGCCTGAACTGTGTAAATTTCCCTGAGCGAGTACAGATACTGCTGGATGATATCCATCGGCAGATCGGTCTTGCCCAGCGGAATGCGCTGCATCGGCTCGCCTAAATGAGAAGAACCAGGCGTGATGGCCACGACATTGCCGTCGTACACCCACTCAAGTCCATCAAGCTCGATGGACGTGTGATAAATGGCATCAAGCTGGAAGCCCAGAAACTGCATAGATATCTGCCTCGCTAGACCCCTGGAGAGGTCGTAGACGAGGAGATGAACATCCATGGTCGAGATTTGAAGGCTGGACGAGAACAACTGCGGTCCGATGAGGAGATGGGCAGATACAAAAACGGAAGGAGAGAGCCAAGTAGTGTACTTGCCTCGTCAGTGCGCCTCGGGTTTCGAGGAAGTTGCGATATTCTGGACGGGTATTGATATTATGTGGTGGGAATCACGATGTGGCTGGAAGGCAACAGGCGAGGTACGTACGACGACTTAATGCTGGTCAACGCAAGGATTGATGATGATGCATCATCCATCGTCCATCGAACCTCGTCGCTTAAGAGCGCCAGGGTCAGGGTCCACAGGAACGGGATGTGGCTGAAGTCAGCCGTTAGGCACCAGGACAACGCCGTCATTGGCTATGCGCCACACCTGAGATCAAATTTAGGTTTAGCACTGACCCACCCCCTATTGAATACTTATGGCAATTACAAAGTACACTAGCGGAGTGTGTTTCGCGACATACCTCAGAGCCTACCGAGGGGCAAGACGGCGAACTACAGGGGCCAGACAGCGCAGTCAGGGACCATCCATGGGCAGGCGTGGGGAACACAGGGAGGCTGTGGCCCTTGGCTGGAGGTTGATTAGGCCACCCCCAAGGCCAGATTGGAAATTCTGCAATGCTGTGGCATGCCAATTCAATTCAATCAATCCAATCCAGACACCACCACCATCTTGACGTCGACACCTTCTTCCACGCCCCCCTTTTTCTTTCTTTCTTCTGTTTCCTTCTTCGTCTTCTTTCTCTTCCCACTTGCCAAGGTTCAATAAACCTCTCCTGTCCTCTTTCCACCTCTCTCCCGCCCGTCTGTGCATGGGACACTGTTCGTGAAACTTTTTCTTGTCCCTCGCTTCGGTGGTTCTTATTTTGCTTATCGCATTTAAATGGGCTTCGTGGCTTGTGCTCGAATCCGCCACCCCATCTAAACGACACGGGACGAGGCACGCCCGGTCTTCCTCTTCCTCCTTCTGCTTCCCTTGTGGAGGGGATCGCCACGTTATCCATATGCGACGAACCTCCGTCTCCTTGCCGATCAAGCAAGTTGCGCACGATCCTTACGAGAAGCCAGACAGATACGGCCACGAACGCCGACAGGCAGGCATCCTGGAGAAACTTAAGAACGACATGATGTCCCAGGCGCAGAAGACGCGCTGGTTCAAGACCGGGGCCATCCTCTTCATCTTCGTCTTCGCCATCTACTATCTTGCCCCTACTGGCGTCGATGTATACCGCGGCGGTAAGTTTCGTTCTGGATCTACGCACACTTCATTGCAGCTTGCGGCATAGACGGCTGACGCAGACACATCTTTCTTGCGTCTTCTACAGGTCCATCCACCGGCGGTGGCCAGGTCCCTTCCGACTCTTCGTACGGTACTGATCGATGCACACGGTCCTACTCCAAGGACAAGCCCATCGTCCAGTATGTCAACATGATCGACGCAGGGAGCACGGGCTCGCGAATCCACGTCTACAAGTTCAACAATTGCGGTCCCACCCCCGAGCTGGAGAACGAGGTCTTCAAAATGACCAAGAAGATTGATGGCAAGAGCAGCGGTCTCAGCGCATACCCCGATGATCCCCAGGCTGCTGCCGAGAGCTTGGATATCCTGATGGAGGCTGCCCTGGAGACCGTCCCGGACAAGCTCAAGCACTGCACCCCAGTCGCTGTCAAGGCAACTGCTGGTCTGCGGCTGCTCGGTCCCGAGAAGTCCCAGAAGATTCTCGACGCCGTGCGCGCCCACCTCGAGACCAAGTACCCATTCCCTGTCGTCTCGGCAGAGAAGGATGGCGTCGCTATCATGGACGGCTCCGATGAGGGTGTGTACGCATGGATTACGACAAACTACCTGCTGGGCAACATTGGCGGGCCCGACGAGAGCAACACCGCAGCCGTCTTCGACCTGGGCGGCGGCTCGACGCAGATCGTCTTTCAGCCCAACTTCAAGGGCCTGACCGACGGAGGTCTCCCCTCCAAGATGGCGGATGGCGACCACAAGTACGACCTGGACTTTGGTGGCCGTCACTTCACCCTCTACCAGCACTCCCACCTGGGCTATGGCCTGATGAGCGCACGCGATGCCATATTTGCGCAGCTGGTCAACGAGGTGTACGAGGCCTACCAGGCCACCGAGCGGTCGTGGCTCTCGAAACCCATTGTCAACCCGTGCTTTGCCTCGGGCATGTCCAAGATTGTGTCCGTCAAGCTTGGCGACGACCATCCCTTGGGCGCCTCGCGCGAATTCAACTTCACCGGCCCGTCCACCGGCGGCGCTCCCGCACAGTGCCGCAGTCTTGCCGAGAAGATCCTGAAGAAAGACGCCGAGTGCAAGCTTGCGCCGTGCTCGTTCAACGGCGTACACCAGCCTGCCATCGCCAAGACCTTCGCGACCGAGGAAATTTACTTCCTCTCGTATTTCTACGACCGCACTCAGCCGCTAGGAATGCCCGACTCCTTCACGCTCAGGGAAATGCAGGAGCTTGCGAACAAGGTCTGCGGCGGTGAGAAGGACTGGGATTTGTTTACGAGCGTGGGCGGCGCGCTCGAGGAGCTGCGTGATAGGCCTGAGCACTGCTTGGACCTTAGCTTTATGATTGCGCTTGCCCACACGGGATACGACATGCCCATAGACCGGGAGGTCAAGATCGCTAAGAAGATCAAGGACAACGAGCTAGGTTGGTGCTTAGGTGCTAGGTAAGTCATCTTTTTTTTCCCCTAGACTCCATACATGCCGAGAGATACTAACAACCTGAAACCAGCTTGCCGCTGTTATCACAAACTTCTGGATGGCAGTGCAAGGTCACTGAGATCCATTAGGAGGAGCACACCAGAGTTATAGACATGTCCACAGGGGTTTTCTATTCACGCATGTTTCACTAGACGAAGTTTTCTCAGCAGATGATCAGGACCCTAAACGATCTAGGGTTCTTTTCCCATACGTACTATAAAAGCTTGTAGCATTTTCATCCTGGCGTTTGGGATTGGGTGAGCAGGGAATCACTTTCAGGCATTACATACGGCTGATCGCTATGTTGACGAGATGGGGATTTTGTCAGTACGAAGACGAAGATATTATAATGATGGATAGATGAAAGGGTGGGATCAAGGAAGCGCGTGCGCCATACTTGTGTTCAGTACTAAGCCGAGGACCGTGTAGAAGCCCTAATCTCTCGTAAGGCGCTATACGGGGCAAGAGTGGTCATTTCGCCATTTTTGCAAGGCACGTTTTCCATATCAGCCATTCCAAACTAAACAAAACAAATTATCTCTCAAATTTTTTGGGGTAAAACCAATAACATAAACTACTTATCGACCGTACGCCCACATTCCCGCCCTCTCTTCTGTCGTTCTGATCTCATCATGTCAGGGAATATCAATGGAGATGAAGCCATACTCATAAGAAAGGCAGCGAGCAGTGCCTAGAGGACTACGCTGGTCGCTCTAAGCCCCCTAGCCTGAAGATCGTCTGGAACAAGCTCAAAGCTGCTATATTAGGTCGGTAACTTGGAACAAGGAGGAAATACGCTTTGATGGAGCAGGTCTCGACTTCGTATGGCAGAGGATTTGAGCTTGATGGACACAGAGGGGCTTTGCTACTGTCAACACCGAGACTCAGAGGGTTGGGAAGTGCAAGCACCAAAGCACAAGACTTAAGGTGGTAGGAGGGAAAGGGTAGAGCAAATAAATCATGAGGTTTTCAACTGTGACTCAAGTACCAGTCTTCTAGGTGGTTGATAACAAAGCCGTAGTATCATTTCTCAGGTAAGAGAGGGAGAGTAGCCCGACCTGCGCGCCTAATTAAGGAAGTGAGATGCTCGTGGCCACCGTGAATATGCATTGTACTTCTCGGACCTGTAGGCTATTTTGTTAGCAGAGGCCATCATTCTAATGGTAGCAAGTGCTACACGAACCTTAGAATTGATAGCTGGCGATGTCCGACCAGGACAGCGTTCGTCCCTGCGTATTATCGCTTGCAGGGGAGTCACGCTTCTAGTCTACTATTCTTATCTTGTCTTGAAGTCTGTGGACAGTTAAGAACGGGTATTAGGTCGTGTGCGCGATTATTTGGAACGATCGCGCAGGTGATTGAGGTCTCGCCACTTTGACTCGATGGAGCGGCGTGTGTGGCGACCATCCATCATCTGTAGGTGGGAGAAGGACATTTAGCTTACTTCGTGATTGACATGGTGGGTGTGGCTGGAGAGTGAAGAACACTTACTGCTTCCATTTGAATCCAAGTATAGCCCTGAGAGCGCCAAGTGAGGACCTGCTGGGTCTCGTCGTCCGTGAAGGCATTGCGGTGACTAGGCCCATTAGGAGACCGAGTGTCCTCTGCTTGAGCTCCATAGGCTCGAGAGATGTCTACCTGAGGGGGTGAATTTCGTGCAGCAGAAGGCAGCTGGGGCACACTGGGCAATTCAATGCTCTTGTCGTCCGCCTGCTCCCTCTGGACACCCGGCAGACTCCCGGACAGGCATTGTGAGTGTTCCTTGGCATGTTCCTCTAACAGATCCTGCCACTGAATATAGACAGGACAAATGGGGTTATCGCATGGGGTGTGGTTGGCCCTCATCTGTTGGACAGTCAGGAATTGGATGCTGTCGGTTGGCTCACCAGACTGCTGGCTGCTGATGGCATTCTTGCAGCCAGGGCAGAGCTGGCAAGGGTTGCTAGGAATAGTCATGCTGAAAAGGACTTGAGCAAGGTGATATGGCTCTGTTGTAGGGCTAGGGAGAGCGGCTCTTAGCTGAATGCCCTGTTCAGAGGCGTTTTGTTACAAGAGAAGATCTTCTTGGGGGAAATTGGCTTACTACCACTTGCAGCAAGTTTATATATTTAGTTATGACTACATCTAAACACATGCAGTAGTGACTAACATAACAATTCCACAGTGATTGTGCTATTGTTTAGAACAATAGCCTCTGCGGGGACTAGCTAATAGCTCCAGGAGTGATGATATGGCTCTTTCTAGAGGCACAAAAATATGCTCATAACATTCTTGCGGTGAAGCAGACATTGCTTGAGAATGTGCTGGATAGGAATAATTATAGGATCAAGACAATTATGAACTTGATCTATTGTGATGTGAAGACTTTGATCTAACCAAAAAAAACTTGCCAAATGGGTATAAGACACTTTGTAGGCAATGGAAATTCAAAGACAGCAATTAGAAAGTTACTAATGTGTGTACGCAACATATCAATGTCGCGGGTCCTGGACGACTATGCATTGCAAGTTTTTTTCCGATTCGCTAATGGAAGGTAGATTTAGACTTCTAGCAACATGTCCATCATATTCGATTAGCAGCTTACAACATTTATGTGATATACATGTAAAGATAGAGCAATAGGTATGAATATCCCTTTGTGTTATTTGGTGTTCTTCCTTAGCGTTTAGTAGTTAGGCGAGTTTAAGCAGTGGAAAGAGATCAGAAGCTGGGGAAGATTGATATGAAGGTCTTAATGTACCTATACTGTATATAGGATCTGGAGAAGGTCTGTGTGTCTCCCAGAAGGGAAGGGGGGAAAACGAGCTGAGATCTAGGTCAGGTTTTGATAATCACCTAGTAATCGGCAGTATTTGCTAACTGTTTGTAATTGCCTAGTACAGATCTCAGGTGCAGAGCTGAAGCCCCCGAATGAGATTAGGAAGTTCGGTCCATAACCCAAAAGCATGGCATAAGAGATGATATCGGCATCCACCCATATAATTCAGGCAGACGAAATGACTATATTGAGCTGGCGGCTCATGAGCTGAGAAAACAAACGCCCTTAGTAATGTCATGGCTACGTTGAGATATCATTTTCCCACCTTGCTAACAACGAAAGAAAGAGTGGTGTGTGGTGTGATGAAATCCCAGTTATATGTTCCAGGACGCTGTGTTGTCTTGTAGGGTCCTCAGCAACCCACAACAACCTGAGATGTATAGGTAAAGGCTGATGCCTAAGTTATACAGTTGCAAGTCTACCCAAAAGAGAAGAAATCCTTCACGGAGAGCAAGAAGTTATTGCCAGATCACCATGTGCTGACTCTCCACGAATCTCGTGTTCCTGCCCAGCTTGGCATCCCCCCAACCTCCGTCCCTCACCCAAGCCCCGTCTACAATACCCATCGGGTGATTTCCTCCCCCCCCCTTCTACTCCATCCTTCTCTTCTTCAGTCGCCTCCGTCCTCTGCCTTCTCTCGTTGCTGCTGCTACTCCTCCTTTGCCGCCGTACTGCCGCCGGCCGCCCCTCCAAATTCCCCCACCAACGCCGCGGCGACCTTCATACCCTCTGAGAAACCGCTGACCTGGTTCTTGACCTCGCTGACGGTGACGCTGGGATCATACTTGAAGTACTTGCTGCCTTTGGCCCAGCTCGCTAGACGGTCAAATAGCCACTCGCCCGTCCCGAGGTAGATGGAGAAGACCTTGGCGCCGGTGGGGTTGGCGATGAGCTGCTGGGTCTGGAAGGTCAGACCCGTGGAGCGGCGGAGACCAGCGAGGATGGTGGATGTGAGGACGGCGAGGAAGAGGGTGTCGGGGATGAAACCGAAAGGCATCTTGAAAATCTCAGGTGTTTTTTCTTTGGGACGACTTCGGGCGTTGGCGTACCAGAGTGTGTTAACGAGAAAGAGAGTTCGTATAGGAGGCTGCGAGTCAGGAAAGAAGAAACGTCCTCGGATGGAAGGTTGGCGGTGAGATTCTTGGCGAGGAATTCAGGAGCAGACTTGTGACAGAAAGGAAGTAGCTGGCAGGGCAGATAGTGATTTGGTGGAAGTGGTGAGAATATATGTAGTCTCGACCTTTTTCCCTTTGTGTGCCAGTAAAAAGGGAATGAACACAGAACAAGATACAATTTCAATTTAAGGGGAGAATAAGCAGGCGAGAGACACGTCGTTGGTCTGCGAGGGTCTGTGAGGCTGTGTTGTCAGAAAAGTGGGAAGATGCTGAATAAGCCTTTCATATGTTTTTCAATTGTTCCGTACGAACGCTCGGACGCTCTCGAGAAAGTCTTCGTTTGGCGGTTGCCTTTCGCTTCTTACGGCTTCATGGACACGTTGCCGAAAGCATCTGCTCTGCAAGTCAGGGCTTGAGCGTAAGGGCGGACCACAGTGTCACCGCCTCCGCCTCGCCACAGTCGAAAGGTTTAATGTATTTACCAGGCTCCATGGCAAACGATGTATGTACACATGGAACATTACTGCCTGTTGTGGCAAAAAAATAATAAAATAAAGAAAAATAAAACATAACAAGGTCCACAGGTGTTGTATGTAGTCTTCTAAAAATGCAATGGGTATCTCGGTAATAGCAATGCGCAAGCATGACTGATGGGTTCTGCCCCCAGAATAGTTACCAATCTGTGTTTGTGTTCTTCACACTGGCGCGCCTACAGACTGCAGCACATCTTCCACAACGTCTTCGGGGCCCCAGCCCTCGAGGAGTCTCTCAACAGCATTCAGGTCACTGCCCCACTGCATACTCCTCTCACGTGCCGGCTCGACAATCTTGATGCGGTGCAGGTAAATCTTCCTGGCTGCTAGACAGACTAGCGCTGGTGTGACATAGTCTACGCCGTGCAGAGGCGCGAGGCTCTTCATGAGCGTTTCGAAATGACGTGTTGCCTGGGGCGTGATCCCGCCAGCCACGGCACGATGCATCCGCAGGAAGGAGACAATGTTCATCTGGTACCTGGTGACATCAATGTCGACAGAGACGTGGTGGGAGAGCTGCCGCAGCTGGGTGAGGTCGGCCGTGGAGAAGACAGGCGGCTTGGGAAGGGTTGCCGTGCTGATAGAGGTTGGCCTGCGGAAGAGGCTTTCACTGGCGCGGCTGCGACGCTTGACTACACTTTCCGCGCTCGCTATGCTAGCATCGTCATCCTTGTCGGCTCTGCCTCCTCTTGCCTTCAGCTCCGAGGAGGCCAGCGAAGATACGTCGTCTCCGTACAGGTGTGCAAAGCCTTCCGCATCCGGATCAACCCAGTGAGCTACGTAGAAGAAGTCGTTCAGATGTGGTGTGACCCTGGCCTCTCCGCCACTCTCAGCACCCAACACGGCCACCAGCATGAACGTCTTGGGTGCTGTCTGGACTGATGTCCTCGTGAAGATGCGATGGGTCCGCAGCAGCTCGAGAGCCTGGATCTGGACGGCCCTGGGGGCCTGGTCGAGATTTTTTGCCAGCACAACGTTGGCTATCTGAGATTGTAGTTGGTTATTAGAGGTCGGCGATGTCGGCGACACCGGTGTCAGAGGAGAGATCTTGGTCGGGTGGTTGGGCGCATGGCTCGCTGGGAAGTAGGAATCGTGCGCCGAGCGGGCGAGGTACGGAGAGAAGGATCGTGTGGTGGCCGGCGAGTTTGGGCGAGGCTGGAGCAGGAGTGAACCGGCAAAGTCCTCGAGGGTGGTGTGCGGGGTGCACTCGACCACGGCTGACCTAAGGCCAAAGGTGCGCTCTGCCACGATCTGCAGCTCCGCAGCAAGCTCGTCGAGACAGCCGGCCGGCGTGCTGATCATGCAATGCTCGTTGCCGATGAGGGAGAGCAGGCAGGCCAGCTCGACATCGCTGAGAGAGTGCACCTTGGCGAGCACATGGTCGTCGGCCATCGGGCTGGAGGTCGTCTCGCTTCAGGTGTTGCTATCGATCCATCGAAGCTGGTTAGATGGTGAGTGGTGGGTGTGGTGGTCGAATCTGCAGCCGACCGGGGGCTTCACGGGCGCGAGAAACGCTCTGCCAGACTGTAGCTGTGGCCGGCAGGAGGTTGGAGAGATGCAGGCAGTAGTAAGGATTGGAGAGAGCAGGCCAGGTAGCCTTCCTGCAGGTAGCCCTAGAGTTGAATTGTGATGACGACGATTTGTAGATTGAGCTGGCACTCACTCGGGTACACTGAACGCCTGTGGCGGTCAGCAAAGTAGCAGGGGGCAACCATCCGTCACTGACACCCGTTAGGGGCCCCTCCCTGCCCTCCTCATTCCCCAATGAATCATCCCCTAAATTTAGTACAAGCCGCTGTAGCGTTGGAAGTTGCCCTGTAGCTTGGTACTATAGTGCCTAGTCGTGGGTTGGGGCGCGCAACACTACGTGCCTATGATCCCCTGTCTACCCTGTGCTTATCAGCCAGACCACAGTACTACAGCACAGTACGCGGTCGGCTAGTGGAGCCCGCCCATAGTACAGCATTGAGCAGCTCCCTCTATCTTCCCACCCTCTCCTTCCCAGTGTCTCGGCCCTCTGCAGTGTCCGCACTGGCGCCTCCCCCCGTCATCGTTGCACTGTCTTGTATTTGTGTCTCCGTAACCGCTGTGACCGCGCAGTCAACCTACAACCTTCGAGATAGCGTTCTACATACCACAAAACAATCGACCTCTCCCTTCTTCTTCTGGTTGTCCACTTCGTCCGATAAAACATATTCTCTTGACTGCGCCTCTTCTGCGATCAGCCTACGAATTCCACACGGTTCAGCTGCAGGAACGCGCGCCGGTCACGAGTCAAACGTCATCGACAAGCCTCCTCAAGCCTTTCACCCCAACACATCCAATCCGCCCGTAATGTCGTCGAGAAAGAAGGTCCTCCTTAAGGTATGGCACACGGATACGGCAGTCTCTATCTCTGGCGGCGAAAGGGAGGGAGAGCGGGACAAGGGCAAGGACAAATTTTAAAGCAAAGGTCTGACAAGCGCTTTGTGTGTGCGTATAGGTGATCATCCTTGGAGACAGTGGCGTCGGCAAGACCAGCTTGATGAACCAATATGTACGATCAGCCCATTTTCCTCCCTTCCTGCTAGATTTTCTTTCCGTGCTGGGTCTCTGTCGACGACAGGAAGGCGGTGGCACTACAGCAGCCAGTGGTTCTGACGCGATGCTGCCTCGAATAGGTCAACAAGAAGTTCAGCGCAAGCTACAAAGCGACTATCGGTGCCGATTTCCTTACGAGGGAGGTGCTCGTCGATGACCGACAAGTGACCATGCAGGTGCGAGATCCCCAAACCTCCCCACAACACGAGTCCCAGCCTGTCAAGATGGGGCCACATCAAGACTGGACATAGATAACTGAGCATGAGTTCGTATGTGTGCTTGTACAGCTCTGGGATACTGCCGGACAGGAGCGTTTCCAGTCCCTCGGCGTGGCCTTCTACCGCGGTGCTGACTGCTGCGTGCTTGTCTTCGATGTCAACAACTCCAAGTCCTTCGACGCCCTCGACTCGTGGCGCGACGAGTTTTTGATCCAGGCCTCTCCGCGGGACCCCGACTCGTTCCCCTTCGTGGTGTTAGGCAACAAGATCGACGTCGAGGAGAGCAAGCGGGTCATCTCCACCAAGAGGGCCATGACTTTCTGCCAGTCCAAGGGTGGCATCCCCTACTTCGAGACCTCTGCCAAGGAGGCCATCAATGTCGAGCAGGCCTTTGAGGTGATCGCCCGGAATGCGCTGCAACAAGAGGAGAGTGAGGAGTTTAGCGGGGACTTCTCTCAGGACCCCATCAACATCCACCTCGAGAACGATAGGGACGGCTGCTCGTGCTGATCCAGTCAGCCCCGCTGATCGATTGCTGTTGTGCTGTGTGAGAGGATAGAGGCAGAACACACGGAAGTTAGACCAAACAGCGCGAGTAGGTCCGACTCGTTCCCCTGGCTACTATACATCATCATCGCGCACGGCGAAGGCGAGACCAGGCATGTTCTGGTGGACTTTGGGCGGGGAACATAGTGGCCACTGCGCTCCTCTGGAGGAGGACCAGGCTCTTTGAGAGGCGGACTGAGTCGGCTTTTGAAACTACGCATCCGGCCCGTATGGCATGCGGTCGGCTAGGAAACATTATTTTCAGGATGGTGATGCGAGTGATATCGATTATCAAGGCGGTTTTAGGAGTACAAGGGCTGAAATACATTCATGAATGACAACAAAGTTCCATACCAAAGTGGACTACTGTATTGTCTTGCTTGATTGGTGCATGTCTCTCTCTCCCTCTTCTCCCTCTTCTCCCTCTGGCTTTGGTCCAGTCCTTTGCAACCCTGCTCTTCCAGCCTTTCCTGGCCTTAAGGTGGGATAGTCTCTGCGCATCTGCTGATACGTAACATAGCATACATCTTCCGAATCGAGGAGCCATTTAGTACATATATGTATATATACATTCAAGGTTGATCACCTTCCTCGAAACATCGAAACTGGCTGTGATGATGGATGTCTTCTCTTCTGTTGACCAAGCTTAAGAAAAGCAAAGTAGTAGAGGTCGGTTGGTGTGTTGATGGTAAATAAGCGATTCTGAGACCAAAGCCCGAGCCCCCGGACACCGTCCGAGCCGTCATACCCGCAGCGCATCTCGGCACCTCTTACACAATTACACATACAACTCCACCCCCGACAACGTTTGCCCTTTTCTCTCTTTCCCTTTCTTGTTATCGCCTAAACATTTGCTTATTCTCATCTTTTCACTCGTTCACATATTCATTTGGACCCTCCTTCAGTCTATCTATTTCGGCGGAGGACGCAAGACAGCTCACTGCAGGCAGGATCAAACAATCGAATCCCGCTGTCTCTCGAGATACAATGGGATGAACCCTCTCCCCCCTTGTCCAGTCCGATGCGAACCACGACGCCGCCCCTCTCGACCAACCTGCGCTCGCAAACATACTAATCGATGAGCGCCTCTTCGCGAAAACAACTCGAGGCATCTCTTACTCTCCCCTACACAAACATCCGCGATGGCGCCCCTCGAGCCCCTAGCGGGTACAGCAGAGATGGCACCCGGCCATATTGATCACGGGCCGCGGCAGCGCTCTATCTCCATCTCGAGCTACAACGCCCAGACGCACCTCTCGTCATCTGTGGCCTCGCTACGTAGCGCTGGTGCGGCGTCGTCTTCGCAGACGGGCATACATGCGCTAAAAGCGCGTCTCGGACTCGGCGGCGTAGCCAGGCGGACGCTGGGCATCGCCCTGTTGCTGCTGACCGTGTTCCTGTGGACGGCGTCCAACTTCCTCGCCAGCTACATCTTCTCCGATCACACCTACGACAAGCCTTTTTTCGTCGTGTATATCAATACGAGTGTGTTTGCCATCAGCCTGGTGCCGATGCTTGCGCGCTTCGTCGCGCAGCACGGCCTCGAGGGCGTGAGGAGGGAGCTGCGCGCGCTAGTGCGGGACCACGAGCGCTTCTCTTTCTCCTCCCGCAGCGGTGGTCACCGGACTAGCGAAAGGAGCGTCTCGCGGCTGAGCCGGTCGGCCGGTGCTACCGCCACCACCAAGACTCCTGACGAGGAAGAGCAGCATGGTCTACTCAGCAGGAGCGGGGAGAGGGACGACTATGATGACGTTTACGACGATGACCTGCTTCCGGACGATGTAGAAGAGGAGGGTGAGGCCGGTAATAATCACGACACGTTTGACATTGACGACATGGGCGAAGAAGGAGACGGCGGGGCCGGCAGGGATGGCAGGGAAAAGCAGCAGAAGCTTTCGCTGCGGGAGACGGCGGTGCTGAGCCTCGAGTTCTGCATGTTGTGGTTCTGCGCCAACTACTTTGCGTCGGCGTGCCTGGAGTACACCTCGGTAGGAAGCGTGACCATCCTCACCTCGACGAGCAGCGTGTGGACGCTGGTGTTCTGCGCCGTCATGAGGGTGGAGACGTTCACGGTGCGGAAGCTGATGGGCGTGCTGGCAAGCCTAGCGGGCGTAGTGCTGATCTCGACAGTGGATCTAAGCGGGATCAGCGATGGTGACAGGGGCAACTTTCCGCACAAGAGCCAGGCCAGCATCGCCATTGGCGACGGCATGGCCTTCTTTAGCGCCATCGTGTACGGGCTGTACGTCACGGTCATGAAGAGGCGTGTGGGCGATGAGGACAGGGTCAACATGCCGCTATTCTTCGGGCTGGTAGGCGTGCTGAACCTGCTGCTTCTGTGGCCGGGCTTCTTCCTGCTGCACTGGACGGGAATCGAGCCGTTCGAGTGGCCGCCCACGGGCAAGGTGTGGGGCATCATCGTGGTGAGTGGTGGCCGTTCCCTTGCGCCCCCCCCCCCTCCTTCTGCTCCTCTGTGTGTTACTCTTGCTGACCGCGTGTGGGTTTGGGACAGCTCAACTCGATCTCTTCCTTCGTCAGCGACATGTCCTGGGCCTATGCCATGCTGCTCACGACACCTCTGGTCGTCACCGTCGGCCTGTCTCTCACCATCCCCCCTGTCCTTGATAGGCGAGATGATCCAGTATGCGCAGTACTCGAGCTGGATCTACTGGGTAGGCGCAGGGATTGTGCTTATTTCGTTCTTATTCATCAACCATGAGAGCTCAGAAGGGCCTGAAAAGAAAGAAGACGATATATGACATTTTCGCTACAAGCTGAAATGAGTTTTTCTCTTTCCTTGTTTAGATAGGAATTGAATGTTTGGTAGTAGATACGATTGGAGAAGTAGAGGAGAGCATGTTGTTATGCATAGTGCATATCAATACACAACAAACAAGAGCAAGGGCAGCGTGATTATTTGTCTGTTATTTATATGTATGGCGTGGAGTATGGGCACATATAGGGAGAGTATCTGGGAGACATTAACAAGTCTTTTTTACTGCAAATATTGAATCTGCATCTTTGCAGGGGAGGATCTGCCAGCCACCATTTCAAGGTTTGCTATGCATCAGACACTGTTGAGATCAAGCCAAATATGCAGCAGCTGCATTGCAGAAAACGACCTTAGGCAATGAAAAATTTGATACAAATTGCTGAGGGTTCTCTTGTCCTGCCAGAGGTAAGAGTGACTATAGTGGCATGTGAACATTGATGCCTCTTCTTCCACCACGCCCAGCTCGGATCTAGGCAGGAGATAAGCTACATCATGCCTACTATGGTATGATAGTGATTTCGGGCCTGAGGATACGTGAAAACTGGGTCACCAGGTGATCATTTGCTCATGCATGCATGTGCGCATGTGCAACATGAAGCACATGAACCACATGTAATCTATTTCATAATACACACATATGTATTATTACAGTGGTTTTAGTGGGTTCTATTGCTGTAATAAAGCATACTGAAAAACACTCCCGGGACTTTGCAGTTAAACCCAAGCCCAATCTTTCATGAAACTTTCCATGTGTATGAATTGTAGTATTGTGGCAGTATAGTACCAGTACTAGGGAGGGCCCTGTAAAGTGTATGGGGCCTCTGTCGGACCAGAATGTCCCCGGGAGGGAGTATCCATAGCACTAACATGTAATCCGATACAGCACTATGCTATGATGCACATGCCTGTCAATGCCTGATATGGCAGGATGGCAAAACCAAAGATCAGCTATACAACACTCATAGTATTGTACCGCAGTACATATGATCTTCATCGCCACTTGACACATTGTATTGTCATTAGTTGCTATGTCAGCAACAGGTTGTGTCCATCGTCCCCTATTCTGCCTCCTTTTCCCCAAACCTTGATATGGTTGTTATTGCTATCTTAAAGATCACAACAGGTATAAGGGGTTCTGGGAGAAAATCTCACCGGTGCCAGGCACCTGGGTCATGCTGCTGCTAGCGGCCGAGGGAAAAAACCACGATGGCGTTGGCTTCTGAAAACTGTTTCCCTCTCGTGCTAGACCCACCACGGTCTAGCCAGGCCGATACAGACTTAGGAAGGAGCATGGTACCATCGTACTACGGTAGCCTGTAGATCATTTGGTCGCTGGCTGGCTGGTCAACAGGGAAGGGGCAGAAAGAGGCGCGCTTAGAATCCGATATTTGTTCATCCATGATCAATTCCCATTTCCGTTTTGCCCCTTCGGGAACATGACGCGCGCCTTTCGAAGTGCCCTGCGGCTTCCTCTGTTGTCTCCTCCTCCTTCCACTACTATCTCCCCCCTCTTGTTGACTGGCTCTTATGGACCTTCACAATTATCTTACTTTCCTCGTCCTCCCTCCCAACCAACCCACCTCCCTCCTCCCTTTTTCTCTAATCCGGGCTGTTCCTCTTTGTTCTTGGAAATAAACAGCCAACCCCCCTTTAGGGCAATGCTTCTTTATCCGAAGACTTTCGGGTCGCGGAGCCATTCTCTTTTCACCTTCTCTGGGTTCTCGACACCCAACGCCTGTTGTTGATCTTATCGTCGTCTTTCCCCTTTCCTAGGATTTTATCTCTTTTACATCATGGCGTATTAGACACAGATCTACTACCCTGTTTTAAGGAGTGGCTAAACTACTATCAACTACCACTTATTCACACTCCCCACCCACCAACGATCGGATCCGTGGACCCTATACGACATCTCAGTGCCCTCGCCTAGTCTCTTTCCCCTCCTTCACCATTCACCATTCTTAAAGACGCCTTCTGATGCACTAGTGCACATTTTGCTCCTCTCCTGAACAAGACACCCCAGAGAATATCTGTCCCATGATACAGCAGGCTTGGTGCCTAGAGATTCCTGACCACGAGGATCACTTCGACTGTCCAGTCACCACGGGCCTGACAAGGTCATCCCCAGTCCCACGAGACTTGTGAAGGGTGCCACTGGCCCCCAATACCTTTATCTTGCAGTGAACGGCTCACCACACGTCGTCCGTCTGCAGTGTATCCTGACATTCTACGACATTTCCGTGGCTGCATGACAAGCCCGAGACTTTCTTCTTCCAGCCCATCATCAGCTTCAAGCCAAGCACTCACTGGCTTCCACATTTCAAAGAGGCTGATCTGAGTCACCGACATATCTTATGGCAGGCGACAAATCCTCGCCCGCTTCGGAAGGGGACCCAAGGTCCCTGGCACACCAGATCAATGTGGCCATAGCATCGAGCCATACCAAGATTAACAGGCTCATCCTCGATCGCATGCCCAAGGCTGTGCCTCCTCACACCAGCAACCCCTCGGCCTACATCACTGGTCTCATACACATTGGTGCCGTCTACATCGCTTTCGAGTCTCTCTGGCAGAGCATCTTGGGCGTTCGCTCAGACATCGCGCCCGTTCCTTATGTCTTCCCTTTCAGCACCGACCCGTGCCAGCATGATGAGACCCCTCGGATCACCGAGAGGACCCGACAGATCCTCGAGAAGGCCTACTGGCCTAATATGGTGCGAGTGGACCGCATCAAGGCAGACATTCGGGCCATGACGGGCTGGCCGCCGCACGTTATCGACGAACAGATTAGGTCCGCTGGCACTTCGGGTCTGCTGGGAAAGTTCACGCTGCATATCAGAGATTCCGTCACCTCCAGACCACATCTCTTGTTGGCGTACGCCTACTCTCTCTACCTGGCCCTACTATCTGGTGGATCCTACATCAGGGCCGAACTGCTGTGCTTGAAACCACAGTTCTGGTACGAAACGCCATCACCAATAATGCCGCACATGGTCGGATGCAAACCTCAGCAGGCCTCCTCCGCCTGGCGTGACCGCCAAGGCACGTCCGAAGACACATCGTCCGTCAAGATGCCGCTCGACTTTTTGGATTTCGACCCACCATTTGGCGAAAACCCTCGTCAGCAGTGTAAGGAGCTGAAGGCAGAGTTCAAGGCACGATTTGCCCAGGCCGAGCATCTCCTGGCCGAGCCAGAGAGGCAGGACATTGTCGAGGAATCTGCGGCTATCTTTCATCACCTAGCAGGGGTGGTAGGCCAGCTGGACGCGATATTTGGCACCTCCCCCGCGCAAAGCTTTGGTGGACAGAAGTACCCACACGCGCCAAATTACTCCTCAAAGGTTTCGAATATGGGCACTCGTCTTCGAGACAGCATCGCTGTTGCGAAGGAAAGGTTGCTGGGTCCCCGGCGGAAGTCGAGCGATGGCTTCAGGCCTTCGTCCGTGTTTGAAAATCCAGGCGAGTCCAAGGATGACCAGCCTGAGCCCAAGCTGCACGGCGCCGAGTCCAGTCTCGCCCACGATGCCGTCGTCCCCGATGAGGGATTTCGGACGATCCGTTACGATACCGAGTTGCCACGACCTGATAGATCGTCCAATACTGGTGATCACGAGAAGTGGAACCCACACGGCTTCGACGGTGCTACTTTTGACCGCGCCAGCGCGGACGTTGAGCGGTGTCCCATGAGCCGCACGCATCCTTTGTTCAAGGAGGCCACAGCGCCAACACTTCCACCATCACACGAAGAACGCCCAAACTACAGTCATTGTGCTGTCATTTCGGAGATGATCGTGCTCATGGGCGTCGCGATGTTGGTCATGGCGTACTTTTACGTGCGACAGTCGTAGTGGGCGGTCAGGCCGGTTGATTTGTGTGACTAGAGCAAGAACTCTGCTTGATTCGCGAGTGCATCCTTGAAACTTTTTATATTGGCATCATGCATGCAAAGCCAGGGGTCTGGGTTTGGCGTTGGTCAGGATCAAGAAAGGAAGAATAAGACTTGGATACCCCCCCTTGTTTAGATGTTAATGATGGGCTGTTTGTGCAGCCTCAAGATTACCTATAGATTAAGAATAGAAGCATACTTTTTATGACAATAATTGACACTGCTACTACGCACGTTATCACAGGAGGATCATATTCTCAAGGATGGCAACGATGATAAGTTGGACCTCAACAATTTATATAGGGTATTGTGTCATTAAGCAAAGTCCCTGGAATTTGTGCAGCTTGTCGGCCCACTGCCCATCTGCTGGCTAACTTGATGATGATGCACTGTGAGAGAAAGTATCTCGTTTGGGATCCCAATGCGCCGCATTTCATTCTCCAACCACTTCCCGCCTACAACCCCGGAATCGCTAAAGTATACAGCAGGAGGATGTATGGAAGAAAAAGGAAAAACCGCCGTAAGCAAGGCTCCTTCCGCCGCTGCTGAATTCCTTGTCATCAGCCTGTGATAGAGGCCCAAACTTAACCCAAAACCAGGCCACACGCTATGGTATATCAACCCATACCCCCTGGTCGATTACTATTCATCCTCATCCCATCCTGCGTCCACTGCAGCCCATCCGCGGGCCCACCTGCGCCCCTCTGTCTCGCCGTTCACTCGCAGGTCTCTCGCCTTGGCGCCGCCGTCGTCTTCCCGCCAGCACCGAATGAGATAGTCGTCGCTGACGGTGACTAGACTGCCTCCATGAGCCCATGCCAGCGCGCCGACCTCCTTGCCGTGGCCGCGCACCAGCGGCGTTCCATAGCTGACGCCGCCGACTGATCGGATGATGGGAATGTCCTGGTCCCGGACCGACGCGCGCAGGTTGCCGTGGGAGGCCACGCTGGGCCTGCGGTCCGTGCTCGTTAATCGTATGGAGGAGCGCCTGCTGCGGGAACCAGGGATGGAGCTGGTAGCGGCGGAGGAGGACGAAGAGGAGGTTGTCGTGGCAGTAGTGGTGAATGTGGCGTCGGGGTTGTTCTGGCCGTTGAGCCTTCCAGCCTCAATAGCGCTTCTGAAATACCTCTCGTCCGTGGGAAACAAGACAGGAGTTCCATCTGCGCTGCCGACGGCCAGCAGCTCACTCCTGCCGTCCTGGGCGGGCCGCAGGGAGGACTTGACATAGAAGCTCGTCGCGTGGAAACTGTCGTGCCGGAATCCGTATAGGGGCCCAGACATCTGCTCGGCGGGGGCGTGCTTAGGCTTCCTGGACGAGGCGAAGCTGTTACCGCCCGCGCTTCCAGAAGGCGGCGGGCCCAGAACCATGTGGGAGGTGGAGTAGGCGTAGACGGTATTGTCTTTACAGAGGGCGTAGAGCCGGCTCGCGTCGCTAGAGAGCGACAGGCTGGAGATGCCAAAGTGCCGCCAGTTGGTGTGGCTGGTCGGGGGTGCCGTGTAAGCCACAGGCACCGGGGCGCGGTGGGAGCGCGAGGTGTGGATGGTGCGGATGTCCCAGAGCTTGATGCTCGCATCGGCCTCGCAGGCAGACAGGAGCAGGTGCTCACGCCCCGCGGGCAGCCAGTGGATGGCCGTGACCGACACGTCGCTGACGCGGCCGAGCACCTCTCCCCTGAAGGCGACGTCTGCATGGTCTGTGGTGGTCGTGGTCGTAGATGTGCCCAGCGCGCTGGTGCCGAGGCCAGCGACGGAGCGGGTCTGATGGCGCGGCATCGCCTCATGTGCGCCGAAGAAGGAGTTGACGGCACAGCCCGAGGTGATTTGCCTCGGCGTGGTGTACCGCAAGCCAGCGTCCCTCTCGAGGGTGATGGAATCGTAGACGGGGCCGCCGTGGCAGCGGAGGTCCCAGATCTGGATACTCCCATCGCGAGAAGACGTGGCGAGGACATGGCCACCCCCACGACCGGGCTGGAAACGGACCTGTTTCAGCGAGGCAGTGTGCTGGCCTAATACCGAGATGGGCGCCTGGGTCATCATGTCGATTACCTTGCCCGTCTGGTCCCCTGATGCGGTGGCGATGCGGGTATCATCAGGGGAGAAGGCCAGGTCGATGATGGCGTTGTTGTGAGACTGAAAGCACAGGTGGATCTTGTCGAATTTGGTTGAGGGCGAGGTGTCGAGCAGGCGCACACGACCCTCCTCGTCTCCGATGGCAACCAAGCTGCTGTTGTTGCATGCTGCGGCACAGAAGGGAATGCAACGCGGGTGGCCATCGTGGCTGGTGGAATAATGAATGTCCTGGGGCCCAGAGTGGAAGGCGGCCGTCTCTGAGCGCCAGTCGGAGGTGGGCATGGAGAGATATGAGCGCCCTGCGCGTGGCATGCTGCCGAGCTGGCGCTGGAGGAGGTGGGCGGCCATTCCCCGGTGGGTGAGCTGGATGAGGCGGCCTGGTGGCTCGTGATCATCCTCGGTATCATCCTCGCCGTCCGCGTTGTCGTCGTCGTCATCCGCGTCAGAGTAGTCGCACTCAAAGTCGGATATGTCGTCGGTCGCCTGGCTGCTGGATGGAAGAGACTGGAGGGGGCTGAGGAGCGCTGACCTAGGCAGCTTGTCCTCTGCACTGTCATTGTTTCTGGCACAAGGAGAGGACTGAAGCAGGCCCGCAGGTGGTGGCGGCCTCAGAGGTGAAGACTCGGGAGGAGTGTGATGACCTGTCTTGCGTCGCTTGGCCCGCCTGGGCGTCTCAGTGCTATTCTCGTCGTCATGGAACCCCCCGCCGCCGCCGCCCTTGGACCTGCGCAGGGGCTGCTTGAAGGGTATGGGAGAATCCTTGACCTGGCGCTGGCGTCCATTAACAGCCGAGCCGGTGATGGCTCCCAAGGCGCGCGTGGTCTCATCGATGGAGCCCGACGTGGTCTTGGAGCGGGTGGTTCGGCGGGCGAAGAAGGCGTTGAACTTCCTTGGTGTTATGGACGGTGCCTTCTTCTGTTTGATATGCCGCCGAGGTGGTGACAGGGGCATTGTAGCATTGCTTGGGATCGTGGCATTGTGGAGCCTCGGGCTGCAGCGGACTGGTGGTGGTTCTGCTGGACCATCTTCCCCGGCCATGACCACCCTTTTCCCCTCTTTTGTCTTCTCTGTTCTTCTTTCCTTCCCTTCTCCTGCTTCTTGCTAAGAAACCTCACACTTGAGCTGGCCTGTCCTTTCTGGAATGTAAGAATGTGACGTCGTTGAGGACGCCGTGGAGCAGTGTGCAGTGATGTAGAAAGACGGGACGACGAGTAGGAAGAGAAGAGGACGTCAGTATCTGGGGAAGGTGGCGCTTCGGTTTCGTGATGGCATAAGGCCAAAAGTGAGAGGGACGGACGCTGAGAGAAGATGATGGGGGTCGAACCAGTGATTTACGACGCGACGAGACGGAGAGAGGGACGGGTGGTAGAGAGAGGTCCAATCCAGGTGACGTGAGGTCGATGAGGGGAGGAGGGATCTGGCCAAGCTAGGAAGAGACGCCTGCTTGGCTGGGGGCGTGGTCATCACGACGCGCACAGCACGCCACGGGTTGTAGGAGAGGAACGCGTACCGTGTAAATGGGGACTTGCAGTGCACCTTCTTCACCAATCACCGTTACCAGTCTGGCCTGTACCCCGCTAGATCTGGCAGGTACTCGACCAGGGCCTGCAGGGGTGCAGGAGTGCTTGGCGCAGTACTAACCCACCGCTACAGGTACTGTTAGTGCACCTGAGGTACCTCTGGTAGCCCGCCGTCAGGACTCCGCGGCCGAGGCACCCCTGTACTGCGGCACGATGCGGTGAAGTACAAGACAAAAAGGTGAGACCCCTGCAGCGGCCTAAAGGAGAGGAGACGGGAGAAAAAAAAGGGGAAAAAAAAAAAAAAAAGTCTTATCTTATCGTTCGAAATATCTAAGATGGTTGACTTTGTGTGTGTAGCCTCGCAGCGTACTTGGAACAACCCCTTCCAAACCGAAAACGCTGCGCACCACTCCCCTGGACCGCCTCCCCTCGCAGCGCAGCGCTCACTGCCTCTCCCACCATGGCGATCCAGAAAAAACACGGCAAGGGTCGTCTCGACAAGTGGTACAAGCTCGCAAAGGAGAAGGGCTACAGGGCTCGTGCCGCCTTCAAGCTCATCCAGCTCAACAAGAAGTATGGCTTCCTCGAGAAGAGCAAGGTCCTGCTGGATCTCTGCGCCGCGCCGGGATCGTGGTGTCAAGTCGCAGCCGAGGTCATGCCCGTGAACAGCCTCATCGTCGGCGTCGATCTCGCCCCCATCAAGCCTATTCCCAAGGTCATCACCTTCCAGAGCGACATCACCACCGAGCAGTGTCGCGCCACCATCAGGAAACATCTCAAGACCTGGAAGGCAGACACCGTCCTGCACGATGGTGCGCCAAATGTCGGTACCGCATGGGTTCAGGACTCCTTCAACCAGGCCGAGCTGGCCCTGCAGGCCATGAAGCTGGCCACAGACTTCCTCGTCGAGGGCGGAACCTTTGTCACCAAGGTTTTCCGCTCCAAGGACTACAACTCGCTTCTCTGGGTCTTTAACCAGCTCTTCACAAAGGTCGAGGCCACCAAGCCCCCTTCCTCCCGAAACGTGTCTGCCGAGATCTTCGTCGTCTGCCGCGGCTTCAAGGCGCCTAAGCGCATCGACCCCAAGTTCCTCGACCCCCGCGCCGTCTTTGAAGAGCTTGCTGCCCCGACCCCGAACAATGAGGCCAAGGTGTACAATCCCGAGATCAAGAAGAGGAAGAGGGATGGTTATGAGGAGGGAGACTGGACCCAGTTCAAGGAGATACCCGCGAGCGAGTTCATCCAGACGACCGACCCCATCGCTATACTGGGGAGCATCAACAAGCTGCACTTTGACCAGGCCAGGAACGGAGACGTGGCTCTCGCAGCGCTGGACAAGCTTCCCGAGACCACGGACGAGATCCGGAGGTGCTGCGAGGACCTGAAGGTGCTGGGTCGCAAGGAGTTCAAGATTCTACTCAAGTGGCGTCTCAGGGTCCGTGAGATCTTCGGCTTCCCGACCAAGAAGACTGCCGCCCAGCCAGAGGTGGTGGAAGAGACTGCTGCGGTCGAGTCCATGGACGAGGAGATGAGAATCCAAGAGGAGCTACAGGCCCTCAAGGACAAGGAGGACTCCAGAAAGAAGAAGGACAGGAGGAAAGAAAACGAGCAGAGGCAGAAGGACATTGTCCGGATGCAGCTCAACATGACCGCACCAATGGACATCGGCATGGAGCAGCAGGGCCCGATGGGCGAGGATGCCATGTTTCAGCTTAAAGCCATCGACAAGGCGGGCGGCACCCTGAGCAGGATCGCCAAGGGCAAGATGGTCAAGGTTCATGACAAGGACACGAAAAAGGAACAAGCAGTCGACACTGGCTCCGGAGATGAGAGCGACGAGGCAGAGGACAGGCTGGAGCGAGAGCTGGACAACATGTACGATGCGTACAAGGAGAGAAAGTCGGCCACGGATGCAAAGTACCGTGCCAAGAGGGCACGCAAGGAGCACGATGACGACGAGTGGGAGGGCGTCTCTGCAGATGAGCAGGCTGCTAGCGATAACGAGAGCGAACTCGAGGAAGACAGTGAAGAGGAGGACTCGGACGACGAGGATGGCTTGCCTCGGCAGTCCTTGCTGACAGATCTGGATAACGACCAGGCGGATCCGTCAGGATTGTCGAAGCGAGCGAGAGCATTCTTCAACCAGGATGTCTTTCAAGACATTGACGGTCTTTTGGATGAGCCAGAAGACGACGTCAGCGAGGTTGAAGGTGTCGAGGCCATGGAAGTGGACGAAGTTGACGAGATCTCATCCGAGGATGACCTGCCCAAGACATCAAAGCTGAATGGGCGTGCAGCAGCAGCAGTCGACGCCTATAGTGATGATGAGGAGGAGGAGGACATCAAGTTTGTCAAGACCCCGAAAGCGGACGTGGAAGATGAGGATGAGAGCGACTGGGAGGAAGAAGAGAGACAAAAGAAGAAGGACAACCGGCCAGGTGAGAAGAGCACAACCCCTTTTATTCTTCTTCTTCTCTCTCTCTCTTTTGTGGTTTTTTCTTCCTGAGACAATCTTTTGCTGACCATCGTATATCACAGAGATCGACATCATCACCGCCGAAGCAATGACCCTCGCCCACGAGCTCGCAACAGGCAAGAAGTCCAGCCACGACCTGATGGACGACGGCTTCAACAAGCACGCCTTCCGGGACCGGGACGGTCTCCCAGAGTGGTTCATGGAGGACGAGTCCAAGCACGACAAGCAGCAGAAGCCCATCACCAAGGCGGCAGCGCAGGCAATCAAGGAAAAGATGCGGGCCCTCAACGCGCGGCCCATCAAGAAGGTGCGCGAGGCCAAGGCGCGCAAGAAGCAGCGGGCAGCGGACAGGCTGGAGAAGCTCAAGAAGAAGAGCGACGTCCTGGCGGCCTCGGAGGGCATGACGGAGAGGGAGAAGGCCGACAGTATAGCCAAGCTACTTTCCAAGGCGAGCAAGAAGACCAAGCGCCCACCGGTCAAGGTGGTTGTTGCTAGGGGCGCCAACAAGGGCAAGGGGAGGCCCTCTGGTGTCAAGGGGCGGTACAAGATGGTGGATGCCAGAATGAAGAAGGAAGTTCGGGCCCTGAGGAGGAAGGCCAAGTCGAAGCGGTAAAAATTTTGGACTTTTTACACATATTCGGACAACAAATATTGATCTTGCCATGATGGTCCACTGCGTGCTCTGAATCATCTAATGAAGGCTTGGGCATTTTCTGACAGACTCATATGCAAACTGGACGTTATTTGAATGATTTTTGAATTTGGTGTGATCGAATTAGGTACTTTTTACATCATGGTGGTTCCAAATTGAGGTACCAGCCTCGTGAGTGTGTGTGTATGTGTATAGAGACATCATATCATCACCATGCCTCCATACCTTGTTCCTTCCTTCCCTTTATGCTATGCACTTGCTATATCCTGCCAGATCCCTCGACCATAGTGAATGCACAAGTTTACAAAAGTGTCCTCCAGCTGAAGACAAAATCAAAAGAAGCAGATTGCCACAACTCCATCAATCCCAAGAGCGGAACAAAGAGATCTCATTCAGCCCTTCCTTCGTATCCAACCCTGCTCAGTAGAGCAACTCACCAGTCTCTACCATTCTCTTGAATCGATCATCAGGCTGCTTGAAGCGGTATTTGTCGCCATGACACACACGGTCGACCTCCTCCCTGACCATAGGGTACACGTCTTTCCAAGCGTTGCGGCCCATCCAGCAGTCGAGATGGCCATAGCCGGGCACCACCCGCCGGCGATACTCGATGCCACTGTCATGAGACCCCTCGCCGACGATGCCAGCAGCCCCGCCGCCGGATTTTGTCCCAAAGGTGTCGCAGAGGACCTCATAAGTCCTCTCGGTGGCCTCCGGGCTCAGGACAGCGTTGTCGCCGCCCACGAACAGTAGGAATGACACGCCACGTAGCCTCTGTATGTTCTTCTCCGTGGTGAGTCTCTCGAACAGAGGGCCATTGCCCATGACGTGACCGTCGACGCCCATTCTCATGAGGAGGTGTAACAGTCGCATGTTCACGCCGCCGAAGAAGCGGTCGATCTGGCGATGCGTGGCCTCATTGAGGTTGTTATGGTTCCAGCACCGGCCATAAGTAAGGGTGATGCGGTGACAGCTCGCGTTGTTGCAGATTTCGCGCCTCGCGTCCGGCATGAAGCGCAGGAGCTGGTTGAGCCCCTTCTGGATGAGGCTGTCATCACGCGACGTGGAACAGCTGAACCAGTCGCCTGCGAGCATCTTGTACAACTTGTCAAGGGGAATGGGACCCGCGGTAGCCTTGATCAGGTTCATCGAGTTCCAGATGGGGTTCATGAAAACCTGTGAGCAGGAAACACCCTTGATCCAGGCGCTGGGGATGGTGCCGTCCAGCAGGCCACACGCGAAGGCGACGCTGCCCATGCAGTGGGCAATGCAGTACGTCTTGGGCGGCTGCCATCCGCTTCTGGCCAGCTCTTGGTCGCTGAGCCTGTTCTTCTTCTTGTGCTCGTGGCGGTTCAGCTCGCGGATGGTCTTGAGGCATGCCTTCAGGTCGTTTCTCGCGTCGAAGGTGGTCCAGTCGTTCTCAGCGACCATGACGGAACCGATACGGTGGACAGTGACGAAGACACGGTAGCCAGCGCGGGTGAAATAGTTGACTGCGTTGTAAGGAATGGTGGGCAGGGCAAAGATCTGGTGGTCGACACTGGCGCCTGGGATCATAAAGAGATCCTGCACGGGGCTGCCATCCGAAGGAGGGTGTGTCGCATTCCACATGTGCATCTTCGTGCAGACGTTGTCGACAGACCAGACGTCAAAGGACTTGTCGGGGACGGTGTTGTTGACATAGGAAGAGAACGCGGTCGTAGGGTACTGCAACGAGGTGAAGGGGGCGAGGAAGAGAGACATGGACTTGCGGGTGAAGAACGTCATGAAGCTGGCTGCGGACATGACCTTCTGGAAAATCGAGCTGCCGGTTGGCGAGAGGGTCATCATCTCGGACAGGAAATCAGCCGGCTGGATGTGCATCATGCCCTTCGCGACGACTTGCATCCTGCGCCAGGCCTCGTCGGCGTTGTCGTCGTCCTCGTCGACGACGCCATCTCCTGGGATGACGGGCATGATGGAGTCATTCTGTTTCCTCCTGCTGATGGTCACGTACAGTGTGCTCGTGGACCGCCAGAACTGGAACGGGGAGAGGGCAACGGATGAGTCTACGACCTTGTAGCCATGGAAGTGGAGCAGTTCGCCGTTGGTGCCCGTCATGTCAAAGTCATAGGTCAGGTTTCGGGTACCAGGTGCCTTGAGGTCGAGCTTGAAGAGGTTGAACTGCCCTCTCTGGACCATAAATGGCGACCCCGGGATCGTGGGACACACAAAGGAGCCCGTCAGCATACCCTTGTGCTGGTTGTTTTGCACGATATTGTTGACGTTGAAGGCCTGGACACTGAGGAAGAAGCGCGCACTCTCGCAGAGGCTTTTGGCCGTGCGGTAGCCCAGCTCGTATGTCGACCGGTGATCCTCCTTCATGCCCTCCTCGTCGTGGTGGATGAAGCCGGACATGACCTCAGTGAAGCCAAAGCCACTCGCCTTGATAGCGTCGGCACTGCTAATGACGTGCGCAGCGCCATTGACGCTATCTATATCGGCGCGCTCGATGGCCATCTCTTGTGCCATTGCCGTTGTCGACATCACCGTCGGCGTTGTCCGGTTACTGCTGCTCCTCATGACCCTCGTCCTCGTCCTCTTCTTCCTCTTTTTGGGCTCGCCGAAAAGATCTAGGATGCCATTGTGTTCGCGCTGAATTTCCAGACCCTGTTTGTGGCAGTACGCCTCGATGGACCTCTCCGCGAGTGCGGTGATGGTAGCAAAGGGGTTGGCTCCAAGCGCAGCAGGAATGACGGCTGCATCCATGACGATGAGACCCTCGTGGATGGCCTTATCGTCGCTATCACCTTCATTAGTGAAGACCTCACCGACGTGGTTGACGACCCCAGTGGCCGCAGTGCCGTCACGAGCCATGCAGGCACCCCCGATGGGGTGAACGGTGACTTCTTGTTCGCCCATCAGCGCGAAGAAGGGATTCTGGACAAGAGTGCCTCCGACGGCCTTGGTTGCTTTGGCCAGGATAGAGTTAAGTTCCTTGACGTGGTCGCTCCGTCCCACGCCCAGGAACTCGAGGACTGGTTTACCGTCCTTGAGCGTGAGTACCGCCTGATTGCCTAAAGTCCAATGTCAGTTACACCCTGCGGAAGGCAAGTAGGGGAGGAAGTATCACTAACTGTCATGGGACATGATGAGGTAGACCTGAGTCCGCTCGATAGCCCCGTTCTTGAAATAGGGACCTAGAATCCGACTGCCCCACCTGGCCAGCGACGCCTGGGCCTTGGCCGTGATGCTCTCATCCGAGGAGATGCTGCCAGGCATCATGTTCAGCATGGCCTGGAAAAAGGGGGCCAATGCCCTGGGCACAGTACCCTCCTCGATCACATAACCGTCCAGAGGGTTGGCATGACCCTCTCGGTTGTCGATGATGCCAGTGATGCAAGGGCCGATGGGGTTATAGGGGGAAGGAAATGGCCTCCCGATGCTATTTACAGTGTGGTCTGTATTGTAGCCAAAAGCCAGCATATCTCCGTTGCCAGACATATTCAGACCGACCTGGTCGCTCATGTGCAGGCCCATCTCTTTACTCCTGAGCAGGATCTCGGTGGTGCCAATGGCGCCGGCGCCCAGAAAGACAGCCTCCTTGGCGTGCACCCACATGAGATCGCCATGCAGGTTGGCCTTGAAGTGGCCACGGTTACGACCGTGCCAGGCAAAGTACACATTGTACCCGCCACGGTTCGGGTCCTTGCACTTTTCGATGTATCGCACTTCGCATTCGCAGAACATTTCGGCACCCCAGTTCCATGCGTCGGCGAGATAGGTGACGAGGGTGGTGGTCTTGGAGCCGTCGTTGACGCCTGTGGAATCCTGACCCGTGAGCGCCGAGGGCAGCATCTCGACGCCGCAGCTGTTGGGCCCGTTACGGAAGCGGGTCGTCTGGTGGACACGGCTGAACTTCTCGTGCATGCTGAGGGCCTCGGCCTGTTTCTCCAGCAGGTCGAGCTTGGGCAGCTTGGGCCAATCGGCAGGGTACTGCTGCGGGTCGAGGACTTCTTTTGCTTTCTTATAGTCTATATGATATTTATAGTGGTCAGCCAAAAGAATCAAGGACAAAAGCAGCGGTCTTCGTTGCTCACATTTATCCAGACAGGCAGGGTTCTTTCGGATCTCGTCGGGCCATGCCTTCATGCTGAGTGTGTCGTGGTTGGCCTCGAGGAAGACGTTGGCATTGACCAAGCTAGTACCGCCCAGACCTGTCATATTGGAGAATCATATATAAGTCAGCAAAGATTTGTTTGAAAATTATTGCGAGAGGCAGGATGATGAAGTCAGGAAGGACAAAAGTCTCACCGTTTCCAACAAATGCGTTCTGACCTTTCCCAAAGATCAGGTGGTACATGCCCGTTGGATCACCACCGTCGACGGCGATGCCATCACAGTACGAGCTCGGCTGGAACGTGCCGCTCCAGTGCACCTCCTCGAGAGCGCTCTTAGAACCGCTGGGGTACTCGCCCGGCCACTTCTCCTTGCCCCGCTCCAGCACGCAGACGCGCTGGCCAGTCCTGGCCATCCGGCTCGCCGCAACACCGCCTCCGTACCCGCTGCCGATGACGACGCAGTCATAGCTGCCGCGCAGGAGTTCGACGGGCCTCGAGATGCGAGGAAACGCGTTCCCCTCGGCACGGTCCTCTTCGTCTGCGTATGACCTCACGTGGGCGTAGGTCTTGGACCGTGGGCCTCCGGTGCTGCCCTCGTGAGGGCCTGGGACGGGCACCTGGTGGGTCGCATGCCTAGCCGCGGCGCGGTCCTGGTCCTCCGTGCCGAGATCTGTGAGGAGCGAGGGGGACGTGGGCCAGGTGACTGCCCTTGGGGATGCCGCCGCGTGGTGGTCCTGGTGGAGAGACTGGACGTGGGAGTGAGCGTGGGAGTTGTGGTTGAAGGAGACATGGGGCGGCGAAGCTGGCCTGCTGTTGTTGGTGCTGCCGCCGTCTGTGCTGGTGCCGTTGACATAGTGGCCGTCAATGGGCCCTACAGGCCCACCGTTCATCAAGTCTGCGCCGTTGACCTGGTGGAACGACACGCTGGACGGCGCTGGATCTTCCCCCGCCATGATGATGTCTGTCTGTCTGTCTGTCTGTCTGTCTGTGGGTGGGATGCGGTGGGTAATCTGCGCGGTAACGTAAAGGCTGGTTGTCTGTTCTTGTTCACGGGAAGACGATGAGGGTATATAAAGATGTATATATGTATATATCGAAATATATAGATATGTATATATAGGTGTGTATGGGAGAGAAGAAGGGAGAGGAGGAGTGAAGATGGTGATAATCTAGGGCGAGGGTGGCCTCTAAGAGATATATATGTATGTGTATATATGTGTAGGAGAGTGCGAGCTCACAACGAAGTGATCACAATGAGGGGGGGGGGGAAGCAAACAGATCAGAGGGTATCGTACGAACGGTTGAGAAAGAAAAGAAACAAAGAGATGATCTGGAGGAGGAGGATGAGATAGAGGAAGAGGAGGAGGGGATGGGGGATGTTCAAGTATTTCTATGTAACCTTCTCTTTGCCTGATAGAAGCCTCTCGGCGGGTACCGCTGACAAGGCCTCCCTCGGCAACCTCCACTGCATCTCCCGTGGAGGAGGAGGATGATCGAAGTCGGTAGGCATATTTCCATTCTTGGCCAACAAGGAGGAGATATGGTTGCATCGAAAACGAGGTTTAGTTACTGTGGGGCTTCTTCGGAGCTCAAAAAAGAGCACACACACACCAACGCGGCGCATGCAGGTACGCTCAGACGGGGCGGGCGATGTGGGTGACGAGAAAGGATGGGCAGCAAGAGAGCGCAGCTGGGTAATTGGCTAGCCTCGTCACATGGAGGGGTGAAAGAGAAAGAGAAAGATGAAAAAAAAAAAAGAGGTGACAGGGATGTCAGGATGATGCTAGGCACTCTAGGTCAGGCAACCAACTCTGGAAGGGTGCAGCCAAGATGGAGAAGATGGGAAAGAGTGATAGACAGAGACACCTGACAAGAGACACCCTCAAACATACAGTAAGAGCGACCGCAAGAGAGACGAGATAGAGTAGGGAAGTCGTTCGCAGTTGCTGCAAGTACCCACTAGCCCTTGCAGCGCGCGCAGGTCAAGATCGGTCGGGAGTCAAAAGCTATCCCTGGCGCCCTCCCCCCCCCCCCTTCCAAAAAAAATGATAGAGAGGAAAAGATGCATAGTGGGTAAGTATTCAGCAAATGATTATTCTTGGGTCGTTCCAATAGCGGTACATCCGTGGACCCTATGCATTAGCAGATTTAGTTGATGGCTTCTGGTTCAACAGCAAACGAACTCATCCAACAGGCCCAGCTAGCCCAGCCAACCAGGAGGCAGAGCCAGCAGAGCACACAGTTTCGCTTGGCCCCTCTTTTTTTTATCTTCCAGGTCCCCGCCATCGAGCTGAGTCGGCGCAGTCGGAAAGAAAAACATACCCTGGTCAAAAATCCGCTGCTAGTCGCTCAGCGATGGTTTGGCCATCCCAGCTGCTGCTACTCACTCCGGTGCAGATCACCAAAAGTAAAATACCACACCCACCCCACACACACTCTCTCAAAGAGACGGGAAGGGCAGAGACAAGCGACAGGGCAGGTTGCAGGGTTAAAAATACCCATCGGGCGTGAGAAAATAGCTAGGGTCAGCAGCTCAGCAGCGAATCCGGGCAAGGGTAAGCCTATTGGTCAGTTTACTACACCAACAGGTCAGCCGCTCCTCTTGGGGGTTGGAGGGCAAGAGGGTCGGGGTCGGCGGGAAGAGGAGGATCGGCTGCTTTGGGGTGCTAATGCTACTATGTACCAGGTCCAGGAGGGATGAGCATATGGGTGGAAATCCCGCCATCGAGGGGACAGGATAGGACAGGATAGTCCCATCTCTCGTCACGTTACCCCCTCCCTCGACTTTTGTTTGGGGGGCAGAGAAAGCGAAAACGGTATATTTGATACGAGAAAGAACGAGCAGGCTTCCCGAGGGTGGAGGGGGGGGGGAGGTGGGAGATGTTTGTTCGGAAAAGACGGCCAACCATTTGACGATGAATCGATGATCCTCGAGAAAGTGACGGCGAGGTTGAGTACTCGAGGGCGCCACAGCGCAAGAAGCCGTCCATCGAGGGAGAGAGCGGCCTTGAATGTGTCTCTCTGGTGGTGTGTGTGGGGGTGGGGGGGGGACACTATAGGTTCTTTGTGGCGTCCAGGTACTACCACTGGGCAAAACGTTGTCATACTTACGATGACCACGACGGGGGTAAAGAAGGAATAAAACACGCTATTACTTTGGTTTGTCTTTACCTAGTACGTATACTATGAAATTCACCATTGGACGAAAAGAGAGACTGGATGATGTTAAGGACTCAGGGAGGACGACGACGAATGGTCGGGGAAGATTACCCAAGACAGGCATTGATTCGTAACTATTCAGGCAACAGGGTACTAACTAAGGGATGGATATGCATTATCATTTTGATATCGTCTTACCTGTCTGTCTCTCTCTCTCTCTCTCTCTTCCTTCCTTTCTTTAGTGCACTATGTCTACTATCTATGTCGTCAGTCCGGAGCAAAGGAAAAGAAGAAGAAAAGAGAGAAGGGTAGTCAGGCACGCCAGGTACAGTACCACCCTACACCATGCACCGCCGGGCCATCTTCCTCTCTCTTACACAGTAGTGGGCACCGCTGAAGAAGCCAGTATTAATGGCTGAAGACCCACTGATCCAGTAATCCCACGTGCATAGGATCAGATTTGAGTGGATCCCGTATGGTGGCCTCTTCGTCGGCATGGCGTGCACGGCCGTCAGGCTCTTTGCGCCCCTCTCCCCCCACCTAGAATCAGGGACTAGGACAGATCCCAAAAGATCAGGGTCCCCGGTTTTTTTTTGTCTTTATTTTTTTTGTGTTATCTCATCGGAAGAAGGGCTGGGCCCTTAACATCATCAAAGACTATGCTCATGTGCCCAGAGAGGCTTGGACATTTGCCGAGACGGGAAAGCGAGGAGCAGGTAATAAAACCACCATTACCTTGTCCCTTCTTCGGTGTGTGGTGGTCATTGAAATGTGATCGTCACCCTGGGCCCGAGTACAGTACGTTATCGTCGGATCCCAAGCTCCGCCCACAAAGCCACTCATACGAGAGTGCCGAGGCCTTTGCTGATGAGGTGAGGCGCCAATGGTAGCGTTGAGGTACGAGGTCTAGCCCTCGAGTCTTGTCTGTGAAGGTGAGAGGGAAGCAAGAGAAGAAAAGAAGGGGGGGAAAGGCCACGGGCGTCCACAGTTGTGTAGTTCTCGCCGGGAACCCCGGTTCCTTCCCTCTTTTTTTATTTTTTTATTTTTTCTTTTTTTTTTTTACTTCTGCCCCTGCGTTTACATAGGACGGACGCACACTATCCATGTAGATGAGAAGAGACAAAGAGTCAAGGATATGCATAGTAGGACATGTGCTCGGGCGGAGAAAGTTCGAGAGGCCACAACAGACCGGATAGAAAAGCATATCGTGATCTCGGCGTTGGTTTTGTGTGGCTTCGACCCCTCAAATCCTTGGGGGGCACAGCCGAGCCATTGGGTCGGTGACAAGGGAGGCCGTGGGAGAAGGAACCCGAGTGGTCGAAAACAGGCGAATGCAACGCTGCAGTGAACAAGAGACAAGATCAGCACCCTCCTTCTCCTCGTACAGGACTATGTAGTAGATGGAAGGAATAGGTGGATGGATGTCTCGGCAAGATCTCTGACCACGTCTCGTTGTCCAAGTACACTACACCCAGACATGCATGCAGCACACACCTCCACCACAGTATATCCATCCCCCACACCACAATAATCATGAGGTCACAGTCACGTAACCTGAGGCAGATTAATGGTGATGATGATGATGATGATGAGGTGCAGGGGGAGAAATATGAGGCATCATCATCATGATCATAATCTTCATTATCAATACTGACAGAGACGAGGAAGAGAGTGAGGGCGGGGCTCTTTCTTTCTGCCTAGGGCGGCTATCAAACCCAATCGAGCATACTCATCCCTTGCATTCAGCGCGCCCCAAAATTGGACCCTTTGATAGACCTGATGCAGTGGGGTTTGGTACGAGTGAATTGATCGTGCCGGTATAACACCTGCGGAAGAACAAAAAAAAAAAAAAGGCACAATTCTAACGCTAGACTCGACTGGCTGGCGTGTAATATGGCAAGCATCCACTACAGATAGGCACGAGAGAATCCTCCCGCTGACGCGAGGTGCGCAAGCGGCCGCCCGCATCATCCGCAGTGCGTGCAGTGCGCACAGGGGGAGAGTGGAAAAGCCGTCTCGAGGCCGTGATTGGTGCCGCTCCTAGATTGAGGCCCTGAAGGGCTGACATCATGTAGGGCGAATGAGGGGCCCCCAATGTGCATATTGTTCGTCGTTCGAAGCATATTACATAGCACGAGACTCTCACACAAGGATGGGGTCGGAAGGGAAGATGGTGCTGATACCCCGATGCGCGATGCCATACTGCAGCTGTGCAATACTTTGTGTAAGGCTGAATATGCACACAAGGAAGACGTCTTGTCCCTGTTGCATCGTGCGGTTCGCCTCCTCCTTCCACTCCTTCAGGGCTACTCTCCAGCAGCCTTCAGCCTGTGGACCCAGGTTCTGGGCCTGGATCTGCAATAGTCGCTCACCCGACCCCACCTCGTCGGGAAAAATCCACATCACATGTCCGCTGGTGAACGGGCTCGGGTCGTACGCGCCAGGTACCAAACGTGTTCGATCAGGTCCGAGAATTATTGTGAGACAAAACACGGGACGGCAAGAATGTGGTGGTAACGACGGAACTCGTGGCAGGTCGGACTGCAGAGGAGAAAAGGAAAGAAAACGAGGAAAAAGAGTTCCGTCAGGTTGCACAACCTCACTTGACGTCGTCAAAAGGAAGATCGCGCAACCAACCTAACTTAGATGATACTATGAATATCTATCAGGCAATAAATCTACGACTTGTATACTCTAGGCCCGTGCTACAGAAGTATTCGGTGCTGCACGTCTTCCGACTTCAAGTTGCACAGGCCGTGACCCTCCATGATTATCATGTCATGTCATCTCTAGATACTACTCGTTACATTGCAAGTCTACACAGCCCATTCACCCAACCAACCATCCATCCATCCATCTTATCGGAGGAAAAACAAGTATGTATATTAGAGCCCCGCCTGTGCTACCGTGTACATGTCTTTCTAGATCAGCCTCCCGAAAGTGCAACAAGGTTTCCTTGGCCTAGCACCTCACTTCGTATTTCTGTTTAAACTTTTCCATGTTCGCAGCAGCACTTGCTCGCCTACTACTGCACCAGTGTCACCCTCCTCAGGCCCCCTCGGGAGCGGGTGGGGGGGATGGCATCGGTAAGAATCGCAGCCATCACCCTCGGGATTTTGTCAAGTGCTACGAAAACATGGGAAATAATCAGAATATTTGGATTCCACCAAGAGTTTGAGTAGCCATGATGGTTTATTTGTATTCTCGAGCCCTTTCTTTTTTTTTTTTTCCTCTTTTTTTCTTCTCTTTTTTTTAGGCTTCGGCTTCAGGAGGCTGCAGACAAGAGCAATCTCGACATGGGATTGTTTCGGGGCCAACTCAAAATTGTGGTTACAGTATTTTTCGTACTTTGCTTTGCACGTGCGAATTCTAGACACTGTAAATCTCCCACCTTGTACCAATACGAGCAAGAATTTGCAGGATGAATGCAGATTTATTTTAATATGACCTTTTTGTCTTTCGTGACTCTCGTATCTCGAGGAAAAGAAAGAGATACCGAGTACGATGTCGCCAAATTCTAATCGACGTGCAGTGGGATTGCCCGGGAAATCGATTCGGAGCCACTGCAGCCCACACTGAATGGCAGCCAGTACTGTAGCCAGTGAACACTGTGGCGGCGCGTCAACATCGACGTCAACCCCCGCACCTACTACGGCACCGTAAACGTAAACATCATCCATAATTTGACTTGCACCACACGTTCTCAATTCGCACCGCGCATTGCCACACAGTTTATTGATCGTGATCATCATAGCAATTTTTGCCAAGTTTGTCAAGAGGGAGTCAACCCAGTTCAGATGGCGAGCGTCGAAGGACCCCCTCGTCGTTCTCGAACGTCTCGAGGCCCCCCGCCTCACCATCTCAAAAGTCCACCATTATCTTTCTACACGGCTTCGGGGATGATGGCCATGGAACAGGCTACGGGCTCGCCCAGCAGTTCCAGATGTACCAAAAACTTCCTCACACGAAATGGGTTTTCCCCGAGGCACGTGTTGACACAACCGCTGGCGAGCGCTGCTGGTACAGGCCGCGTGACCTGAAGGCAGAAACGATGAAGGATTCCAGTGAGGAAGAAGAGTATGAGGATGACGAAGAGGGATTATTCAGGACTGTCCAGCACATCGACTCCCTGGTCGCCAAGGAGGTAGAGGACGGCGTCGAGCCGGGCAAGATCGTTGTGGGAGGTTTCAGTCAGGGCTGCGCGGTCTCGACGATCTGGGGTCTCAAGGGTCAGCTCAGAGATAAGGCGGCCGGTGTATTCGGACTGAGCGGTTATTTCCCCAGAGTCAAGGCTGTTGCTGCGACACTGCCTGGTGACACCAAAAGCCAGGAGGCCAATGATGGCACCGGAGAGATCTTGTACGCACCATGGTGGTTCTTCGCCCACGGCATGGCAGACAAGATGATACCTATCAGCTTGTTTGGAGAAGGGCAGAAGAGGCTACAGCAGTATATCGCCCGCGAAAAGGTCGATGGACATGTGTATGAGGACCTTGATCACAGTGTGGGCCGAGGGGAGCTTCGAGACCTTTGGCTGTGGCTTAAGAAGGTTCTGCAGGAGGACGACAAGTGAAAGCACTTGTGTTTGGAAGGAAGGAGTATTTTTTTTTTTGACGACATGATATTACTAGGCACAATAAGATCATTTTGCCCTTCTGTTGTTCCAATACTATTCGATATGATTAAATTAGTAGCTGCGATAAAATAGCTGTTGAGCTCATTATTGCCTATGTCCTCGAAGTAGAAATGCCCTTCTATTTGTACCTGTAGCCAGGATGTTGTAACCAAAGGACGTGCAAATTGAGTCTCGAGAACCTCAAATAGTATATTGAATGGTGATTCCAAGTATAGGAGCTATACTATCGAGAAGTTTTCGTAAATTGCTAAGTAATTAAGGAGGAGGTAATATTGGGTACGTAGAGCCCACGATGCATTGTAGTCATGCCCGCCACATTTGATATCACAGCTCACGACCAGCCGACCAAGCCCGTGACCAGCTGGTCCGCAGCAACAAACTTGTCCTTCCTCGCCTTCAGCTCGTCAACATCCCAGTTGGCCCAGAGGAGCTTTCCCTTCAGGAACTCACCTTCCGGGCTGGACAGCCACACCATGAAATGCGCTGGCAGGGCGGCTGAGAATGACGGAGTATGAGTGTTAGCCCTGGAAGACAGAAAGAGACGACGAGTAATGATTAATCATATAAAACCAGACTTGGCTTACTTTCATCGAGCGTAAGGATTCCTGCGTCGGAGAGAGCCTTAAGCCCGGACTTGGTAAACATGTCGGACCTGGCAGCTCCAGGACACACGCTGAAAAAGCTGAAGCCCTGGTTTTCGACCTGGAGCGACTCCACCACACGCGCTGCTCCGATCTTGGCCCCGGCGTACCCAGAGAAGGCACCTATCGCCGGAATGACATGGGCAGCACCCGCCGACACATTCACAAAGACGGCGCCTGGCTTGGCGAGTCCCAGGAACAGGCGGGCCTGCAGATAGGTGCCCTTCACATTGATCTCGAAAGACTCCCACCAGTCGGCTGTGGTCGTCTCGTCGACCTTGGCGTCTCCAGTGAGCGCAGACACGGGCGCGACATCGTGCAGGTAGCCCGCGTTGGCGATGAGCACGTCGATGCCTGCAGGGCACAGCTTCTTCACCTCAGAAGATGCGCGGGCCATGTCCTCGACCAAAGACACACTCCCGACAATGGTCGAGTACTCGGTGGAGGGAAACTCGGCCTTGATGGATGCTACCGAAGCGGTCAGGCTCGAGGCGGTGCGGCCCATGACGATGATATGCGCCGCGCCGGCCTGCGCGAATGCCTTGACTATCTCGGTGCCGATTCCCCGTCCTCCGCCACTGATGAAGATGGTTTTTCCAGAGGCTGATAGTTCTGGGCGGGTGGGCGAGATGGCAGGATAGCTGCGGTGATGAAAAGGGGTGATAAAGTCCACATGAAACGCTTCTGAAGACATGATTGCTATTATCAGATAGTTCCCAATAGTACTGAATGTTCTCTGTGAGTGACTGCTCTTGTTGAGACAGGCGATGTCGCGTTGGGGTGGCTGAAGACTATGAGCCTTCAACTATCGTCAGGTTCAAAGAAGGAGATGGATCTTTCGTGATTCTTAGCATTCAAAGCGAAGAGGAAAGGCTTGCTGTGGGATACTTGTGCTTTTGATTCGAGAACACGACTTGCTCTCAAGTTATATATTCTTCTGCGCTGGCGAAGGCCCCAAACGTCACTCGTACCCCGTAGCCATTTCGCACCGTTGCATTTCGCATTGCAGCAGCTCGGCTCAACAACAACAGCGATTGATCCTTCTCAGCAGGCAATATAGCTTATGAGGCCGAGCCAGAGTAGTATATCATCTGCCACACCTGTGTGTGTCGTTCACAATATCTCGCCGTATATTGATATGAAGTTGTGAATAGTCCCATTCTCGTGCACGGGTTCGGATCAAAGGATTTGACTGCTTAAAACCTGCTGACTCGGTAATGTAGCTGTGCCGGATGGCTCACATGCAAGACTCTTCAGGCTTTTCGTAGACTGAAAGGAAGACTGGATGTCCGAGACAAAAGCGAGGGTGGAAACGTCCTTTTGGGACCCATGTAGCAAATAGAGAATTAAGACCAACCAAGCAGCTATTCGGACAACAGCAAGACCGAGGTCCGAAGCCAAAAGTCCTAGTAATTACTTACAAGAGAATTGTTGAGCCCACAAAATCATGTTCGGTAGGTTGTAGAGAACAGCTGGAGTGATAACAGGCTGAAGTTCGAAAAATCTGAAGAGTCTGCTCTTTCTTTGTCTGAAAACCAGTCTTTCTCTAGAAGGTTACCCCGGAGCGTTCTCACTTCAACGGGGGCAATATCAGTGTGTGTAGGGGAATATGACCACCACACTGACTGCAAGTGCGGGTCTAGCCGGGCGAAGCAGATAGCTCATGATCTTGACCACCATCATCAGAACTATCATCTAATACCACGGCATTGCTGGATAAGAGAAGCACTGTGGTTGTTATTCATGCACAATCCTGGGTGTGGCGATCTTCGAACCGCGCATCTACCAGATTGATCTCGGCTAGCAGAGCACATCGCTTGGGTAAAGTTGCAATCTGGCATAGTGCAGTGTGTAGGTTGCTGCCACTCAGGTCGACAGGGGACCTGCTGCGCCCCCCTTTCGTGGCGGTGTTGTGCTGAGGAGTCCCTCTCTCTGACCCTGCGGACCCATAAAATGAACCCTGTTTTCTTGTTCAACTGGCTCACCGTCACCGCCCGCCTGCTGAGGCAGCCTCAGCATGTGGATCTCGCATCCTGATACAAAGTTTCCAAGGAAGCTTGGTCATACATACGTTTATCTATGTTCTTATATTGATCTCACTCATGTAGAGGAAGAGTGCGAATCATTTGCCATCTCACTGCGCTGAAAAACAATTCAACTCGCTGTCTCCCTTCATCTTCTTACTCTCAATTGCCGATCATTAGCAAGCTCCCAACCCCTCTTCATAACAGCAAGACCTCAAGTTGACTTCCTGTGCAACGCCATGAGCCAGGATACCACACATCTCACCGTCGGCGGACCAGAGGACCGAGATGAGCTCTTCACAACGCCCTCGACAGACCCAACGCCAGATCGTCACCCGTCCGTCTTGAGACCTGGCGGGCATGCATCACCGCTCAAGTATCCTGCCGCACTCAGACCTGGTGCTGGTCGTCGTTCGCGGACGCCTAGTCCGGGGGCCACATCGACGACATCATCAAATGGAGCACCAGCGGGATCATCACAGCAACAGCCGTCTTCTGTAAACTCACCACCACCAGTCACATACAGAGCCTATTCTCCTCCAAGGGCACAGAGCCCGACTGATGAGCTGTCGGCCGAGATTGAGGGGTACTTCACCGCCCTCGAGGTTCCTCCTCTTAATATCAACAAGCCCCCGTCTCCAGGAAGAGGAGAAGGTAATCCTCTCGAAGAGCGATGCGCCTCTCCACCGGTCCCGCCAAAGGAGAGAATCTCGATGATAGAGGCGGAGCGCCACGTCGTCTCTCCGTTGTCAGAGTTGGATGCTTCGACTGGCAGCGCTGGAGAGAATGATCATGTCGTATCCCCAGTAATATCGAATTCGGAGGTATCACCACACCACCGAGAGGAAGATCACACGACGACGGAGCCGGCAGAGCCTCCACCGGCATATGAAGAAAGCCAACATGTGCCACCACCGCCAGAAAAGACTGCACAGATCACCCAGCCGACACCTGCAGCAGACGCCGACGATCAGCATCTTGCCAGCGCATCTGCTTCTTCGGCTGCTCATGTGGGGAGCGCCGTGATCGGGATCAGCACAGATGAGGCCGTGCAGAACTCATCTGAGGCCCTCATGGCCGCGACCACAGACACAGCACCAGCAGCAGCGGAGGCCACGACAGAGGAAGACCGGCACGAGGGAGAGGCCGAGGGTCAGCAGAGCACCGGAGATGTCGCAGCACCGCCTCCACTGCCGCCTCGGCCAACTCCAAGCCCGTCACCTGCCGGCAAGGGCAAAGAGCCAGCAACTATGCACGTGCCGGGCGCGTTCCCGCCACCACCATCACGGCCTGTGCCGTCATCCTACAAGGCGAGTGGAGCCGCTGCCACCTCGGCAGCCACTGTTGGCGGGGCAGTGGCCGGCGTGGGACAGAGCAGCGGCCTCCAGCATGCCAGGAAGGCTCTTGAGAAGGGTCTCGGGCATCTCATCGACAAGGCCAAAGAGCACCATCAGGCTAGGGAACAGCAGCATGGTCACGATAAACAGGCCTCCACCAAGCGCAGAAAGTCCCCGGAGGGTGCCAAGAAGAAGACCACCAAGGCTGGGGCGGCGAGTCCGGCTCACACTGCACAGGTGAGTTCAGATGAATCGTACCTAGGCCTGCGATGGGAAGCTGAACAGTCTTTTGTCTAGGCACATAAACCTTCTTCAGCAGCAACGGCAACAAAAGGTGGCGCAAACTCCGGAAGGCCTATCGAGATGTACTATAAATAGAGTGCTTTGGTTAGGAACAACCTAAGGGTGTACTTTGTCTGTATACATAATAGTAATCTGGGCTCGCGCTGGCCGTCACTTTTCTTGTCACTGCGCCGCAGCTTTCACTCACGCCAAAAATTGTTTCAAGGTCGACACAGAAGGCCGATGCCATTTGAAAATGCAGACAGTGTGCCGTAGTGCGAGAATTGTTGCCGCTCAAGGTCACTCTATCTCGAAGCAACTACACCATCTTGACATGCGCGAGGGGGGAAGAAAAAGATGATCACCAGAGAACTGAAGTGATGGACTAGGTAATCTGATCACAATTTACCCGAAGACGCCCACTTGGTACTGATTCCATGTGGCCACCCTAGGCTCATGTCCAAACGATTTATACTGTATGACAATTAGCGTATGTTTCCGCCTTGTCATATACGTAATTAATCGATTTTTCGCATGCTTAGATATATAAAGAATTTTTAGGTATGGTATAATTTTTGTTGCTTGTATGGACTATAAGTCCTGAGATCAAGTAGCCTCCTGTACTGTAATAGTTGTGTAAGTTTGTACTCAATATGTCAAGTACACAAATACGCAAGCTGCCGTGGGAGAAAGGGAGAGATGATATCCCAAGGTCATCTCCGCCCACTCAATCATCGTTCGAGGTGGCCGAGTATATGACCTCGAGGAACCAATATATAAGTTGTTTCTTGACGAAACTATATTCTTCTACCTAGCTCTGTTTCTTTTCATTCCTCAGAATCAAGTTTCCAAATCTTGCTATTCTTTGATAATTTATTGCTCGAGGACAAAGAAAAGGGCGAGACATCGCCACCATGACTTTAGCTCCAGTCACGTGATACCCGCCTGGACGTCTCGACCTCGCGCCTTCTGCGGTGTCAATTCACGTCAACAGCAACCCCCGTACCTCCATCAAGATCAGCCTAGTAGGTCTACAGCCTCGAAATTCATCACGGAACAGAGAGCATTATGGCCAAGTCGAAAGCAAAGCGCAAGCAACAAGCCGCGCAGGCCGTCAATGGCTCGGTGGCGAAGAAGATCAAGACAGACTCTTCCGCCTCCACAGGCTCACTCACGCTCACCGGCAGCAACACACCTCCTGGGCCCAGACTTCTGCAGACCATTGTCCCAGACGAGGATCTCGAGATCACCGTCGAGACCCTCCGCGCGCTGGTGGAAAACCCGAGCCTGATCAAGTCCAAAGCGTGCAAGGACCTGCGAGCCGCCGTGTTCGACTTCAAGCAGGCCTCCACCACCGGCGCCATCGCCTCCGTCGACGCCAACCTCACCTCGCGCATCAGCGGCGCCCTGGCTGACCAGAACTATGTCGATGCACGCATCATGCTGGCCGAGATGCGCATCAGGGGCCAGAAGCCCAAGCTGGGCGCTCTCTGTCGCTGGGTGCGCGACCTCGACGTCATCAGCGGGCTGGCGGAGCAGCGCGACGGAGGAGTCAAGAGGACCGCTCAGCAGCACGACGTTCTCCAGGTCCTGGATGCTATTCTGAGAGTGGTCGGCCCGGTCGACTACACGGCTGGCGACGACGGTGGCGACGACGAGGGTGGATGTGAATCTGGCTCAGTAGGAGGGCCTATGGTGGTGCGGCGGCCGTGGGATCTGCGGGATGGGCGGACACGTAAGATGATTTATGAGAGTGTTCTGGACGGAAGCCTCACCGCTGCAGTGAGCGATGAGACAACGTCGCGCTTCAGAATCATCGAGACGACGCCAGGGCTGCAGCGGAAACCCCCCAACCACCACCCCGCCATCCTTCATGCCTCCAAGGACAACACCATCACCTTCTCCACGCCACCCCCTGTCACTACGCATCACAAGCATCCGATTGTCCCCAACCTGCACCTCATCAAGGACGCTCTCACCGCAGACGAGTGTGTCCAGATCATCGGCGCGGCAGAGAAGATCGGCTTTACGCCTGATGCGCCGATAAGAGCCGAGGGCGAGGAGGTCAGCATCCTCGCACACAACTTTTACTGGATCGCTGATACTGCCTTCTGCGAGGGCCTGTGGAAGAGGGTAGAGCCGTTCGTCCCCGCAAGTGTCGGTGGTAGGCTGGTGCGAGGTCTAAATCGGAGGTTTCGTGTCTACCGATATGTCCCTGGCGCCGAATATCGAGCTCACATTGGTATGTATGGCGTGCCAACATGAATGTGTTGGACGGTGATTCTATCTGGTTGGCTGCTTACACGTTCTCTATAGATGGCGCCTGGCCTCCCTCAGGTATCAGCCCAGAGGACTCATATATCTACGACTCTAGCCCGCCCGAGGCCAAGCAGTCGTCGCTCTTCACCTTCCTCATTTACCTTAACGACGAATTCGAGGCTGGTGAGACGACGTACTTCCTCCCCGGCACGAGGGAGGGCACCTTGAATGCCTATCCGCTCAAACCGATCCAAGGCAGCGTCGCGCTGTTCCCCCACGGCGAGGTGGACGGCAACCTCTTGCACGAGGGGACTGGTGTGCGAAAAGGTGACCGCCCTTCGGCAAAGTACGTCATACGTACGGATGTCGAGTACGATGTAGACCCTCAAGAGACGGTGGTCGTCTGATGGTCCGTCACATACGAGCAAGTCAATACAATCGATTGTCACTCAACCCCTGCAGGGAGGCGTGTCAATCGAACATTCCGCTACCACCACCAACAGTAGTGCATCATCTGGTTGCTCGCCAACCGCTATCCTCCTCCTGCTCAGGTGCTGGTCTGTCTGGCCTTGCGCAGAAACTTTCGAGTAACAGTCGTGCTGAGGTACCTGATGGGTCTTTATGTGCTTGGCATATTCTCTAGAGTCTCGCTGGAATATGTGTCCTTGAGCTACCATGGCACTCCGCCCCGACGTTAGGATGCAGCTGCAAATGGCTGGCATGCAAGGTTTGATGCCGAGATGATTAGGCTCTGTTCCTAGATCTGGATATATGATCGATGCGGTTACAACTTGACACAAGAACAGCTCTCAATTGGATGAAAAGTTTTGTGTCTCAGGATCAAAACTTTTGACAAGGGATCATGCAGATAGAAAGACGTGAAAAAATTTTGGTACTCAGCAGGATCCAGGATGTCTGCCTCGCTGCCCTGTCTGGAACTCTAATTAGACGAGTGCTATCAAAGCTGAACGTTTGTGAAATATCAAACCTACAAAAGATACTAGCTGGCAAATTTACATCAACAAATTGAGTAGACCAACAATGGTTGGCAGAAAGAGGATCTTTCTCGTAGATCAGAAAAGTTTTTGTGAGTTCAAGCAAGGCAACCAGCCTTGGACAGTATTTCCAACAAGCCAAGGTAGGGAGGGACAGCGGGTTGCCTAATGTAGCACAAGCAGGATTCATGCTTAGGCAAAGGTATATCGGGGTACGTGTACTGTCAAGAAGGATGGACAGGAGGAAAGGGAATACTTTGCCATTATTATTGGTGGTTTCCTATCGGTATACACGTGTAAATACGCCGTATTACGGCACGAAGTTCTACTTAATGTAAGTACAGTACTTGGCATACAATCCTTCAGGAGCTGAGACCGTCCCAGTGCTGCTGACGAGTGCATTGCAGGCCAGGCCCCTGTGGGCGGGGGACTCTCAAAATAGCAAGTCACACACAGTGAGGGAAATGAGCGATAGCGCAGGTGGCACCCCCCGTACTGGTCGATCGCATTGCGAACCTCATTTCGTAATTCCAAGGGCAACCGAAAAGTTCAAACAGCGGTTGCAGCGTCAGTTGACTGCTTTCTAATTCTTCCAACAGACAACGTCGCACCCATCGAAACCACTTCCGGCCTGGACAGGACTAGATCACAACCCAGAGTGAGCCTTTTCAGAATTGCCGCAGCTGCACCAACAACAGCGACAGCACAAGCAGCAGCATCAGCACCCACCAGCAGGCACAGTGGCCGCTCCCCCTCCCGCGGGGATACAGGGCACTGTACAGCGAGTGGGCAGGCCTGGCAGGGTAGGCCACAGAGGCAAGAATGCTGGGGTTGCGGCCCAAACTCAAGGCCAGGCCATCACTGGTAGACCTGTTAGTGAGCTCTACCGGGGACGGCAGGCCCACAACGCAGCTCCCTATCAGCAGCGACCTTGCCGAGGAGGAGCCTGAGCCTACGGCGTCATCCCACCACCACCACCAGTTGCCAGCCGAGCTCGCCCAGCAGCAGCAGATAGCTTCGCAGCTCCCGCTGCCGGAAACTCCAGCGCTCTCATCATCATCATCACCACCACCATCATTTCCCTCAAACTTCCCCCCTCTCTCTCAACCCACCACCACGAACTCGCCGCTCTCGCCCTCAACACCCCGCAGGCCGGCTCGAAACCCTACTATTACCGTCCACGAGACATCTTCACCAGCTAGAGAACCCCCACGGCTCTCCAACACGCCGCGCAAGATGGCTCCGGTAAGCTAAGCTTCCAGAAATAGATCATCATCACCACCCCCCCCCCCAGCTGCTGCCGCTATTCGATCGTCGACGGCCTATGTTGCTAATCAGACCTGCCATCACACAAACAGAAGGAGAATGCCAGCGAGCACTATGGTAAGTCGCCTTTCTCTCGCTGCCTGCATGTATCTCGTTGCTCTGGCTAATCTGATACACTTGTGTCTCTATAGGCAAGATCTACTCCGTCTCTGGGTGCGTACTCAACCATGCCATGGCACCGTTCATGACGACGATATCCTCTCCCGAACGGTCTCCACGGTGCATCGATTTGCTGATAATCCATATTACAGGCCCGTCGTGGTTGCCGAGGACATGATTGGAGTGGCCATGTACGAACTGGTACGAGACACCTCATGACAACTCGCTGTTCCCAAATAATGGGAGAGGGGGGGGGGGGTGTGCCCTTGGCTGACATATACTGCACAGGTCAAAGTGGGCAATGACCAGCTAGTTGGTGAAGTCATTCGGATCAGCGGCGACCAGGCCACCATTCAGGTCTACGAGGAGACAGGTATGGCTTGAAGGAGTTTGGAGACTTGCCTCACCCGCGCAGCGCGGACACAATTACTGACATCATGAACCACTTTCATAGCCGGCGTCATGGTTGGCGACCCTGTCCTGCGGACGGGCAAGCCTCTCTCCGTCGAGCTCGGCCCCGGTCTGCTCAACGGAATCTACGACGGTATTCAGAGACCCCTCGCCAAGATTTCTGATATGGCCAAGAGCATCTACATCCCTCGTGGCATCGCCGCCAATGCCCTCGATCGCGAGAAGAAGTGGGACTTCACCCCGTCCATGAAGGTTGGCGACCACATTACCGGCGGTGATGTCTGGGGCAGCGTCTACGAGAACTCCTTCATCACAAACCACAAGATTTTGTTCCCACCCCGCGCCCGGGGTACCATCACCAAGATCGCCGACAAGGGCAGCTACACGGTCGATGAGAAGATCCTCGAGGTCGAGTTCGATGGCAAGAAGACCGAATACGGCATGATGCAGACTTGGCCGGTGCGAGTTCCTCGCCCTTCTACTGAGAAGAAGTCGGCCGATGGCCCCTTCCTAGTTGGTCAGCGTGTCCTCGATGCGCTCTTTCCCTCCGTGCAGGGTGGAACCGTCGCCATCCCTGGCGCTTTCGGTTGCGGCAAAACCGTCATTTCACAATCCGTCTCAAAGTTTTCCAACTCCGATGTCATCGTCTATGTCGGTATGTATTAAATCTCCTTGTTTAAACAGCGCGTAGCTAACAATCCAGCAGGATGTGGAGAAAGGGGAAATGAGATGGCAGAGGTTTTGAAAGATTTCCCAGAGCTCACGATCGAGGTGGAGGGCCGGAGAGAGCCCATCATGAAGCGGACGACCTTGATCGCCAACACTTCCAACATGCCAGTCGCTGCCCGTGAGGCCTCCATCTACACCGGTATCACGGTGGCCGAGTACTTCCGGGACCAGGGTATGGACGTCGCCATGATGGCTGACTCCTCGTCGCGTTGGGCCGAAGCTCTGCGTGAGATCTCGGGTCGTCTCGGAGAGATGCCCGCTGATCAGGGCTTCCCCGCCTACCTGAGTGCCAAGCTGGCCTCCTTCTACGAACGTGCCGGCAAGGTCCAGTCTCTGGGATCCCCGGAGCGTCAGGGTTCCGTCTCCATCGTCGGTGCCGTGTCACCTCCCGGTGGTGATTTCTCCGACCCCGTCACGTCGTCCACGCTCGGTATCGTGCAGGTCTTCTGGGGTCTTGACAAGAAGCTCGCCCAGCGGAAACATTTCCCCTCCATCAACACCTCCCTCTCGTACTCCAAGTACACGACCGTCTTAGACCGCTGGTATGAGAAGGAGTATCCCGACTTCCCTCGCCTGCGTGACCGCATCAAGCAGCTGCTATCCGACTCGGAAGAGCTCGACCAGGTCGTCCAGCTGGTCGGCAAGAGCGCCCTGAGCGACCCCGACAAGATTACCCTGGACATGTCGACCCTGCTAAAGGAGGATTTCCTGCAGCAGAATGGATATTCCGATTACGACCAGTTCTGCCCCATCTGGAAAACAGAGTGGATGATGAAGCTCATGGTGGGCTTCCACGACGAGGCGCAGAAGGCCATCGCGCAGGGCCAGAGCTGGGCTAAGGTGCGCGAGGCGACCCAGGATCTGCAGGCGCAGCTGAGGAGCCTGAAGTTCGAGCAGCCTAGCGAGGGCCAGGAGGCCGTCAGCAAGAAGGTATGTCTATTAACCCTCCATTTGATTCTCCAAACATTCTGTAAGTTCAGCCAGACTTGGTTGCTGACTCGATTTTACAGTACGAGGAGATACAACAGGCAATGCTTGACAAGTTCGCCTCCGTCATGGACGATTAAGAGCTGGACCACTGTACTGTCGTGCTGACGAGCTTGGGGGCGGGCATCAGATGTTTGGTATGAACATGGGTACAAGAGAGGAGAGCTCAGGCAACCAGCAACTGCAACGGAAAGCGGATAGAAGGGCGAGCGGATATCGAGCGAGGGTTTTTTTTCCGTCCCCTCCTGTATGCATGACCTGTCTCGAGCACGTATACATAGACACATGGCCTCTGGTGCATCCTGTTTGAATTTCGTTTTGCTTTCCATCTGCCTGTCCAACTACGTGTGTTTCTTGGAAGATGACTGTATTGGGACAACAAACATCCGGTTAATCAATAATGCCCGGCTCCAGTTGTTGGTCTGTTCTTACCGATTATGCGTCAGCCAACGCATTCTTGACCCATTCAGGCCGATGAAATGTTGTCCGAAATTACCCGCAGCTCGTAGCAAGATAGCCGGAGGTGTATCTTCACCCTCGTCCTTTACTTTTCTTTCCCTCTGGCTTTTTTTCCTTTTATCCCTTCCCCCCCCCCCCCCCTTTTTTTTTTTTTCTTTCCCTTCCTTTTTCCTTTCTTTCTCTCAAAAAAGTTCACAAAATCTCGTCAGCTTGTATTTGCACCGTAGAAAAGTTTCGTATAAAAGTCAACTTACTCATCGTTCTTGTCTGCGAAGTAGATAAAATCAACAAAACATTTTCAATGACTTTCTGTCACGAGTTGGAAGCTCTGATTGGCCCAGCAGGCCTGGTTAGATCCACTATCTATAGGCTCGAGGTATATAAATGGGCATATATCCTGCTCGTTTCCTTCCTTTTTTCTTTGTGGAAGATAGATAGATCGAATACACATGAATCTGGGCTCACCAACGGACGCCCTGCTCGTTTCACTTTCCTTGCTGTTTGTCATATTCTTCCTTTTTTTCTCTTCTTTCTCGACACCCTCTTCAATAGGGGAGAGGGGGCGGCAGAAAAAAATCGCGAAACAATCTTTGACACTGACTGGATATACTAACTGGCTAATCACGTCAAATTCTACATTGCAGCGAAGATATCTATTTCTCAGTGGCATTCCGCTGACTGCTTCACTTGCACAGGCTATCTTGTACTTTCAATCTTGTCGCCTGAGGATACTCTGAACTATGTAGTTGGCATCCCGCGAGGGGGTAATGCACGGCGTTTCTTGATCCTAGGAAGGTAGGTAGTGGCCGGAGTAAGGTGTACCAAGGCTGCACAAAAAGGACGCGCGCGAGGATGCAAGAGACATGACGTGATTTGTGTATCGTGGTCTAGCAGGAGAGCATGGCCAATCTGAGACAGTCTGATGAGTGTGTGAGTGCCTTGAGGGCAAGTTATCATTATCATTGATACAGAATGAACACAAATATATCACACTGTACGTACATGTGTTAAGTGTGGTATAGATATGTTCCCTTGTGTCATGCCATGGAGTCGTGAGATGCGTTTGGTGCCGCTGTGAGGGCAACCCCACATTTTCTATTTAAATGGACAGAGAAGAAACCGAGAAGAGAGCAGGATTCAACCAGAGATTTTGTCTCAAACCTCTCAGTCTGCCGCATTATCATTTCCGGCGTCTCTGTGCGAAGCCATAACCTTCGCCCTCTTGTCCCTGCTTCATTTTGATATGAGGGGGAATAAGTCCTGAGCCATCCCTTCGCCGCCATCTTTCTATCCATCTCATCTTCTCAACAAGCTTTATCCTTGATGGGGATGGCTGGCTCCCCGAGGCTCTTCTCCCACTCCTTCATGAAATCGCTTGTGGCCCTCTTCAGGTTGCCCGGGGACAGTTGTTTGAGCATCTCCTCGATCTTTACTGCTGAGAGCGGAGGGGACTCGGGAGGCTCGCGGTGGCACGGTGTCGAGGTCTCGTTCTTGCTGTGGGCGGCACGGTGATTAGTCTTGGATTGGGAGCCAAGGCGTACAGGGTAAGCAGACGAATATCAAAACGCGAGGGATTGATTGGCTGACAGTGGATAAGGTTGTCGATCGGGGAAGAGGTCTTTTTTTTTGGGGGGGGGAGGCCAAGGAGGGAACACAACAGGGGCAGAAAACGATGAATGGGGTTCCGAAGCTGTGAGACGGTGGGAAGGGTGTGTGAAGGTGTGGAGGACGGGTTGGTCGAAGTTCGAGAGCAGAGATTAGATTTAATGGGGCGGTGGTGTCTCACAGTGGGTCGTTCTCATCGCCCTTCCCTTCCGGGATGGCTGTTGTAATGATGTCGCCGTTGACGGTGGTGCCGCTCCACCTGGGAGAGGGCGCGGCTGGTGCTGGGCTCTCCCAGTTGCTCCAGTCGGCGTCGTCAAAGGCGTCGACGGTCAGTGGTGTCCAGGAGAAGTGCTTTGCGCGTTTTGAGTTGGTGCGCCTGGGCCGGCCCAGGTTGGCGGTGTCGGACTCCTTGAGGGGATCGCAGAACCGGGTCGACGGGGTGGGCGTCGCGTGGTCGTTGCTGTTGAAAACGCCGGCGACGTGTGTCCGTGTCGATGAGCTCGAGGCCCGGATCGTGTCCCTCTCGCTCTCGTTCTGCCGACTCGAGACCCTTCTGTATCCACCACCGCTGGGCGCGCCAGTGATGGGCTCGTCGCCGACGGCCACCTGGCGCAGATCCTCCACGAACGTCCACAGCCCTGCCTTGAAGTCCTCGGCCATCTGCTTCACGCCGTTGTTGGGCGGCAACGGAGAGCTGGTTGCTGATCGAGGTGTCCAGGTCGCCCGCTTCGAGATACCGTTGGCGGCTAGCGGAGGGTGGTGGTGGCGGCTGCCCACATTCTGCAGGTGAGGCTCCGAATCCTTCACCGTGGTGGGTCTGTAGCGGTCCAGGGCATCGTCGAGGATGGGAAAGCCCCCATCTGGCTTGGTGGGCGAGAGCAGCGACAAGGCTCGGGTGTGACCACCGCGCATGACCCGTCTCCTGCCCGAGGTGGGCGTTGCCGTGGCCTCCTTGCTCAGCTGCTGGCTCATCAGCATGGTACGCCTCCTGTCGAGCTCGACGCTGCGCGTCTTGCCCTCGACGTCGTCCACAGCAGGCGAGCTCTGAGGGCTCGGGCGCAGGGGCTCGCCGTTGACCATAGCATTACGCTTGCGCACCGAGTCGAAGGCGCTCCACTGCTTCTTGAGGCGCGACAGCTCGGCCTCGGCGCTCTTCAGGTCCTCGCGGAGCTCGAGCACCCTCCTCTCCTGGGCGGCGATGGCATGGATGAAGTCGTTGGCGTCGGTGGGGGATCGCACGGTGGGGGTGTCACCGGGCGTGGGAGGGAAAGACGGGCCTGTGGTCGAGATCGGGGTGGGCCTCGACGGTGCGTTGGTCGGCAGAGCGATGGGCAGCGTGAGGGACAGCCTGTTCGAGTTGCGCGATGTGGTGGAGAGGGACCGTGTGGAGCGCGCCCCAAACGAAGACGGGGGCGAGTCAAAGAGCTCATCAGCTGGAGGCGGCGGCGGCGGCGGCATTGTATCCGACCTCGACAGCCTCGACACGTGGCGCCTGCTTGCAGACGTCGACCTGGAGTGGCCAGCCCTCCGGGGGGTCGCGAGGTCCTCCATTGTGCCGCTGTGTAGGCTGCAGAAGAGGGCTCCCAGAACCGGCGTTTCGCCCAATTGATGATCCTGCTGACTGCTGTGCAGGAGTCTCGTCGACGGGGATGGCAGAGTTACGGGTGAAGCAGCGCTGGGACACGTTAGACCTTGTGGGAGGCGCTCAACAAGGCCGGGAGGGTAGGACGGTAGGTCCGAGGGCCGGTGGTGTCTCCTCTTGGTGGTAATGGCGCGTGTGGTATAAGGATTGGACGGAGCGCGACGGGCACGCCTGTGGCGCTGTCTCCAGGCCGAAGTCGATCTCCTGCTGGCTACGAGGGCAGCCTTTTGGTGTAAGGAGGGGCGAAGATAGTGGCTGTGGTGCAAGAGAGTGTTGGAGCAGGTGGTGAAGAAACAAATTGTGAAGAGAGAAGCGGTCATGGAGCAGACCAAAAAAATCGAAATCGAAATTGATCGAAAGAAATGTTTCAAACTCAGGGGGGTGTGGGCGGCGACAGGCTGCTGGCTGGGCTTGGCCGAGATAACAGCAGCACCCTGGATCCCTCTCTCTCTCCGCGAAAGAGAGGAAGAGTGATAGTCAATACAACACTGTAGCAGGGGCTACCAAGATGTAAGTACCATTGGACAATATCCTCCTGCTGCTCGCGTGTGCCCGTCCCTTCATGGGGTGGTGGACCAGTGGACCAGGGCTCTTGCAGGCTCCTGGCTGCGGCAGCGTCCCGTGGAGACGGCTGGAGATTGCGACGTAATGGGTTGGGGGTGGTGGTCCTGGGGAGGGGGGGCCTGGACCAGCTGCTGGCAGAGGCGGTAAAGCTGAAGCTTGCTGCTGCTGTGCCTGGTGTGCTGGCAGGCGACGAGGGTCGGTACGGTATGGCGGTGGGCTCCTGTCCCTGCTGGCGGTCCTCCTCCTTAATGAGCGTTGGAGCCGAGCTTTGCTCAGTGCTTGCTGGGCTGCCCCGTGCCCTATAACGTGGCCGGCGTGGCCGTGCGCTGGCTGTGGCGGCCGTTGTAGACGAAGGATAGAGAGGGGGAGAGAAGCCTGCGAGGAGAGAGAAAAAGAGTGGATCAAGTGGGTTGTAAGTGGAGATTAGAATGCGGTAAGGGACCCCGGGACGGTTGAGAAAGGGGAAAACCTTTATGGAGAGAAAGACAGGCCTGGTCCAGGCTAGAATGGGTCAGATCGTGAAAAGAAGAGAAGAGAGAGAAGAGGGAGAAGCACTGAGCGACAAAGCTAATGACGCGCAGCAATGGCGCAAAGTGGGAGAATGGAAGATTCGCGAAGTCGAGCGTTGATGATCGATGGGGAGGAGAATAAGGAGCGAAGAGGGGCCCTGGCGAGAGAGGCTGATCTCGGTCGAGCTTATTATATATGTACTCGATATGTACAATGTTTGTTGTTGACGTTGTCATGCCCGACAGTCAAAGCAAGTGAGCGTGTGCTTGATGGTGGTGCGATGCTCATTTCCCCTCTTCAACGTTGTGCCCAGCAGATCCTTGTTTCGGAGGGAGTTGCGTGCAGTCGATCTTCTGGAGGAGGATGTGAGGATCCACTTCCTGATGGACTTGCCAGAGCAACGGATGCATGGGCCTACCCTTGCAGGGTTGATGATGACTGCGTCTTGACCTGTGTCGGGATGAGTGGGAGAGAGAGAGAGAGAAAGAGGAAGAGAGAGCGAGTGTGTATTGTGTTGTTTGGCGTCGTTCCTGTTGAGGATGGATCCCAAGACGTGGCGTGGCGTATGCAGGTGGAACAATTGTTATGTAAATAAAAAATAAATATCTGTGTGTATGTGTGTGCATGCGTAAGTCTCAGACGCGCAGAGGAGAACAGCAGACTGCCACCACTGTATTATAATTGTATATTTATCGTAGACGTAGCCAGTAACTGGAAGTGAAAGAGGAGAAGTCGACGATGTTGTCGTCGTGGCAGGGCAAAGAGGAAAGAGAGAGCCGAAGCTAAGGAGGGGAAACACAGGACAGGATACCACGACCGCAGTATTATGACAGTAGTACATAGTAAACATGGCAATTGCGATAGACGCGTCCAGCAATGTTTAGTGTCAGCATCTGTGGTACTAGGTACATAATTTACCGCTGTGTACTGCATGGTACTGACAACGCCATGTAGCTATGCTAGCGTCTAAGTGTACTGTCCTGTAGCACTGCTGAAGGTGTGTGCTCTGGTAATGCCGTGCGTGCCATACCATCATAGTAGTAGTGCCACAGTACAAGTAGTAGCGTAGATGGCTGGTGGGAATGTCCCTGCCTCGCTCCTGATGGTTACTCCTTGCTCTTTGCGCGAGCACGTGCTTTCGCGTCCACAGCGCCAAGGCGTCATCAATTAACGCCTCTGCCCCGATGCGTCACGTACTCTGTGTAGAAAGAATTAATCAAGCAAGCCGGGCAGTCATTGTCTCAAGAGGAAACAGCAGCAGCAATAGCAAGCAGTGGCTGCACCAATTGTGCGGACCGTAACCATCCATCTCTGCCTGGCCTTCCTCTTTCCAGCTTCACCTCGTCTTCTCTTCGACCGCGAACTCTGTGTCTACTACTACAACAACTATCAGAGGCTCTTTCTTTTTCTTTGTGATTCTTGCCGCTATGCTCGTCAATCGGTCAGGATGGCACCGGAAGCCCCCTCAAGGAGCCTAACAGAGGCAGCAAGACGGGCTCTGGCTGGCGAGGTCGAGTCGCAGGACAGCCAGGCCCTCATAAGTTACATGCACCGCGTCCACGGCGTTGGTGAGACGAGCAGTTCGCCAGCTCAGCCCCTGGATCTCGATGATGCTTCGATCCAGTACCAGTATGACCAGCAGCAGTCGTCGAGACCTCTCAAGGTCAATCAGACTTTCCTCGGTGGTCGCGCAGCAAGGGACGCGAGATCGACTGCGAGATCTCCTTCAAAGTCAATTGAAAAGGCTAAGTCGACTGAAAATGCGGGTGTCTGTGCAGATCCGGGTGCAGGTGCTGCAGGGGCCCGTCGCGGCAGATTGTCCGTTGTCTACCAACAGCACCAAGACCTAATGCACCCGAAACCCGCTGCCAATGCAACTGTCCAGGGCGTGCGCAGGGATCTCGGACGCGCTTCTGCTGCCAGCTTGGACTGCGAAACAGAACCGCGGATCAGCACAGGCGGCCCGGACGCGTCGGACAGTCGCCTCTCTTCTCTACCTCCCGCCTCACAGCAATCACGACGACGACCACGACGACGAGCTGTTCGTCAACATCCCGCCGCAAACTCCACAGGACGAAGAAGTAGCAGCAGCCCGCGTCAGGGCCAGCCAGATGGGACGCCTGGCGACGCACTGAGCGCTCAAGGCCGTGTCCCGCCATGCGCCTGTGCTACCAGTCCTGCTACCCCCGCTCGACGTGACAACGACGAAAACGACGACGACGGCAAAAGCAATAGTCATGCTGACGGTCATAGCAAGTTGTCCTCGGATCAAAAAGGCATCGCTCTGACCTCGCACACATGCTCAGACAAGGCATCCACGAGGAGGATGGAGTACTCGCAGTCCCCGACACAGTCCAATGATGGGAGGAGCTACGAGCAATACCTCGGCCGCGGCGACGACCTGGGTTCTTCCGACCCTCTCGACGTGGCCAACTCGCCGCAGCGCTCCCATCACACACCTGTCTCCACCAGCGAGAATGTCACTCTGAGCGACCAAGACACGGGCGCTGTCAATTTCGATTTCAGTGTCCTCGATCGCCGCGACACCCAGGGATCCGCATCACTCTCACCTGAGCACCTCGATGGATACCCCCAGACGCCAGCACCCCCCAGAAACCCGCTGTCTGGGGTCGGGGCGGCGGCAGCAGCAGCATTGATGGCCAGCTCCCAGATGTTCAAGCAGACACAGTTCTCCTCCGCCTATAAACCGACCTTTAGCCCAACCTCATCGCGTCCTTCGCCAGACAACCTCCGCCCCTTCAACGCCATCTCTCCGAATCCATCGCCGCTAAAGAGGATCTCTACTGGGTCCTCGCCACTGCCAGCTGGCCCCTCTAGCCTTCCCGCCTTTCCTGTGGAGTATCACGCGAATTCCGATATCTCCCCTCGGCAAGAAAAGGACAACGAGGAGGGGACCCAAGAGGAGGAGCAGCAGCAGCAGCAGCAACAGGATGGTGAAGAGGAAGATGCCGAGTACCATGGACACGTAGCTCACGTCAGGACCAGCATCGATAAGCTGTCCAAGACATTTCACTTCGCGCCACGCAGGGCACCTATTGAGGTATACGAGCCCATGCACAATTCTCAGCAAGAGGAGCCTACACAAGCATATTCAGGGTCGGAGAATGGCACTGATGAAGATCCAAGCGATGAAGAGGCGGAGAATTATCGTCGCCAGCAGCGTGTGGCCCTGCGTAAAGCTGCAGCCGCGCAGAGCTTGAGGGCCATCAAGTTCGAGCGGCCACGTCCTGCTAGTGCAGAGGACGTCGTTGTCCCTTCAACAAGACAGGAAGAGTCACCACCGGCCTCGGATGCCCAGAAGTACCTAGACCTGTGTGAAGGATTCTCTACCAGAGATTCCCAGAATTCGGTGGAGGATACTCAGCATGCCGTTGAAGCCTCTCAAGACGGTATTACACAGGCGTCGACAGACAATTTAGAAATAGGCTATGCGCCAGCGCATCCTGCGTCGGATCCGTTTGGGGCTTCTTCTAGCAATGAGGCCATGATCCCGAATACCGACCCCGCCGCCGTGACGTCCGAGCCCACTGCACAAGAAGACGAGGAGGCACCCGCCAAGCCCGACGGAAGCGCAGCTCGTACGGACGAGGTTCCGGAGACGAGTCCTCTGAACCTGCATGTTCGACCAGTGGATGAGACGATGCCCAATTCCCTGGAGAAGAAAGAACACGAAGCATCAAAAGTTGAGGCCGCTGCCACTAACTTGCCGTGCTCGCCGGCTCGTGCAGACCCGGACGGTGTATTCAGGAAGTCTTCACGGATTGGAACGCCCCCGAGTCGACGACAGCCATTGGGCTGTGCATTGGTGCCAGGTGCCGTGCTTGCTGCTAGCGATCCTACAGAAGATACTGGAATCGATCAAACTAGTGTCATCGAAACATCGTCCTCTGCGCCAGGTCTCAACACCAGAGCAAGCCGTCGTGGAGCGCCTCATCAGGCTTCGGTGACCGTGCCACCGACCTCACCAGCTCCACGTTCGAGCTCCACATCGTCTCTCAGTAGACTAACCACAACGCCGACACTCTCAGAATCTGACAAGGCAACCCCGCTCACAGACGAATTACCACACGCAGGGGAGACGTCGTCGTCGGTGACGGACGGTGTTCAGAGCTCACCAGCGGTTGCTAAAGCCCACCGTCTGAAGAGCTCGAGGGCTGTTTCCAAGACTATGCCGAACAGGCTCCAGGCGTCGACCAGGCGGACTAGGAAGTCTTTTGCATCAGACGCATCAGTATCGACCGACGAGCTGGCCAGATCACCCACCACGCCGACTTTTGAGCAGAGTACGCGTTTATCGAGGTTGGGCAGGGCCTCCATCCAAACCCCCCACCAGTTCCTCAGATTACAAGTCACGGCAGCAAGATCTTTGCAGGAATGGTCTTCGCCATTTCTTTCCAGTCCAGACAGGCCGGAGAGAAGGATGCGCAATACAACGCAAGAATAGCGCGCTCCGAGCAGATCACCAACAAGATCAAGCAGGCCGGCGGCAAGGTCTTGACGGATGGTTTCGACAAGCTGTTCGAGACGTCAATAGCTCAGCAGGATGCGGCAGACTACGAAGTCTCGTCGTCAAGAATGTCACATCCTGACGACGAGATTGAGCTCGTCCCAGCTGCTCGCGAGACAGGCTTCGCAGCTCTCATTGCTGATGGCCACTCGCGCAAGGTGAAATACATGCAGGCGCTTGCCCTCGGTCTCCCCTGTATCCACGAGCGCTGGATCGCCACATGCACAAGCAAGCAGAGGCTTGTCGATTGGTCCGACTACCTTCTCTGTGCGGGAATCTCCTCGTTCCTCGGCGACGCGATAAGGTCGCGCAATCTGCCGACGTACGATGCCGCAACGGCGAAGCTCAGGGAGGTCATCCAGAATCGGCCACGTCTTCTCGACCGGTCACGAATTCTGGTGGTCATGGCGCGCGCCGATGAGAGCAGGAAGGCTGCCTACATCTTCCTGGCGCGGGTCCTAGGCGCCTCACTATCCAGGGTGCACACCATGGACGAGGCAAGAAAGAAGGTGAGTGCGACGGAGGAAGCGGGCCATCCATTTGATTGGGTGTATGTCGACGAGAAGATGGCTGGCAAGACCAACCCGTTCACAGAAGCTGTGCCGCCCTCGGCAAGCAGGAAGAGGAAGAGAAAGGGCGGGAGCGGGGGCGGGAGGTCTGCAGGGCCGCCGCCGCCGCCGCCCAAGAAGCTCCGCCTCTTGAGTGATGAGCTCGTCATACAGAGCCTCATCCTGGGCCGGCTTATGGACGAGGACGAGATGCCGGCCTGAACTGCTTATGTGTGACGAAGTTGGGACAAGAAAGGCAACGAATGGTACCAAGGAGTAACATATGGACGGGAGGCGTCTGGTGGGAAATGCAACGAAAGGGGCAAGAAGATAGATACCATACTCGCTGGTCTGCGAGGATTCACCACGGCGTTCCTAAGTGGCTGATTAGGCGAGGTTTTTTCTTCTTTTCAAAACTGATTATTTCGTAAAATCATGTGTTATGACTGCCAGGAGTTTGCTTTTGTGACACAGGGGCGTCGTGACTGTTGAGAGCATCATTCATCGTAAATGTATGATGCAATGTTGCGTCTGCGACTTACTCCATCTCTTTCGTACGGGAGAAGACATGTCTACGTACCTAGGAAGCTGATGCACGTAGGCTTGTTTGCTGTTATTACGAAGTCTTGAGATTCAATCATACTGCCCGAATGCTTTAGACTGATTGAAATATCTACCTGTGCTTGCATGCCCAAAGTGGGCAAAGAAAAAGAGGTATCCACTGGAGTAACCTCACCAACGCCTGTGCTGTCCGTACCAAATCCATGCTTGCATATGGAATGACGGTGCCTCCCCTTTAACCAACATAAATGTAATGCAAAGTGATGTAATGGTCTGCAACAAGCACTCAATATGCAACGAACAACAATACAGATCCAAGGAAACTGAACCGAGAAACTCCGTTCCATGTGAAGTGGTAGACCCCGAGTGTCACATCACACCACCAGTCCTGGGATCCGACTCCCAAACGCCTTGTCAAACCAACTCGAAGAAAATGCCATGGGCATCGTGTTGCCCTCCTCTTGCGTACTGCACAATGAATATGGGACAACCTAGATTAGTGGATGATAGTCAGCTATTTGCTCTTCGTGTCCGCGAGGGTGGACAAGGTGACAGTAGTGGGAACGTACCAGAGACAACATAGGAAATAGAAGCAGAATAGGAACCAGCCTCTCTACTGAGCAGAGACCTGTGATGACTGCGATTGAGATCGGGATCGGACGCGGAGCAAGATCCTCTGGCGCCTGTGTTTTTGGTAGAAGCTGCGCTTGATCTCCTCGCACTCGCGGTCAACCTTCTGGCGGTAGAACTGGTCCGGGTCGGCGCGGTAGGCACGGAGCTCGTCCAACTGGGCCTTGCCGAGCCGGATTATCATCCTGCGTTGTTGGGCGGCCTGGCCTGAGCAAGAGGTTGAGGAAGAGGTGGAACGAACGGCGCGGGAGCGACGAGGCATCATGGCGAAGGGGCTATTGATCTCTGGGATTCACCCTTGTAATCGCCGTCGAATTCGGACTTGGTCTCGGAGGAGACGCGGTAACCTTGGATACGGCAAGGTCTCTTAGGTTGGCTCCTCTTCTTTGTGATTGTCAGCCTGCGCTTCTGTGAAAGCAACAGTGGTTTGTGAATCGAGTCGGGGGTGGGGTATCGTAGAAGGGCAAGGCGAGAATTTGACTGGGAGGGCCAACTATTGGGCAATAGAGGCAGCAGGTCGAATCCAAGCAAGAATGGTGACATCTTGGTTGCCTTGTGGGAATAGCCAACTTACATGAAATTCTGGATCTAGGGTAGACGGCGTGCGGTGCTAGCCTCGTCGAGGCGAAGAAGATCTCGTAGCTTGTGCCGTTCAAGAGTTCGAGAATGATGAGGAGAAACAGGAGAAGAAGAGAAGGACAAGCAAGGCCGGAAAGATGTATATGAAAGTGTCATAGGAGGAACAAAGAGTCAGGACTAAGGAGAGACGGCGTTGGGCAGATGACAGGCTCGGAACACGTGAGGGTAGGTTTGACTCGAGGCGTGTGTGTCCAAGTACTCGTTCTGTATTCGGATCCGAGACAATGGTTGCGAGGTCCAAAAGGTGATGGTAGTTTTCAAAATCCAACAGATGAGTTTGTTGACGGTCGATGCCTTCTTCAAAGAAGAATGATAAGTCGCTGTCGGCTGTGTTGGTTGAGGCTGGGCGGTGATTATTTGAAATATGAATTTATAATGTAGTAGTACATATATAAGCGTGACTTGGGGACCGGTGGGATTTCGGCGTCCGAACTGGACGGAACTTGGTAATTCAAATAGGCGGACCGGGGCCGGACACACCGGGAGACTCTCAAGGTTGGTGGATGGTTGAGAGGGGCAGATATGCAGCTCTACTCAACTCGGCAGGTCTTTCGCTGAGGGTTGGGAAAGGAAACTGAAAAGACAGAAGAAGGCGAGAGACAAGAGAGGAAAGAAGAAGGAGGAGTGAGAGATAGTTGATCAGGAGGACGTCGAATCGCAGAAGCAAAGCCAAAGGGGGAAAAAAAAAAAAAAAAAGGAAAAGGGGAGGGTCGGATTCCTAGGTCATATCTACAAGATGAGGGAGACAATGGAGCAGGCAGGGCTGTGGCCGCCTCACCTAGTTGCCGGACGAGACAGCCAGAGAGGAGGAGGGGGGGGGGGGGGGAGAAGGTCACGCACGGGGCATTTTGAGGCTGGCTTCGGTGCATTATCGACATTGATTTGACATGGGCTGCTTTGACCTGGCGGTAGGGTTCAGAGGAGGATCCCTCATCTCTCTCTTGGTCCATGCTTCGAGGCTGGCGATGCTTGGTGTGGAGCCTTTTTTTTCTTCCTCGCTTCTTTCTTTCCCTTTGTGTAAACCAACAACGGTGGTCTATTCAAAGCCAACAACATCAACCACCAAGAAAAACTGTCAGCATTTGTGTTTGGAGGCCTGGTCTGGTTGGCTGGCCTGGCTGGCCAAACACAGGCCTTTCCGGCCGAAAATAGGGTGGTGTGTTGAAACAATGGGGGGTTGCAGAGAAGAGGGAGAAAAAGAGAGAGAAGGGGAGTTGGTCCTATGTTTGGGTCATCATCGTAGACTGGCCCACAGGCCAACCCTGTCCTGGAACAGATCATGGCTGACTGTGTAGTACTTGCCTTTTTGGCAGGGCTGCGCCTACCATGTCAGTACAGTAATTGTGCTGCAGAGGTGCTTGCCCAACTTGACCTTTCGTACATGCCCTACTAAGTAAATACTTTACGTATCTTTGGGCTAAACCTGCTTTAGTAGGTACTTAGGCACATAAGTAGACACACAATCCGATATACCACAAACCATTTGATTCTTCCCAGAGTAGAGACGAGCAACTGGAGAGAGTAATGAACAGATGATCTGGTAGACGGTGAAGAGAACCCGACTTGGTTACCGCTCATTTCATCTCTTCAAGGGACCTTGCAATATGGTAAATGAGAAGTCTATCTATTTTTGAGCCACGGCGCGGGAGAGGGAGGGGGGAGAAAGGCCCCGGGGCCGGGCGGGCGGACGGGGAGTGGACACTCTCACCTTAGCGACCACTATGGTTGAGAGGGAGAACCCAGCACCACGGGCCACTCACTACCTTTAGTACAGTGCTGCGCTCACCACAGGCCCTGCAGAAGGCTATTGTTTCAGAAGCAGTGACAGCTAGACAATGAACACGCTGTAGTAGCGTAGCGGTACCCTACGTACTAGCCTTTTTACCTACGGCGCTGTACAATTGTACTCCTGTTCAGCACCCACCTCTTCTGATGCCAGAGACCTGCCTTGTTGTATGTTCTGTTCGTGATTTGGTCACTAGAATCAGGCCACAGAAATATACATACTCATTTCTCTATGACTCGGCCTTGCTCTCTCTGCCCCTGAAGCGATCATGAGCAGTGCTCAACCCCCTGTCTTGTTACCCTGTCTCATTGATCTCAAGGGGCCAGTGTACTTTAGCACGTATGTAGCTAGCCCGGAGGCTACTATAATAGGTGCTCGAGAGAGATACAGGGAGAGCGTGAGACCTACCTACTTTACCCCTAAGATAATGGTACAGCAGTAATTAGTATGTAGCAAACCACCCTGGGCCCCTCCTTCAAGGGTTCAGGCCCAATCAACCTGCCCCTCCACCCGACCATCTCTTTCTTGCTCGTGTTCCAAACGATTCTCGTTGGCCCCTCGTCTGGCCCCTCGTCCAGTCCACACCACCTCCGCCTATCACGGCTGCTACTGCTGCCGCTGCCGCTGCCGCTGCACGTTGGATATCGGACACGGCACACGCACGGTACCCCCCCTCTCCTACTGGGCAGAAGTAGTACTTGCATACTACATACTGACCACTGCTGAAACAGCACAGCACAGCACAGCACAGCACGGTGTACCTTTGCACAGTCCACCTGGGACGAGGTTTTGCCCCTCTTACGATCTCCGTCCCCTGTCCACGACCATACCTACGGCCCTGCTTAGCCGACCTGTCAGTCAGCCCGTCCTGCCGCCCTACGCACCCTGCAGGGACAATAGCTTCGACGACTACCTCGAGCCGAACCCCTCTCCCTTCCATATTCTCCCTCTCCACGCTGAGGTGACCTGTCCTGCACCTCCGACCACCTTCCTCCCGTTCAGGCCCAATAAACCCATCTCCTTGCTGACCTGACTGCCGCGTTTCCCTGCAACCTGCGACCTGCGACCTGCTCCTCCTCGCGCCCCAATCCAAATCATACATCAAATCACATCACGCGGTCGAGCAAGGTCGAGCATTCAGACCACACACGAGCTGCTGGCCTGTTCCACGCCCGCGCCCGCCCATCTCACTACAACCTTCGAGAGCCCATTCTCGCGGCCCCCTCTGCCATCTGTCTGCCGACGACAGACTACTTCTATTCATACCGCCCACCCTCTGCATCTCTTCGCCGCCGCCTCGGCCCTCTCGCAATCATGGCAACCAGGCCCAGTCTGAGCATGTTCACCCGCGGTCTCTCAGGCCTCTCCCAGGCACAGGATCCAAACTCGCCCAACGTAAACTCCCCCGCCGAGCAGAGGGCCGACTCCAAGCTTGGCTTCCTGAAGGCCATGCGCCCTCTGCCCACCCAACATGTGTGGAATGTCTACTTCGACCGGTATGCTTCCCCCTCCTCCCCAGGCGGGCTCCGACCCCGTTATTGTGTGTATGTGCCTTGGAGTTGCGTTACGAACTAGTGGCTAATCTTTACACCTCGCTTTTCTCTCTTCCGAGGAATACAGGCAGCAAAAGGAACAGAAGAAGACCGACGATGGCCAAAACTACCAGGCCCAGCTCGAGGAGCTCGATATCCTGATCGAATCCGTCCAGGACTTCTGGCGGTACAACAACAACACGCCCGTCGACCAGATCAAGATGCGCGAGTCTATCTACCTGTTCAAGAAGGGCTTTAGGCCCATATGGGAGGACAGGCGCAACATTGTGGGCGGCAGCTGGACCTTCCGCGTGGGCAAGAACAACGGGCCCGACTTCTGGACCAGAGTGCAGCTCATGGCCATCGGAGAGCAGCTCCAGGCTGCCCTGGCCGAGGGTAAGATCATTCTTGTCCTCCTACGCACATGCACGACGGTCTACAATGCTTTGGAAGACTTGACTGGCTGAACGACTGACCAACTGGTTGACAGGTGACCAAATCTGTGGAGTAGGCCTCTCGGTCCGCTTCAACTCCCACCTGATCACTATCTGGCACCGTGATTCGTCCAAGCAGAAGTCTATCGATGGCCTGCTGGAGATGGTGCTGGGTGAGCTGCCTCCAGAGCTGACACCCAAGCCCGACAACTACTTCTACAAGAGGCACTGCGACCACCCCGGTTTCGAGCCCCCTCCAGAGCTGAAGGCCGTGCTGGACTCTCACAATGCGAGGGTGGCTGCTGAGAAGGCTGCCGCCGAGAAGGCGCTCGCTGCCGAGGCCACGCCCACCTCGACGGTGCCAGAGGAAGAGTCGAACAGCACCGACGGGACGCGCGATAATGCCCCGGCGGTCTCAGTGTCAACGCCACAGGCTGCATGAGAATGAGAAACGACAACGCATTTGCTTTCTGGCCTGATTTACAACAAAGAGACTGGCTCCTCATCACCAGGCCGGCATGACGAACCACCAATTCATACAGGAACAAGGCTGCATAATCTCTGGCGTTTCTCATATCATATATGTATTACCCTAAAAAAAGACTGGCTGGCACGGCCAGGACGCCTCAGCGGATGGTTCCACGGGTCCTCTGTCTCTTCTGTGTCACTTTCTCCTGAGGATCACCCGTGAGCGGGTCAGTTGTTGTAAGGGAACTGTTATGTTTTGTATTTTCGAGACCTATCTGAATGACATATTATCATGCATCTAGAACTTGCACTTTGCACCTGAGCAGTATGTATCAACAGGTCAAATCCACGACGAGTGATTGCTTCGTGATATGTATGATGGAATGTAGCAGCTTTACCTCATGCAGGGGAAGCTGTTTCGTCTGAAGTTTGAGATGAGAGCAAGATTCCTGTTGCAAGATCGCATTGGAGATGCCATTCATATTGAGGGCCAACTCTCGATGGTACCTGATAGGGGACGGAATTTAGGATCTTCATGAAGAGGTCTGCCTAGGCTATCTACCTTGAGAAGTTGGGATGAAGCAAGAAGGGCGAGGAATGGCACGATGATTTTTTGTTCTTCGTCTCCATCGGAACAGGCCTGGCATGTGAAGCCCAGGTTCCGGTGGCCAAACAGCAGAACTAATGCAGTAAGGTATATTTACTGTCTTCTGTCATTGCAACAACTCTTGGGTCCAAGCCAGGGGGCGATCTCTTCTCCCTTTCTCTCCTGAAAACGTAAAAAAACCCCACCTTTTCTCTGCGATCATAGATTCTGTGATGAAGAAGTGCGTGGAGGTTGCTGCTACCAGAGGCCATGAAGGCCAAAGGGTTAGGGTTACCATCATCACCCTTGTTAAGAGGTAATGTACCGAGTCCTCATTGCCAATAACAATAACTCACCAAATAAACGACACTACAATCAAAACAACAGCAGCCTACTAATAAAGAGAGACAGCTTCTTGCCATGTTCAACCTGTCTCACAGGTTTGCAAAAGCTTCCATAAAACATATCAAAAAGGAGTCTGGTGGTTACAGCCTACCAACATGGTATGTAAACAAATGCCCGGCCAAACAAGATCCATACAGACAGACACACATCATCTCTTGGCCTTGATTTGTCTTCTTTTGTTGCTAACACACACCACCACCACCCTCATCTTACAAAAGAACAAGGACGGCATCTACACCCAGATCCACCTCCACCGTCCCCGCGACGCAGACCTGCTCGAGCAGTTCTGCCGCGACAAGCTGCCCGCGGACGACATCTACGTCCCCGCCCAGCACCAGCCCGTCAACCCGGAGGACGAGGACGACGTGGTGCCCGACCAGCACGCGGCGTTCGGCATCCAGAAGGCCACGCAGGCGAGGCGCGAGCCGGCGTGGCGGGATCATGGCCTGGGGGAGCTGATGGGCAAGGGGCCTGAGGCGGGGGTTTGGAAGGGGATTGGTCGGGCGGGCCAGATGCAGGCGGGTAAAGCACCGAGTCGTCTGCCTCGGTGATTTCTTTTTCGTTTTGTTTTTGTGTTCGTTGGCCATGGCCTGATGGAATTTTCAAACGGGGTGGATGGTTGTCCGTAACGGCGTCTTGCCTTGCTTTATCCTGCGACAGTGCTTCGGGGAGCAATATGCCAGTGATGTCCTTTTCCTACCATGAACGAAGGAGTTCAAAGGGGTATACAATGTCTCTATATTCTCAATACCAGAGGCGCTCGTCCTTTTATGACGTGGGATTGCCTCGTGCCTGTCCACAGTCCTCCAACCCGCCATTTGTTATGGAAGGCCATCAGCTCTATCGAGCTCACAAAAGCGCCCTCTTCTTCTTCTTTCCAAAGCTAACCAAGTCCAGAGAAACACGAACCCCATCAACGCCGTGCCATGCATAAAAGAATTATCATATAGACCAACCAATCAAGCCGGGCAGTTGTAGATTTACTGCCTGCACAGCACACTCTTTCACTTATTCAACCCCAGATACGCCTCCCTCTCCAGGACTTCCCCGGCAAACTTGACCAGAAACACCGTCTTGCCAGGCCACATCTCCTGCACGGCACCACCAGCCTCGGCCCCTGCGCCGTCCGCCGCGGCCTGCTGGCCCCCGACGCTGTGGGCCGTGACTCTGGCGGGGAACCCTGCGCCGTCGCACACGCCCTCGATGATGCCCGCGACGTAGGCGGCGCAGTTGAGCTGGGACATCTCGCGCGGCACGCTGATGTAGGCGTTGACCAGGGGCTCGTTGTCGATGATCATGTACTCGTCCGGGGTCTCTGGGTTGGACGACTTCTCGAGGCGGTCGGCCTGGCGCCCAAAGAGGTGTGTCCACATCTGGATCTTGATCAGGTGCAGCAGGGTGATGATGTCCCTGGGGCGGAGCTGGTTGCGGGGCGGCTCGCGGTACAGGAGGAGGTCGAGCAGCTTGAGTCCTATCGGGTGGCCCTGGAGGTTCAGCCTGTAGTAGTTTGAAGACAAGTGTTTTGTTAGCCTATGATTTCCCTCCCCCCTCTCTCTGGGTGTGTGTATCTGTTGCATGATGGGACAAGAGGATAGTGAGCACCGGGGGGGGAGGGGGGCGGGTGTATACCTCTTCTCCAGGTCCTGGATACCAGTCACCCTCCTTTGCGCATAGCTGACCATCTCAGAAAATAGGTAGGCAAAGCTCGACTGGCTCAGCTCTGACGTCCTTGTCCTGTTGAGGGTCCGCGAGTAGATGGTCTTGCCATTGGTGGGATACCGCAGGCCACTGGCGACGGCTGCGGCGGGCACTGTGGCGGCCGTCTTGGGCGTCGGCGGTATACTTGACATTGTCTGGTGTATATCCCCAGCGTGTGTGGTATGTGTAGTATGTCTTGCCGCGAAAGGGTGGGTGTCAATTGCTCCCTTGACAGTTTGTGGGTGGTGGTAAAAAGAAGTGACAGCACCGTGATGATGACCGTTGCTGCTGAGAGAGTTGGAGCACATGCTCTCCTACAGGTGCAGGTGGTGGTGTGGCTTATCGCGATAAGAGAGGAGAGGTCCCTGTGGCCTGCAGCCTACACGCTACGTACATGGTACTTTGCACAGGCCCCTTACTCAATACCCCCATTCTCTCCTTCTTGTTCGGTTGCGTCTCAATAATTATTTATGCTAGTTGGAGAGAAGGAGCAACGTTAATAACAAGAAGAAAAAAGAAAAAAAGAAAATAGTAGTGTTTCTGTTTCTGCTTTTCATTACATTTAAAACGTTCTTCTATGTATGTACAAAGTCTAAAGATCCACATGAAAGTCGACCGTGCTCTCTGGCTCTATATATATACTTGTCTCGAAAAAAAAATCAAAAATCAACTCCTTACTTACTCTACGCTGCTGCGACGACATCTGCTGTGGTGTCGTTCTCTGCCTTGTTCTCCGCATCCGAGTCCGAGACGGCCAGCTTCTCCTGGACCAGGTCGCTCGTCTCCTCGACAGCACCCTGAACCCCCTTCGCGCCATCCGCGCCCCTCAGATACATCTCTGACTCACCGATGACGCTTCCGCCCAGAGCCCACCTCTTCTTCTGCTCGGCCTTCCTCTCCTCACACATCCTGATCAGCGCAGGCCAGTACTCTGCATGGTCGTAGTCAAACTCGAGGGCGCCATCGCTGAACTCGGTCCACAGCTGCTCGGCAGGAACGTAGTTCTTCATGTCCTCGTTGAACTTGAGCTTCTCCTTCGTGACGGGGTCCAGCAGAGGCTTGATGATCTTGAAGAAGCCCACAACCAGGAAGGGCATGTTGATGATGAGCGCCTTGCCCAGCCGCTCCGGGTAGTGCGTCTGCAGGATGTGCAGGACCTCCTTGGCCTGGCTGATGGGCGGCGACGTGTTGCCGCTACGGCCTGAGCCGGACTTGAAGTTGATGAGGAGCGCCAGCGTCTCCTGGCCTGGCGGCATGAGCTCGATCGTCCTCTCCAGCATGAAGACCAGGTGCTCCACCTGCCTGTGGCTGGCCGCCGTGTTCTGCCGTCCCGGGTTGAGGTACTGGCACGGCCTGCCCTCCTTGTCAAACCCCAGTATGACCTGCTTGCCCGTCTCGTTCTCGGGCGAGATGTGCTCGGGCGTCAGCTTGTCGTACACCCCAAACTCGCGCCGCCACAGGAGCGTGTCGATCAGCCGCTTCTCCGACTGCGCCTGGTTCCATTTCGTCGCGCGCAAGTAGCGCAGGAGGCACTCCCGAGTGAGCCAGAACCTCTCGTCCTCGGTGAGATCCGATGGTGCATTCTTGGGGATGTTGGCGCCGGCGTCCGGGGTGTGCCACGACTTCACCTGGTTGAGCAGCCAGTCGTACTTGTGCTGCTCCTCCTTGGTGAGCTCCGGCGCGGGCTTGGGCTTGCTGGTCTCTGTAGGGTGCTCGAGAGGCACCTTCAGTAGCGCAGGCTTCGTGGTAGTGGTATCTGCTGCCATTCTTTCTGACGAGGGGCAGAGGAGGAGGAGAAGAGAAGAGAAAGGAGAGGAATTGGACTGTGGAAGTGAAGATGCTGTCGGACAGAGGAGAGCGCAAAAACAGTGCAAAGGGGCGCCTTATCGATGATGTCTTTATTTCGTCTCTTATCATACTCTGTAGCCACATCTACAAGAGGTTAGATGAGTGAGGAAGATAATACGTGAAAATGAGATGTCGGTGAAGTTTAAGATGCCGGTGCCGGGGTGGACCTGTAGTGAAAGTAATCGCAGATTGTACTGGGGTACTGTGGTTCAGGTACAGGTTTACTACATGGCCCATGTACCTGGTACTGACCGCGGTATGCTCAGCTGTGCAAAGTACAGGATAGATTTTCCAGGGGCTCCGGGGGGACCAGGCCAGGGGGAAGTGGGGGGGGGGGATCGTTCTCTCATTCTTATGGTACAGCAGGTGCCACCCAAGATCTCGAACCAACCTTATCGATAAGCACTGTAACCCCCCATTAAACCCTAAAACGCGTCAAGACGCGTCTCATTTCGAAATCGAGAACAAGAGGAAGCAGGACACTACCACCTCAGACGTCCCCCCCCCCTTCTTTGTCTGCCCACTCTGGATCCCTTCAGAAAATAGAGCAGAGGATGGCAAATTCGACAGTGGCAGAGCTCAACGAGCGCTTTGGCGCCGGAGACAAAGGTCTCAGCCAAGATGTCGTCGTCGAGATGCAGTCCATCATGAGGCTGCATAATCTGTCGCCAGAGGACCTGTACTTCAAGTGGGAGTCATACTGCATCAAGCTGGACATGGACGAGACCCAGCCGTCATTTGAGAGGATGAATGCCTTCAAGCAGGACCTGCAGGATGCCCTGGAAAAGGCCACCCGGAACCAGGCGCATACCAAGCCAGAGAGGCGGACGGGTGCAACACCGAGAACGACAAACAGGGGCGGGGATGTCTTTGGCATGTGAGTCAGTCACGGTTGTGTACTGCGGGCATATTATGACGGCGAGGTGTTATGGTGTGCTGATGCATTGCCTCCTTAGGATCGATGGGTTGATACCGGGCACTCCAGCAACGGCGAGGAAGAGCGCGGCCAAGAAAAAGGAGACGCCCATTTCTCGTGTGAAATCGGAGCTCGCGAATAGCTCACCAGACCAGAAGTCACCCAACTTGAAGGAGCAACTCGACTCGATGGGCGCATTACCGTATGTCCTACAATGTCTGCTCTAGATTTGTGGTGGTTGCCATAATTGTCATTATCAGGAAAAGACAGACAGACTCTGACATAGTGCCTTAGACCATCCTCGTTCAACGACCGACAGAATCCAGGAGAAGTTCTCGAGGTGCTCAATAGCCAGCTACCAGCCGTGGAGCCTCCGATTGCACCGTTTGGGGAATCACGTATCAAGCTGACCGCCGCGTCAGACCAGAAGAAGCTTACCTACAAGCCTCTGGGCATGAAGCTGTCAGAGGCATCCGAGATTCTGGACGACAGGATAGATGACTTCTTGAATCTGATCAGAGACCATCACCAGCTGGACGATGATGCCTTTGGAAGTGCCGCTACCCAGAGCACGACCGACATAGTAGCAGTTGGACGGATCGCCTCAGACTCCCTGGAGGGCAGGCTCAACGCCGCGTCCCTGGTCCTCGAGACCTCGAGACGGACAGGTGGTGGCCTGCGCATACCACTCAACATGGAAAAACTCAAGGGCTACCAGTTCTTTCCGGGCCAGATTGTTGCGCTTCGAGGCAGCAACACTTCTGGTCACAACTTCACTGTCACGGAGATTCTGGAGATACCGCTGCTGCCCAATGCCGCATCTGCCCCCTCAAACCTGTCTGCTCATCGGCAGAGGCTACTGGGAGGTCCCGATGCCATGGACACAGACAGCGAGCCAGTGCCGCTGAATGTCATATACGCTGCGGGCCCATATACGGCAGATGACAACCTCGATTTTGAGCCGCTTCACCAGCTCTGCACCGTCGCAGCCGACAGCTACGCAGATGCACTCATCCTCACTGGGCCGTTCGTTGATATCGACCACCCTCTGATCGCCTCGGGTGACTTTGACCTACCCGAAGAGGCGACCATCGACCCAGACACGGCCACCATGGCCACCGTATTCAAGTACATGATCTCGCCTGCGCTCAACCGCCTGGTGGCTGTTAACCCAGCCGTGACCATCCTGCTTGTCCCCTCGACGCGGGATGTCATTGATAAGCACGTCTCATGGCCCCAGGATGCCTTTCCTAGGAAGGAACTCGGTCTGCACAAGTCCGTCAAGATCGTGGGCAACCCCATGACCCTGTCCATAAACGAGATGGTCCTCGCCATATCCTCCCAGGACGTGCTGTGGGAGCTCAAGGGTGAGGAGATTGTCAGCCGACCCGCACCGACGCCAGATCTGCTGGCCAGGCTGTCGAGATACCTGATCGAACAGCGACATTATTTCCCCGTGTATCCACCCATGGACCGAAGCCGATATCCCAAGACCGGGACGGCAGACGGTGTGCAGGAGGGAGCGATGTTGGATGTGAGCTATCTGAAGCTGGGCGAGATGGTCGGAGGCCGACCAGACGTGCTGATTGTGCCAAGTGCGCTACCACCTTTCGCAAAGGTATGCTGTTAGCCAAATCCGATATACCTGTTGATTTTTTTTCTTCCACAAATGGCACGGCTGCTGACAATAGAACACACAGGTTGTCGAGAGTGTCCTCGTTATCAACCCGGGGTATCTGTCTAAACGTCGGGGTGCAGGCACTTATGCCCGATTGTCTCTGTACCCGGCATCGTTGTCTGATATAGAGGCCAGTGGAGAGAGCATGATGGCCCACAAGATCTACGACCGAGCGAGGGTGGAGATGACCAGAATATGATGAGGTGGTAGGAGAGGCGGCAGTCGAGCAACATGTTTCGAGTACATCTTTCTGCTGCCTTATAATGATCAATGCACGCGAATGTTCGTTCATTCAACCATCTACCTGGTGTCCACCCTACGGCGCTTGTCGTCTTCGGACCTGTCCCTGTCGCGCGAGTAGCTCCTCTTGCGACTGTCCCTGTAGTCTTGGCGGCCGCGACGCCTGGGTGAGCGGGATCGAGATCGAGATCTGTCTCGTCTCCTTGGGGACCTCGACCTCGACCTGTCTCTTCTCCTCCAGTTGTCGCCCCTGCCGCCGCCGCCGCCCCTGTCCTCCCTTGATCGGTTGCGCGGCTCCCTTCTCTCACCCAGAGGCATGGCATTTGCGCCCTTTCCACCATAATCACCGCCACCACCGCCTTTCCTGTCGTCCCCGTCTCCGTAGCGGTCCCATTCGCTCCTCTGCCGTCTCGGGTCGTCAAAGCGTCCCCACTGGCCCGTGTCCTCGCTCTTGAGATCCTTGTACTTGGTCGCGCCCTTCTTGCCCAGCTTGGTCATGTCCCTCATCTGCAGGGCCTGGGGCAGCAGCTCCCGGTTCCGCACGTCATCGGCGAACCTGGCGCCCATGAGGTCCCTCTTGTCGAGCCCCTTCTTCTCGCTCTCGTCCTGGTAGAAGGCGCCCTTGTGGTAATACTTTTGCAGGTACCCCATCTTGCCCCTCGAGTCCTTCTCCTCCTTCTGCCTGGCGATGATCTCCTCGTCCTCGGCGCGGCGCTCCTCCTCGGTCAGGTTCTGGCGGCGCTCCTTCTCGGCAATCTCCTTCTCCTTGGCCTCGATGGCCTCGCGGGCCCTCACGATGCGCTTGATCTCCCGCAGCCGCCACGCCGCATACTCGGCCGCCGGGTCCACGTCGTCCGTGTCGTCGACCTCATCGCCCTCGGACTCGGAGTCGTCCCAGTGCTTCTTGCCTGCCGCGCGCGCCGCGAGGTCCTTCTGGATCTGCTCCTCGACGAGGGCGTCTGCCTCTGCGCGGCGGCGCTGTTCTTCTTGCTCTTCGCCGCCGCCGTCTTTCTGATCTTTTGCGTCTCCACCTTGTGCGGCAGCTTGTTGTTCCCGCTTGGCTTTGGATATGAATTTGGGCCGGACCATCACGGGACGCCGCGTCTCCTCTTCAGAACTACTCTCTTCCTCAGAAGACCCGTCCTCGTCGTCGTCGTCGCTTCCACTCGCTTCTTCGTCTCCTGACTCATCGTCCTCCCCGTCGCTCTCGGTGACGAAGCCGTCCTCCCTCGCCCAGCGCTCCACCTCAGCAACCCTCCGAGCGGCGGCCCTCCTCCGCGCGGCGTCGTCCACCACGGGCCTCGCGGCCGCAGCCCCAGTTGATATGACGCAGCCCGGTCCGGAGACCTTTGGCGGGGGCGCGATGGTGCGCTTCTTGGGCTGGGGGTCCGCCTCCGCGTCGCTGTCGCTGCCGTCTTCGCTGCCTGAGTCGGGTTCGGAGGCGTTGGTGGGCTTGCCGGCGAAGTGGCGCCCTGGCCTGACGGGGTTGGCGGTCATGCGCTTGGGCGGCATGTTGGGCGGCTGTGTGTGTGTGTGTGTGTGTTTGCTCGAAAGGGTTTCGGGCGAGAAGAAGAACTGGATTTCGAAGAGCAGGAGGGCAGTCGTTCTCTCGTCTTGTGGGAGAGTTGCAGCAGCCTGAACCAGATGGTGCGGCAAGGTGCTCGATGTCGCTTTTCGATTTCGTGAGCTAGGAGTAGTACTTGGGCTTGGGGCCTTGATTGATGGCTGCTCTGTTGCAGTACTGCAAGTTGACAAAGGAGAATAAAAGAGGAAAGCAGCCAATAAACTACCTATAGGCACGTGGCTGATTGGTGCACTGTCAGGTAGCCATTGGTTGTGTGTGTAGGTGTGACCAGAAGAAATAGTGGTATGCGCGTACGTCGAAAATAAAGTAGACCTGAACACACGCAAGGTTTACAATGAGGTAGGGTTGAGGCGCTAGAGGCACTAGCTACTGTACCTGTGTGCCTAGCTTGTCAGCTTGTGTATGTGCATAGTACAGGCGTACTATAGGTTACTTAGCGTGGTTGACCACTGACAGCCTGACAGCCAAGTTTGGCCCCATTTTTATCTCTGTCGTCTTTGATTTCCCATTCTTTGTCAAGGGAAACTTTGTAATTGCCATGCCTGAAAACCTCATAGTTTGAACCCTTCCCCTGGGTGGAAGAATCCATCATCACATATTGATAATTTCAGAGAGCATACATGCTATTGTACGAGAATATCACGAAAAGGCTCCAGTAGTGCATTCTCTGGCCACTTTGATTTCTCAGCATCCCAACTCTAACTTCTTAGGCTTTATTTAAATCAAAACTGGTAGGAGAAATTCTAGATCCCAGGCAAGGAGTACAAGAATTCTCCATAGAGTCAACAGATGACTCTCAAGTATTGAACATATCAGTATGTACATTGCATCAGGATTGTGCTGCCAAGTAAGAATCACATGTCAGAATGCAAGAAGAGTATACCAGCCTTCCCAAACTGACCTGGCTACTTATTATGAACTACTTATTCCACACTGCACCGTCATGAGGCTGGTACGGTTTAGAGGTTCCTTAGCTTCCAAGTTACCTCTAACCTTGGTCCAGAAGTGCTCAGCCAAGTACTTAAGTATAGTTGGTTCGAAAGTATCCGGGAGAGCATATAATGGACTGGACTTGCTGCCAAGTATGAGCACTCCAGTGGGGCATAGGCAATTGCACATAACCTCCCCCCCCCCCCATATCCTCAAATATACTTTCTAGAAAGGCAAATAGTCATATTCAGACAATATATACGACAAATTCAGAACCTGCAACATGGATTTCCACAACTCCAACCAAAATTGCAGCACGAGCTCCGCCGTCAGTTTTAACTGCCCGGGAACGAAATGTCCCTGTTGGGATATCCTCGGTGAGCCACTTCCCCCCCGCCCCCTTATGTCCAGCACATCCTCTTCTCCCTCTGTCCTTTTTCTAACGACTAAACCAGATAATGATGCCCTCAAATGGCATATCCACGAGATGAACCACGAGTTCGACCTCATCAAGAACATGATCAACAACCTCTACAGAAAGATCGGACAAGTAGGCGGTCTGCAAGCCTTTGTCGAAGCGCACAGTGTGGAGCACGACAGCGACTTCAACACCATCACAGACCACATCAACAGGGTCTGCTACCGGGATATCGAGGGACGGCGGAACAACTATGGGTTTCCACTCCATCTGCTGGCGTTCCGGCAGCACTCGGCGAGGGTGACACTGTTCAATATGCTGCGGCGCGAGTACTATAGGGGTCGAATCCTTCCACCAGTGAACCCCTCGTCGTGAGTCAAGGCTTGTTGTGGTATTGGGGCTTGGGAGGTTGTGTAATCGTGCGCGTGTATCCAGCCAAGTAGGAAGAAGTAATGAAAATGCAAATGAAGCGGCATCTAGCCGTTCGGTTTGATTACCTCGGTGAAACTATGACATCTCATCTGGGCCCCAGCGCCAGACCCCCAAAGGCCCGATCCAGCTGTGCGCCCTCGTCCTCATGGGCAGCCATCTCGCTGACCTGACCCATCATGACGCCGTGCTGCCCGCTGCCCCCGTCGCCGAGACGTAAGCCCTGCAGCTGCTCGCCCATGCCCGCGACCGCGCCCTCGCCAGCCGAAGCTGCAGCAGGATCGCCCGTCATCAGGTCCACGCCTGAGCCATTCCCATCCCCACCGGCCCTCTCGGGCTCCAGCAGCCTTGCGTCGCTGTCGAGCCAGCCCGGTGCGACGCGCCTCTTCTCGGCCAGCTCGCGGGACCGGATGCGGTCATCAAGGTCGCGCAGCTCCTGCTCGGCATCGGCATGCAGTTTTGACACGTGGGCCTGCAGGGCACGGCACGAGGCGATGATGTCGTCAGGATGGGCGGCATGGCCCGACTGGCTGATGACGTAGCGGGGCTTGCCGTCGCCGCCGGCCTCCGTGGTCATACCTGTGCCATCTGGGCCGGAGACAGGAGTAGTAGACGTGGTGGAAGTTATACCTGTGGCGGATGGAGGGATGGTAGATGGCATGGGCCTGTAGGTGTAGGGGAGAGTGGTGGATGTGGGAAGACTGATGAAAGGGGAGACGGTGAGGGGCACCTGGGCCAGGAGGGGGGTGTGCGCCTAGCAGGAAAAAGTTAGTAGATCAAAATCAAATGAAGAGATGACGGGCAGGATTGGTCCATCACAATGACCAAAAGAGGGGTGAGAAACAGGAGCAGGTGAGAAAAGAGAATTGACGTACGATTGTCATGCATCTTGATGATTGATGCGGTCACTTTCTACCAAACGTGTCTGTCTGCAGGGGAAGCAATCCTGGTTGCGTCGAATGGGATCGTTGCGATGGGGAATTGTCAATAAGTTGACATGACTTCGTGTCTGGGTGAATTCCAATGATGATAATGTCGGTGTTGTTGTTGACTGATGAATAGGACGAACAGATGAGACAAGATTAGAGATGGTTGGCTCGATTGTGATGTCTGTCCAGGAGCCAATGTTGGGAGGCAGGGAAGGTGAGAACCGTGTGCCAGAGCACGTACTTACTGATCCAGCGCTGCAGCGGTCGGACGTCTATTACATAAGCCACGCCGGGTTAGCCACTGTAGAGGTTCTGAATCATTTCATTAGATAACTATGTAGTGTTGGAAGAAGGACAGAGTTTTCATGTGCTGTGTATGACCTACTAGTTGATGGCTATAACGAAATAGACAGAATATGTATCTCCATGATGTTCGATCTGTTGTACATGTGAGTAGTAGCAGTAGCAGCAGCCCTGGAACTGCCTCTAATCTCAGGATACTACTGTACATCGTAAAAGAGATGGCACAGTGGGTACAGGCCGCAGCAGGGTTCAGTGGTTAACCCCCATTACTGCGCAGTAGTGCACTGTAATTACGTACAGTATGCACCTGCAGCTACTGGAACCGCTGCTGCAGCCCACTGCAGCTCGAGATGCGCTAGGCTGACGGGACCCACCAAAACTTTTGACATTTACAACAGCAACACAAGCACACACAACACCATTACAACATCACACGGGCGAGAGACGTCTGACGAGAGCCAGAGACACGGACAGCAAGTCACATCGACCTTGGAAGTATTCGAGAAACAGAAGACACACCAAGACTCTGTATATTGACTGCCACAATGCTGCCCACTACGATACACACAGCACCCTCTGTGGGCGACTTCATCCCTCTGGGCGAATACCAGTCCACCACCCCGGCGAGCTTCCATGATGGCAAGCCCGTGCTGCACTACCACGCGACTGGAGCCAGAGCATGGCTCCCGAGAGACCAGCAGTCGAGACTGCCCGTCTTCCCAGCAGACGCGCCCACCTCTGATGGAGACTCTGGCGAGATGGTCTCACAGGACGCCATCGAGCTCTTCATCACCTCCGAGTGAGTCTCTTTTTCTGTGCCACACGTGCAAGGCCCCCACTTCCTCGCTTGGAAGCACATGAAAGCTAACATGAGATGACTCCCCAGGAACCTCACAGTCTTCAACACCAAGACGAGCACAGGCATTCAGATCCCCTACCCGTCTATAGCACTGCATGCTATGCAGCACAAGACCGATCCCTCAGCTGGTCCTGCTGATGCTGACGCCGACGCCGACGCCGACAAGGCTCCCTGCGTCCTGCTCCAGCTCGATCTGTCTGACGGTGGTGATGATGACGAGACCTTCGACACTCTGCAGCTCACCTTGGTGCCCCCCACCTCTTCCACAGACCTCTCCTCGCCCGCTGGGGCTGGGGCTGGTGCAGCTGCAGGTGCCGCCGCCCAGTCCGAGCAGGAGAAGCTGTTCGATGCCATAACTGCCTGTCAGAACCTGCACCCGGACCCAGCCGACGAGGGCGACGAGGATGATGGTGAGGAGGACTACTCGGACCGCATCATCTTCGAGTCGGCCATTGATGGATCTGCTGAGGCCGTTGAGGGCCTGCCCGGCGTGTTCAGGGGCACCGCCACTGGTAGTCTGCCCCCCTCCCATGCCTGGCAGCTCAGGATGGATCACTGCCGAGAATGTGGGCGAGTACTTTGACGAGGACGGCAACTGGATCGGCGGGGCTGATGGGGAGGAAGGGCGCGAGGAGAAGGGAGAGGAGGAGGAACAGGAGGAGAGCCTGGGCGAGGGTGCAGGAAGGGTCCGACCACGGGAAGAGGTCAATGGACATGATGACGGCGAGACCGAGAACAAGAGGCCGCGAACTGAGTAGTGGACTGACCTAGTCGTTGTCCATCTGCCGGTCCTCATCATCAATCTCGTCATCACCACCATCATGTGGTCGGCTATGTCGAGATCTAGGATGAGTCAGACATGCACTTCGTCATCACTTGGGCGAGTAGAGACTTTAGGGAGGCATCGTCCCCCTTCGGCGCTGAAGCTATACCCCTCAACGGTGGCTGGGAATCCTGTCTAAGGAGCTGCTAAGACGTCGTGGCCATGAGCTAGAATATGTATGCGGATCATGAACTTCTTGCGGCCCGTTCCAGAAGCATCATATGCAGACACTAGGACCCTTCGTTGATACCTAGGCCGCACAAAAGTTCATTCACGCGTCCTATGCCTGACGAACCACGCAAGAGACTCACAAGACAAAAGATATATAAGAGCAGCTCGTCTCCCCCTTCCCTGAGACTCGGATCCTTTTCTTTCTCCTCATGGATTTCTTGCCATAGTCTTGGGCATCTCGTCGCGATTTACACACACCTTTCATCTAGTATTGGGCGGGCAGGGCGGGCAGCGAAGGACGCGGTCCTTACAAGCGCTTCTCACTTTTCACCAGCGTTTTCGATCATCGATACCAACCACACCAGCGAGCTATCACCAGTGCTTTCTCACCAGCATTTTTACCAGCATCTTCATACCAGCATCTTTACGCTAGCGACTCTTCTTAAGCCGCCCACCCTAAGAGCATCTCCTTACCGGTACCTATACACCATCGACATTTTTTCCTTCAGCGGTTCAGTCTTACCAGCATCCTTATACCGGCATCTTTACGCCAGCGACTCTCTCCCAGCCGTCCATCCTAAGAGCAGCTCCTTACCGGTACCTATACATCATCGACTTTGATTTTACCAGCGGTTCCAGTCTTACCAGCATCTTTATACCGGCATCCTTACGCTAGCGACTCTTTCTTTCAGCCGTCCACCCTAAGAGCATCTCCTCACCGGTACCTATACATCAACAATTTTTTCTTCAGCGGTTCAGTCTTACCAGCATCTTTATATCGGTATCCTTACGCCAGCAACTCTTTCACAGCCGTCCGTCCTAGAAGCATCTTCTCCTCGCCGATACCTATGCACCAATAATTTTTCTCCAGCGGTTCAGTCTTACCAGCATCTTTATACTGGTATCCTTACGCCAGCAACTCTTTCTAGCCGTCCATCCTAGAAGCATCTTCTCCTCGCCGGTACCTATGCACCAATGACTTTTTCCCCAGCGGTTCAGTCTTACCAGCATCTTTATATCGGTATCCTTACGCCAGCAACTCTTTCCCCCTATCCTAAGAGCATCTCCTCGCCGGTACCTAGACACCACCAACAGTTTTCCCTTACCAGCATCCTTCTACCGGTATCCTTACACAAGCGACTCTTTTCTCAGCAGTCCTTCCTAACAGCAACTCCTTACTCACCGGTACCTATACGCCAGCGACTGTTTTTCTCCAGCGGTCCAGTCTTACTAGCATCATCTTACCGGCATCTTTAAACCCGGCGCCTTTTCATAGTAGGCCTTCACAACGGCTGCTCATCGGCGCCTCTCATAACACGCCTTATGATTTCCAATGTTCTTGGCTGGGTGGTTGGGTAGCGAATAGTCTGTTTCCGCCAGTGTTCCTCTCTTCTGTCGATTATCGGATTCATGTACATAATACACACTCGCCAGAACGGAGACCGACGAGTCCGAGGGGGAAAATAGAATTAAACCAAATAACAAGACCTTGGTCGCTATGCCAATACAAAGTACTGTTCCCATTCCTGTCTGTCATATGTGCCCTTTCCCGTTCTACCCAATAGTGTACACAATGCCGCTGCACGTGGCTGTTCCCACAACCACCTAGAACCCTTCCTGCTCGAATGCGCCCAAACACCTTGCATCGATCCAGTCAACCAACGTTGGAGAAGACGAAAAACAAAGAAATAGATCATCTCATCGTGTGAAGCATATCATTGTCGCGTGCGAGGACAGCACAATTTCGTCGGGAACTTTAGACACCGTTCAGGTGCCCCAGCGGCCGTCTCGCACCTCCCTCCCCGTGCTCATGAAACCAGCGGCCCTTGTCGTCACCAATTTTCCTCTTGAACATGCCAAGGTCTTTGAGCAGGGCGTGCATGTGGTCTTGCATCTCGTCGTGGCGGTTCTCGTAGTCATCATCCGAATTGTACGCCTCATCCTCGTCAGTGTCGTCATAGTAAGTCTCGTCGTGTTCTTGGTCTTCTTTCCCGTCTTGATCTGGCTCCTGTTGCTGCTGCTCCTTCTCCACGTCGCCGTCGCCCTTGGGCAGCTGACCGTTCGCCGTGCCAGGTCGGCTCGCGGTCGGGACGACAGAGATGGGGTTTTTGAGGCTCTCGAGGGCTAGCTTCAGGTGTAGCCTCAGGGCTTCGTTCTCGGTCTGCAGCGACCTGATCTTGGCCTCGTACACCTGTCCCCTCTCCTCCATCATGCGCTGCATGCTGCCGACGCGGTTCTGGTACTCCTCGAGCTTCTCGCCTTGCTCCTTGGCATTTTTCTCCCTCGACTGGCTCTCGCTCACCGAGACCTGCAGCGTTCGGATCTCCTCGGCCATAGCAGCGATCTGGGCATCGCGCTCGGCGCTGGAGATGTGATCCTGATTGACGACGGCGCGCGTCCGGATCCTCTTGGCCTGATCTGCATAGCGCAGGGTTGAGAGGGTCTCTTCGTAGTCGGAGGGGGCGATGCACGCAATCATGGCGGTCTTTGAGTTGCCGCCCAGGGAGTCCTTGAGGAGCCAGGTCAAGATGGAGTCGCGGTAGGGGACGACGGCATCCTTGGCCCCGCCACGCGCACCGCCCTTGCCAGAGCGGTGGCCATTGGCCTTGGGGTCTGCCAGCGCAGCAATGACGCGGCCAAGGGTGGTGAGGGACTTGTTGATGTTGCTGCCCTCGCGCAGGCGCTGGCCCGTGGCCTCAGTGGCCTTGGCGCGCTCGCTGCCGGCCAGGTCGACGAGGCGTATACGGCTACTCCGCTCAGTGGTCTCGTCCGTCTCCATGTCGTGGTGGATCTGCTTGAGCATGAGGGTGAAGACAGCGTGGCTTCGGCTCGAGGTATCGTTCATCTTGGTCGAAGCCGTGGTGCGCGAGCTGTCGCCCATCTTCATGTAGCGCAGGATCTCGTCGATGCTGCGGACGGGGACCTCTGTCAGGTCCTTGACGTAAGGGCCCTCGGTGGGGGACTCGCGGATCTTGAGGTAGTAGGGAGCCTGGTTGGGAACGACGGGGACTAGGAGGTCGCGGACGTGCTCATTGTAGACCTCAAAGTACGAGACACGCACGCCGTAGGAGATATTGGGCGTCTCGTTCTGGGCGGCCTCTATGCGCTCAAAGAGGTCCTCACAGGTGCGTGGGATGAGACCTGGGCGGTCTGGGGTGCCCATCATGGTGTAGCTCTTGCCCGAGCCGGTCTGCCCATAGGCGAAGATGCATGTGTGATACCCCTCGAAGTTGTGGTCGAGAAACTCTTCGCCTAGGCTGTTGTAGACATCCTCCTGGTCGGCGTAGTGGGGGTCGCTGGGGTTGTGGCTCCAGAAGGAGTTGTCAAAGGCGAAGCTCCTCTCCTCGATGACCTTTCGCGCCTTGGTCAATCTATCGTTGGCGGGGTCGCTGCCGTTAGGAGGAAGGAGCGTCGTGACCTGGCTGATGGGGTCCATGTCCACGAGACATTCTGCTCCTCGCTCAAGCTCTATAATCACACGATAAAGAAGTATACGCGTTAGTGAAGGTAGGCAGCGCGATGCGGAGAGGTGTAGATGCATGAGAGGAGGGACAAGGATTCGACAAGAGATACACACCTCGAGGCAGAAAAGCCCTGACGCGCACCACGACACGCACGTTTCCTCCATTGTCTAACCTGGGCAGTGTGCCATCGCGAGCTCGTAACGAGGGCGTTGAGGCTGAAGAGCGGACGGCCCGCGGGTCGACGAGGGCGTGGGCTGCGGCGGGCATGAGTCTTGGTTCGAGGGAGATTCCTATAAGTGTTTCTGAGATGTCGTCCAGTACCTCACGATATCGCTGTCGTCGTGAGGAATGCATATGGTGTCGTCACCCCTGGCTCGACCGGCAGGTCTGTGTTAAATGTATCTTTGGGCTTTATTGTTTTTTTTTCTTTCTTTTTCTTTTCCCTGGTCTCTCTATTTTGGGCAGGAATGTAACAAGGCTGTTCTGTCGTGCCTGCATTGGGTGGCTGGTACTCAACCCCCCCTGCCACCACCTGCAGCCCTGGCTGAATACTGGGTCACTGATCCTGGTTAGTGGGTGGTTGGTGCTTGTTGATTCTGTTACCGCCTTGGGAAAGGTGACGTCGTTCATGCCCCCCCCCCTGCTGTCGTTTCCACAGCGATAGGCCGTGTAAGTCTTATCGATAAGAACAGATAGTGAGGAACGCACCTGCAGTATGTTGTTATCTATTCTCTGTGTCATGACATGCGGTGTGGGAAGTTGCACCTCTGTCTCTCCCCCCTCTTCAACGCCTCCCTTCTCTTCTCTCTCTTACGAACTCGAAGCTGTCTCTGCTCAATTTGATCAAACCCTCGACGACGACGACCTCGGGTGAGTCGTTGGCAAAGTTGACCTGGTGTCCAGAGAGCGTCTCATTATACACGCGCGCGCATAGCAAGGTACAGTGAGGCCGATTCCTGTCACCGAGAATGAGGCATCTTTTTGAGCGCTCAAAGACTTTCATTGCAGCCGAACTGAGCACAGCGCTTGAGCGGGCGCCTATGCACTTGGAAAAAGTATATACATGCAAGAAAGATCCAAAAAAGGGGTAAAAAACAAAGAACAGTCCCCGTTCCCAGGTTCCCACACATGACGATCCAAAGACTCTCAAGAAGCCAACCAGGGCTTCTCCGACAAGAGAAACAACCCCCTGACATCATCTCACACTTCATTCGGGGGCGAAGAAAGTGAATAAGAGGGTTGCTACATGGCTATCATCAACCTCTCTCACAGCCCCGTGGCCGAAGCTGGGCAGGATGAGCCGCAGACTGTCGACACCGAGATGAGTGTCACAGTCGACGCGTTGCATTGGTTGCCCGTGAGCCCAGAGCCGTGGCCCTGGCCCTGAGGCTTGGATGTGGTGACGGCCTGGGCAGTCTGGGTCGTCTTGGAGGAGACGGTCAGGGTCATGGTGGACGCAACACCGCCCGAGCCAGTCATGGTCAGGGTTACGGTCTCCTGGGCGACAACCTCAGACGCTGTCACCGTGTTTGTGAGGACCTCTGCGGTAGAGCCAGATCCGACCGTGACGTAGACTGTCGAGACGATGGGCTTGGCGGTCGTGGACGCCGTCTGGATGGCAGCCGAGGTGGAGACGGTGCTTGTCAGGACTGAAATAACATTGAAGACATAAGTTAGCCACTGGAAACAGAAGTAGGTGAGATATGAAGACAGAGCAAGAAGAAACTTACCTTGAGAGCCTAGGGTGACAGTGACAACAGTCTCCACGGGCAGCTGCGAGGTGACAGTGTTGTACACAACGGTACCGTTGGAGGCAGGAGAACCGGTGACCTGGACGGGAGAGGAAGAAGAGGTCTCCTCGGAGGGGATGGTGACGGTCTTGGTGACCTGACCGACCGAGGTCGAGGTGGACTCGACGCCAGAGACGGTGACGGTCACGATGCTCTGGGTCTGGCCGACAGAGAGGTAGGTGGCCGCGGACTCGGTGGCGACGGCAGCCGTGGAGGCAGCATTGACGGCGACGGCAGTCTTGGTGATGACGGTCGTGGATGGGACAAGCGTTGACGAGGTCGTTGCCACACCCGAGACGGTGATGGTGACGATGTGGGGCACCTGGACCACAGAGCTGCTGACGACGACCTCGGTGGTGACGGCCTCGGCAGCAGGCGAGGTGGTGGTGATGGTGTTGGTGACGTCGTAAGAGCTCACAGAGGTGGTCTCCTGGCCGCCGACAGTAATGGTCACCACGGACTGGGTGGGCTGGACCATGGTCACAACGCTGGTGACCTCGACAGCCTCCGCCGACGAGGTCGCCGAGGGGACGTAGTAGGACACGGAGCCCGAGACGGTGGTCGTCACGATCGCAGAGCTCAGGCTGGCGACCACGGACGAGGACACACCCTGGGCTGCGGTGACGGGGCAGATGGTGGTGGTCTCGGCGATGGTGTCGGTGACGACCACCGTCTTGATGGCAGAGGAGCCCAGGGAGGACTGGAGCGCAGAGATGGCAGACGTGGCCGTGGCAGCAGGGCAGTTGGTGATGCTGGCGGCGCACGAGACGACAGTGTGGGCCTGCGTCACCTGGATGGTAAGGGTGGTCTGCTCGCCAGATTCGCTGGCAGCGGTGGTGGCAGCAGGGGAGGCTCCGGTGACAGCATCAACACCCGAGGTGATGGTCCTCACGGTGGTGGACACGGGGATGAGCGTGCTGGACACAACAGACGCGTTACGGGCAGGGCAGTTAGTGACAGACGGCGCGCAGGAGAGCACGGTGGCCATGCTGGTGCTGTAGATGGTCTCTGTGACCACCTGGACGACAGCAACAGATGAGCTGCTGCTTGCCGGGGCACCCGTGACAGCAGCCGCAGAGGAGACAAGGGCACCCGTGGCGGTGCCATTACCAGTGACGGCGGCGACGCCAGGGGTCACAGTGCGGGTCACGACCGCCGTGGAGGTGGGGATGAACTGGGTCGAGATGGACTGGTTGCGGGCCGGGCAGTTGGTCACCGAGGCAGCACACGAGAGCACGGTGTGGAGGCTGGTGGTGTACATGGTCTCGGTCACAATCTCCACCGTGGCCGCGGAGCTGTTCTGGGCGCCGATGACAGCCGCAGCCGAGGAGAAGGCAGCAGCCGGGCTCGAGCCACTGGCAGCATGGCCGCTCACAACACCGCTGGGCCTGCCGCTAGGGACACCGCCGCTGGGGAAACCACTCGGGACACCACTCGGGACACCGCTGGGGGCAGGCCCACTGGGGGCAGGTCCGCTGGGGGCACCAGTGACGGCGCCGGCTCCGGACTGGGGGATACCAGAGCCACGAGGAGCGCCGGAGACGGCAGCAGCACCGGACACGAGAGGAAGGCCTGAGCCACGAGGAGCACCCGAGGGAACACCAGAAGGAACACCAGAGACGGCAGCGACGCCAGCAGAGACTGTTCTTACGGTGGTGGACACTGCCACGACCTCGGTGGACAGGGCTGAGCTGCGGGCTGGGCAGTCCGTGATGGAGGCCGCACAGCTCGTGACGGTGTGGATGTTTGTGGTGTAGATGGTCTCGGTCACGACGGACTCGGAGGCCGCACCGGCAGCATTCACAGTGTCGTTGGTTGAGGGAGGAGGCACGCCGGATGGGAGGGCGGCTCCGGTGGTAGGGAAGGCAGAGCCGACCCGGGTGAGGCTCTGGACACCAGCTGAGCCAGAAGGCTGGACAGTCAGGGTGAGGGTCTCATCAGGCTCGCAAGAATCGTCAGTGGCTGTGGCGTTGGTGCTGATGGCGGCTCCGAGAGCGCCGCGGGAGAAGAGCAGGAGGGCAGCAAAGGCCCCGACATTGTGGAACAACATGATGGCGGGTGAGTAATGTTTTATTTGCTTGTTTCCGAGGGAGTGGCTTCGACTGAGAGGGGGAAAGAGAGACGATGTTTTCTTTTCTTCTGTTTTCTTTTTTTCCTTCTTCCCAATCGAGGGTATATGGAGACGAAGACTGTGGGTGAGTGTTTGAGAAGAGAACGAATATGGTGACCAAAGCACCTGTGAAAAGAATGGAAGACCCGCCGGGTGTGTGGATACCACAGAGGTGAAAAGAAAGAATGAACGAGACAGACGATGCTGACGATGCTGTTGAAAAGGCCTCTTCCCTGTGAGGCTCTCAGGATGGGGAGGCTCTTGGCTCTTATATCTAACTATCTCGACCAGCTCGGCCGGGATTCGCTGCGGCGGCCATCATCCATCAACCTGGGGAAAAAAAACCTCCTGAGGTCTCCACGGCGCATGCAGGTGGCTCCACTGACCCTCCCCCCTCCCCCCAGTAACGCGGTTGTCGGGATGTCTCCTGTGATGGCGACAGGAAGGAGGCAGTGGTGGTGAACATGTTTCGAAACGCTCGCTCGTCGTCCGCTTGACGTTGTAAATGAGCTGATGTGGGGACGTCAGGAGGCGGCTCTCTCTTTCTGCCCATGTGTTCGTCTCCAGAGCTGCCCACGAGCGGGTAGCATCTCCGGTCCCCTGTCCGTGATCCCTGTGCCTCTTCGCGCGGCGATACGCCGCTGGTTCGGCCCAGACTCCACTCCCCTGCTGCAGATCCATGACTGCACCCGCATTGAAACGGCTCCAACGGATGCTCCTGAATTCGTGGGATTGCAGGTAGCTGACGACGTTCTCTTGCCTCCGATATATTCGTTGGCAGGCTGGGTCAGGTCATTCAACCACTCCCGGCGCACGCCTGGCTTTCAAGGGAGAAGGGAGAGGAGCCGGCTTGCTTCCTGATCTGGGAGGTGTCGACTGTGAGGCTGTGTTCTCCCTCGTCCTGTCCTGGGATCATACAAGGGTTGGGAAATTTTTGTCTCCTCTTTGCAAGATGTGAGGCCAAAAAAGATGTAGGAGTTTTTGATGAACTCAACAAGGATTGCCCCTTTCTTTCCTTTCTCTCTCTCTCTCCTTGACCCCTCTCTCTACTGCCATTACGGCCCAATCTGGTCATGTTCATTAATGGGATTGGACTTCCAAGACAGGGTGCAAGCGTGATTTGGGAGCCGAGATGGTGTTTCTTTGGTCCAAGTGGGCAAAGTGCTGCCTACCCGCATCCCAAGAGACGGGAGTTGGCTGTTATTTCCGAGGTCTGCTTGTTCCTTAATTGTTTGCTCTGCTCTCTTGCTTCTACTCCTGAGGCGATAACGTAACTATTCACTTGGTTTGCAACCAATACCTAGCAAGAAGTAGGTGAATGATAATGGTTTATACTCTGTTGTTGCTGCTGGTGTCTTGTTCGGACCCAGTGAGAACAAGTCCACGTCGTAGAGGGGAGCAAGAGAAAAGCAAAGGTCTAGAACGCAGATCACTCATGTATGTGATGTGGAGGACAAGAAGAATGATGGAGATTTACAATTTCACGTGTGATGACGTGGTTCATACTCTGTCATACGGGGTAAAATATGCCGGAGATAATCGATCACTTGGCCGTGCGGAAGATAATCGAAGTGATCAACATGACCGGCTAGCTGACCTCGGTTCTCGAGAGGGCGACAAAGAAGAAATGCAGGGCTCTTCTATTTTTGTGCGTACCAGGTTTCGATTGTGTGGGCACGGACGGACAGCCCACGGGATGTTTTGAAACGTTGTTTGGATACCTGCACTATGGCGACCGGTCCCAAAGAGGACAAGAATGTATCCACACCTCGACCTGGTCAGGGGTCAACAAAGCGCGGAGTGGATAAGCCCCCCTTGGTCGAGGAGACGGAGCACAACACCAACCAGGGACTCTGCTCGGGAATTAAGGGCAGGTTGCCAAGGCTCTGTGTTGTTCACAAAACCTGTCAAAAAGTGGTTGTGCGTGCGTGTATGCGAGCTCGGGGGGAGGAGACACGGAGAGTTGGGACGAACGAGAAGCTCATATCTGTGTTTATGCATCCAGCTTAAGCTCGTTTGGAGTGCTGAGGGGCCCAGGGGAGTACCACGAGCTGATAGGCCGAACTAGGCCTTGCACTGCCTTCTTTTCCCCTCCCTCCCCTCGTCAAAAACAAGCATATGTGCCTGCATGTTGAGGTGTGGCTATGTAAGCAAGACATGGTGAGAGAAGAACCATAGTATTAACACACAACCTTGACCTGTAGTACTATGCATATTTTAGCATCACATTGCGGTCGGTATTTTTTTCTTTTTTTAAGGTGGTGGAGGTTTCAGAGGATCCATCTTTGGGGGGGAGGTGGCGAGTGCATGTTTTCTGTCCCCGACAAATCTGTCTGTACACACATATACGCTTCTCCAGGACCCTCACCCTCGGGAGCCTGGCTGCTTTGTTATGGGTGGCTCTCGAGACTTATACCACTACTTAAGCACTTAAGTAATTATGTAAGTAAACAATGACATGATGTTGAATTGAGGGGGCTAATTATCTATAGAGTCTGGTGGTCGAAGTTTTCCTTCTATATCCGGGGCTGTCTTGAAACTTTCTATTACAAAACAAAGGGTACAGAAACTCATTACAATTCATAAACACAAATTAGGTTTCAAGTGTGGCAATATACAGAGTTTGCAATTGCATGCGATATTAAAAAGTCTATCAGAAGTCTCTGGAACTCATTCTCTGTTTTCTTCAAATTTCACTCGCTTCATTCCTCCCGTACACACATAGAGACACACACACTCTCAGGTCATGATGATCATCCTCTCTCAGCACGCCCTCATAAAACAGTTATTGAAACCAAAGAACATCGTCTTTTACATGGCCTTTTCCGGATCATCAACCTTGGACGGCTGCTCGGCGACAGACGTGGCCCTCAGGCTGCCCCGGCTGGAGTGGTTCTCGTCCGTGGACCCGAGCAGCTCGTTGACGTGGCGGCTGAGCTCGACGTAGTCGTACGCGAACTCGCCGAGCTGGGTGTCGTCCAGGCCCATCTCCTCCTCCTCGGCGGAGACGCGTAGGCGCAGGCCGGGGACGAGGTTCATGAGGAAGAGGATGAGGCAGGTGACGCCAAAGGCGTAGGAGAAGCCGGCCACGCAGTCGGCGAGCTGGTAGGCGAGCTGGATCCAGTTGCGGTTGAGCCAGCCGCCGCTGATCTCGGAGAAGCCGTCGAGGTGAGCAATGTAGTCGCTGCAGGGTGATGATCGTTAGCCAGATACTCGAGTGGTTTCGTTTCAGATGTACATCGGTATCAAGGGAGGACTCACGCAGCAAAGAGACCAGTCAGCAGGTTGCCGACGATACCACCAATGGCGTGCTCGGCAAAGACATCCAGAGCGTCGTCCACACCAATCCAGAACTTGATCTGGGTGGCCAGGTTGCACACGATACCACCCACGACGCCAAAGACAACAGCAGACCATGCAGGAACGAAACCTGAAGCCGGAGTGATGGCAACCAGACCCTGATGACCCGAATGATTAGCCAAGAACAATCTCATCAAAAATAAACCAGGAAAAAGAAAAAGAAAAAGATACTCACAGCAATGGCACCGCTGCAGAAACCTACGGCACTCCACTTCTTCTCCAGGCGGTAGTCCATCAGGCACCAGGTGAAGCCACCAACACAGGCGGCAATGTGGGTAACAATGCAGGCCATGACAGCGCGCAGGTTAGCCGCGAGGGCACTGCCGCCGTTGAAGCCGAACCAGCCCACCCAGAGGAAGACAGTGCCGAGAACGACGTGGGTGACGTTGTGAGGGCGGTAAGGAAGGCCGTGGACCTTGTCGTAGCCGGCACGCTTGCCCAGCATCAGCGACATGGCGAGGGCGGCGGCACCGGACGAGATGTGCACGGGCGTGCCTCCGGCAAAGTCGAGGCCGCCCAGCTTGAAGGACCAGCCGTTGGCGTTCCAGGTCCAGTAGGCGATGGGGTCGTACACAATGGTCGACCAGATGAAGACAAAGACGACGGCTGGGAGCATGCGGCCGCGGTCGGCAGCTGCACCGATGGCCAGAGCAGGACTATATTCCGCCGACGAATGTTAGCAGGAATTGGATATGATGATGACTCAATGTGGAAACAATAGATGAGAGCTAGAGGGCAACCTACGTGATGGCGGCGAACATGCCCTGGTACAGGCAGAAGAGCAGATCCGGGATCTTGGTGCTTCCCACGCTGGGCTCGCCCAGCACCTTCATGAGACCAAAGTTGGACAGGTCACCGATATAAGCACTGCCCGTGTGGCTAAAGGTTAACGAGTAACCCCAAAAGAACCACTGAAACCCGACGACGGCTATGCTCATCATGGATAACCAGATGAGCGACAGGGCCGACTTGCGCCGCGCGAGGCCGCTGTAGAAGAAGCCCACGCCGGGGACCATGAGAAGGACGAGGGCCGACGAGGTGAGGATCCATGCAAAGTCGCCAGACTGTTTTGTTGTAAATAGGTGGTGGAGTCAGTAACTGGATTCAATATTTATTACAACCCCTGGGAAGTTGTGCAAGTGATTACTATTTACACACTAGCACACGCCAACACAGACATATGGATACAATAAAGTTGTATCCGAAGAAAGGGCGTGTTTTGATATCACGTACCGAATAATAAACATTGAGATCCTCAGTCAGCGAGTCGCCGCCATTGCTGGCAACGCCGCTCGTACCATTGTACGTCTCAAGAGGGCCGGCCGACATGGCGAGCCTATGTCTTTCACTCAAGAAGACGGTTTAGTAATACCTCGTCGTCGCTGGTAGCCTCTTTGGCTTCTCTCTGATGTTCAGCTTGAACACACGACGTACGGAGGAAAAAAAAAAAAAGAAAATAGAGGAACACAACCCCAAAAGGTGTACAGATGGAAGGATTATTATTAGAGAGTGCAAAACCAAAAGGAAAGAAAGATCAAGAGGCCGAGGACAGAGAGGATGGGGGGTTTGGGGGCAATTTACATGGATATGAACCAAGCAGCCGAGATACACAGATCCGGCTTCCTCCTGTCAGAGAGCATATCCGAGAGGACGAGGAGACAGCTTGGCAACAGACAATAATATCATCTTCTAAGCCCAGAGATTGCGCTTACCAACAAACCTCATGTTATCTGCCAGGCTTCTTTGCTGGGCATTAAGCCTCGCCCTTCTTCCCCTTGCCAAGACGGCCAAAGTGGAACTCAAAGGACATGGGGCTAGGGCCCACTCGAGATAAGAAGACAGCAAGAAGCCGCCCGCCTAGAAACGTTCTCGAAATTCGGTGCTTGAGATGAGTGAAAGAGAGCGGAAAGAAATAGGCCCCCGACCAATCCGCGTTCTCTTCTTCAACGGGCCGAAAGAAGAAAAGACGGAATACACATAATAGGGGATTGGAGGAGGTTACCCGAGTGCGGCTCGAGACAGTTCTCTGGCGCGCGCATTAGGGGGGTTTCTTTGTTCTTTCTATCCCTCATGCAGGGCCTCGGATCGGCGACGCATCAGCCCTGCGAGCGGCGCCCCTAGTTCATGCTTACCAGGGACTGGCAGACTGCTACAGTGACACGAGATAGATAGTATGGCTTGTAAAGTGCCCTTTCTTATCAGCTGGAGTGTGCCCAGGTGGGTCCCAGAGCAAGGCCAGGCACGGGCTGTGATCAGGGTCGATACACGCTAGGCGATACCGACCCGTCAGCAATTATTTACTTCTACTACGAAGTATGTAGAGAGCTTGGGTGTGAGTGTGTCAGTGTGTAAAGTATGTACGTAGTACTCCCACGCCTGTACCTCGATGTGGAAAGTCTACCCACCCCCCTTCCCAGTTCCTGTCTTATCTCCCAGCCGAATCGCCGCCAGGCTGTTTGTTTTCTCGTTGGTATAATAACACAGGCCTGGTCATCCACACTCGTAGCAATAATGTAACACTGTACCTGCATGACATAAATAATGACTGGTAGCGATGCAGGGACTCTAGATCTTCTAAAAATCAACTACGACATGATCGCTGCAGAAGTGGAAGCATGACAGTGCCACGTGCGGCCCACCTTGGGGAGCCAGAGACCCGACAGTATGGTCCTGTAGGTAATCACGGGCAGAATTAATTGGGCCGGCTGGGCTCGTGATAACACAAACAGGCAGAGAGGGAGCGAGAGAGGGTGAGTATGTGGGTTCAGTAGATGATCCCAGGTTCCGTATACGGACGGCGTTGCGAGTGCGGATTACAGTACAGCAGCAACCTGAATCCGGAACAGTAATCTTAGTCGAGAGACGGGCAGACGATAAGTATAGTACTGAGGAACGATAGCAACCCGTCTCATTTGTTAGGTAATTTGCATACAAATCATACTCACTGCGGGCGCGGCTCGAATTAGGCTAGTCGCCTTAATGCTCACAAATGGTGCGCCCGGCTCAGCCTCGCAAGTTAAATCTGGCGCCATGCTCGGCTGTGAACCGACGCCCTATGCTATATAGTCACTGTTAGTTCCAGGCTACCAACCACGCCACTGTTCCGATATCTCGGAGCCCTTGAGACTGTGCTAGCGAGCAAGTGAAATGACGCCGGCGTGGGGAGGACCCAACGGTTGACATGTGACTATTGACAACAGTGCTCCGTTTGACGTGCAGTAGCTGCCGGATTGAGCCATAAAACCAAGCAAGAATCAATCAAGCTCTCATGGTACAGACGAAACATATCGTCAGTGCGCCTGCTTCTATCCAAGGAGCCCTTGCTGGCTCATCGTTGCTATGTTAAGAAGCAACTAACCGGGTCTGAAGACCATCGATTCATCATTTAAGGATTTTTAGCTTTATGGAGATGAAACCTGAAACAATGGTGGTGATAAGTACAGAGGGAGAAAGTAGTCACAATTTTAACATTTGAAAAAGGTTTGACTCTGTCCTTTACAGGAAGGTCTGGGACACATATATACAGGGACCTTTAATCATAAATTATAAGCCAGTTTCATCATTAACGGACTTATTGATTAAGAAGATACTGCTACACAACACACTAATAACCCCTGGATAGAGATTCCAGCAGGACTTAAGCCATGGCAATAGAAAGCCATTGGCTGAGAGGGTCGACGTGGCGCTCGGCCTTTGTACACTTTTCTATCAATAAAATTCTTGAATTTCAGAAGTAGTGGTCCATCCGAAGATACACACACTTACAGCTACATCATATGGCCGTCGGTGGACAACAAAGCTGACTGACATCTGGAAGTGGAGGCACGCATTGCGGCGGCATGACAGCTACGATGATGATCTTGACGATGACAGTCCACCGTGCGATCTTCGCGCGTGGCTTCATGACGATGATTGTGTCAAATCTAGGCAGCAAGATCTTCGCATGGGGGCTTGGCTGATCTTTCTACCATGTGGAATCTGGCTTGCAGAGTTGCGAGACTCGAAGCTCTCAGACTGCCCAACCCCGCCCAAACCTCCCCCCCCCCCTCCCCTGGGGCTCCCCAACCTACACCTATACAATCCACCGCCAATTTATCCCATTTCCTGCACACAAAAGTCGACAACCTACCAAGGCAACCAGATCTGATAGAAATGTGTTTTTACACATGCGCTGTACTAAGGCTTGAAAGCATGCGCTTCGCCGCTTCCATCGCCGCTCCCAGCCACATGATTACATAAAAAGCACCTCCACACTACAGCAGCATATTAATGCGAAGAAATATATCAGACGTCAAATCTCACGCTCTAAGAAGACCAGCAGTGATTCTCATCGGCTGCAAATTGAATTCTCATTTGCACATATCGCCAGTGAAACACCATATCGAACCCAACCCGACACCCCCCCCCCCCCAAAACAAAAGTCCCACTTCATTCAGAGACAAAATGCCGGAACTCAACCCAGACTTCAAAGCTGAGCTCATAGCCAAGGCCAACGAGAACCTCCAGCGCCACTACAAGCGCGAAGACGACCAGCTCCAGCTCCGCGCCCGGGCCGCCCCGCCCCCCAGCCCAGAGACGCTCGCCAGCTTCACCCGACACCTGGCTGCGTCGCAGAGGGTGCTGGCCCTCTTCGGCGCGGGGCTGTCCGCCTCGTCGGGGATCCCGACTTACCGCGGGCCTGGCGGGTTCTGGAGGGCGTACTCGGACACGCAGCTCGCCACGCCCGGGGCGTTCAGGGCGGACCCGTGTCTTGTGTGGCAGTTTTATGAGCATAGGCGGGAGCAGGCCTTCAAGGCAGAGCCGAATCCGGCGCATTTTGCCCTGGCCAAGCTTGCAGGGCTCAAGCCTGGGTTTCTTGCGGTGAATCAGAATGTCGATGGTACTTACAGTGCTCCTTGTCTTTCTCGTCTTCTCTCATGTTTCATTCGTTTGCTTCTTGAGTCATCATAACAAAATGCACATCATTGATGTCATTACAACAATATTACTTGCTGACGACTCATTTCATCTCCCCAATTATTATCATAGGCCTCTGCCAACGAGCTGGTCACCCGGCGCAACAGATCGTCAGCTACCACGGGTCCTTGTCCCGCGTGCGATGTGTCGACGCAAGCTGCGGCTACGAAGCAGATGACCGTAACGTGCCCATCGTGCCGGCTCTGAGGCAACTTTCTCCTCCCGAACCATTAGAGGATGGCGGTAGAGGCGGCGCCAGGTTCCAGCTGAACCACGATCTCAGCGTCGACGACCTCCCACACTGTCCCCGCTGCAAGACGAACCTACTTAGGCCGGACGTCGTGTGGTTCGGCGAGGGTGTCCCAGAGGCCAACGCCGCAAGGGTGGAGGAATGGTTCGGTCAGAGCAATCAGTGTGACTTGATGCTCGTGATTGGAACCTCGGCTATGGTGCATCCTGCCGCCGGATACATACGACAGGCGAGGCAGCGGGGTGCTCGAGTCGCTTTTTTTGACCTGGAAGTGAGAGAGGCTGGTGCGGCGAGGCCGGACGAAAAAGACTGGTCTTTTGTGGGGGACGCGGCCGAGCTGGTCCCTCTGGCTCTGGCCAAGTTCCTTGAAGACAATGGGGTGAGCAGCTGACGGTATGTATAGCGAATATATGTCTCAGGATACAGTTCTGGATCATTTCCTTAGTGAACAAGGCATGTGTGTTTGATCGTCTCCAATATGTACTCAACCCTGAAAGCCGATATCGTTTGTGTATTTTAAAGGTGAATCCAAAATGAACCCCTCCCAACAGGGTGGTTACCACCGCGTCCATATCGGCCAAGACGGATCCCTTGCCATCTTCAACTGTGCCATGTGTATCTTCATCTCCTCGGGATCCTCAAACTCCCTCAAAGCGGTGACACTTTTTCCATTCTCATCTTCCGGCTTCACAAAATATGGCCCGTCGACCTCGCACTGCGTGTGGCCGTCTGGTATCGTGCCGTTGTACAGGAAGGACCGCACATGCTTTGCGAGACAGCTCGATGTGACAGCCACGGAGCAGTGGCCAAACCCCTTGACCTCCACAATCTCAGACCCTGCAAAGGCCTCCTTGGCGGACCGGGCAGACACCAGAGGGCAGATGGGGTCGTAGGTAGTGCTCAAGATGAGCAGAGGGTGTGCGGTTTCGACGCCGAGTTTAGGTACGTAATTATGCGTCTTGGGGACGATCCACTGTTGCTTCTGGTAAAACCCACCGTTCTCAGTCGGAGCGAACAGGCTGGAGTTGGCCACAGGCTCTATGATCTTGAGTGCAGCCTGGCGCCCCTCGGGCCAGTTGCTCAGGCCGGATCTGCCATCATTGAAGGTGACGAACTGGTTGGCCTCGCCTTCCATGCCCCATGCATCTCCCCCGCCGTAGGCCAGAAAGGCGTCGGTGGCATTTCCCTCGATTAGCTTCGCGAGACGATCTGCAAGCGCATACCAATTCGCCGGCTTGTACAGGGCGGGAAACACACCCGTGTACAGGATCTTGAAGAAGTCTAGTGTTCCCCAGTTGGTGTTATTGACATAGACGCTCATCGGCTCGGCGTATATACTTTCTGCGAACCCAAGGACCTTGTCCATGAGCTCATCTTTGGATTGTGATAGCTTTGACAGGGTGCAGTTCTCAGCTGCCTTCAAGCATTCTTCAAAGAAGCCCTCGAGAACATTGAAAGTATCGGTAAAGTCCTCTTCGCTTATAATCTCGTCGTACCAGTCAAACTGATTGACCACCCCATCGATGATGACGCGTTCGGACCGCTCAGGGAACAGGCCAGCGTAGGTCTGACCGAGGAGCGTTCCGTAGCTGAAACCCCAGTAGACCATGCCTTCTTGGCCCACAGCATCAAGAATACTGTTCATGTCCGCGGCCGTCTGTGGCGTGTTGATGTAGAGCCCATGCTCGCCCATGGTGTCTGCGCAAGCCTGGACGAAGTTCTGGGCAAAGGCATACGCCTCGGGGCTGTCCTCGATAGTTCGAGAGTTCCTGACCTGGGACAAGGCACGCCGGGTCTCCTGATCAGGATAGCAAGAAGCTTGAGGCGTCGACTGATTTATACCCCTCGGGTCGAAGGAGAGCAGGTGGAAACCCTCGCCGACGATGGTGCTGAGCTGCTCGCCCCGCCTGTACAGGAATTCGAGGCCAGAGCCTCCTGGACCGCCGGGGTTGAGGAGGAGGTTCTGGGTGGCGTTCTTCCCGCGCATGCGAATCAAAGGGATGGTGAAGACTTTGTCGCCCGAGTTGGTCGCATTGAACTGGTCCATGGGCACCGTGATTGTTGAGCACTCCACGTGCCGCCCTGCGATTTCACCACAAGCCTCCCATAAGATGTGTTCCCCTTCGTATCGAAAGTGGCCATCTTTGTGGTGATTATGGCGTCCACAGTGGTGATCATGATGCGAAAGCGCACGCCAGGAGAAGTGAACCATGGCAAGAAGGAACAGAATGCTGCTTGCTAGGAGAAACCTGGAGGACCTCGCGCCGCTGGGACGTTTTTCATGACGGCGAACACTTGGTTCGTGTTGCCCAGCCGGCGCGGCCTGGCTCAGAAAGGGCTGCTTCTCGTCCATGCTGGGGGATACGAGATGAGAGAGATTGAATGTGTGTCTTCCCTCGATGGAGGCCTGGGCCTGCCTCATGAGCGAGTTGTGACTTCCTGTAGTTACTGGGCCTTTGTAGGTTCCTTCCAAGTCGAGCATGTCAGAGTAGGGGGTCCCCTTGCACGTGACCCGCCGGCCAAGCCTGTAAGACTATGTACATCAGCTGCGGAGGAAAGATACCCCGAAGACTCATTGCTCCTGCTTTTCCTGCAGTCATATCGTATATATGGTCTGATTCCAATCGATGAGTTTTGTTGTTGATCATTGGAGTAAAAATGAGAGGGTCTGATACAAAGGTGCATTTCCTAATATCATTGTTGGATTTTTGTATTTACTGTGGAAGGACGCTATCTTGGATTGGCGACTTTCCCGTGCGGGTACTCCAAGCGACAACTTGGATCACAGCCTTTGATTGTTCGATGTTGAATCTGTCAGGGTTGAGAAGAAGTCTAGTACAATGATACCACATAGGCGACGCATCGTCAGCCGGAGTCTTCATAATCTAGAAAGGCGAGATCTAAATAGAAATTCAAAGTGAAGAGTGTTTTTCCTGACGTTCACATTGGATATGAATAAATTGTATATATGCATGAGTCATTGTAATATAATAAGTAATGTCACTGGAATCCATCTTGTAGACAACTGGTGGTACCGTTAATTATGAAGCATCGCGAGCCACAAAGTATGTTGACAGAGCGACAGGATCAAATGCACCAAGAATAACCACATATAAAAGTTCGGTCGGGGGTTGGGGGGATCAAGCCATGTGCATATGGAGGATGTATCGAGCCTGCACCTGCTTAGACATACTTATACGCCCACAAGTATCAATATGCGTCCTGATAAAGTAGAGAGAAGAATGAGAACGAGAGAGAAAGACAGAGGAAAACAAAGGAATAAAAAAAAAAAAAAAAAGAAATACGAAAAAGCTGCAGTCATCCACAAAGATTCATATATAGATTCGCAACTGTATTCTGGGCTCACCCATATAGACTGGGTAATATCAAGCCTGTCTTATACGTGCTGCTCTGACGCCACACAGGTAGATGTTGCCCTTTTTTGCACGGCTTGTGAATAAATCGCTCCCAAGCTGACTGGATCAGCGACTATTCGCCTCCCACGTTATATGCAGCACGATGGTTTTGATGTGTGTAGCAAATCATCTCAGCACGCATCAGCCTCTCCTGAAACCTAGGCTATCTCCCTCAATCATCATTTGTCGTCCCCCCCCCCCCCCCTATGTCTCAGATCCTCAACAGATATGGGTGGCATCACGCAGGCACTCGTCTTCTCCGGATCAATCATCTCCTGCTGCGATAGATCATAGAAGTATTGTCGCTGTCTCCAGAGTTTCTGCGATTCTTGGATGTTGTACCCGGGTGCTTTGGCCCTCTAGTGCACAAGCCACCTTGAAAAGTATCCGACCCTCCGCTATCGCCTTTCCATTCATTAAGACATTCGTACAGGTTCTTTTCTTCCCCACAATCACTTTGGGGCCACCGACGACCTGCATAAGTGGCGTCAAGCATGAGTGGTCCCGTAAGGCTTGTGCTTTTCTGGTTTTGATAGCGCTTTCGTGGCTTCGGTGTCCTCAGACGGCAGAGGTGTCCACATCAAAGTCACTCCGTCCCGACTGACCTCTAGACAGTCATGACGAGGACTCGACAATCATCATGAAATGCAGGCGTGCTCTTTACTCGGACGCAAGCAGCTGTGATCTCAGGCCGCATTTCGAAAGATGAAAAGGGCAAAACCGGGGGTACAACCAAACATGGCCATGCGACGGTGAAGAGGAGGAATGGTTGGAAGGACATCTTGCGCGTGGCAACAAGATAGACCGTATCATCGAGCACAAGAAGTAAGTTGCCCTCCTGTTGATAGTGTTGTAGGTACTTGGAAAGTTGACCGCGAGCGAGCATCGCTGCGTATCTGAATAGCCAAGAATCTTTCTAGATTGCGGTGCCGCCTACAGGGGCGTTACTTTCACCGTCGTCCTCGTCGTCTTCGGTGGCGGGAGACGTGACGGTAGATGGTGGCGAGGTGTTATTGACAGAGGAGTCGCTATTGCTGGCCTGTGAACATCCAGTGGCAGGTACGTAACGGTCGACAGCTAGATCGGTCAGGTGTGAAAGATAGCCTATCTTGCAATAGGCCTTGCCTGAACCATAGTGCTTGCAGTCCGGCTTTAGACACACGTGGCCGGACAGGCAGGTAGCTTTTCGACAATCGCCGCGCTTAGCGCAGGGCAGAGAGCGGGCGAGCCATTCGAGGGCGGGTTTGAGGTCATCTTCGACATAACCGTGGTCGTACTCGCAGCCGGGTGTGTTGCATGAGCCCTTCAGCTGCTTAGCGTTGCACAGTCTCGCGGCAGCAGAACGAGCCCTAAGGCGGTTCTCGGCGTCGGGGGTGGGCGGTGACAGGTAGTAATCCAGGCGCTGGCCCATTTTATTTACAGCAACGTGACCGGCCGGGATGTCTTCTTTTCTAGGCAGCTGCCGCAAGAGGTCGGCCTGCTGCATATATGTCCTGTGGGGGCCGTCGCGAGCGTGCATTGAGCTACCTCCCACTGGGCCACCAACGCCATCATAGCTGAGGGGGAGACCCATTCTCGGCCCGCCAGTCCCGAGACAGTTTTGAAGAGGAGTTGTTGTTGCTGCTGTTGCTGCTGATGTTGTTATTGTGGTTGTGATTATAATTGTTGTTGTTGTTATTGTTGTTGTGGCTGTTACGAACTGGGTGGGTCGTTGTCGCTGTCGCGGCCGCCGTTTGTTTCGGGCTGGGATGCAGCTTCTTGCAGGTACTGCCATATCTGCACTTGCCCAACTTGTGAAACGGACAGAGCTCAGCAGTCGCTGCTGGAGATGCAGGTGGGAGGGACGAAGACGATTTGTTGAGCGGCGAAAGCGCCTGAAGCGGCTTAGGATAGATAGCATCCATGGCAGAGCCGGGGCGCCGGAAAACGCTAGGCAACTCCTCGATGCCCAGGCCGAGCTTGGTGAACTCATCGTGAAAGAGCAGGCCTGGCGTCTTGATGAGGGTGACACGGTCGCTGTGATCCCGGTACTGGGTGAGGTCGGACACGTAACCGGCATCGTGGCAAGCAGCAAAGTAGATGTGCTTACACTGAGCGTTCTCGGCATATAGGCGCAGCAGGCCGCGGAGTTTAAAGTCAGCATTCTCCTTGAGCTCGCCGGCGTCGACAAAGTCGGTCAGAGGATAGGACCTGTTGAAGTGGGCAATGAAGGGCGCCAGGGAGCGCTTCTCGGCACCAAGGAGGCCCGACTTGCTCAGGGCCTTGGACAGGCCAGCGACGTTGGCGTAGGCACGGACGACGATGTCGCAGTGATCGAGGACCTTCCTGCGGAGGCTGGCCTTGATGCCGTCGTTTAGCATCTGGGCAGCTCGAGATCCTCCCTCGGCGCCAGCACCGACGAGACGATCGTCAAAAACGTAACCATCGGCGTCGATGAGGACCAGGACAAAAGGGTTGCGCTCCTGGCCGCGAGCCAGCTGCTTGTAGCGCTCCCGAGCATCCCTCTCCTCCTCGTAGTCGCTCTTGAGGCGTTGGTGCTTCTCGAGCAGCAGCGCATACTGATCGAGGATCGCTGCGAGCTTGTCGTTGCGGCGATAGTCTGCCAGCTGCTTTGCAGCATCCTCAATCTCCTTGTCGGTCAGCATTCTCGATCTCCTGCTGCTCGCAGCTTGGTCGGCTGGTGAGGGTCCCGTCCAACACGCGCAGCAGGCGGGGTCAAGAGGGCGGAAGCCGCTGACGAAGGTGAAGATGATGGGGTGGTGGCCACGGGGGAGCCTCGGTGGTCTATTAGACGAGCCCTAGAACTCCCAACCTAATGTTTTACCCCCCGTGTGTTCCCAAAGGGGGGGCCTCGACGTAAACTTGGTGACGCCGTTGATGGACTGATGAATGTTGTCCTCAAAAAAGACTGCCCTTTGGCAAAATGTTGGTCTGGCATGAGAGAAGAGAAAAGACGGGTCCCAGAGGACGTGATCCCTGACGGGAAAGGCGGCGGGGCAAAGCTCCTGGGATCGCCACTTTTTTTCCTCTCTGTATTCTTCTCTTATTTGTTCTTCTTTTCGGTTGACTTTTCCCCCTTCCTCCCTCTACGAGAGTACGAGCGGTAACGGGGCAGGAAAGAGAGAGAAGAAAAGAAAAGTAAATGGTGAGTGCGTCTGGTGACCACCCGTGAACCTGGCTGCTTGTGAATGCACACCAACAAAGTCCAGCCTGCTGCAGTTTATATGCTTCCACACCCTGATTTTTGGTTGCTCAGGGAGGGATTGATGTGAGAGATGTGTGTGAAGGTGCGTGCGTGGGAGTTTGTGTGTGTGGGGGGGGGTTGGATAACAGTATACAATCCCCTCTCGTGTCCAAGGAGTCTGCTTCCCTGCAGAGGGTTTGAGCCCACTATCTGGTACAGTGCAGCAGTGACTGGGGGAGGCAGGCACAATGCAACAGTTTACCCGGGTACATGCCAGAAGATCCCCCGCAGAGACAGGTTGGTCGACATTAGCGGCGGTCCAGCCCTTGCATAGCGCACATAGTAGAAGCCCCAAACCTACTGGCCGCACCTGCTTCAGCGGGACATCTACCGTTACACTTCACCCTGATGGGCATTACGAGGTATAGTGTGCACACTGTGCATGCATACTGTCTCATACAGTGTCTTTCAAAGAGGTGGGTTACTATGAATGGTGCTGTGAAACAGATGTTAAAGTGCTACTAGATACTGCAAGCACTCACTCACCGAGATTCGCTGCTTGCATCATATCTGATTACAAATTGAGGGCATGGTCTGGAAGTCTACTATACATAGCACAGTTCATAGATGAGAGGTCGCCTTGACTTCTGTACTGTGCCAGGCTGAAACAGCACATGCACACTCTATTCACCTCTCTACAGCAGAGAAGACAAACAACCTTTGGTCATAACAACAAGAAGTGGGACCTGTCAAGGAGAAGGGAATTTGGACAGCATCTGACAGGAATTGATCATATGCTTTAATATAGAGGGCTACAAGAACAGACATTATTTTTGTCACAGCATAAGCAAACTAGAATGACGCCAAAAACACGAGAGGATGCACGTCCAGCTGCAGGGGCGAGGGTAGCCCTGGGAACCTGCTCCTGCCATGCCATGACCAGTGTGGCGCAGGGGCTTTCCAGTTGAGACCAGCACCTTCCGTCCGTCACTTCCGTCCGTCATTCCTCGTGCTCATCCCAAAACGCCAAACATTTTCTCCCTGTTTTTGCATGATCCCATCTATTCACCAATCTGATTGTCTACCTACATACGCCTGCACCTCCATCAACGACACGTCTTCCTTGCCTTGTGCCCTGCCACTGCTCACACGACCAGTCCCTCTCCAGTCCACAGCCAATCGACCATTGAGGCGTCTCACCCACCAGAACGCCTAGGACCCTCGGATTATCCCTTTACCCTCCCACAAGAGCCAAAATGCCTCGCCGCTTCGACTACGACACAGACGAGGAGCGCCTCCCAGATGGCATGGTTCGTGTCGGATATGATGCAGACACAGAGGTCTACACCTTTCGAGACACAGATGGCAGTCTGTGGGAGGGCCCGCCTGGCTGCCGATATGGCCACCTGACCAAGGTCGCCAACCCTCCTAAGCCCCCATCAGATCTCACCAACATTGATGTCGAGTCTGCCGATGCCGAACATGGGGGCGACCACCCTCCGAGCTACGACGAGAGCGAGGCCACCGTGCCTTTCCTGGAAGGCAACGGGGTGCGCACAGGCGCGGGTCAGGCACACGCAAGATGGGGAGGAGGTGGAAGCGGCACCTCGTATGCAGCCAAGCACTGGCGGGCCGAGCTCATGCCGCTGCTCAACTTCTTCATGATCCTGGCTCTGTTTCTTGTCGGCCTGTTTTGGTTTCTGGGGTGGATGACGAGCTCCAAGACGACCCTGTCTCGCTGCGGTCCGGGGAGCCATGCACATCAGATCCAGCAGGGCGAGTCGTGCTGGAGCATCGCGAATATGCACGGCATCGACGTCCCAAAGCTGAAGGAGGCCAACCACGGCATCAACTGCGACGTGTTGGAAGTGGGAGGCGTGGTCTGTGTCCCAGCCATGCCCCAAACCTAGGTAGAAGGGAAAAGAGGGAGACACAAAAGGAGTGGAAATTCCTGGGGGCCACCTGGATGTTGTTGTTGTTGTTGCTGCTGCTGCCGGCCAGGGACCGAATGAGGGCCGAATCACCCGTCTCCGATCTAGTGATGTTCGTGACCAGTGTCTCTGGCGCCCGGGGTACGAGGCTGCATAGTCGTCTTCACTTGTGACACGTTGGCTTTCAATCATTGGTTTTGGCGTTGGTGTTGGGCTCTAGATTTCTATCTCTCGATTTGTGCGTCGCCACCAAGCTGGGCTTTGGACTGCCGAATTTTTTTGGAAAGCTTTTATCTGATTCTGCTGCTTTTACACTCGGAGCGAGGCATTCTGGATACACAGACGCGAGTGGTGGCTTCTTGTCAGTCCGATCCGCCTCACAGCACTTGTGAGACCTTGACCTTCAACTATCCCATGTGATTCAGAGTTATTCATCGCCGCCCTCGCGACAGGGTCCCCGGGTCGGCTTCTCTGTCGCTCTGTTCTGCCTCATGCGAATTTCTTGTCATGGACGACCTCATGAGGCACAAGGATAGCCCCACGTCCTAGAACCTCTGTGTCACACACCTCCGCAAGTCAGAGCCCCGAAACGAGGAGGACGACCACCCGCTGCACATGCCAGATGTGCATGCACCTGCTTTCAGAGTAACAAGAGTAGGCCTGATTGGGTTGAAGGGCGTTCGCCAGCAGATGGATGGAGATTGAAATCGTACGTTTCAAGACGGACGAGGCGGAGGGGTGGCTGAGTACGGAGCCACGACTAGACCTCTCTATCTGCGCCTGAAGAGGTCGAATGCTGTGCAGATGTGCGCCATCGTCATCGGCAGTCGCTTTACCGAGACAGGACCGCACGACGGTTGGGCATGTTATCACGCCATGTTCAGTCAGCCTGTCGCCTCCATTGCCTGATGCGCAGCTATCAGCCTGCTGCCCGTCGAGCAAAGCCTCTGCCCCATGAAGCCCTCACGGCAGGAGAAGCAAGCATGGCGAGAAATACTCAGCATAGTGGCCTCTCCTCCCGAGATCCATGCCAACCCTACCCGCATCTGGCGGTCGGTATCTCTGCTCCGGGGAATTTCAGAGCCTGGCCCTCCCCCCCTTCCCCGCCCCCCTCGGACATCCTTTTCCAGCTGCTCTCTGTCGGGTTCTCACCTCACTCCCCCTCAAGCCACTTGAGCCAGCCATTTGTCGTTAAGGTCAAACGAGGGGCGTATCTCAGCGAATCAGACCCGCATGATCTCTCAGACAAGCCCTTTCGCGTAAGTAAGGTGCTGCTCAAGCTGCATGCGTGCAGTCTTGTTGTATGTGTGCGCTCAAAAGCAGCCGCTTGGCTGCTTGCCATAGGCCCGCCCATGCGTCGTCCAGGGGGCCTCGAAGGCGGCTGAGAAGAGGAGGGGAAAAGGCTTTCCTCCACAGCAGCATCCCATGCGGGAGAATAGCTTGATGACGTTTGTGTGGCTTCAGCCGGCACGGATCATTACCTCGTGTGGCCCCCGACCCTGGACGATATGCATGTTCCAGGCCTGAGCCCCCAAGTTTCTTTTTCATTGCTTTGCTTCTTCTTCACGATTTTTTTTTTCTCTCTCTCAAGAGAAAGGCTTGTTTACGGTCCCACTTCCCGCTTGTGAGCACTGTGGTAGTACCCAGCCCGACCATTTCATCAAGTAGGTGGATCTGCTGGTGCTTGTTTGTTTTTAGATACCTGAGAAGGAGGCGCTGAGCTGGGTCTGGGCTGGGCTCACCCCTGTTGCGCGCCTGTCAAAGGTGCATAAGGCTATTGCTTCTCCGGGTGGATCTGCAAATGATCGTCGATGGAACACAAGAGAAGGAGTTTCTTGTCTTGCCTTGTCTTGTCTGTCAGTCAGCAAGTGGCCCCTCCTCGTATTCCTCGTATCTTTCAGAAGGGGAGAAATCATTGGGGACCAGAGAGACACACCCGACCTAGAGGAGAAGGACCACCAGTCTTGTCTCTTTCTTCATTTTCTACCCCATCTCTCACATGCCCTCCGCCCGGGTTCCTAGGTCAGGCTTCTCTTCGGTCAGACTTTCAGCTTCTATAGGCTCTCGGTCCTTCCATGTCTTCTTCCCCACGGCAAATATCTTTTTCGACACAGCTGATGGACCAGGTGGCTTCGTCTGGCTTGTCGGGCCCTGTGACGGTGTTACCTGTCTAGAGAAGTTGGCGCCCACGAGACATGTGTAGCCCACATCCTCAATGTAGGTGCCCAGTATTGATATATAACATATTCGCCGACAGGCCACATGCATATTCATAATTATGTGCGCATGTATATTTTGGGTAGCACTAATGGAGGAACGGCCAGTTTACTGCCGGCACGGGAAGAATTAGTGGACCAAATGGCTCGAATGTGGCCGCGCGGTAAGGGACCGATTTGAGAAAAAAAAAACAAAAAAAAAAAAAAAAAAGAGAGAATAGGAAAAGAGAACACACACACACCAATAAAAAAAATCAACAAGGTCCCGTCGGTCGACAAGGTATTGTTCTTGGTGTGTCATGTAAGACAACATGGCTCCGTATTCGGTGCTGCTGTACGAGACCATTGTTACCATTTCTCGGCACCAGGAGGCACTTTACTGTAAAGAGTCGAAGAACAATGCAGCATTTGCTCTTACTTTTCCTGCCGAGAGACACATCGTATGCATATGTGTCTATAAGTCTTTGCCCCCCCTTCCCCTCACTTACTTCTCATTCGCTGTGGCTAACTCGGGTTTGGCCCGACCAGCCAAACGAGCCACTTACGGAACGATATGCAGAGGCGAAAGCAAAAATAGAAGGAGGGGGAGGGGGGGAGGGGGGAGGGGAGAGAGGAGAAAGGATCTGAGATCTTGCATATACATACTTCCGCACTCCACCCCACCCTTACCTCATGCACGCTGAGTTGTAATACGGATCTAGAGCTGCATGTAAATTCCGTTCGGGCCATAGTCTTGTTTTTTTTTTTCTTTTTCATCTACCTCTTTCCGTTTTTTTTTTTTTTTTTCTTCTCAGGTGGCGAGGAGAAAGGGAGAGGGGGGGGGGGTTTAGGAGAGGCGTCCCAGTTGGCCTATGGCTGAAAGCCACATCGCGTGTTCAGCCCTCCTCCTCGTCCCCAGCCTTTCCACTCGCGGAGGCTCAGTTTCACGGTTTTCTCCCTTGTCGATACTTTCCATGCCACTGTTTGTCCCAAAAATGAGGCCTTCATAAGCAATTATTACTCGAGAATCGAACTGACTGCTTGCTCAGGTTGGACGGCCGGGGTCCACCTCGACATAGATCTCGATCGAGAGCGCATTTTTGAGGCAACAAACTGTCAAATGGTTTTGTTATTTTTCTCTCTCTCTCTTTCTGAACCTCGTTATGTATCCGTATCAAGGCTCCTACGCTTACTAGCTCCTGGAAGCAACCCTCTTCTCTGCTCGCATCCCACCTCCCGCACCCCGTCTTTCCACGACCTCCTGTCTCCCTCTCACCCTCCTCCCCCCCCCTTAACCAAAAGTGAGATCCTAATGCGGCCCGAAAGCTCGACCTTGCATCTCGTGTGACACATCCATGCGTCGCTTCTCACCACTTTCTCCCTTCTTCTCCAGCTCTGTCTAGGATCCCTCCTCACACGAAGGGTTGCCGAGAGCCACGTTTGTGTACCGCCTTTCCCACGTGCGGACCGCTCCAGGCCACGAGGAAGCCACGTGTAGACTAATTTTATGCGGACTTATTGTTGGACATGGCGGTCGGTTATCCTAGCTAGAGCTATTGTAGGGTGTTGCAGATAGATGTTTGTCGATGCTCTGCCTAGAGAAGGAAGAGAAATAAAGACAGGAAAAAGAAAAAAAAAAATAGGACCTAAAAAAAAAAAAAAGAAGAAGAAGGAAACAGGCGAACCGGGCAGCGAGTGGCGGAAGGGCGTCGATTTTTTTCTATTCTGCTTTTTCATGCCTTGCCTTTCCTGTCATTTTCGCCCTTTGAGCACGGACGCGAGGTGAGCACTCATTAAAAGAAATAAAAGAAAATAAAGAAAAAAGAGAAAAGGGTGGGTAGCGGGATGAAGGGACGTGGGGGAACTCCCTCTGCCGGCGTATCAAGAAGAGGCATATTAAAATATGATGACATGAGGCGCCCTCTGGTGCAGAAGCGAGAGACCTTGTTCTTCCCCTTCTTTCTTATTTCTCATATATATATAAGAGGACTAGAGTACCGTTCCTCATTCCGACGGTGGATCAAGAGAGAAAAGAAGAAGAAGAAGAAGAAGAAAAAAAGAGAGTAGGGGTACTCAATTATCAATCATCACTAACAAGCAATAATAGCGGAACACAACAACCCCGACAGCAACTACTAGTCGAGCCCGGACCCCCCCCCCAAAAGGCAACACGTGCTTAGACACCCACGACCTACACCTTGAACCTAACAACAGACGATAATCTATAAAGAAAACAGAGTTTCATTAGGATTGAGAAAAACCTCCGCAAACTATTCCCTTTACTAGCTAATACTTGCGGCCTCCAGTCGACCCGTTCGCCCATAGAGCCTCAGGGAACCTGCAAGAACAAACTAGGGTCAACTCTCGTGATTCTTGTCACCAATCACCCGATCCTTAGCATCTCGAGACCACGCAGAAATCACGAAATCCACCAACATATATCAACTCGACTTGTACATTCGTCTGCCGCCTCTTGGGACCTCGGCTAGTCATTTTTGACAGCTGCAGGATATTTTTGTTCCTGCATACATCCCCTGGCTAAGTGGTCTCGGATACCCACATTATACTGTTGTATTGTCCACACACCTTTTTCGCTTTCTCCCCCAACCCACGACAGCCAACCGTCGGATTCAGAGTCGCCCCCTCCAACTTCTTTTTTCAGCCTCCTGGGGGCCACACCTACATACACATATACAAATACATACACACACACACACACACACAGCGGACATACTCACAAGACCATACTCGCAAGCCTCGAGGATACCCTCCCCCCCCCCCACCCCTTACTCCCTCCTGTACAAGACCTCTGAGCCGGCAGTCTTGTGCGCCACCAAATACAAATACACTTACTCACACACTCACGCGCTTAATTCGAAACTCGGCCGACTGTGATTCCTCCAGTCCTTCATTTTTTTTTTTTTTTGGTGGTGCAGTAACTACCACCGAGCGACAACCGACCACATCTTCAGCCCAGTCAGCAGGCTCTCTGGGTGATTCAATTCTGCCTAGAGCACAACGACATCGAACAATCATTCAATTCTCCTCGCTCTTGAAGGGCCGATCTTATTTATTACTCCCCATATTATACCCCAATCGTCGTTGCCCTTCTCCTGAGGAGAATAGCCAAGGAAGAAAAAGAGGAAAAGAAGAAAAAAAAAAAAAAGGAAAAACCGAAACGACAAGGAATTCAGATTCGTGTTCCAATTTCCATCTTATCCTCGACCTCGACAAACATGTGCACCTACTACTACCTTCATTACCACCACATATATCCCTGCACCCGTGACATCGAGTTTGTCCTACACTACACGTACTGCGCGGCCGCCACGTTTGACCAGGCCAGCCAGACCCAGCAGCACTGCGCCGACATCTCGTACCACGACCAGGCCAACGGCAACCCAGGCATCGACTTCACCAACCCGTGCGCCAGCGGCGGGTGTCTGGCCAGCCCGGACTGCAGCCTCGGCCGCTGCCGCCTGCAGGAGCTGGGCGGGCTGTGGATCTGCTGCCGCTGCGGCTTTGGCGGCAACCGGTATCCGTGCTGCTACCACCTCATGAGGCGCAGCCCGGACTCTTTATGCTACCACCAGTGCTGCCAGGACTGCCAGCCCGACCTGAGGACCGGGGCTGAGGCACAGGCAGCAGCTGCTGCTAGTGCTCGACGAGCCGACGCCAGGAACAGAAGAAGGAGGACATAAAGGAAGAGAGAGTTGTTTGATATTTGAACCTACCAAGCCCGAGAGGGGAGAAAGAGAGAGAGTGAGGGAGGGAAAACCCGAACCGACAGACTGATTTTGCGGAAGGGGAAAGAAAAAAAAAGAGGAATGTCTTTTATTCGTGAGCGCGCTTTGAAAGAGCGGTGGCGCGAGTCGCAGGGTCTATCATCGAGCAGATGTGTGCTGAGGGTCAGCCGACAGAAGAGAAAAAAGAGGAAGAGGAGGAGAAAGAAGAAGAAGAAGAGCATGTTGGAAACGCAGGAGAAGAGTGCCAAGAGAAAAAGAAGAGGTGAAGTACTGTTTTTTCCTTTTGTTTTCTTTCCCCTTCCCCTCCTTAAATGATACTTAGCCTTGCGAGAACTGAGCTGATCTGAGCGCTGAAGAAAACCTGTAGTATTAATATCATACTGATGACGTTGCGAGTCATCGTCATCATCATCATCATTTTCATTGAGCCTGTTCCCATTTCATCAATCTTCATTTGCTTGTTTCTTCTTTTTTGTTTCTTTTTCTGGGTCTTTTCTTTTCTTTTCTCGTAATTTCCCCCCCTTCTCCTTTTTTCTTCTTCTTTTGTTTGGTAGGATCTTGGAGAGACATCCAAGATCTTACTCCAAGGTTCCCCGGCATTACTCGTGCAAGATCGTGCCTGTCTGGATCGACATTTTTTTTTTTTTTTGGCTTGATCTTGAAAGGTGGGCCTGCGGGAAAAGCAACGATAAATAAAGATGAGATCGGGTGGAACTTGCCGGGCAACACCAGCTGAAAGACCACCCGCCTGTGGAACTCCAGGAGGAGGAAAGGGTAAACCAGCCAAGTGGCTTGGGGCCAGGGTGGGGTCTCGAACAGACTATTCAATGAGGCATGAGACCTTTCCTGTTCATCTTTTCCTTGGCTATTGGACTTCAGGGTCTTGCCATGTGAGAACGGAAGAGAAAGAGAGAGAGAAAGAGAGCGAGAGAGAGAGAGACAGAGGAAAGGGTGGGGAGCATCGAGAAAGTAAAAGAAGGAAAACAGTTCTGTGTGAGTGAGACTTCGAGGGACCACACAGTCCCGGCCTTGTTGTGGCTTCCACCCTCTACCCTCCGCCCCTCCCCCCTCTTTTTCTTTTGCTTTTTCTCCCTGGCCATGGCTTCGAGGCGTCTGTCATCCTCGAATCTGAGTTGATGACCTGCATACCGCCTCGCAGCGTCTTTCCACCCCGACTATACAGGAAGAATCAAGCATGGTCTCAGAGGGCCCAGCCTGTCGGGTCGCCTGGCTTGCCCGTATCGAAATCACAGAAAAATAATAGTTGGACGACCGGAAAAGGTACACGCCAGAGAGGGAGAAATTCCAAATCACCCTGGCCAATAGCCAGACGATACGAGACGACCATCGACAGAGGGAAAGAGAAGATACTTACTTGCAACACAACAACATTCTGATTGTCCCTATTCCTTTTTGTCATAATCGCCGAACAGCCCCCTTCCCTGTTTTCCCCCTCCTTCTTACGCCCGATCATATCAGATGATGATGGGCTTTTCAGGGTATGAACAGACAATGTATCACTGCGGGGTGCGTGTGTGGACAATAATGGAATGTGACAAACAATGGTGAGGAGGGGCTGACTTTTTTTTTTTCTTTTTCCTTTTTCTCTTTTCCTCCTTCCCTGTCCGATGACCAGGAGGCTGGTCCCCCGTCCTGACTGAGCCGCCACCATACATATTGAGTGTTCCCCCACGGAGCCTCGACATTTATATAAAGGTCCGTCCTGGTCGATAAGGCTCGATCTCGGGCTTCTTGGGTCTCCAGAGACATCGTCAGCTATTCCCTTACTACCCTTGCTTCAGACACAACTGGGAAGAGGCAAAAAGAGGGATAAGAAAAGAGGACTGCTCAGCCCGGCCTTACAGCTCTCCTTCCTATAAGAAGTCTGGCGGGACCACCTCCACAAGGAAGCATCAGACGTACAACTCGGCTTTCTCTATTTATTCCAGCAGATATTTCTCATCATATCTTTCATCATTATCTTCAAGGCATCAAGAAGAAACAAAATAGAGCACCAATATATCACCAAGAACTGACGATCATACGACAAGTAGGGGCGAAGGCGGATTGTTTTGTTCCTTACGCAACAGCAGAAACCAAAACAAAAGAAGAAGAAGACGACCAAACAGGAATATAGCAGCCGAGATTCGTCATGTGTCACCAAATCACCTACACACTGCCATGCGAGCACGTGCGGACGGACATAGTCTACTGCGCCGACGCACCAGACAGCAGCAGCTCACGACACGGCCATTCAGGAGGAGGAAGCTCTTCCTCCAAGTCGAAAAGGGACGGCGGAAAGAAGAGCAATCACAAGGATAAGGGGAAATCGTCACACCACCACCACCACCAGCACCACCATCACGGCGGCAACAGCAGCAGCCGGTCCTCGTCGGCGCCCAACAAGCGAAAGCCCTGCCGCAATCTCACGACGCAGGCCATTGCGTACCCGCTGCCACCCAGTTTCGAAGGTGACCCCTCGACGGCGGCCCTGTCGCCATTGCTGCCCAAGTGTCCCCTCCCACGGTGCCCGTTCGAGGCACTCAACCGGTGCTGGAACTGCTGCTGGTGCGGCAAGGGTTGGAATGAGCAGGGGCGGTGCAGCTGCATCATGATCATCGAGGGAACCCAGGTTCGGTGCGAGCACATCTGCTGTGAGACTTGTACGCCAGCCGGGCCGATGTGAACTTCCCTGATGAGCTGGGTTGTCAAGGGAGAAGGGGAGGACAGAGAGGGAGGATCCTCATTCTCTCATCATCGTCATCATTCATCATTATCTTTGTTGTCATCATCATCAATCACCAACATCGTCATCAGGATCAACTTGAGCTAGACAGCCGACATGGCTTGCCCGTACCCTTAATGATCCCACAGGGAGAAAAATGCTATCGGGTCACAACACACTTACACAAAGAATCCCATACTTAGAGAAAGAGATGGACGGTATCTGTATTAGAGTACAATTGACGAACAATTTTCATCTTCCATGAGACTGTGCCGATGCACTATGCTGGGGCACACAAAGGCAGAAAGACGTTTAGGAGGCACAGCTAATTTGGAACGAAAAGAAGGGGAAAAAAAAAAAAAAAAAGAAAGAATAGTGGGAGGGCGCCTATAATAATATCTGAGATGTGATAGATTATGATACAAGGCCCGGGACATAGCATCGTCTAGCGTTGCTGCCCAACAGAAAAGTAAGATCATCGTATGATCGCCATATGCAATAGACACATGTGCTCATTGTCTGAAATGCCCAGATCCTTTGGCCTGGTCTCGGTTGTTCGATGTGGGGGCGAACATAGACGAGGAAGGGTGGGTAGCCCATGGTGGGCAGCGCATGTTGGGCCTGAAGAACCATGGTCCTGTTAATTTACGCGGTTTGACTTACTCATCATATTAAGACCACCAGAATACAATATACAACTATGATTTGTGGATGTGTCTAGAACGTGGTGTCTGCTGAGCAGGAGCCAGGAGCTCTGGTTTCTACACGGGTGAACTCAAAATGCGAAGAGAAGAGAAAAATAACAGGAAGAGGCAAACAGCGCGTGCGGCTCGCTCCCCTTACGGCCCTTGCGCAGAACAAGAAGAAAGGACCCTTCGACCCAAGACACCGGGACGAGGTGGCGGCTGCCACAAAACCCTCCTTGATCGGGCCCCCTTGCTGGTGTGCCACAATCTCACTACTGTATAGTACTATGGGATGATGTGGAAAGAGGAGGGGAAGGGTTAGAAAAAAGAAAGCAAAAAAAAAAGAAAAGATGGGTCTCCGGATCTACAGGAAGGCCGCACCAATATGCAGGCAGGCTGGGATCTCGCATACAGATGCCGCCAAAAGCTCGCCGGGGCCCCCCTCTCCTAGAAGCAGCTAGGCTCAATGCAGCGTCAAGGCTGACGGCGGGGATGCTGTGGTGGGTGGGGGGTGGTCGTGTGTGTTTGTGTGTGTGTGTGTGTGTGTGTGTGTGTGTGTGTGTGTGTGTGTGTGTGTGTGTGTGTGTGTGTGTGTGTGTGTGTGTGTGTGTGGGTTCGTGTTCCGTAACTGGCGATTCCGACCCGACTTTGACCATGTTCCCAGCTTCATTTTCACCCCCCCCCCCCCTTGGAACAGGGTCCTAGGTCGACATCCATCCGTGCTCTGATATCCTATGCCCAAAACCTGTCTCAACAAGGCAGGTGTCTATAAAGCCCAAGCATGATGAGAGAGAAAGTGGCAGGGGAGTGAGAGAGGAAAGGAGGACGAGATAGAGAAAGCGAGGCCCCCAACTGTGCCCACAGCCCTGGCTCCTGCGTGTCTGCCCAACCGTCCTAACAGTTCCGCATGTGTCATCTTTCTCTATTCTCTCCACAAGACCCTCCTTGACCTACCACGGGTGGCAAAAAACCGGGGAGCAAAGGGTGGGGGCAAAGGGGAACAACGCCAAAATGACAAGGCAGCGAGCTGAAATGTGCAACTCAAACCAAACCTGTGTGCCGTTTTCAGGTGTATCCGCAGTGTGTCGGGAAAAGGCAACGTTGGATCACTGTGTCACACCCCAGCAAGGCAAGGAAGACAATACCGACAAGATTCGGATTCCAGACAGATTGCCCCCCCTGGCCGGCCCTTCCCCTCTTCCTCTCTCTCACGCCTCGGAGGTGGAGAGACAATGGCTGTAAAGTTTACTTGTGCTGTTTTCCTCCCACCCAAGTCAGCGGAATATGACCCGAACTACGAGCTAATCTCTCTCCTACAGCGGCGTCTTCCGAGACCGCGATCGGGATGCAAGAGAGATTTAGTTCAGATCTGGTCAAACATTAATGTAAGACACGCAGCCTGCAGCTGTGCAGATCAGACGGAGAGAGAGGGCAAGAGAGCTGTTGGTAATTACTGTTATTGCCCGACGAGAGCCATATTAATTAGAAGAAGAAAAAAAGAAAGAGAAAAGAAAAAAAAAAACAAGACCAATGATTCCATATGATGATGTGGCTAGGCCGACTGCCGGTGAAGCACCGCATAATAATGAATGTTGTGCAGTGCTCTGCATGTATGCCGTGTCACCTCGCCTCACACATGTATACAAGGCGAAAAAGCTGAAGCTGAAGGCAGAAAGATGGATGGGCCAGGGCTGTCTGCGTGATCGCGCCAGGTGTGCCACAAGGAAGTACCCGTTCCAGGGGATCCGAGGTGTCACCTTGGGGACTGAGAATCAGACTCTTTCTGTTCTGAGGGGCTTTTTTCATTCTCGCCTTGGACCGCACTCGCGCGACCATGTGACATTCCTTGTGTGTGTAAGAGCGAGAAGAGAAAATGAGATGAGATCTGATGACTTCAAGTCAGTCAGGCCTGAGTGGATTGGAGTGGTACTACACTGCTGTCGGATCACTGTCAGCGAGACAGACACACACCCAAACCCATTTAATAATTTAGTCACAGCAGCGTCCGTCTGCTTGGGACCTTTTGTGCGCCCCTGCATCTTCACGCGACGGCCCACCTGCAAAGCAACGTTGGCTCCATCCATTGGGTATCGAGTGATTCCCAACTACCGAGATCCCCAACAAGGGCGTACTGTAGATCCGAGGCATGTTTGGATTCGTTTTCTTACTCTCTCTCTCTTTTTTTTTTTTTTTTTTTTTTTTTTGGTTTGTGCTTTGTTTGGGTGTCCACTTGCGCTGCCGGCAGCACCCAGCCGTCTGTTTTTGATGGGGGGGGGGGGGTGTTGTTTCTTCTTCTTCTTCTTTTTTTTTTTTCGTTTTTCCCCCCCCATCAAACTTGCTTCCTTCTCCCTCGTGTTCCAGATCCTAGGACACGTCACATTGTCATGATTGAAGGAGAGGACGATAGCATCCCGCGCGCTGTCTCTCCCCTCTATCTCATCATCATATGAAGTGAATCAAATTATGCATATGCAGGCAGGCATGCATGCATGCATACAGGTCATCTTTTCCCGAGCCAAGAGGGGGGGCGGTCTGCTGGTGGCCGTCGTCAAATTCTTCTCAAGGCAGCAAGTAATATTACTTCTTTTCTCGTCGAGGCCCAATCAACATGTATGTCTCTGATCTACGGATCAAGATCGACGGCTTGTCAGTGTGCACTTGGCCGAGATCTCGACCGCTCCCCCTCCTTTGATTAGTAGTCCGGTAGATGGAAAGTGATCAATTTTGATATGGAAGGTTACTGTGATATATTGATGTCTGAATCCTCGAGGTGAGTACATGGCCACAAGAGACGACTTCGTAAGCCCTGTTTTTTTCCCACAACGTTTCTCATGTACAACTAAAATATCCTCAGGGCGATCAAGAGAGGGAAAAGAAGGGGATAGAAATTGCTGGCCCGCCTCTCATATTAAATCGGTATTGATGTAAGTGCGACAGGACGCGGTGGATTGGTCAGACTTTCTGTTTTCAAGGCATTAATACTTACATATTATTTACTCATTATTACAGATCGACACAGGCCGCTTCCTCCTCCTCGTCCTCTTTATTCTCCTCCTTTTCCTCGGCTCGATCGAGATGTGTGTCGGACACCCCAAGAGGCACCCATGCCAGCACATGTCTGTGACTTTTCTCTACTGTGTCTCTGCACAGCTCGACCGTACCACAGGCTCGATCCTCCCCTGTGCGAGAACGACCTACTCGCTCCCCGTCGACTCGGACGCCCACTGCACCAACCAGCTCTGTTACTTCCTCGAGAGAGGTGGCGTCTGGAACTGCTGCCAGTGTCACCAGGGGCCCAACCTGCTGGGTTGGTGTATCTTCAACCGCCCGAGGATCGAGCTCAACGCCGCGACAGGGCAGTGGGATCACGACGTTGTGTGTAATCACTGTTGCTGCCGGATGTGCACTCCATCCCGTGAGGCTTTCTCTTTTTATTTCTTTCCTTTGTTTGGCTTCTGGTTTCTTCCCCTGCCATCTTGTCTTGTGTTGTTCGTGTCCCCATCTTTCTTCCCAGACCAATGGACAAATTACTGAACCCATTTCCCTTCTCCACAAATACCCACCTAACTTATGAAAGAGTATTCTTGGCTGACACGCAACCTTACAATATCAAAAGCCCAACGTGTCTCGGGGTCGTCGTAACCCATCGAGTCTCGTGGTTGTCCTGGCCGCCCAAAGAGGGTCATCACAAGGGTCTCATCTCTGGGCTAAGATGGACCAAATACAGCCTCAAGAGAGTTTTACAGCGTCATAGAGGAATAGGAGGGAAAGAAATTGGCGAGAAACAATCTTTGTCTTAAAGAGACTTTTCAAATTCTTCTCTCTTGGGGCGTTATCATTCTCCTATCTGGGCTCTAGAGTTGTAGCTTGCATTTTCTGTAGAACACATGGGCCACAACGACCGGTTTATGTACGTGATACAGGAAAGACGACTGTCAAGTTCGAGATAACCCCAGCCTTCGGATCGAGTAAATGGATAGACGTAATAAAGTGCGCTAATATGGACCTGTATGGCTATGAAACTAATGACTGGATGAAGTATGAACGGGATTTCTGTCTACTCTAATCTGTATCAAAATTCTCCATCCAGCAGCCATGGGCACAGTGACTTTCATGACAGTCAGCACAGCCCTTCTTCATCATACTTTACACCTGTCAATGTCTTGCCTCCCCTGTCTCGTCCTTGTTATGAGTTGCAATGCGACATTGCGAAAGCTATGGCTACTCTCAGCTAGACCTCGGGGTCATGACGATAACGAGAATAGTGGTTGCAGGCTCCATGAATAATTAAAGACCCATGAGATGTATAGATAATCATCAATTTCAGCCAGTTGAGAGTTTTCGGTCTCTTATGCGCAGCAGAAGTATATACATAGTCAATATATGGGTAGCCTGCAGTATATGAGTGAAGGGATATGTATATTAGTGAGTCTGTGTTTAAACACTAGAGCTAACCATCACTCACAGAGGCTCCAACTATGATGCATCTTGTCGCCCCGCACTGCAGAATCAGAGAGGCCAGTCAAGAAAGGTCATATTGGTAGCCTGGTGATTGATAGATTGATGGCCTTGCGGTGTCTACCGTTTTCTCTGACTGTGATTTCTTAACAACTGAAACACATTGCCTCAAACCCTAAACATACAACCCAATCGTAATGAAGGAGGTGCTTCCATGTACCACCAGAAAGATGCACTATGGCTATCAGAACCAACAATCAAGTATCTTTGTGAGGAACACTTTGTTGTCTGATAGCAGGGCTACCATTAACTCTGGGAAATGCATCTGGGAATATGGATATGAGCGGGTCGACCTTCCTGCTTACAGCGCAAATCACAACATTGATATACAGAGCAATAAGATGACATCTGGTGTGTTTTTATTTTGACCATAAGATATTATCAGCCATCCAATTCTCAGGGCTGTAAGATGCCTAGGCAATAACCTGTTCCTGGACATTGACATGAAGGTGTTGCGAGCACACGACAGTGCCTACTTATACAGAAAGCTGCGTGTTTCACGTACCTTTCTTCTTTTCATTTCACTCTGTATAATATTGCTTGACCAAGGATAGCGAACCACCCGGGTTAAGATATTTACACACGCTATGTAGCTACATAATGTCCTGATGATGTTGTCTGCTGCCCAGTATCGACATACCCTTCTTTCATCTGTGTAGCATCATGTCCCCACTGTGACAGTGCTTACACAGAGTGTTTGTGTTGCATTAGCGATTTCCAGCCTGGCTGAAGGCTGTTATCATGGAATATTGGAACCCAAGAGAATGTGATTGGCAACGATGCTCTTGTGCTGAAAGTCCACAGGATGCAGGAACCATGTTATCGAACTCCAGACAAGATACAATTGGCCTGGCAGCGATTCTCACTTGTGCCTTGGGACAAAACTACACCTGAATTTCTACATAACTCAGTATAGGATACTTGATTACTGTCTATCCTGTATTAATAAGAAGGCTTGCGGGCCCACGAGACAATGGTGATGACTTCAAAATATGCATAATCTCTCTGTCTATGTACACAAGCGTGTTTCACTAACTGACCACAGCACCATTTGATCAGTAGCACCTCTGCTTCCGTCCTGTCCTGGCCTTCATCTTACCGAAATGTCTTGCACGTGATCCGAGGGACCCGATCTTCGAAATTATGACCGTCCCTTAAACCTCCATTATTTTGACACTGGAGAGATGAGCCATCATCACAGCTACGAGGATCTTCATCATAGGAGCAGAGGCAGCGCCAACCCCCTAGAGGGCTCTTTGTGTTCCTAGCATCTTTCCTCCCGAGAACTCAGCCGTGTACTTTCGCTGACCGCTTTTCCCAACATAGCCTCGTTGAACCTTCCCCTCCTCCCAACTTCATTAGTGCCTCCGTAGATCGTCTGGAACGCGGGAAGAATCGACCTGTATGGTATGATGGCTGGCGGGCACGGTCTAATACAGCTAGCTCCCCGGCAAACTAACTCAAGAACAGCAGGAAGTGATATCGCTGTCCGCCTGCTCGGGTCTGGCCCCAACAAGAATAAGACGGGGGGGAGGGAGGCTAGAGAGACGCGACGGCTTGCTGGCCAGAATCACTAAAAGGAACGAGGGATCGAGCTGTGTGACCGGTCGGTCAGCTGTTTAGGCTGGCTCTAGCAATGTTGGGTGTGGTTGCGCAAGGGCATGTTCTCTTTCCCTCTGGTGATGCGCACATCACAATACGAGAGACGTGCGGATCATGTTCCGCAGCCGATTCGTTTAGTCAAGATTTTCAATACTATCCAAGGACACACGGGATTGACTTTTGCAAAGTAGACAGAGAAAAGGCTGGAGAAGAGAGACACCCGAGAGACTCGAGTTGCCCAGGCACGAGACCGAAGGACCGAAAGACCCGGACTCTTGCGCCAACACGGTTGACTGTTTGTCACGAGGGATACGCGGACTCTTGTCGTGTCATGTTGGCCGACGATTGACCTGTCCGGGTTGAGAAGGATGCTTGCTGATCCGAATCCTTCCAACACCCGCCAAGACCCTCTTTACAAAGTACTCTTTATTCTTTTTTTTGCCTTCTTCTTTTTCTATTTTCGCAGCAGATGCCCAATGGGGTGCTGCGGAACCAAAGCCGGCCGTCCATCAGCCCACATATCGAGCTCATCTCTTCTCGTAATTAGCGATCTCACCTCGGAGTCCCTTGCTGCTGCCCCGAACACTCGATCAAGGCTGGAGCAAAGAGGAAGTGCAGAAGGAGGCAGGGAGGGGAGGACCCTGGTGGACCAGATGGGCAGGGCGATGGATGGATGGTGGAGAGATGAGACAAAGACCTTAGGGCGCCTTTTTCTTTATTCTTGTTGGCACAGACGGACGTCCTTGACCCGCCGGCCTGTCAGGCCCCCAAACCCAAAAAAGTGATCCGGTCTGTTTAGACATTTTAGCCACGTGCTGCACACGCGAGGCAGGGATGGCTCTGACGGCGAATGAGGCGGGATCCTCCTGGCTGCTCCACCGACCCGATCTTGTCTCCTTTTCCCCTCGCCTCTTTTTCCAAAAGAAGCAGACGGATAGGTGATGAGGTTGAGGTTAAGTCATTTTGAGATGCAGCCAAGAAACCTTGTCGTATACCATCTCCTGGATGCTTTTCTCTACATCTCTCGTGTGTTTTCTCAGGTCCACTGTGTTTGTCTATCGTGTGTTGTGTATTTCTCTTCTGCCTCAACAAGGCGAAGCCCTCCAGGCAGGAATGCCAAAGTGTCCACCCAAGGGAAGCCCGCCGCACACCCACCTTGGGGGTCTTGGGCGGGATATGGCGCCGAGACATAAGTGACAAGTCAACACTAGGAGACAGACGGACCCTTGAAAAGCAACCATGAACCGGCAAATTATGAAGAATATCACTGTCGGATTCGTGAGTCATCATATCAGACCACAGTCCCAACAACGCAGCAAGATAGATTGAGCAGGGGAAAGATAAAAGTGACACTTGAAGAGTGGAACTAGAGAAGGAAAATAAATAGAAACTTAGGTTGAAAGAAAAAAAAAATCATCAACAAATGAAAGGAGGCGGACGACAAGGTCGGGCCAGTTGACAGGTCGCATAGCGGGGAAGCATGACAGGATAAGTGATGATGAGCAGCGACAGGTACATAAGGACATAGAATGGTAGTACTGTCCTGCACAGGAAGACATATGATGAGATGAGCCGAAGCTGTCCATGTCTTGGTCATTTTATCCTGGCTCCACTGTCCTGATCCTGGTTCTGGGCCGTCATATTGTGCAGCCCGGTCGTGCTGCTGTATCACCGTCTCACACAGATCCTGCTCCATCCTTCCCCTCCTCTTGTTCCCTTTCTTTTCCTCGTTCCTCTTTCTTCTCCCTCCCTGCTAGGGCGGCGGAGTCTGACCACCACCCTCTTCAAGATCCGACCGCGGTGCTGCTGAATAAGTCGCAAGGAATTCCGATCGGAACTTTAGATGGCCTGGATGCCTTTGGGCAGATTTCAGAGCATGGGGGTTTTCCCCTGGCCGTTTTACAAGCCGATGATTATGATGAAAACAAATGGAAATGACGTGGTCAAGAAATGGCAGTGCAGATTGCATACGTAAGTCCGCATGTACGTGCATGCGATAGCAGTCATAGCAGCAAGTGATGCCGGGCATCAATCGATGACTTCACATCTCATGGCACTTACCGCTCGTACGTATACACCAACCCCTGTATCCGCTGAGATCTGGGAATCCCTGTTATCCACGCGTCAAGGGCGCAGTGGATGTTCCTTTCGATGGACGCTTGCCATGTGGGTTTGAAACGCCGTAGCGGCGGAGGTTATCCTGCATAAAGACGCTGTAAGAACCGATCGCACAGCAGTAAGAGTGGGGTAGGGTTGGGCAGCCTTAGTACTGTATCGTAGAAGAGGGAGGGGGTGTGCTCTGTGCATATGTAGTGGGGTGGTTCTGCTGTGTTGGTGGACGTGGTGGGCTCCTGCTCAGTGGGCTGTGGCTGCTCCTCCAGGGCATAGCTACTTATGTACGACTGCCACAGTAGGGCGGACCCAGGAGGGGGAAGGGACAGCCCCTGTTCTTGTTTGTTGATTAGGTGGCTTGCCAGACTGTCACCTTGAGACCCTGACCCAACTACAGTACACTGTCAGTCAGTAGCCTATCGCTATCCCGGTGCACATCCTTTTCCATCCGTGCCCCCTCCCATCTTCCCAATCACCACCCCCATGCAGATGGGCCATCTGTGGCCGCAGCACTGCGGGCGCAGTTGTTATGGGTCTCTGTGAGTGACACCGTGACCATGTCTCTGCCCGGATCTCTCTCTCCCCCCCCCCCCTCTAGATTAACCGTATTGAATAGGAACAACAGAAAAGGGAGAAATAGAGAGGGGAAAAAAGAACAGAGCAAAAAAAAAAAAAAAAAAAAAAGACACGCCAGCGCTGTGCTATGCTGTACTGCATGGCTTGACAGGTGGCACGGTGCCACTATGGTACAGTGCCACTATGGTACAGTAACTGACACAGGTGTACAAGTGTACCAAGCCTTGAACGTGTTTAGCTCCATGCACGCTGTGGGTTTAGGGCCGCAGGTGCCGCCCTGCAGGCCTGATTCAGGCGGGAACCCGGCTGCATGGGTATAGCACAGCAGCAGCGAGCGGCAACTTCCTCCTTCTCCTCCACAGCGATTGACCTGTTAGCGATTCAAGCGAAGGCAGCCTATCCATTGTGCTCCCCCCCCCCACGTCTTCTTTCTCCTCCCTTTTCCGCCCATCATCCCTCATCCCTTCCCTGTCACACCACCTCTGGGTGGACTGCATGAATTGACTCCTCTTTCTTTCCATTCTCTCGTTCTCTCTCTTTCTCCCCCCTCCTTGCTCTGTCTTCCTTTTCTTCTCTCTTGACCTTTGTATGTGGATTGAAACAGACACATGCACACACCATAGCCTCTCTGTCCACTTATTCTCTGCTGACTTGGCCGTCTTGATTTGCCTGGTCAAGTCCGTGCTGCCTGTGCTTTTACCCCCTCGAATTATTCCAAACACCTTCGAAACAGGCCAACTGTTGGCCACAATCGCTTTCACGTGGACCGAGGCTCGAAGACTTATCTCTCGTCTCTTCTCTCTCTTTATTTGTCTTTTCCTCCTCCCCTCCACTTCTTTCCACCAAGAGTATCCTGGGTTGCGCGCTGATTGGATCATCATCATCATCATCCTCCTCCTCCTCCCTCTCGTCGCCTCTCCCCCTGGTCTAACAACTTTGTCTGCCCTGACATCTCAGCTCTCTCCACCGGCTCGGGACCCGTTTATCTCAATCTCTACCTACTCCTTCTTTCTTGGTTCTCTCACCCTCTCTATCTCTCTTTCTTACCACCCTCCCTCTTCCCTCGCTCGACTTTCTAAAAGGTTGAAAGGAAGGACAAGGTGCTCTCGTTTCAGGATCCTCATCAACCACCCTCGACGCAGCTGAGAAATCCCCCTTTGAGCCCTAGTCATTCCTCTTCCTACGGCCTTTTATTTTTTATATTATTACAATCTTTTTTTTTGTTCCTTCTTCTTTTTTGGTCTACTGTCGAGCGCGACATCCCACGGACAATGCCCACTTCTCTTGAATCAGCCCGCCCAATTATGGCGCCCTCGGTACGTCACCTCTTTGTTCTTTGTTCCAGGGTTGCGCAGATCGTACCTCGTTTCTTCCGTGCTTCCGTCTAGGCTCCCTCTCTATCTGGCTCTAGCAGTCACGTCACGTCACGTCGTCACATCCAAAGGTTTCCTGATATCAACAATCTGCCCCCGGTGCTTGTGGTTGTACCTTGGTTCTTTGGTGAACCCCTATAGGCCGCCACACCCGAACACTTTATACACCTGCAAATACCCTGACCTATGCTTTGGTCTTTCTTTCCCTCCCCCTACCTCCCTCTCCCTCTCTCCGAGATTACTGTATTCACGCCTGTCATTGCTCCTCTGCAAAAAACTTTCATTCCTTTGATCTGCCAATGCGTGGTGCTGTGGGCGCAGAAATGGACCAACAAACACAAGACAACTACCGCCGCTACACAGCAAACATGTCTGACAAGGACTCCGAACAGACTCGCACGTCGACACGGGCCTCGGTCCGCTACAGCGTCTACTCCACTGCCCCAACTGTCCAGACCACCGCCACGAACGACAGCGCTGTCGCCGAGATCCAGAACATTGGGGAGAGCATCGAGCGCATGGACAAGGGCAACAAGAGGCTGAGCGAGCAGCGTGTTGAGCTCAACACGGACCAGCAGACCGTCTTCCAGAAGCTCGCCCTGGGCGCCAAGTTAGAACGTGCCCTGGGTAGGCGCATGTCCGGCCAGGATGCTGTCATGCGGCCGCGCGCCCCCTCGAAACCCGCGCAAAAGAAGAAGGGCATGAGCGAGAAGGACGGAGAGAAGATCGCTGCCGGCGCATAATTCAGCATTCCTTGGACGAGAACACTCGTGTTTGCAACTTTAGAACGACAATGACAATGCCAACGGCTTCCCCGGCAGAGCTGCCCCCGAAGGAACAAATCAGTTGAGTTCCGGGCCAACGACACGAAAGGAGAAGGACGGAGATGGGAGTCAGGAGACCCCTAATTCTTGACCGTCCTCAAGAAGCATCCAGCCCACGGCGTGGCGGCGACCGGTGCAGATGTCACGATTACGGCCAACATCATTGCGAAGATGGAGCGGAGGCGAAGGACACAGAGAAGACTCATGAGTCCCAAGTAATTTTGGTCATTACGAAAGCGGACAAGACCATGCTTCAAAGACTATTTTGTTTTCATTGGCATGGGACAACAGGTCAGGGGGAATTCAGCATTGCAGTTGTTCATTATGTTTTGTTTGCTGTGCTTTTCAGGAAAGGGAACCTGCCCGAGGCGGAACATGCCTCAAGTTGACGCGCGCGAGAGAGAAAATATGTTTATACCCGTCCAACAAGGGGACAGACAAGATTTTTCAGATGAGCTGCGTTACAATGAAAGTCACATCTAGTTTTCGGGGCTGGCAAAATTTGTCGACATGAGCATGTGTTTATTGCTTTGTTCTGCTCCCCATGTTGTCCCTTTGGGCCAGCCAGCCAGCAGCCAATCGGTCGGTACTGGTCTGTCTTCATATTGCGACAAGGCACCAAAGAGAGGTATCTATATAGATTTGAGTAGCATTCAGTGTGATGAGACCTGATGCGTTATACAAAGGATGCTCTATTAGTCACTATCGCTTCGGTGACCGACAGCGCCGCCATTGCCAGACTTCCCATGCGTGTGTGTGCGTGCGTGTGGCCCGAGAGTAGAAGGGAGCACGGAAGCCGATACGTACGTGTCAAAATGTATTGATTCCCAACGCCCGCCCAACGCCTATAGCCCAAACCCAGCCCAAACCTTCAGACATCGAGGCCCTCTTTTATAGGTAAATACAGCCAGGCAGAGATGGAGGTGAAACGTCCCATCCCCAACCAAGCCTGCCATTGCAGATCACCTTCCCTCCCGTCACCGCATTCACTATGGGAGCTTGGCCTCGATCTCCTTGAGCAGCTTGATCAGCTCCAGATCCTCGCCCTCCATCTCTAGGCCCTTGCCCACCCACTCCTTTGCCTCCTCATAGCGGCCCATCTCGAACAGGCACCGGCCCCGCCTGTACCAGGCCTTTGGGTTCCCGACCTTCTTGGCCTCGACGCTGCACTCGGCGTCGGCGCTGCCCCGCACCCAGTCCCGCAGCTCCATGTGGGCCTGGGCGCGGTTCGCAAACAGCATGGCGGCCTCGTCGCGCACGAGGCCGTTGGGCTCCCAGGCGGGCCTGGTCAGGGCCATCTTGAGGCCCAGCGTGTAGTAGCTGATGGCCTCGGTGTACTTTTGGTTCTTGAAGGTGTCGTTGCCCGTCTCGCGGAGCTTCTTGATCTGGGCGCTGCGCTTGGGGTTCACGGGGACCGGGGGCGGAGGCACGACGTGGGGGTGCTCGAGGGTGCCGAGGAGGGAGCGGTGGAGGTTGTTGAGGGCCTCGAGCTCGGTGGCCAGGCTGCGGGAGGTGGAGGCCGAGGTGATTGCTTTGGACTGCGGGTTCATGGACAAGGGGAGGTAGATGAAGGTGTCCTGGTCGCTGGCCATCTTGATGGTGGGTGGGGCGGCGATGCCCTTTGCGCCGGATGGGGAGGAGACGGTGGGAGGAGATGGTGGGAGGAGACGGTGGGAGGAGACGGTGGTTATTCACGACCTGAGGCAGGAGGGTTGGTTTGTTGATTGCTGGTCTCTTTCGTTGTCGAGACAAGAGATTGGAGAGGTTCTCGGCGGCTGGGCGTAATGTTCCGATGCGCTCGGGCCGGTACTGGCTTTTGGGGATTACAAAAAAGTCGAAATGGAAAGAGATTGAAGGGTAATAGAGAAAGAGAGACTGGCTTGGTTTTTTCTTCCCGCCGGGCCGTGTTGCCTATGTCCTTTTGGTGAGAGAGGAAGTTGATGAAGCATGCAAGAGGACAGCTGCATGTTTAATTGTGGTTGTTCGGGAAAGGCCACCTTATCAGAACTGATAAGCCAGTTGTAACAATGCAGCATCGTTAAACCCGATTAAGACATATAACTGAAATGGTTATGCAATAATCGGAGGCCAATCCCAATGGATATTAGGATAGAGCAAACACCTTAGTTTCTTGGTCGAGCACCAATACGACGGTTCCTTCCTGATATTTTGGGAACTTTTGGGGGTAGGAGCAGTCAACTGAGTCCTTAGTGCCAAGTAGATACCTCCTGAGGGTCGCACGGAGACAGCTAGCTCTCGACGACTTCTCATCAATCATCGTCCTACCCTTTCTTGCTGCACTTAGTGATGGCATATTCAGAACGTCTAGGAAAGTGGTATTGATTTATTTGATACATTTATGTGAGATGGGACCTTAATTTATTGGGTTGTCATGATACGAGAGTGTCACGGAATCTCAGGCACAAGAAAGCTTCCTGATGCTATCTCGATCGGTATGTGAATGATAAAGCCCCGTATCGTGTTGAAGAATTACTAATTATACCTGTGCTGCATGGGCACCGAATCGAACTCCATGCTTGGTCAGCGGCTCAAATGTGTCTTGTCCCGCAGACGGAGCCGTTGGTCATGTACACAGTAGCTGCTGTATATACACATCACAAGCATCTACCTCTCATCGCTGGAACATGCCCAGAATGGACTTCCTGAGAGAGAAGCCGCCAAAGAGCCAATCGTCGCCGTGCCTGCCAGCGTAGCTATGTGCGTTCTGACGAGGCTCTGTGGAGCATCTCTTAGCTGCCTTCTTGTCCTGGGCCCGCCTGCCAAATTCTGCGCCTCGACACATGTAACAGCCGAGCACCTCGAGCAGGTGGCGTTGCTGGTAAGCAATCGATAGCAGCGCCTTGTCGTTGATCAATTCTCTGGAGACCTTGAGAATGTGCTGCCTCCAGGCTTCGTCCTCAACAGCGGCCAGCTGGTGCCAATCGATGGCTGGCGCCTCTGCGGCGGCAAAGTTGACGATGGAGGAGGACGGAGAAGAGGCTGATGTCTGCTGAAGCCTGCGGGAGGTCTCGGGGTCCTTGAGGAGACGCAGGCAGAGGTCTTCAAAGAGGTTGTTCTTCTGGATGAAGTCTAGTGCGCACATGAAAGAGTCGTTTTCTGGGACCAGCGTGGTGAAGACGTCTTTGCCCTGCGCCTGGCCCTTCCAGATGCGTTGACAACAGTTATCGGCGTAGCGCAGGGCCTCGAAGACGATGTCCTGGTCGATGGACGTGATCTCATGGGCTACCAGGGGTCGCTCGTAGCCCACGCGCCGCCGCCAGAAGATGTTGACCATGCCCGATGTGATGACGCAGGGGAGGAGGACAACATAGCCCCACCACATCGTCGCGGTAACCATAGCCGCCGCACCTGCGACGATACCCGAGATTCCATGTCTGTTGCTGTTTAAGTAAAAGCCGAAATGGGCAAGGGGAGGCGAGAAAGAAGAAGGGAGGTGACTGCCGACACTACTATTACTTACAGGGCGGCATGCATCTGAATGCTCGAGGTCCGATTCCTCAACATCTGGCCTATTCTCGTGGTCCTCTTGACGTATCTCAGCGCGGCAGCCTGCTGTTTCTTCGACCGCGCCCAGACCCAGCTCGACCATGAGATGTTGACCAGACCGAACAGGACACAGGGCGCATTGCCCACGTACCCAGTGAGCAGGTTGCTTGCACGGAAGAGAACAGGATGGCGGTCCCCGTCCATGGCCAGGAATGTGCCGACGCCGACGACCAGGGAACTGAATCCCAGCAGAGTGTCCATGCCGATGCGGTCGACGAGCTCGGTGCCGATCTCGCGCGTGTTCATGTCGAGGAAGCAATCGATGGTGCGTAGCATGTTGGCATCGCGCAGGTACAGCTCGCGCTGGCCCTGCAGGTACCGCCGCTCCTCGCGCAGGGCACGCAGGTTAGCCCAGCTCAGCAGCCCGTCACGCACGCTGAAGTAGATCATGCACAGTGCCGCGATTCCACCCAGTGCCATCAGCACAAGAGCGTACTTGGGCACGGGCGTCTCGTTCCACACATTGGCGGCAAAATCACCCGCGTTGGCCAGCTCGAGAAAGCCTACGGCGCCCAGGAGGTTGTTACGAAGCCTGGTCTCGGGCGAGGGCCTGAAGCCGCCGCTGCGCGTTCTCACAAAGTTCAGGTGCGCCGCCGCGCCCGGTAGCGGTTGCGAGCTGGTCGACGATGGCCGCTGTGTGGCTGCCGTGGCGGGTCGTGCTGCACCTGGTGTTGGCCCGGCTGGCGTGATCTCGGTGGACCAGCGTGGCAATTCGATCTCGGCTGGGCGAATTGTGGCTGGACTCCCGGGATCCTCGAGCATATCGAGATCCTCGAGATCCATGATCCAGTCCTGCGTTCGTTCGTTGTAGGTGGCCATGGTCGGGTGCTGTTCGTCGGCAAGGGCCTTTCGAAAAGAGAAAGACAAACGAAGAAAAGAGGAGACCCGTCCTATACGATAGATGGACCTTATCTGGAGAAGTGGTGAAGGACCAGAAGAAAGAAAAAAACAAGGAGGTAATAAAAAAGACAAATCAGGAAACACAGCAGAGAAGGCCCGCAGGGCCAAGAAAGAAACAGTAGAGGTGACGACGGTCGGATGACTGAAACGTGGATACCCGGCGAGCGGTGAAAGGCTAGCGGAGAAGAGCAGAGGGGCTCCGGTGAACCGTTGATCGAGGCGCTAGAGGCTGAAATCTTCAGGCTGTCTCCACGATCGGGTACGGCCTACTCCGTGGGCCGGGGATGGTGGGACCACAGTGCCGTGGTGTGCACGTAAATTACCCCAAAAACCTATGACGCCTCTCTTCCTATCGACGGGTGACTTGGCCGAGCACTTCCAGCCTTGCTGTGTGATAAGAGCTACTGCTTGCCCTCAAATCCTGCGTGCGCCCTCTTAAAAGGTGAGGATGAGTCGAAGTTGTTGATGATGAGCACATGTATAAGAAAGAATGATGTTTAGCAATGAATCGTAGCAGGGCGGGGTGCTTATGGAGCCGCCAAAGACGCTGTGCATGTGGAGCACCCGCAGCGGCTCCGGAAGGAAAAAGTGTAGTACTTACGGCTGTAGCATTATCTTGGCTGCATATACCTAACCATGGATTACGCATTGCTCTCATGGTAGACCCATGCTGCGACTTCGACGAACATGACACTCTTGTTTTCTTCTCCTTTTTTTGTTAAAAAAATCTATTTCGTTATTCTCTCACTCTTCGCTTCTCTCTCTTTTGCTTCCTTGAAAAGGTAAAATGGGTCTTCCTACCGTGCGGATGAACCTCTTCCCCCCCCCCCCGAGAAAACCGCATCAGGTAAGTGTCTTGAGGCGATAAACTGTACTAATTGCTGAGACGCGCACCACTCTTGGGGGGTACTGTAGCAACATGCCGAAGGAGTCCGAGGTTTAGTCATGCCATGTTCTCGACAAAGTCTAAACAAGGCTTTGGGGCAAATCCTTCCTTAAAGCTTCTATCGATCTATTTTTTTTTGTTCTTTGTCTTTATGGTTTAGACGTAGCAGATTTGTGAGGGCATGTATAGGTACAGGCTGTGATTACATCAAGGCTAGCGAATGTTTATTAAGCAGTTTTGGTGGAGAGCCCTCTCTGTAGTTTGTGCTTCAGGTTATCCTCATCCAGCGTCTCAAGATTGGTCTCTGTGACCGAATCACGCAACTGTCTCCTATGGGGGCCGAAATAGTGCCGGCACTTCCTTTGGATCTGGAAGAATTCGAAGTAAAGAGCTGATGTTCCTGTGCCTTGTTTACCTAGTCGTAGCAAGTGCCTCGTCATGCCAACGTTGCCAATGATTTGACGGATTACGTTTCTCATCCAGCACTGAGATTCCTATTTCTTCACAGCTTTACATCACCATCATTGTTATGATCGACCTTTCTTCTTTTTGTTCTCCCTTGGGCCTCTTCTGATGTCTCTCGTTCTCCCTCGACGTCCTTCTTCCTCTTTTCTTCGTCACCGTCGCCGTGAGCCTCTCTGTGGGCTTCTTCCCATCGTCGCTCTTTTTCTATCCTCGCCCCTTCCGTCCTCTGCACGAGCTCCTCCCACGTCTCACCAATCCACTTCTGCAACGACCTCGCCCCCGGCTCCATCGCTGGTGTCCTGCCCTCACAGCCATACTCCGGATCGGCCCCATGCTCAAGCAGAAATCGCACAATTTGCGCATCCTGCATCGATGTTCTCATCGTTGCATAGTGCAGTGCCGTCCTATCCTTCCAGCTTCTGCTCATTTTTGGTTGTGCTGGTGTTGGCTGCTGAGGGCCGTTTGAGCTGGCACTGTTGGCGTTGTTGGAGCCCAGCCCCCTCGGATAGTCAATCCACGCTCCAAGGCGAACCAGTTCTGTGACTAGAGTAACGGAATATCTGAAGTAGGACAACATGTCATTCAGCGCACTACCCAGAAGTGTGCTGTTTAAAGGTTTACCGCCTAGGATGTCATTGACCAGCCGATGCCACGTCTGGATGAGGCGAGTCTCGTACAGGACATTCTTGCTGGCTGCCCTGAGGGTGCTCCCTGCGAAGAGAATGCCTGAACCGGATGGTCTCGTCAAGTATGAAGCCTCACGTATGGATGTAGAATAAACCACTTCCAGCCCACGCTCGGTGTGAAGAAGAAAATCCTCCCATATCTTGTACAATTCAGGCGAATCGGTAGTGACGGCCTCGCTGGCCAGCCTTCCCCAACCGCTACGAAGAAGTGGCGTGGAGGATTCATCATTCAAGAACCAGAGGAAGAAGTCTCGGTTCTCACTCTTCACTATGACCTTGCAAAACTCCTTTTCATGTTTTAACCGCAATATTTCATATAAGCCAAAGCCGCACCATTCGGTTAGGGCTTTGAACATCTGAGACGATCCCATTTGTGCTGCCAGAATTATCGCAGGGGTTACGACCTCAGCATCGCTTGGCTTGCCAATGTCGCGTGCCGAAATACGACGCTCCAGTTGCTGTATTCCGTCGATGTCTCCAGCTCTCGTGAACTGGTACAAGAGAACCTGGAGCTCGTCAAATGAGTGTCCTTCTCCAGGTATATTCGGTGAGCTCGGCTTGGATATTTGGTGACGCGTCCGCCAATGAGCATCGGCACCCCGCTTGCTGGTGAATCCGATGACGGCAAACTCACAGCCCGACACGGAACACTTCCAATGCCGCGCGTGGTTCTCGTTCTTAACGTGGGAGTCGCGGGTCTCGCGTGTGCTGAATCCCTGCCGGCTGAGATCGCAGCTGGGGAATCGACACTTGAAGAGCATCGTTCCATAGTGTCTCTTGAGAGAGTCACAGTGGCAAAGGGGTTTTCGGTGTTCGCTTTCGTGGCACACCAGCTTCTCGATACACTGGTAGATGCGCGCCCACATGAGTGACATGATAGAAGGGTCCTTGTCAACCCACTCGTCCACTGTAAAATTGGCAGCTGTTAACCTTCCCGTCAAGTGACAGTCTTGCGGTGATGGTTCTGCAGTGAATCAACGAACTCACGGTTGGAGTGCTCCCAATCAGTCTGATTGTCGTCCAGGCGGAACTGCGAGACTCCGCACACCATGTGGGCAATCTTTGGCCAGTCCGGCTCCATTTTCTGGAAGATATTGTTGTTTTCAAGGCAGATCTTCCCTTCAAAACGGGGGTTTTGTAGGTCTATTGCTAGGCGCTGGAGTAGCTCACGCAGCTCCGGATAGGCCGACAAATCCCTTGATTCGGCAACACAAGGTTTAATGAGCGCTATCCATTGGGTGAAAGCAAACCAGTGAAGTCGATATTTTCCATCAAGGATGTTCATTTGAAGATCATCGTCGGACAGGCCTTCGTTGAATATGCCAGAGCAGAGATACGACAGCGTGGATTTTGCAAGGCTGAAGTTGGCTTCGGCCTTGCCCATAAAGTCGTTGAGCTGCCTTCCGACAATATACCTTCAGTCTTGTTAGCCAATATATTGGAGAAAGTCCATATTCCAGATCGGCGGAGTCACATCCTTGTAACTTGAGTTCTGATTAATTACTTACTCGTTGACAGTGAAATGCACAAAGCGTGGCCTTTCGTCCACAACTTCAACAGCTACGCCACATATGCGAACAAAGTTCAACTTGCCCATGGTTGAAGGTGCTGCATTTTCATTGTTCGAGGCAATGTCCAGGGCCTGCTCCATCTCGTATTGTGTCATGAGGATGGGGGCGTTTCCGATCCAGCCATAGATCAGTCTTGCCTTCCGTTGCACAGCCGGCGTGAGATCATTGATTCGGGTAAAGATTCGCTGATATCTGCGTGTCTAGACGTCAGATTTCCTCTTAAAATTCATAAGAGACTTGAATGGTCAGACTTACGCATCGTCCAAGTGTTTAGGAAGCACTGTGAGTTCGCGTTTGATTTCTCCGGGATTGGTGAGCAGCTCAGCGTTATCCAACACAATGCGAGCATAGAGGAACATGCCTATGATGTTCATGTCAATCCAAATGAATTCCTATGGGCTGTCTCCAGGGGAGCTAAATCAATAAAGGATGTGGAAGGGAGATTTACCGTTCGCATTGGCAGCAAGGGGGTCCAACAGACGTCGGATCTGCTCCTCGGCCTGTTGAATAAAGTCTGCGCGGTCCATCCAGTCCTGAATTCTCTGGTTCACATAACCCTGAATGCTAGCTGCATTTTTTTGGTGTACAAGGATGCTTGTGGCCTTGGTCTCGAGAATATTGACAATGTCATCCTCCGGCCTACTGCTGATGAGGACTTTTGTCTCGGTACATTCGTCCATTGCAATGAGCTCTTGCAAGAGTATTCTGCGTTCAAATACCTCCATCTCGTCTAGTCCATCTAGTATGATGTACGTAGGTCCAGCGCTCTTCAGCATGGTCTTGAACAGTTCCGAGACCTTTTTCATGCTGCCGACTAGGTCTCGCTCGTCAGACGCCACTAGAGCAGACTGTGTATCCTGAGCATCGAATGCTAACTGGAAAAGGAGGGACTGAAGAATCGATTTGGCTGTAGTGGTGTTCTGGTGGGCATGGCTCGGAAACACGAAGAGCGTTCGATAACGTGCCTTGGCCTCCTTGACCGCTTCTGCCGAGAGATACGTTTTGCCTGGATCTCATGGTAAGTTCCTCAGGTTGAACAAAGGGCATCCAATTGCCTAGAGTTGGCTGCTAATAATGGACTTACCTGCTCCTGGTATACCCCGGAACCACAGGTGACGCACAGCCGAGTTGGACATGTCCAACCAGTTCGAGAAAGTATTTTCACGCATGAGCCACTTCGCCGAACCTTCAGATGAGCGATTCAGCAACCAGTCCAGTCGATCATCGTAGGTCTGAGGGCTAACGCGACCCTGCAGGGTTTGGAACTTCTCTGTCTCCTGTCTACTTGTCTACTCATCGAAATGTGCTAGAGCTTTAATCCGAGCTTCGTGCTCCTCTCGTATATGCTGGAAAGTAACCTCATTCCGCATGGAAGTGGTGTGCTGCTCAATATGACTGACGAGAACATCGATCTTGGCCTTCTGTGTTGGCCATATAGCATCAAAAAACGTTCTGGATCCTGAAGCCGGTCAGCAAGGTACAGTAAGCATGGCCAAATGCCCGGGGTGAGGGGGGGGGGGGCGGGCGGGGTCGGGTTCTTTTCTCATTACTTGACGTGTTAAAGAAGCCAAAGACCACAGTGTAGAACTCAAGGATATCCTCGTAGAATAGCGCTAGTTTATCTATCAACATCTTCTTATTGCCAAAGATCTTGGACACGTCCACGAAATAAGGCAGCGCGTCGCCGATCTGCTCCATGGCAGCGATGATAGCGTCAGCGAATTTAGTGACATTCTCGGTCATATTCAACAAGACACGGATAGGTCCCCAGACCAGAGCCATTATCTCTGGTTTGACCTGCACAAAGGTGTCGATAGCAACAGCGTAGCCTGAAAGCTTGTCGAGGAATTTGCTGATCTTGTGGAGACGTCGTATGCGTCGTTCAGAGTCCTGTCTTGCCTGTAGCTTCTCAATCGCCTCATAGACTGCCTCAATACTGCGAGTCTTCAACAAGTCTTCAAACAACTCTTTGTGTTTCAGACTCATTTTGAAAGAGATTTTGGCCTTCTCGAAGGCTTGCTGCGAGGGGTTGATATTAGTCGCCATTTTGGTGATGCCGATGTGGTCCTTCGGTTGGAAAGAGGAGAGAGTTGGGCCGCCACAGTAAGACTCGGAGATAGTTTAATGGACACAGCAATATAATATGAATCTCATCGGGCAGGCACTGCACCTGAGTCTTACGGTAAAAAGTGCATCCTTTATGTGAGTATCGGGGTGTCAAGCATGCATGCTCCGCCACGAACCTGATGTAACTGGGGTGGCGCAGTTTGAACAGCACATACCGCTAAGTCGAACACACAATATGATGTTGAGAGAAGCTTGTCAGGCACTAAGTCTTAGTGTGCTCGCGGTAGGTGATCAATTGTCATGAACAATGGCTGATTTCGAAGTGTAATTACATTTCACGTCATGAGTGAGACTGTTGGCCAACGTTGAAGAGTCCTCAACTGAGCAAGATTGAGGTCTAATTTACATATAATCAGACAACAAGCACAGCATATCACTAAGTATAGATATGCTTTCTAGCCCCTTAGGAAGCAGAAGGGTTGATGACTACATAATAATCAATCAGGCCCCAATCATACAATGATTAGTTGGTGAAAAGAGTGGATATAGGCCGTTTCTAATGTCTCATTCTCTTGAACCCTCAGGATCGATGCAGTTTTATCGACCTGTACGTACAGTACCAGGGGAGTCTCCCGAGGCCTTTTCCAAGCCAAGGCGGTGGGAAAGCTGTAATTCATTGGAGACTTGCAGCTTATCAGCCGTGCAGTCATACGTCGGTGAACTAGTACCTGACCCTTGCTCCGCTGATTACTTGAAGAACTCGAGGAGTTTCTATAATAAATTACAGTGTCAGTACACATACTTTAGAACAATACTATCTCTGGGTCGGCAAATCTCACCTCCCATCGCTGCTCCAGGAGATTGTCTTCCTCCCTTGTCTTCTCAGCCTTGCTATGTTCCGAGGACGAGAGAGACTCACTGATGAGCCTCAGTTTATCCTGTTGAACCCATCGAATATACTAAGAGCCAATTGGTTAGATAGAGCACGTGTTGCCAGAGGGCGTTTATCATGAGATGTTTCCCTTTGAGTTGTCAATAGTAATGAGTAGGAGGGTGTCAACAGAAGAGGAGACCAAAGGTTCTACTCACCTCCTCAATACTGTTCTTCACGCAATACCTCGTCACTTTCACCTCCTTAGTCTGCCCAATCCGATGTACGCGATCCACTGCTTGGGCTTCAGCCATGGGATTCCAGTGTGGCTCCACTATGTGCACATCGGATGCGACGCTCAAATCGACGCTGTTCGGACCAGGATGTGAATCAGCAGACTCCCATAATCACAGTGTCCTTGTTCGCCCGGTGCTCAGTAGAGGAGGGCTATTTGATGCTTACCCTTCACCCACAGCCCCAATAGTAGCCAGCATGATGACGCAGCTTTTGTCGCCGTTGAATCGGTCCAAGGCATCGCGACGCTGCTGCAATGTGGAGCCCCCGTCGATTCGCACAGCACAGAGGCTGAGGGACGACATATGTGGATCTAGCGCATAAGATATCATGTCCAACATGCCAGTCCAGTAGGAAAATATAACGCTATGATTCGTCAGCGGAACAATTAGATAAATGATACAAAAGCAAGGATCTTATTGAAGCGAGTCCATGAGGAGACTCAAAAGATTACCTCTTAGTGGGCGACTGGATTTCGGTCTGAGAACCCGTGTTCTCATGCATTGCGGCGATGTTGAGCAGCAATGCTAGAACCTTGGACGAGGGTGTCTGAGGCAAGCTGATACCACGCCGCATATCTCCTGCGGGGGAGGTTTTGCGGGTTGTCGGACAAACTGGGCACGCCGGCGCTGCATCCTCAGCCGGTGTCGAGCACGTTTCACATACAAAGTGCTTCCTGCACGAGAGGTCAGTCATCTCCCCCTCCTGCACTTCTTCAGTCTCGCCATGGCTTTCAGAGGCACAGAGATAACAGCTTCGTCTCTGTGCGGATGCTTTGCAAATCAGACTCCAGCTGGCTTTGCTTTCGTCATGATTCTGCCATGTTTCCAAGGCCACTCGAGGTAGCAGCGCCTAGCCATGGTCACAGATCATGCGTAGCACAGATATGAGAACGATAATGTTTCCACTGCTCTTGCGGTGCTGCTCCCCAGCGATGGCTCCTTTGGTATCGAGCTTCCGTCGCTTGTTCAATGCCTTGGATCTAGCCTTGGATCCGTCCTTGGATTCCGAATTTTGGTCCTTGTTAGCAAGTAGATGCGACCTTCTCTTGAAGAATTCGTACATATTTCTCTCGTCAGGGAGAAGTTCAACAGTCTCGACAAGCTCAGTCTTGCCAGGCAGCTTCAACGTCGGTGCCAGGTAAGGATGTGCTTTGGTACGGCGCAAACAGGTTGCGCACACGAGCTTGCGCAGTGTGTACAGAGAATGCTCGCGGTTAGAGAGGATGGGCGACGAGATCCAGAACTTGAATTGGTCGCGCGTCACAAAGGGCGGGACTCTGACGAAGGCCAGCAAAGACCCGAAATCGTCCAGTGAATTCTGAATAGGCGTGCCCGTCAGACACCAACGGTATTTCGCGCCAACTTCGCATGTTGCCTGGAAGATCTGAGACGAAGGGTTGCGGATCTTGTGAGCTATATTGCGAGTTAGATGAGCCAGGTAAGGTCTCCCCCCAAGGGCCAAGGACACGCTGTGGTGGATGAGATGAACACCAACCCTCATCAAGGACAATTCTCGCCCAAGAACGAGTATACAGAATGCGATATTTCGCATAATCTGAACGAAGCGTATCATATGTAGTAAGTACTATGTCGTGGTTGTACAATTCGGCGGCCGACTCTTGGCAATTAGGGCCATGGTATACCACCGACTTGATTTCTCCCAGTCGAATATGTCTTCGCGTGTTAGGTCATGAGGGGGAGAGACAAATGCGAGCTTGTGAATACCTTTCTATCTGTTGCTGCCATCCATAGATTGCTGTGGAAGCATTGAAGTCAGCGAATGTATCACATCATACCAGAGTCGCGTAATCAACTCAAACAGGCAATTTTCATAACCATACTTGATTTTGGAGTGACTATCAGAGTTGCTCTACAAGACATTCGAGATGTCTGCGTTGCAGCGACGTGTGATATCCTGTCGAGATAGTGGCAGATGAGAGCCAGGGTAGATAATGTCTTCCCCAGGCCCATCTCCTAGAGAGCTTGTTAGACGAACCAACCAATTGAAAGCAGGAGAGACGGAGTCATAGACGGTACATCGGCCAGTATGCCTCCACCTAAACTCTGCGGAAGTGTGTTTCTCAGGGCTCCGGTGATGATGTGTCGATAGCTGTTGGAGACTCGTCAGAGCCAAGTGACTTGGTTCAGAAGCAAACAGGTCGGACGGCCCAAACAATGAGCGAAAATGTAGTGGAAGTTTGGGAAATGTGCTTACACCTGATTGCCCCCCTCAATAGACGGCTCCCAGAGTGAAGGAGACTTTGGGTTTCCATTCGGTGCACCTTGCTCCCTTTCAACCATCATAGCAAGTGCATCGAGTTGGTGCCTATAGATGCTACTCTGTCAGATGAGTTATCAAGGTAGCCATGCTCGAACTTACTCTTTAAGTGTCGAGAAAATTCTCGGACTCTGCTTCACCTTTTCCGAAGCAGGGTCTGCACCTAGCCCGCTTGCCTCGTCAAATATCCTCAGCACTCGGCCTCTTTCAATTTCACCGAGCTTTTCCTCATCAGAGGCCGTGTATGATGGCCTAACCGAGGCGTCGGTCGATCGATTTGGCATCCTAGGCATCTCCTCTCCGGGGCGAGTGAAATACATGGGATTGAGATACTTCACCGTTCTGTCATACTCGGAGGCCTCTGGGCGTTGAAGGAACAAGTCGTGCTGGTCCAAAATAGCTTTGACGGCGTCCTTATTAGAGAGGAAACCGTAGACTATGACTCTCAATGGGCGTACTCGGACTCTGCTGGCGATCTTGCTATGAGGTGTCGACTTCCGCCCCTTGGGAGTAAACAAGGTAGCAGTGAGAGTTACAAACTTCTCTTTGATAAGCCGTGCTAGGCCTTGGGAGACCAAAAGCCCGGCATGCGTCTTGCTACCTTCGTATTGAAGCGTTATTGCGTTATCGAGACTGTCAAGGCAAGTCATTTGCACAGGAGCAGTTTCTGGAGAGGAATCTGATGTCCCTTGATACGAGGAACTTGCCTCCATCAAGAGCTTTGATACTTAGTGAGGTTTTGGCAAACACTGCCCCCTGGGGTCAACATACCAATCCGAAGCAAACATCATATGGCATACTCGAAGAACTCTCGTCAGCGGCAACTGAGAAGCTCACAAACATTAGCCTACGAGACTTGGATAACAAGATAACATGAGGCCGCACTCGTTGTGCTGGAAAGGTGAGCTGCCGGATTAAAACGATCATCATCCAGACCTGCCATCTCGCTTTCCATCGTATCGTCCTCTGGTGGCCCTACAAAGATATGATGAGCCTCATTATTTTAATCCCAATCTGTTTCGTCGATGTATTCTACCTACCAAAACCGGTCTTCCAGGTAGATGCTGACAAGGCTTCCAATAGTGATGGGAAGGCTTCAAGGCGCGTGCTTGGGGGTAAGCAGTCGTGAGACAGGTTTCCTGGGCGTGTCTATGTCGGTCTTTTGTCTTTCACTTGCCGAAGAGATTGCGTTACGACATGCGGGTCATTTGCCCAGAAGAATTATACATAAGAGTAGGCAGATTAGACTTTGAAGCATACCAAAATCTGTCAAGTCAAATGTCGGTGCATAAGAGATTTTCGTGAGGGGGGAAAGCTGTTTTGGACCGTCATCTCACCGGCGCTTATTAAGACTGTTCGTTTGATGCATATCAACTGTGCATAAATGCATGCAAAAGAAGGGTTGCGATCCAAAGGCTTTCAAGCAGGCGATTAGCCTGGCATGTTGAGGCAGTGAAGAATTCAGCCACCTCAGCCACGACTTAATGCAACCCTCTGGGGGCCAAACCAGACGAAACCAGAGGTGCCCTGCTCTAGGTGTGCTGGAGTGAAGCACCCAAAGCAAGCCTTGAAGCTGATTTTCCGCAAGCGCGGTACGCAGCCACATGGCTGAGCTCAAGCTAAGCAAGCTGCGTTGAAAGTGGCCTGGCTCTTGTGTAAAAAGTCAAACGTGTAAGCATGGGATTGGTGGCATGGAAAAAAAAAAAAAAAAAAAAAAAGCAGGCTGGCTCAGTTTAAAGACTAGAGAATTGGTCCATCTCCTCTCTTTTTAGCAGTCTGGTTCAACCAAGCCAGACGGCGTTTGTTATTGAACATTTCCAAAGTTGTAGACTGCTATATGAGATAGATCGGATTGAAACTTGAATTTCAATACAAGACCAAGTTGTAATGTCCTCCCTTCGAAGCCCTAGGCTGGAATTCTCCCAAATTTCGGATCAGATAAGAAAGACGAAAGCTGAAAGGAGTGACCACTCCCAACTAAATGGAGATGATAACGGTCTATATTGTTAAAGGCCTTGCACGAGGAGGAATTACTCAACATTCTGCACTGCAAGAATGTTAATAATAGGTGAATCCGTGAGAGGATAGTTTCAAGTCCATAATCCCTGATCCCTTATCCCGACTTGTGTGTTAATAATCCCACACCGACACAGAGTTCTGTAGAGGCAGACTATGCCCAAGTCTTGACAAGGCACTCGCATTTGGACCGATAGTTGTACACACTGGAATTACTTTGAAGATCTGGGGTTGGTTCAGACTTCAAACTCCTGTCCAATAGTGCGATTAGTTGCTGTTGGCCGTCTCCTCTTCCGCGACTTGCTGCTTGTATTCAAGCCAATCATCTTTGCGGGGGAATGGTTCGTCAGGAATTGGCACACCCAGGAAGTCGCAAAGCGGACCCCAACCATCCTTAACATCATACTCCAGGAACTTCCGACCCTGATGCAGGCCACGGACTTTAGCATTGTGTTGCTGATAGTATCTGCGCCCGTTGGCCGGGAAATCATTGTCCCAACAGTACGTGTGGTACTTGAGAGACAGGGGGGCCATGGGAGATGTGTTAACAGCCGGTCGTTTGGAGTGCGCATGCCACAAGGTGGACATCATGGACTTGAACCAGGCGTCCTCTGAGCGTGTTGAGAGAATGGCGGCCGCTTCGGGGTACGCCTTGACGAGTTCCTCTGGGAAGATTGCGGCGGGGAAATCTGAGACTCCCTGGATCCGAATATCAATCTGTATGTTAGCGGATCATACCATTGTCACGAGCCTTGATCTGGGATTGATGAACCTCATAGCCGGCCAAGATTTGTTCAAAGTCTTGCCGGTCCCATGTATCTCCGTCACTTTCATATTTTGCTTGGAGGGCTCGTATCCAGAGATCTTGATGGCCGCTCTTCCCAACGTCTCTCATGTGATAGACAGGGCAGACGCCTAGCAAGGCGAGTGCATCTGCCAGAGCTGCTAGTATCTCAGCTGATGTGACGACTCTATCAGGGGTTGAGTGTTTACATTGAGTCCCGGTGCGAGGTGGGCCGAGCACGAGTACCTTCATAACTGCGTTGCTAGTGTAGCTGAGTCTGGCGATGCTGCTTCCCAGAGACAGGGAAGGGGGAAAATAAGATCACGCACATCCGGTTGCTGGTTGTAAATGCTTTGTGTGCTTGGTCTTCAAATCCCTCGTCTCCAGCCTGCAGGAAGGATCCGGGAAGAATCGGAGGCCGGGGATCTCACGCCTCTGACCACATCATGCGTGCTATAGTGCTTATATCCCTCTTCGGACTAGGTGTCTAAGTGACTTTCTGAGGCTCATTAAGTATTGAAGCTGGTTAAAAGAGTAAACAGTTCTCTCAGAGCCATCTTGTATTCTTGAAGATAGATTTCTATTTGATCTCACCTCCGTCCTTTTCTTACTTTATATGCATGTGATTGCCCTGGCTGTTCCATTGACAACAGAGCACGGTGCAGGGGAATGATCCAAGGTTCTCTGACTCATATCAAGATGTTGCGGTAGGCTTACTATCATTTTCTATACTGAATTCGACTCTATCACTTGATTCTGTTGCATACCTAATCAGACCAGGCGATGGAACCAAGATTCGCCAGCGCTTGCCCGCCGGCGCATTATCATTTTGATCATATCATACGATGAAAACGTTTCGCTGCATAGGTTATTATCCTATGATGTCCCGTTCTGACGTGACACCTCCTCATGATGAGTAAAGCAAATCGAGGCAAGGCTATTCTTGGATCGACCTCAAATTCATGCCTCTCCAAACTCTTCAATACCCTTGACGATATTTGCTCAGGTAGGCTTCGCAGGATACTCGATCCCGAGAAACAGCAATAAGATTAATACCTCGAAATGGCGACAAAGGTTCAAATGAAGTATGACCATCGACACGCCGATGAAAAACATAATCCAGCGAGGCGAGGATCCCCCCGTGACGCAATGTGATGCTCAGGTTGCACTTCGGCTCACAGTTCAGTCCTCCTGAAAGACTGAGCGCTTCCGCTCCAGAGAGTGTGTTTCAAGGTCAGGAACGTGGGCTCCGAAATTAATTGCCAACCATGGATAATAAGATGTTGATCCCGGTCCCAGAGCAAGATCGATGCCAAGCAAAATGTGTTTGAGGCCAATGCAGGCTATGCTTTTCCATATTAAAAAGAAGAAAAACGACAGACGTTTCGGCGATCCTGCAATTAACCAGGTTGCTAGAATCTACGGACCGATTTCGCTGTCACCTGCAAGCTAAGGTTATTGCACAACCTAGAGTGCTTCTTACTTGACACTCGGTAGGCCGCTTGATCTCCTGGTCATCCGCCTCCCCTACGGTGCGGCCCAAGACCAACCCTGACCATGCACTTTAATATGCATTTGGCATCCATCTTATTAATTAACCTTCCGCTGAGATTCGGAACATCTTGCCTCTCTTCCTGGACCCCCGACTAGGGAGTAATATGGTGTATCCGGGTCTTTTGTCGTAGCAGGGTGGCATATATTGTATTTAGCCATAATATCACAATCCAATATTATGTTTGGGGCCACTGAGATGTTCACGTGCAGGCTGCAGAGAGAGGAGCCAAGGCTTGGTGGGAGGCAAAGGAATGGAAGAAGTCATATCGAGCTCGAAAAGGAAATTCCCTCCACTCCCAGCCAGTATTTGGCTGAATTCAAAAGAGGACCGTTAATTACAGCAGAGGCGAGTGCAGTATTTCTATAAAATGACACTGACGGTCCTCTTCATGATCGTCAGCGATAGTGCTTCTCTTTTCTCACTCACATCCACAACCTCACACCCATTATTACACTCAACGGGCCCGTGCGAAAGAGAAATTAAACAACCATGGCCATGAAGCGAGTTCTTCTGGCAGCCGCTCTGAGCAGCACTGCCCTGGCAGCACCAACTACTACCGCCCATGCAGCCAGTGACGCCACTACAGAGAACGCAGCCAACTCTACGGCCACCTACACCGGCAACCCTTTCGATGGCGTCCAGCAGTGGGCAAACTCGTACTATGCGTCTGAGATTTCGGACAATGCGCTGGCTGTGCTGACTGGCACCATGGCCACACAGGCCGCCGCGGTGGCAAAGGTCCCTACCTTCCAGTGGCTGTAAGTGGACTCGATATCCGTTGTTGCCTCTGAAGACCCGTCCAGGTTGACTAACTAGTTCACCGCGATTACAGCGACACTGCTGACAAGGTTCCGACATTGATGGCCGACACATTGAGCGAAATCCGTGCCGCAAATGCAGCTGGTGCCTCGCCCCCATACGCTGGCCTCTTCACCGTCTACGATCTTCCTGACCGTGACTGCGCCGCCTCCGCCTCCAACGGCGAGTACAGCATCGCAGACAACGGCGTGGCCAATTACAAGGCCTACATTGACGCCATCAAGACCCAGCTCACGACGTACAGCGACATCAGGACCATCCTCGTCGTCGAGCCCGACTCCCTCGCCAACATGGTCACGAACCTGAACGTGGCCAAGTGCTCCAACGCCCAGTCTGCTTACTACGAGTGCGTCAACTACGCCATCGAGACCCTGAACCTCCCCAACGTCGCCATGTACCTCGATGCTGGTCATGCAGGCTGGCTCGGTTGGTCGGCCAACCTACAGCCTGCTGCGACCCTGTTTGCCCAGGTGTACAAGAACGCAAGCAGCCCAGCCGCCGTCCGAGGGCTGGCTACCAACGTGGCCAACTACAACGCCTGGAATCTGTCCACTGCCCCATCTTATACACAAGGTCAGTAAAGATGCAAAAGAGAAGTCATAGATGGAACAAACATGACTAACATGGGGACTCTCATAATCAGGTGACTCCAACTACGACGAGAGCCTTTACGTGCAGGCCCTCCAGCCTCTTCTGTCCTCTGCTGGCTTCGATGCCTACTTCATTACGGACCAGGGCCGTTCCGGCAAGCAGCCCACAGGACAGTCCCAGTGGGGAGATTGGTGCAATGCCAAGGGCACCGGATTCGGCACACGCCCTACCTCGGATACTGGTCTCTCGATCGAGGATGCTTTCGTATGGGTGAAGCCCGGCGGTGAGTGCGACGGGACGAGCAACTCGAGTTCGCCGCGGTACGACCCTCACTGCGGGTATTCCGATGCTCTTACGCCTGCTCCCGAGGCAGGCACGTGGTTCGAGGCCTACTTTGAGCAACTCCTGACGAATGCCAACCCGGCTTTCTAGACTCTCTGGCCGCGTTGGAAGAGATGCACCGCCGGAACGAGGTTAGAGATGTTCTTGCCTTTCCTTCTCCTTGTACATAGTTTGGATAGCTTCAGCTCGATAGAAATTGCAATGTTGGGATATCAGCCTGCAGACACCATCTTGAGAGAGCTAAAAAAGAAAAAAAAAAAAAAAGAAACATCAAATGAACCCGCGTTGTGTGAAAAGCTCACCGTTTTGCAGGGAAGACTAGATCCAGCCTGCCCTCCAGGGCTTGGTCCACCGTGTCCTTGACTGCCGTGGCAAAGGCAGCACCGTGAATGACTATACCGAGCTCCTGGCTCGTAAACCAGCTTGCCCGATCCATGTTACCTGAGCCTAGCACGGTGTGTTCGCCATCGAAAATGGTCAATTTTAAATGGGAAAGCATGGGCTCCTCCTCTACAGACCTTTTGGCGGGCCTGTAGTATGATATTCTCAGCGTCCCAAGACCGACAGCCTGGGCCTCAAGATCATGCATGGCGTCTGGTCGTGCCTGTACCGATGCAAGCTGCCCTTGACGGACCTCGCCATCATACATGGCAGCATACTTCCTCGTTAGACCTTTGATGCATCGCTCTGCTGTCGTCCCAGCGGTCAAAAGCTGCTCCCAAACCATCATTTTCTGACTTGTGACGACGTGGACATCCACGCCACGGGACAGTGCCTTGAGGATTGCGGAAAGAACCGGCGGCGAGGTCAGGTTCGGTGTATACAAAACAAGGTTCCTGCTTACACCCTCGAAGAGCCCTAGCAAAGCGTTGTTGAGGGGCGTTTCTGGCGCTTTAGGTGTCTGCCAGGGGAAAAGACAAAACGAAGGGTTGCGATGGTGCCACGAAGGAAGCCACTCGATAGCAGAAGAGGGTACGTTGGTGCTTGAGAGGTCGACTGATGTATCCGCGGGGGATCTGATAAGGATGGTGGAGTTGGACTGCTCTCGAGGTTCTTCCGGCCGTGCTTCAGAAAGCTGCAATCTAAAGGTTGCTAAGTCCAAATCGCTCTCCCAAACCTCTTTGTAGAATTCCAGCAGGCCGTCGATCGGATCGTCTTGTACCGCCCTCCTGGAAAGCTCCAAGCAGCCTTCCAGCCACGGCTCCCAGCTGATGTTGCAGCTGGGCAGGAATGCACGTCGACGGTCCACGATCAAGAACTTGGGATGCATCACGCTGAATGGTAGGAAGAAGAGGCTCTTGACCTGCACATCGATATTGCCGGCAGCGAAGACATCTGGTGACGGCAGCCCCATTTTGCCTGTCCACGTCGATGAAGGGTAAGCGTAGCCATCGCTGGAGGATGTGTGGAAGAGCTTTTGCAACAAGGATCGGGAGGAGAAACATATGCGCAGTCGCAATGGTTGAGTGATGCTACTTTGTTGTTGTGATTCGCGTCGCCTCGCGAGCTGCACCAGCGCGTCGCAAAGAGCCGTCAGTGTCTTGGATTGGGCCCAGTAGCAGGTCACCAAGATAATCTCCTGCTCAGCAGCCAGAATAGCTGGCAAGATTCTCTGTGTGTAGATAGAGGCTCCGGTTCCGATGGCGAAGGATTCCATAATTCGCCGCTGTGCATGAAATGTGTGCGGTACGATATAGTTGCTCAGCGAGGAAGTTGCTAATCCAAGCCCCTGTACCGTAAAATGAACACAGGGTTACCTGAACTGGACTGTAGGGGGCGCGGGGTCTGAGGTGTACGGAGTACAGGAAGTAGCTACCCAACCTAGCCTACCGACGACATATATACTTGCCTATGAACTGTATAATCTCGTTCCTTAAAACTGCTTATCTCTACCTTATGTCTTTCTTTCCTCTTTTCTCCTTTATCTCCTTTTCTCCCTTTCCCTTGAATCGAGTACCGTAGTATTGACTTTTCGAGCCTGCTGATTGGGGCCTCGGAGGGCCGTATAGATGCACAGGCACCGGCAGGCAGTTTTACGGGGCGGACACTGCCGCATACTGAACCGGCAGGAGCTGCTGCGGTCATATCGCGGACTAGCATCCAACTGCTACCTTCGACGAACATTCATGAGACTGCAACGAGACAAGTCGGACAGCTACGCAAGCGTGCAAGAGAGGGGAGAGAGCTGGTGCTGGGTCGCTTCATGCTTCTGGATGCTCCGAGATACTCGCTTTGAGGAGGCTAGCCCTGGATATACTCGAATCCCGACCACCTTCTCGTCTTCCCCTTCGACTTGATCCAGTCCCAATCGCGAACAACCACACGTCGCCTGGGCCTGACACCCCCAACTGTTCACAATGGCCATGCCTACTGCCACCGAGGACGAGCGATATCGCCAGTCAACCCAGTTTCGATTATGGTCATACTCGCCATCCCAGCTTGCCGACCTACGCGCCAAGACGAACAGCCTCGCCAGGCAGAACATCTCTGAACGCCTCTCCTCGATGAACTCCTCGTCCTCCTCTTCGTCCGTCCCCATCTCAGCCACAGCCTCTGCTGACGCGTCTGGCTCAAACACGCCCCTGTCCACTACCAACGCCGCCTCAGGCACCTCGAACGCGCCCGCTGATGTTCCCCTCGACCTCGTCGCATCGACCTCCGCACCAGATAGACTGTCTGCCGCGTCATTACCCGAGTTTCTCTCTCCCGCCGAGGAGCAGCACCTCCTGCGTTTCTACACCGTCGAGACGCTGCGCGCCGCCGAGTTCTGCCAGCTGCCCACCGAGATACGAGCCACCGCCGCCATCTTCCTGCGCCGCTTCTATGTGACGCACAGCGTCATGACCTACCCGCCCGCCAAGATGCTCAAGACCTGTGTCTTTTTTGGTGCAAAGGCCGAAAACGTCTACCCGCGCGTCAGCACGATTGCCAACAAGTTTCCCAACACCACCGGCGAGGAGATACTGGCTGGCGAGTTCCTGCTATGCCAAGGCATCCGCTTCGCCTTTGACGTCAGACACCCCTTCATTGCCCTTGAGGGCGCCATCATGCAGCTGCGGTCTCTTGGTGACCTCGATGTAGGTGCTCTCTCTCTCTCTCTCTGTGCCCTCTCTTCTGTGTCACTTCCTATCAGCTTTCTGCTTCCTCCTATGTGTGTGTGTCTGAACATGCTGCTGACTGCACATGACATGATAGGACGCCAGGGTTAAGAAGGCCCACGGCCGGGCTCGCGAGATCCTCAAGTTCAGCCCTATCATTACGGATGCATATTTTCACTACACGCCGAGCCAGATCATGCTGGCTGCCCTGTCTATTGCTGACCACGGGCTCTTCGAACGGATGATAGAGGCTACCTTCCCTCAGCAGCTTCCTACCGAGAGTGGAACAAGTACACCGAGCTCCGGAGTCAACTCAAGAGGAGCGGGTCCGCACAACAGCGCTCTTAGTCTCGGTCAGATGATCAAGGAGAAGACGCTGGCAACAGTCCTGGCATGTAAAGAGATGCTGTTACAAGAGCCGCCGGAGCGTATGACAGAGTATTGGGGAACGGTAAGGCTTACCCCTCCCGCAGATAAAGCAAGCCGGCAGCGCTTTGAGAGTTGGGCAGGCGCTAACAAGTAATCGGCCACAGGTTGAGGCAAGCAATTTGGTAAAGCCAATCAACAAGAAGCTGAGGCGGTGCCGAGACCCGGACCGATTTGATCTAATCGGGCTGCACAAGAAGAGACTGGAGTTCCGGGAAAAGGAGACAGCCAGTGCCAAAGGCGCGGTGGATGACGACGGGGCCGTGTTCGGTGGAAATCTTGAAGCGCCTAAAGGTAGTGCTGACCGCGAGTCTAAGAGGCGCAGGATGGCCGGAGAGGATCCATTCGGACCGCCTCTTTGAAGATGTTGTGGTGATTGATGTCTTGCGCATTAATTCAGCCCGACGAGCTGTGTCTAGCAGCCGACTGAGAGCTGACGCCACAAAGCTACTACGGCATGCTCCCAGGTTGGAAGGCCCGCCTCTTCGGACAACAGGCCAGAGATCATCCCGTGACGGGTGTAGGTGGGTTGCGCCGCTGACTTGGACAAGCCAAAGAAAGTGAGGCACCTGGATCCAGGCCGTTGATATCCGGCCTGGAAGTAATTCCTGTTTCCTCGTCATGACCACCACTCACTAAGCCATGCTGCCCTCCTTACAACGGAGGCATCGGTGGGTTTTGGACGGTCCCCCCATGATATACCTTTCCCAAATCAGAAGGCCAGGGAGATCCGTTCTTGAAGAGGCAATGAGGGGAGAAACCTGACTGTCACCGACCCCATCGGCCCACGATCCATCATCTATTATAGACCTGGATGGGTTTTCAGAGGTGCACTGCAAGCCCTCCAAAGGCTATATCTCTTGTTATAAGCTTAATGTATTTCGAGAAGGACAGCGAGAAGTGCTGCAAGTTGGGGCTGGGTGACTGGTGCCGCGTTTGAACAGGATGACGAGAGGTGTCATAAGACGATGATGAAAGGATGGTTAATCATCAATCAGCCAAATCACATCAGACAAGACGTCAGATCAAGTACATACTTTTGCATACGAGTACTATAGTACGCGGCACGAAGCTGACAGACACCACACCCTCGCTGCTGAAACTTGTTTCCCCCGCTCCAGTCCTTTCTATGTCATTAGTAAAATTGTCTATAGAATACTGGATTGTCAAGTGATTAAGATGTGCTACTGTGTCCTGTACTTTGCTCGTAAACACATAATACACTCCGTGCCATGCTAGCTAGTCAGTCTGGCTCGTAGTGTGGTTGTAGATGATTGATTGGCACTTCTATTTTCAGGGTGAAACGTGGATCTGGTCGATGCTTCGGGCGGGGTTCGTGAATTGGTGACGGGGGGGGCCGTGGGGCCGGCGGTTAGGTACATGTGTCCACCCACAGTTTCCAGGGTAGCCTATACATACTACACTGATCTCAACGGACGGCGTGCTAGGGAGGGCCCCCAGGGCGGTCCAGAACTTGGGGTCTCTCTGACTCTCCTGGCTCTAGGGCGCTGGCGCTGGCGCTAGGGTAGATCGTATCACCCAGGCGTGCCAGCAGGCCAAAACACTATGGTAGTGGCAGTAGAAGGCCTAGGCCAACCAAGGGCTGGTGGGTACTTGGGAGAGATGGGGGGAGAGGCCACTGTTTCGTGACAGGGAGCACCTCACGAGCCCGTGTGGGCTTCGTGGCCCTCCCCTTTGGCGCCCCCCCCTCCCCAGACGGAGCGGCAGCGCTGGTCTGTTCATGGCATGTTTAATTTCGTGGCAGTGCTGTTTGTTGTACGCGCACGCAAGAGAGTGTGTTGTTTTTTTTTTTTTTTTTTTCGAACAGCGGGCGGGTGGGCGAGTAATTAAGAGAGAAAGTAAATGGGTGGTGGTGTCTTTTTTTTAGGCCTTGGTATGGCCTGTACACGTACTCGAGTACGCAACTTGCTTCCGTAGCGAAATACGAACCGGGCTGTAGCGCAAAAAGGAGACAGAACAAAAGGATATAGTAATCGGTAGTACGGTGGTATGTTGTATTCTCTATGGCGCACTCATCTACAGTACGAGATGGGTACGTGGGCTGAGTCCAGATTTACCTCCGTATACCTACCTGTGTGAGTGTGAGTGTGTGTGTGAGCGCATGAGTGCGGCCAGCATTGATCCACCGGGGGAACAGGGAAGGGATGATTTTTTGAGGGAGAGAGAAGCATGTCGTGTGATGTCAATTGGAAAATCAATCGACAAGGGAGGGTCCTGAAGCCCATGCCATATCTATTCGAGATGATGAGGTACGGTCAACGGACAGGTGCTTTCATAGTACATTGTATGTATGTACGTATGCAGGACACATGGGACGGGAGCCCACGACCCCAATCTCAGTACTACCATAGTACATCATCCAGACAGTCGGGTCTGTCTGTCCGTTGCAGGGCCATGTGGAGGACCAGATATGCATATCTTCTGTACTGTCCTGTGTATTATTTTATCATCATATCATCATATCTTGATTTACTACACCCACTGCCACTACTGTATGGACGATCATAGGGCATGTATGATACCATCGCAGTCTAGACTGAATGAAGCAAGTGATCGAGTGCGTATGATCATCATCTCTATTCATCTGGTCAATCCAACAGTTCAAGTTGCAGGTGGCCACACCTCTTGGTATGATTTTCAGGGGATCGAGTGGCTGAGTCTGCCCCCCCTTCTCTCTTTCCACCCCAGATCATCAATTCAAGATGACGATGCAGGGCCCACGCTACATCTCGACCAGGGTTGGGAGGGGACGCGGAGGGGTGATGGAAAGCGAGAGAGAAGGGGGGGGATGCAGTACAGTCCAGTACTTGGTACTGCGGTATGTACTACCACAGCAGTACGGTGGTGTATTGCAGGGTACATGGTACACTAGACACGCCACAAGCACTGCAGTAGCAAGAACAGAAACCCTGCATGACATGGGCACCTTCCGGGCGAGGCTTACCTGGAACGAACCTTTCCACCGCACCTTCCCACCCGCACAAACCATCACTCCCTTCTACTATCCCAACCAGGACAAGTTCGCACATAACATACAAGGTCGCGGCTGCCGGTCTGCCCAACCTTTTTTGGCTCTGCCCTTCGTTTCGACCTCCTCGTTCCAGTTTTAACTTGCTTGTCTGTTCGTCTTGTTGCCACCCTTCTTGCTTGCTGCGTGGGTTTGATTTGACCAGATAGACTGATTGATTGGTCTCTCGCCCTTGTCTGTCCCCTCTCTTGGCCATCCTTTCTCTTCCTTGGCTTCCATTCTCTTCGTTGATATATACAACTACGTACATACATACATACACTCCCTCACCGGCTTGAGACGATCTCCTTCTTGTTCTTGCTCCTCCCTTTCCTGGCTCGGGAATTGTACCGTACACACACGTACTCCATCCCTCGACGGGCTTGTACACACACAGACACACACATTCCAAAGAGCTCCTAGAGTGAGAGCTCCCGATTCGACCCAATCCGACCAGATATACAACACTCTTCCTCTTTTCCCCGCGAAGCGATATCAGGATATCCACATATACACATACACACCCGCGCCCAGTATGAACTTCACAAAAAAGTTTGACCGTGCCTTTCAATGGGCTGGCGAGAAGATGGGCAATGAGGCCCGGACGGGCACCACAGACGAGTTCAAGATGCTCGAGACGGAGATGGCCCTGCGGTTCGATGGTCAGTCTACCACCCTCCCGCCTAATTGATCCATGTCCCGTCCCTTACCTTCGCAAGGTGGCGAGGGGATATAACATTGCTTGCCACGACGGGATAGACGGCTTACTGACATGCTTGCTCTCTTGTGATGCTCCAGGCATGGTCAAGCTCCAGACCTCCATGAACGCCTACGTCAAGTGGCTCGCCCACCGCGATAGTCTTCTCGGCGAAAAGGGCGTGCCAACCGCTGTTCTCGGCCGCACCATGATCACACACGGCGAGGATTTCGACCCGGACTCCCAATTTGGAAACTGTCTCATAGAAATGGGTCGTACCAATGATCAGGTTGCACAGTACCAGGAGCAATACGCCAACGATGCCACCAGGTACTGGCTTGACTCCCTCGAGAGATCCGTTGCCATGATGAAGGAGTATCAGGTACGCCGCTTTTCAGAACAGTCTGCCTCCGAGCAAGCTCATCGCTAACATCGCCTCCCTGGAACAACAGGCCGCCCGCAAGAAGCTCGAGTCCCGTCGCCTCGCCCTCGATGCCTCCACAACCAAGATGCAAAAGGCCAGACGCGACGACTTCCGCCTCGAGGAAGAACTCCGCTCTGCAAAGGCAAAGTACGAAGAGTCCAACGAGGACGTCCTGCGCCGTATGCAAGACATCAAGGACGCCGAGGCCGATAGCATTCGTGACCTAACTCGCTTTCTCGACATCGAGCTCGACTACCACGACCGATGTGCCGAGGCCCTCCGCCAGACCCGTGCCGCCTGGACCGCCCCCGCCACCTCGCCCACCGATTCATACGCAAGAGGAGGCAGCGAGAGGGACTATGGCAGCATGCGCAGGCCGTCAGCCAGGAGCAGGTCCAACACCGCCCAGTCCTTTGGCCGCGTGAATAGTCATAATGACTATGGCGAGTATGACGACTCTGACGCTGTTTCTGCGCCTCGGGCGCGGGCACCTATCCGCTCCCAGTCGCGCGTCAGCGTCAACAGCGCTGCATCTGCCCAGGAACCCGTACCCCCACCACGTCCAGGCATCTCTAGGACCAGCACCTACCAGAGCGAGAGGTCTCTCGGTGCCTCTCTGTCGCGAACCTCCACAGCGAGCACCCCTCTCAGCATCGCTCCCCCGCCGCAGCCCAATATATCGTCCCTACGTGGCCAGCTCCGCCCCACCGCGCGTACCTCTGCCATGGATGTCTTTGCTGCCGCTGACGACGACGACACTGCAAGCAGCGACACGCCACCCGGCAGCACCAGTCCCGCCACAAGCTATGGTAGCTCCAGCCGCACGAATCTGAACAACAATAACAGCGCTGGTGTCACATCTACTGGCATAAAGAAGGCGCCTCCGCCTCCACCAAGCAGGGCCAAGAAACCTGCCCCGCCTGTGCCTATTCGACGCCAGGCAGAGTAACAGATAGGAGAAGACAGCGTGTTGAGGAGGCAAGAAGGTGTTTTTGTGTAGTTTTGTGTTCTTTCCGGGCAACACCTAGGTTGGTGCTCCGGAGAAGGAGGATTTGAGAGGGTGGCTGGCTGGCGTTGTGGGACTGTTGGAAATTTCCCGTCTTGAGAGCTGGATCAGAGTGACGGTGTCTTGAATATGTGTTGACTTATGCCATACTTGCATCTGGGTTGCAGAAGGGCAGATTCTCATGTAGGCAGATAGCTAGGAGCCAAAGATTTGGATCTACGTTGACACTCTGGTTGAACCCTGGCTTCATTTATATGACCTTAAGCCTGACTGGTCACAGTGCTGACTGCATCGTTGGTGATTTTATGCATATACATCGGATACACATGCTGGGTAAATTCATTGCGTAATCTAACATATTCTCTACCACTTGCAGCAGAAGCGGGTGGTTTACAACCTGGGACACAACGGGACAGACCATTGAAAAGGTCATATGGCAGGTTCAAAGTCATAGAAATTGAGCTACTTCGCTCCGACAACTATGGCCGGGCAACCTGAACAGCACAACAGTGAGGTGTTCGTGGTGACGGAAGATACCAGGTAGCTCAGTCCTTATACAGACGTATCTTGACCCCAAATCTCCTTGGCGATCTCGACCTGGAGTCTGACCTTGGCCCACTGCTGGTCCTCGGAGAGATCATTGCCCTCCATGGTGCTGCTGAAGCCGCACTGGTGCGACAGGCACAGCTGGTCGAGGCCCTTGGGACAATAGGTGGCAGCCTCCTTGACCCGGCGGATGATCTCGGCCTTGTCGTCGAGCTCGGGGGTCTTGCTGCTCATGACGCCCAGGACCACGATCTTGTGCTCGGGCAGGTGGCGCAGGGGGCTGAAGTCGCCGGAGCGGGCGTCGTCGTACTCGAGGAAGTAGACGTCGACGTCGAGCTTCTTGAACAGGGTCTCGGCGACGGGCTCGTAGCCGCCCTGGGCGAACCACTGGGAGCGGTAGTTGCCGCGGCACAGGTGGATGCCGATGGTCAGGTCCTTGGGCCGCTTCGAGATGGCGGCGTTGATGAGCTTGGCGTATTGCTCGGCTAGCTGGCCTGGGTCCTCGCCGTGGCGCTCGGCGGCCTCCTTGCGCTGTTTGGACGTGTTAGAATGGGTATGTGAAAATCGTGTAATCTTGATGTATCTTAAAGAATGAAAAAAAAGGGTTGCAGCAGATGGGAGGGAGAAAGGACAGATCAGATGACAATTTTCAACTTGATGGATGCTTGAGAAGAGCCTCAACAAAGTGTCTTTCTCCATAATCCCGCTTGACCCTTGTAGGGGGGATATTGTATATTTGACAGGAAGTGAACGAAGTCATTGTTCAGTGTCGAAAGGACTGTATGTATGATGAAATATTCTCAAGGATGGTCTGAGGAGAAGAAGATATGGATAGACGAAAACAACTCACCATGCCCTCATCACACAGATAGGCCAGGTTGGTATCATCAAGCTGGACAAAGCGGCACCCAGCAGCATACAGATCCGCAATCTCCTCCTGGTAGACGCGCACGAGGTCGTCAAAGAAGGGCTCGAGGGTTGGGTACGCGGTCTTGTCGATGGTCTCCCGGCCACCTCGGAAGTGAACCATGGTGGGCGACGGGATGCACACCTTGGCGGTGGCCTTGCCCTTGATGCCGAGCTTCTCTATCTGGGCGTCCAGGAACCTGAAGTCGTCGACCTGGATCGGCTTGGGGTGGCCCAGCTTGCCCGTGACGACGAGGCGCGGGGGCGACTTCATGCCGACCTTTGTGATGTTGGTCGACGAGACGTGGCCCTGCTGCTCGACACCGTCGAGGTGCACGCAGAAGTCCACGTGGAAGTAGGCCCGCCGGAACTCGCCGTCCGTCACGGACCGGATCCCGTTCTCGACCTGCTTCTGCACCACCTGCGCGACGTGCTCGTCCTCCACCTCCCGGAGCGCGGCGGGGCTCAGCTTGCCATCTGCGGCGTCGTTGCGGGACGACAGCACCGCCTTGGGCCGGAGAAACGAGCCCACCTGGTCGGCACGGTACACTCCTGGCGGCAGAGGCATAGTGTGTGAGACGTAAGGAGGGGGGGGGGGAGGGGGAAGGGTAAGGTACAAGATTTAGTGGTCGAACCGTCTCCCGATTCTGTGTGAAACAGTGGTTAAAGCGGACAAGTGCAAGAGTGTCTGCGCTTCCCGAGTGAGAGATGTTTGTTTGTATAGATGACTAGGGATGACCGAGGTTCAGGCATGAATCTCGCACTTGATCCATTCAAGGTAATTAATTTATTCAGTCGAACTAATGACTACCGCAAGCAGAGTGACGAGGGCGGCAGATATGATTGACCCGGAGAAACCTTCCTACCGTCATGAATTTTTATTTTTTTATTTTTTTTGCCCGGTGGGTCTGCAGTGGTAGGGATGAGGGGGGGCATGATCAATCATTCTTCAAGTATCATGCGGTTGCATGTGATGATTTCCTGTTTATTGTTCAAAGCATACTCAAGTGCTAAATAATTAGGAAATTTTGATTTATTCGACCATATTGTTGGAAGTCTTGCCGACAGCCTCATTCTTCCTATTATCATCTGGCGCCAGCGCATTGTCTACCCTAGGGTAGACGTGCGACAGTTTCACCGAAACCACTGCGTCACACTTCAGCCTCTCTCGGTGTGGGGCAAGTGTGACTGGAATGAGGGATGGGTGCAGACTCAGAGCGTACAGTAGCCGCTAAGGAATATCATGCTGCCGCTGCTCCACCTACTGCAACAATGGTGCAATTCTTGAAGCCGTCGTGGTAACCAACAGATAACTGTTTGTTATATTCTTATAATATGCGTAGTAAATTAAGTGCTATTATAGTCACTGTTGTTATTATATAATTGCTCAAGTACATAATCACCAGAATACTTATTGTAATTGACGGGGAATAAATGCCGGTTTGAAAAATCTAGTCACATTTGCTGAGCATGTTGAGGGGGCCAGCTTCCTCAGTGTAATTAATTAACCAAATGGGATTACAATTCGCGCGCTTTGTGTTCCCCCCCCTCCCCCAAACTCTGAGGGGGCAAAAGAAGAAGAAGAGAAAAAAAGAAGAGAAAGGGCTAATAATTAGTAGATGTGGGATGTGGTGGTTCTTTGCAGGCTCGTCTTCTTGCTGCAGCAGTACTCTTACATTGCAAGGCCGATGCACGCTAATTCCCATAATTACCATCGAGCCACCAGCATCTTTCCTTCAATCAACAACAGGATATCGCCATAAGTAGCAAATTATCGTAGCATATGATGCCAGTACTGCATTTAACCTCGAAGAAATTGATGGAAAATACTCTGAAAAGGACATCAAGAGCTTCTCACCCATGCAGCCTCATCTGAGTCTGATTCATTAATTAATTACCTTGTAGAGACAATTCAATGAGCAAAACCTTGAGAAAAAGGAAAGCAGTGACTCTGAAACTCTGTAAGAGACGTAGGTTTTGATCATGGGAATACACGATTCCCAAGGTTTCCTGTGCCGATATTGATCTTCTCATTTTTGAAAAAAAGAGCATGAGTACAAATTGAGCTCGGAGATCATCTTATCCCCGTTGTGACGTAACATCCCATGTCATGACAACGCAGGTGCTTCCCCGCACGAATTGCTTCACAGATTCGAGTGGGATGGCTCAGTTTCGGGTTTGTGCACATTCACACGCCACACACACACACATCGAATTGTTCTTTGTTGGTTACACTATAGCCTCTTACTAGTGGACAACCCTGTGTGCGTATTGATTTTTCCACTAATTTCATCTAACCTCAGCCTGTGACGAGGCCTCACCATGTCAGCCTCGACGACGCATCCCGCCAAACGCCAAAAGTCTTCCAAAGACACCCCTTACCATTTAATCTACTGGCCAGGAATCCCCGGCCGCGGAGAGCATGTCCGTCTGGCCCTGGAGGAGGCGGGCGCCGACTATACCGACACGGCACACCAGCAGGATGGCATCAAGGAAGTGCTCTCGCGTATCGACGCCGCTCACACTAGTGACGATCGAAATCCTCCTCTGCTGGCTCCGCCGATGCTCAAGCACGGAGATCTCGTCATCAGTCAGACGCCCAACATTCTGCTTTATCTGGGTCCCAAGCTAGGACTGGCGCCCAAGCCTGGTGACGATGATGAGGACGGCCTCTTTGTGGTCAATGAGCTTGCTCTGACGGCACTGGACGGACTGAGCAATGAGCCCCATGACTGCCATCATCCCATCGCTTCCAGGTAACCGCCTGCCTTGTTTGGTCCTTTCCGTCCCTCTTTTCTTTTTTTTTCCTTTTTCCCTCTCCCCATTAGCCAGCGCCATTCCACTCGGTGTTGCTTGTGCTGACTGCTGCGTTACCGAATAAACTGTTCAGCCTATATTACGAGGACCAGAAGGAAGAGAGTCTACGCAAGAGTAAGGACTACATCTCCAACAGGCTTCCAAAGTTCCTGGGCTACTTCAACCGAGTGATCAAGAGCAAGGCCAGTGGCGACGGGCCCTGGCTCTTCTCTGGAAAGCTGACATATGCCGACCTGGTGCTCTTCCAGGTACGTTTATCATCCTTGTAGAGGATGATACAGTCCCCTCGATCCAGGTCTTGGTACATTCCTCTCCTAGTTAGGCTGACACTGTCGCAAATAAATGAATAGTGTGTAGACGGTGTGCAATACATGTTCCCAAAGGCTATGCAGAAGCTGCAGGACTCAGGCGACTATGATGGCGTCTTTGCTCTCCATGCTGCCGTCAAGGAAAGGCCTCGTATCAAGGCATACCTTGCGAGTGACAGGAGACAAAAGTACGACCTGGGAATCTACAGACACTACCCAGAACTGGACGTGTCCGAGTGAAGTATGATAAGAACGGTCAATATTATTACCATACTCATTACCCAATTCCGAAACCATCTATCTAGACCCCCAAACCTGTATCACTCTGGCCTTACTGACTACGTAATAAGCAACGAGGCTGTACGTGTCTGTCTTGGCCGTCAATGGCGTAACATCCTTTGGAGTTTCTCCCATCTGCAAAGCGTCGGCCTTATCCGCTGCCATCAAGAACAAGGGCCACGTCTAAGTCCCTCAAAGGCTCCACCGACTAACACGAGAGGAAGATATACCCACAAGCAGTACCACTGTCTGTAAGACGACGATGCGTACAACATACTTGTATTCAGGGCGCCAGCCACGATAATAAAAAAGATAAACAGACCTCGGCAAGATTCGGACCCCTGGGGGACCCACGAGTAGGTGCCAAACCCCATCCAGGACCGAGGCTCGAAGCCCCAGCATCCATTCATCCATCTCTGCAACAAATCGCACTCGTTCGTGTCTACAGCCAACATCATAGAACCGAACCAAGGCATGTCATTGACTGGTTGTGCAGGCTTGGTAGGCTATAATGTCATTTCGGAAATTAACTTAGGGTTTATGCTTAATTGTCCCGGCTCCACGCCTGCATGCTTGGCCCCCCTGATGTCCTGCCCATTCCGGACTTCTCAGCCGGCACTGGTTTTTCTGGGCTCTGATCAGGGGACCTCATTACTCGAGGCTAACCTGTGATATCTGATATATATTCTAGAAGGGCTTGGCTACTCAAAAATTTCCAGATAATGAATCAACGGCCCGCCCCCCTTAGACCACATTAGGCAACTCGTTTTGTGGTGTCACTGATTATGTGATTGCGGGCGGCATTGGGTGAGCATCATGGGGGCGAGGATAGGCCTGTGGCGCCCAAGTCCCAGCCATATTCCCCACCTGCTTGGCGTTCGATAAGTCTGGCGATCCCTTGGCCTGCGACCAAAGCGCGCGCCCTCGATCTCTGTTTGGTCGACCGAGGGGGAATTGTCATATTTCTTGCGTGATGGTGAGCCAGTTCGTATAGCATCAGAAAGAGCCGTTGTCACTGTCACATCGTCGCAATATGCCGAGCGTAGGGGTGAAAGCCACTGACTCGAGCGTCAACAAGGCAGTCTTTTTGTCATTCATGGGTCACGCGTGCATGATCACAAGCCAGTCACTTTACTTGGCTTGATGGTACTAGTCCAGTTATCCCTTCGGTCGAGGACTACATGCTACAGAGCCCTCATGAGGGTGCACGAGCTTATCCGCCGCCCGCGCGGGTGGATTCATCAAGACTCTGCACTTCATTGGTCCGTGGCTTGTTCGTCCATGCGGACTCCGCTGGCGGGTGAATGACCTTCTTCTGGTCTTCTAGCTTGGCGGAGCGATGCTACTCTGTTGTCTACATTACCAGATAGGGAGAGGGAGGGAGACAGCGAGGAGGGGATGCCAGATGAAGACATATAAGAATGGCCTCGACGTTCGTCCGACCTTCTCCATGTCTGGTCTCGAACGCCACCGACATCCTCAACTCCTTCGTCCTTCGTTCCCCATCACATCTCTTCGCCTAGAGTCAAGGATTCACAGCAATCTTCGAAGATGTCTGCCCTTCTCAAGAACGTCTTGGTGACCGCCATCTTGGCTGGTGGCGCTCTCAGCTCCCCTACGAAGCAACACGTCGGCATTCCCGTCAATGCTTCTCCTGAAGTTGGCCCCGGAAAGTACTCGTTCAAGCAAGGTGAGTAATGGTCTGTCTGTTTTGATACAGTCCACTATGATGCAAAAGAAGACCAACTCGAGAGAAGAAAGAAGGCATGAGTGATTATTTACTAACAATAACTGATAGTCCGGAACCCCAACTACAACTTCAACGGCCCTCTGTCCATCAAGAAGACGTACCTCAAGTACGGCGTGCCCGTCCCGTCCTGGCTAGAGGATGCCGTCCAGAACTACACGTCGGGCCTGACGGAGCGCTCGACTGGTTCTGCGACTACCACGCCCATCGACAGCCTCGATGATGCTTATGTCACCCCTGTTCAGATCGGCACGCCTGCGCAGACTCTGAACCTGGACTTTGACACTGGGTCGTCGGATCTGTGGGTTTTCAGCAGCCTGACTCCTTCCAGCGAGGTTAGTCCGTCACCATCCCGTCGTCTGTATTGTCGTCGTCTATCATGATTAACTAAAGACTCGAAATATAGGTCAACGGTCAGACCATCTACACCCCGAGCAAGAGCAGCACCTCTAAGCTTCTCTCCGGCGCGACCTGGTCCATCACGTACGGAGACGGATCTTCCTCCAGCGGCACTGTCTACACAGACACCGTCTCGGTGGGCGGTCTCACCGTGGCCGGCCAGGCCGTCGAGGTGGCCAAGACTGTGTCTTCGAGCTTCACCGAGGAGTCGCCTATCGATGGTCTCCTGGGCCTGGCGTTCAGCTCTCTGAACACGGTGGAGCCTACTGCGCAGAAGACCTTCTTTGACAACGCAAAGGCGTCTCTGGACTCGCCTGTCTTTACGGCTGACCTTGGTTACCATTCTCGTGAGTGTCTTGATCCATGAACATCATCCTCAAACAGGACTCGATCGGAATCTTTGTTTACTGACGTGATTCCAGCCGGCACTTACAACTTCGGATTCATCGACACCTCAGCCTACACGGGCTCCATCACATACACCGCCGTCTCGACCCGCAACGGGTTCTGGGAGTGGACCTCGACCGGCTACGCCGTCGGCTCCGGCGCCTTCAAGTCGACCTCCATCGACGGCATCGCCGACACGGGCACCACCCTCCTGTACCTCCCGAGCACCGTCGTCTCCGCCTACTGGGCCCAGGTCTCGGGCGCCAAGTCGAGCTCCTCGGTCGGCGGCTACGTCTTCCCCTGCAGCGCGACGCTGCCCAGCTTCACCTTCGGCGTCGGCTCGGCCCGGATCGTGATCCCCGGTGACTACATTGACTTTGGCCCCATCTCCACCGGCAGCTCGACTTGCTTTGGCGGCATCCAGAGCAGCGCCGGCATCGGTATCAACATCTTTGGTGATGTGGCTCTGAAGGCCGCCTTTGTCGTCTTCAACGGCGCGTCCACGCCCACCCTGGGCTTTGCCTCCAAGTAAACCAGGGCTCAGCTCCTTGTAGCTGCGGCGAATGTGAGGATGGTCTGGAGGCTGGTGTAGGCTCAAGTGCAAATTCTGTTGGACTGGTTATATATTCACATTCACTTGGTTAAGTAGTATCAGAGCAAACCTTAAGAGTGACGTGATCAGCTAGCTTGTATAAGTATAGTCAAATAAGCAGCATATGTATATCCTTCATCGTCCTACTAGCTTGGCCCCCATCACATAATTAGTGACTTTGTCGTCCCTTTAGTTTTGAACGTTCATTTTGCGGGGGAGACTCTGGGCATTCGCGACGGTGGCACAATTCACTTTGATGTGATGGCGTGGAGAGTAAATTGATGAAAGCAATGGGATTTGAATCAACAATCATGGACCAGTATGCTCTTGTGTTATTTCTCACTCTCATTATAGATCCTGTTCACACTTTGCCACAACAATATTTACACATTCGATTCATGATACATGGTTCCCTCTTCTCCTCCACCAAAAATCTTACGACTGTGTTCTTTATCAGAAAAATGAACGAAACAATCGACTCCCGTAACCAACATCAGACCAATTCTGCCTCAGGTTTGGCGGTGGTGGTAGTAGTGGCATCCCCATGGGTACTACTATGGTCACTGTTGGGCTTGTGCTGGTCCTCTTGTATCTGTTCCTCCTGCAGTATCTCCGCACCGGCCTGAACGTGGTTGACCCCGCCAAAGAGCTTGTCCATCTCCTCGAGCGGGACACCCTTGGTCTCTGGGATGAGGAAGATGACATAGAGGACAAGAAGGCAGTTGATACCGGCGAACACTGTTGTATAAAAGCACACCGACGGTCAGCATCGTCATAATTATAGTCTCATCATAGGATTTAGTGCTGTCAAAACTGCAGCATCGAGGTGCTGGGGTCGTGAGTGACTCACTGTAGAAGGCGTAGAAGCCGCAGTTGTTCAAAAAGGTCGGGAAGAACTGCTGGACGATGGCGTTTGCGATGTTCTGGGTCTGGCCTGCCATGCCTACTCCCTGGGCGCGCACGTTCATGCTGAAGATCTCTGAGGTCCAGATCCAAGTGACGGCGCCCCAGGACGGCTTGTAGAAGAAGATGAAGAGGAAGAGGAGGAAGACTATGGCGACACCGACCGCGTGCGACTTGCCTCCGTCCGCCGTCGTTGGTGTTTGGGTCTCGACGGTCGCAACTATAAGCTGTTGTTTTTTTGGGGGTCAGTCAAGAAGACACAGCCTCGAGTTATTAATTCTATTGCACTGAAGGAGATACGAAGGAACTGTAGAGGCACTGACCATGCAGCATGCCATGCCCAAGCCTGGGGAATACAACCAGTCAGTCTCTCTAATCATCAATTTCCATCGGTGAAAGGGAAAAGAATTGTCCGACATACCGCCAACAATGAATAACACCTTGCGACCCCACCGCTCAACAATCCATGTAACGTTTAGGCAGAACAAGATGGAGAACGTGGCGTTCAGGGCGTTGATCAGCGCGATGGTGGACGAGGACGTAAAGACCTTCTTGTAGATCTTGGTCGAGTACGTGCTGAGGGAGCCCTGGCCGGTCAGCTGCTGGCCCGCGTTCATGCCGATGGCGAGCAGCAGCCGCCTCCGCACGGACTTGTCTCTCCACAGGGCGGCGTAGCCAGAAGACGTATCCGAGCTGGTCTTTTCGAACTCGACGGCCTGGACGATGGATTGCAGTTCCTCCTCGGCTTCTTCTGCGGTGGATCGGGTCGCGAGGAGAGCTTTTCGGGCCTTGTCTGTCTTGCCGTTTTTGATGTACCTGAACGTGAAGCAATGTGAGGAATTAGCCATTTTGAGTCATGAAGAAGAGTGAATGTTAAAAAAAAAAGGCAGATTGGAAATTGGCCTACCATCTGGGAGATCCAGGCAAGAAAGGGAGGACAGTGAGGACGTATACGGGGATCAGCAGCTGGAAGATGCACACGATCCTCCAGTCCCAGTTCTTGGGCAGACGCGTGTTGTACTTGGTGGTGGCATAGTTGATCCAGAAGGCGAAGAAGAGGCCGATGCTGTAGCAGATCTGCCAGAAGGTCATGACTATACCACGTATCTTGTGCGGTGTGATCTCGCCGATGTACGATGGGCCGGCAGCTAAGGAGAAACGACCTCGAGTCAGCGTTCACGACGGGTCTCATTCAACCAGGCCTTTCGTGATGCTCTGAGAAGCCAGAGATGTTGATCTAGTTGTACTTACAGAGGGCGATTCCCTGGCCCAGACCGATGATCGCGCGGCCTGCTATGAACATGCCCAAAGTATGTCTCCTGGTGAACGTCTCGAGAATAGCACCGATCATGATCAGGATAGTTCCAATAGCCATTGCGGCTTTTCGTCCGAGAAAGTCGGCACAAGGTGCAGCGAGAAACCCTACAGAATCGAACAGGAGATATCATGGTCAGTAACGAGAATCCGATATACAAGAAGAGCCTCACCTCAGACGAGGCGGTCTTGCCAGACTTTCAGGACTCCCGACAGGTTGAAAATTAGACGATTACTTACAGCCAGCGACAATGGCACAGACAGAGTAGGCCGTGTTTACACCACCAATGGTCTCGCTTCCGGGATTTCCCATCCATTCTACCCAGTTATCAATGCCCTGGACCGCATTGTAAACCTAAAGGTTGACATGGTCAGCTTCTTCGTGGGCTCCCCGATTCGCTCACAGCCTTTCGTAGGACCTACCGAGGCATCAAAGCCATAATATGAATTACACAACGCAGCCGACAGCGCACAAAACCTGTCAATGCGAGATCAGTAAGAAACCAGCTCCTAGGACGGAGAAGGTGATTGCTTGGTGTGGATGTGTCCTACCATGCATATGTTTTGGGCCCTAGGATGGCCATGATATAGAAGTATGCTCGCAGATGATTCAAAAGGTTGAATGATGATTTTGTCTTGACTTTTAGTCTCGTCTTGTTATAGGATACGACGCTCGACGCAGGTAGTAATTAATGAACAATAAAGCAGAGCGATGAAGATCATGGGATAATCAAATAGTGACTGAGTACGACTACGAGCTCTGGCAAGAGACAAGAGACTCGAGGGGGACGAGAGAGGTATATAAGCATCCCATGCCTACATAAAAAGAATTACCAGTGCGAGGTGGCCGATATCAAGCATAGTCTGATGGGTACTGTGTGATCAATGGCAGCGTGTCATCTCAGGGGACGCGGTCACCGGGGGTGGGACACTTGCTGGGGCGATTGTAAGGCTGACCACACAGTAAATGCGCATGTCGTATCATTCCACAGCAGGTGCATGTAATTTTTTTTTCCTTTTCTTTTTCTTCTATGGTTTTTCTTTTTTTTTTTTCTCTTTTCAACCCCCCTTTTTTCCTCGTTTTCCCCATTCGAGCAATAATTTTCCTGGATAGCCTCTTAGTCACCGGAGGCATGCGCTGCTGGCCTGTGCCGCATTTCTGACCGACTGAGCGTGATTAAGGGAGTGAGTCCACCTTGGTCGGCAGTCCAACAAGACAGACCTGGTAATCAGCGTGTCAATGGTGAGGTCGGACAGCGAACAGCGACCAAAGCAGCTAGACCCAGAGGGCCCTAATAACGTGTTCAAGGTTATCAAGACATGCGAGAGCAGGTAACGGAAACGAAGTACCTTGATCTGTGGTCTCCTGTCGGCCCGTCAGCCTGTCTCCTGCGCAAGTGGAGTGACTCCAGCAGTGTGGTCCCACCCAACTTTTTTTTTTTTCTTTTTTTTTTTTTCTTCCTCCTCTCCTTGCAAAAAGTTCTTCCATCAATAATATCGACAGACCCATTATCCCCGGCCGGGGGGAAAATCGGGACCTCACCTTCCCCAGGACTCCGGAATACGGCGGATCTTCGTGTGGTTGCGCCCGTTGGTTGATCTCTCTTCCTCTGCGGTGGTCGGGATCGACAGTGCACTGGTACCATAGCATCAGGCCATGCAACGGTTGCTTCGTCTAAACATGCCTTCTCATCTGACTGATCAGAAATTGAAAAGACACCAAGAGGGCCTGGATCTGTCTCGTGCCCGGCCCAGCTCCCTCCTTTCCGGTTCCTTCTCGAGGGTCACAGTCGGACAATGTCGTTTACCTGGTGCTTGGCCTTGAAAAATAACTTATCTGGCGGAAAACCTGCCGAACCACACAACTCCAGCCTTGTGCCATTTGCCTTCCGACGCTCACCCCGCAGCAACAGCGTATCGAGGTTTCATCGATATTGGGGATCAGCGGGAACCACCATCCGGTGGATCTGTCCAGAAGAGCGGAGAGGAGAGTAAGAGACATGACGAGATAGATCTATGCATATGAGATCCCAGATTAATGCCTTTCACTAATATTCCCTCAACACAACAAGGCCGCAGCAGTCGAACGAGGCTTGGGGGCACCCTGAGCCAGCACGACGTACTGCATAGTAGGGACCATAGAGAGCATGTACCCTTCCCAAAGTTGTTACACATCACATCGGTCCGAAATGACAGCACTGGCCATGTAGGCTACAGTGCCCAGGTGCTCCGGGCTGGGGAGTTGAAGAAGTCCTCAGGAACCGGTACAAGCGATCTGCAAGGCCCATTCGTCAAAGATTTTAAGGTGACTAGTAAGCGAGATAATACTATGCATGCATCTGGGGAATCATTGTAGGGTAGTAATTGGCAGCTTGAAAAGAATGCCCGCCCATGTGCCTGGTTGATTGGTGAAATGAATTAAAGTTGAAGGGTCAGATGGTGGAGTGCTTGTGCTGTGAAGAAGTGACCGGGGGTTAGGGTTAGGGTCAATTACATTTCAGGGTTATGTCAACCAACTTCAAGTTGCTACTTGCTAGACTTGGTCTTTGAGAAGATGGGAATTATGAAGACGTGAGCTTCTTATCACACTGCCTTCCATATCTACCATTTTAAATTTCTTTCAACTTCTTGCATTGATTCAGACCCAAAGTCCTTCTTCACTTTACAGTTATGGCATCGCCCAGCTTCTCCGCCACCCCTCCAGCGTCCCCCCCACCTTTCTCCTGCAGACGCTGAATTTATTCAAGGCCTCAGAGAGAGTCTGCATCTCGAAGTGTGTGGCGGTCGAGACTACGGAGGCCTGTTGATGGTCATCATTGACCGTCTCGACGGGATGCTGAATCAGACTGTGGACTTTGACGGCCCAAAAGGCTCTCCCTCCTGGGGCTCCATCGAGTGTTCCACGAGCGCCAGTGACCAGGCACACCCTGTTCAGATCACCGGCCCAGCGCCTGACGATCATTTTGAGATCAACACAGCGTCCCCTGAAGAAGCTTCGGATGTGGTGAGCACCCCAGGATGTCTTTCATCGTGGCGCAGAGCCATCTGACAACCATAGGTCCGTTACGTGTCTGCTCTAAGCACTGCCGTGAGTCCTATCTCACCTGACTTGACATGCGTGCTCGAGAGCATGGTCTATCTAATTCTGACTCATTCCTACCAGTGTGTCAGGCTCGGTGAGATACACGACCGCCTCGTAAATGTCTCGAAGAAGAGTAAGGAGCTCGAGAAAGAACAAGCTGGTCTCAGGTGCGTGTGCCGTATTCGCTCGCCAATATTGCCGTCTGAGGTGGCAGAAAGAGGTCGTGCGTGACTGACAACCCTCCGTCTATGCCATGAGCGCCTATCGAGCAGACAGCAGCCTGAAGTCACAGTCGACGAGCATATCCAGCTCCTGCGCCGGTACAACAAGACCAAGGACGCTGGCCAGATGCTGATCGGCTTGATTGCCGAAAGTCGGGCTGTCCCTGTTGGGTCGTTGTACCGTGACCGCGACTATGGCGTGAGTCTGGACGACTGATCCACGCGTGGGGCACTGTCCTATCAACTCAACCTTTTTTTTTTTTTTAACAAGGGCTTATCGCTCGAAATCTTGCTATTATTATCTACTCGGGCATTATTCAACTGGTACAGATGACGAGGGACCTCCTAAGTATGCTGTGCCACATCGACAAAAAGGCAGACTGGTAATTAACAAATTGGCTATGAATCCAACATCATCCAGGTGAGCAACATAAATTGCCACGCCGCGCCGCCGCGCCCCGCATTACCCGTACTGAGCGCAGCACCACAGATCCATTCTCAAAGGTTGACGAAGACGGCAGCACCACCGAACAGCGCAGCGGCGCCCACAGCAGCGGTCTGCATGGCCACGCCAGCCTGCGATGCGGTGGGGCTGGGACCCGGGCCTGTTCCCGTCAGCGCCGAGGTGAACGGGACGCTCGTGCCAGAACCGCCGGCTGCACCGGGGAACGCAGGTGCGTCACTGGTGGCGGCCGGGTTGGCGGTAGCTGTGGTGTTGTTTGGGTTCAGGACGCTGTTGGCGTCGTTAGCCGCAGCGAACAAACAAGCATACACGTGTCGGTGATTCTTGGTCCTGGGGGGGGGGGGGGGGAGGGAGGAGGAGGAGGGCTGGGTCTTTGCTGGAAACTTACTTATCAATGACATGGGCGACTCCATTGTTCAGAAGCACGTCGGTGACGACGACCTTGGCCGAATTGATATGTATGGCGCCGTTCTCGACCGTGATTGTGACCGAGGTATTTCCATTAAGAGTTGACAGGGTCATACCGTCCATCAGCGTCGTGCTGTATCCCACGGTGCCTGACACGACGTGGTACGTCAAAATCTGTGTCAGCTGTTCCGCAGACAGCGCGCCGACCAGGTTGGAGATGGCCGCGAACCCCGCGTTGGACGGGGCGAAGATGGTCACATCCTGTATTCATACAAAGGGTTAGCCTGTGTCCGGCGTCTGATCTATTACATACTCATCACCGCCCCGGGTTATCGAGCCCAAGGGCAGGACTGACCATAGCTGCGTTGACGGTCGACACCAACTCGGCCTGTATCAGAGCTCCGGCGAGCGCAGTGAGATTAGTGGCAACGGCCGTAATACTGTCGTTCTGTGGAACCGTGAGGACAGAGTCGATGACGTGGAGCACACCACCATCGAAAGTGACATCTGCCTGCGTGACATTGCTCTGCATCAGGAGCCCACTAGTGAGGACGACATTGCCATCGACCGACTGCGCCTTGACACATTGTCCACCAGTCACGTTGGCATAGGTCACATTCGTCAACATGGTCTTGGGAAAGCTCGCGGTGGCGGTGATGTCGGTGGAGCGGATGGCGCCGGCCAGGACGTGGTACTCCAGCAACGCCTGGGCGAGGCCCGGGTCCGCCTGCGCCTGTGCTACGGCGGCCGAGTTGTTCAGGTAGGTCGAGAAGGCATCGTTGCTGGGGGCCAGGACGGTGATGTTGGTCGCGTTGCCCAGCTGGCTGAGCATTCCTGTCTGGTTCAGCAGGCCGGCCAGGGTGGTGAGGTTGCTGTTCTGCAGGATGACATCTTGCAGCGACTGGGACGAGGCCAGGCTGGCAAGGACGACTGGTATGAGGTGCTTCATCTGCATCATGAGACTGCTGCCGTATGTGTGTGTTGTGAAGATGACCTTGTGAGGCAGGCGGGCAGAAAGTGTGTGCTATGGGAAGAAACTTTTTATGGGAGCATCTAGAAAAAGGGAGAGGCGGAGTTGGGGTTTTTATTGAGCTTCTCAGCCTAGAGGGATCATGAGGAGGCCAAGGGGCAAGCGAGGTGCCTTTGTCTCCCATGGCAGTGAGATGGCTGGTCTCACGTCGAGGAGGTTGGGGAGAGGGGGGGCTGTCTATGTAACTCCTACCACGATCAGCTTAGTCGACTAAACAGATATACATCAAGAGTCCCCAATTGTGGCAGAGCATGTGCACGAGTGCTCTCTGCATGGGCTTTGGAATAGGCATGGTGGCCATCTGTACAGGGCAACGTCCTCGATCGTAATCGGAGCGAGTATTGGTTGTGACCATCGAGCATGGATCAGCTCCTCACCAAAGAACTCAAAGACTCTGGAAGCTCACGGAATATATTACGTAGCTCGAAACGATGCTAGGATAGAGTTTGGGATCATAGTGTTCCAATGGAGAAGAACCCTCAGCGCCTCGCTGTCACCCGAGAAAGGTATTTTTTGAGCTTGTCCAGGGCACAGCTGAAACGCTTCTTCACACCATGAACGGGATGTAGATGCAATAAAGGATCTAGCTACGACACTATCGTCGGATACTTCCTCCACGGGGATGATCTTGGGTGCAATAGCTCAAACCACAGCACTGGGCACGTGGCTGTGTTCGATATCAAGTCATCTAATAATAGTCAATAACTTTTCCTCTTGGCTATGACTTCTAGATCGATGAAAGCATCTCTATGAGTATGTTTACCTGGCAAGACCCAAATCCATTACCAGTCTCACGCAAGTCCTTATTCTTGCGCACGATAGTGCTTACACAGGCCATCAGAAAGACCCTCGAGAATGATGAGGGGTCACTGTGGCGCTAGGCAAAATCGAAATACAAAGAGGCCAAACAGTGAAGTAGGGTACATGATGATGATGATGATGCCGATACTTGGTATGCATGATGGACGAGGTTTCTCACTGTTCGTGGGGTGGCTGGGTCCGAGATGGTTAGACTTGGGGTCGTAGGAGGGTGGGTAACTTTTTGCACAGCCTCCTCTATTGGGCGTCGTCAAAATCAATGTCGTCAAAGACATTTATTTAGACTTCACTTCTAGCGCCTATCCGCACGATCCCTGCTGCTTTGTCCTCACGTGGATACTGAAACACAGTATGCATCGTTCGTATGTAGTGACTGGGTAGTACTTGTGTAGTCTAAGATGTTGTAAAATATAAGTTTTGGATGGATCGGATTTATCTTCTCATGCATGTACAGGACAGACCAACGAGGAGACGAGGGATCCACGTCAAGCTGGCATTTTCTTCAAAGTACATTTCGTTACATGCCAGGAGCTTCCGATGTGACAAATATTCCTGAGCTCAGACCCGATCAGATGGCATGGACTTTTCTCCTCCATGACCACTCCGCGATGAGTTCCTCTCCTTCTCCTTCTTGGCCTCCCTTTCCCTCGCAATTTCCGACGCAAACTTGCTCTTCAACCTCAACTTCTCGCCGTGACTATAGAAATAAAACACAGGCGTCGTGACAAAAACAGCAATAATCGCTAGGATCGTGCTCGCCCACTCCAGTGGGTACTTGTTCCCGATATTGCTGTACATGGGGCTCGAGTACAAGGCCGCAATGCCCGAGAGGAAGTCCCGGGCAAAGTCGTTGCCTCCCGTTGCGGAGGCGGCGTACACCCCGTACGCAGCTACCGTGTAGTCGATGGAGCTCTGGTAGATGGAGTAGTTGGCGATGCCTACGAGGCAGGAGAAGATCATGGGAGCGATCCAGGGGATGCCGTAGCTCGGGCCAAGCGAGGTCCACGCGAAGCCGATCAGCCCGATTGGCTCGAGGAGGATCACGTACCGGAGCCACCAGAGCCTGGCCTCTGGGGACACCGAGTCTGGTCCATCTTTTCTCCTGCGCTGACGGAACATGTGTATTGATGGTAGGAAGGAGAAGTACGCGAGTATGTAGCCAACGAGCAGCCTAAGGTGGGGAATTCAGTCACGATCAGTATTTGTTATTAACAGGACGGAGGTCGTTTTACATACGGTATAAATGCCAGGCTGATCCCGATAGTGCCAAAGCCCCACTGCTTGTAGACCGGCTGGAACCCCTGCAGGAAAATGAAGATGAGGTTGTCGCTGAACCCACTCACAGCCGAGAGCCAGGCCACGATGGGCTCGGTGATCAGCATGTAGAACGGCCGACTCCAGACGACAAAGATCTCCCGCGCTGTCATGCGCCTCTTCTTAACCTCGTTCGGGCCCCAGATGTTCTCGCCATTCTTTCTCCTCTTCTTGGCCAGCCGGTCGAGAATGATCGTGGACCGTGTCTCCGGGACGCAGACGAAGTGGAGGAGCTGCACTGCGCCGCCGGCGATGAGCTGTGTGTAGAAGATCCACTGCAGCGGCTGCCTGGCCTCCACAAAGCCGCCCACGACGGCGCCGACCACAGAGCCCCCGACAGAGCTCAGGACGAGGAAGGCGATGGCATACTCCTGGTCCTCAGGCTCCCACATGTCAGCCAGGACGCCAAGCGTGACGCTCCCTCCGGCCGTCGAGAGCCCTCCCAGGAGCCGGCAGATCACCAGTGTGGCGTAGTTGGGCGCAAATGCACACGGGAATTGCCAGATATTGACCAGCAGGAGGCTGAGCTGTTGTGTGGGCCACCGGCCGAGTTCCTCGGACCAGGGCGCCCAGAGCTCGCAGCCGAAGGCGTATGCGCAGAGGAACGTGAGCTGTGGTACGCGTGCGGCCTGCTGGCTGATGTGGAACTTCTCGGCTACGCCATCCACCCCATTGGCATACAAAGAGGCATTAAGGTTGATGCTGATCTGGATCAGAAACATGATGGTGAGGATAAACCATTTTCTCCATGTTGGGTAGCAGTAGCCTAGATGCTCGTAGGCGTCTTCTTCTTTGAGTTCGGGTCTATCGGCCTTTTTGTTTTCTGGTCTTCTTGAGAGCTGTTCAGATTCAGCCAAGTCTTGACGTGTTGTGTCTTCCACATGGTCGTCCTCAGGCTTGGTATCAAGGCCATTGCTGTCCTTGGCAGTGTTGTCCATTTTTTGCAGTCACATTAGACTTGCCCCTTGCCTTGGCAAGTTCCCACGACAGGAGAAGGTGGTGAGATCTTTGGTGCAGGGGGTTTTCTTTCTTGACTAGCGGAGAGCGACGGTCTGGATTCATAAATCATGCAAGCTTGTGCTGTAACATCTGCCTTGCGAGCAGGCGCTGGCATCCCATTTTATGGCGTTGGTCGCTTTCGGCGTCCTCACCTGTCTCTTCCTCCTCTTACTGTACTGTACTCTCACACAATGAGCAGGACAGCCCAGCCTGCCACCCCTGACCAGCAACACCATGCGCCAAGTCTTCCGGTGACCACATCGCGATGAGCAGCCCTTGGATCGCAGATGCCAAAAGGGACAAGCACAACGCTTGTCAGCATTGGGGGTCGAGGCGACCAACCAAGCGAGATGGCTCGCCAAGTCCCAACCAGGCCGCTCTTCCACCCATCTTCCCCGCGCCTCGGGGGCTGCGAGCCGCATCCGCTTCTCCACCATCCGCATCCTCTTTGTCCTACAATGACGTATTTGGACGCTCTCAGCCATCAGATGACAGACACCGGATTGGCGACGGTCCGAGGGTGCGAACAATCGCGTTTGAGAGACGACATCATAGTTGATGGACTTTGGTCCAACTATACGCTGGGTTGGAATCCTCCCGCTCAAGAAGGTGAAGATCCGCCAGCCTATGTTCTGACCGACCCTGACAAGGCTCTGAGAAGATACCATATCTCGCGAAAGTGTGTGAGGCGATGGTAAAAAGACCTTCACTCTATGGCTTATTTGCGTCATCGTCTTGCAGGAGGCGCTGTGTTGGATCAGCGCGCTCAATCTGCGCCACGCGTTCCTTCGCCATCATGGCGAGCTGAGTCCTGTGAAGACCCTCAGGCTATAGTTCAAGCGTCAGGTCCCGGTCGTCCATCTAACCATTTGCTCATGTACGGCCCATCCAGCCAGTACCCCAGCTTTTTGTAGTAGCTCCTGACTCCGACACCAGAAATGACACTGATCTTTTCACTGCCGTGCTCGTCCCTGGCTATCCTTTCAGCCTCTTCCATTAATAGAGTCCCAAAGCCTTGGTGCTGAAATTTCTTGGGGTCTCGCGCATGGACCGGTACTGCCGTGCCGTAGACGTGCAGTTCGCGAACCAGACTCGTCTGCTGGCCCACCAACTCTTCGCGGTATGTGTACTTCTCAGTGCACTTGCGCAGCCGGAGCAGGCCCACGAGGATGTCCTGCTTAGGATCCTCGTAGGCGAGAAACGTCTCCCAGCCTCCGTTGGCCGTGTAGTCCCTCCTGATGAGCTCGATCTGGTTGGGGCGTATCTTGTTCTTGACCTCGTTCACGCCTACCTCTCGGGTCCGCACATCGCGGCAGGTGGTGCCAAAATCCTTCATGCGGGCTAGGGCAAGCTCGCGAAGGTTTCCATTCTCCACGCCCGACGTGACGAGAGGCATCGGGATATCACGCTGGACACGGTATATGCGAGTCCATGGCGGGATCAGAGCTAGAATGCGGGCGACCAGGTCGATCAGGCCGTTGGGGGTGTAGTTCTGATACCGGCCAGTCCTCCACAGCTCATAGAGTCCAGTGCCTCTGATCACGAGGGTCGGATAGATCTTGAGACCGTCAGTTCGGAAAGCTGGGTTTTCAAAGTACTCGCGGAACTGGTCGAGATCCCGCTCCATGCCGACGTTGGGAAGATCTGGCATCATGTGGCTGACCACTTTGAAGCCGGCGTCTTTGGCAAGACAAAACGTCTCGGCCACAGCAGCCACGGTGTGTCCACGGTTCGTGTCACGTGCGACATCTTCGTACAGAGACTGCACACCAATCTCCAACCTTGTACACCCATACCGCAGCATGCTGGACAGGTGCGGCTGCAGACAGTAATCTGGTCTTGTTTCTATAGTGATGCCAACGCATTTTGTGTTGCTCATCTCGCCGGCCTCGACAGCCTCGTCGACGTTCGAGGTCTGATATCCGCTGAGGGCGTTGTGCAGCTGTGAGATGAAGTCGTCCCTGTACGGCTCAGGCAGGGACATGAAGGTGCCGCCCATGATGATGTACTCGACCTTGTCGACAGAATGACCGAGAGACTTGAGCTGATCGACACGGCCGCGGGCCTGCTCGAAGGGATCGTACCTGGCCCGGATGGCACGCATGGAGGTGGGCTCGTAGCCAGTATATGACTGTGTGCTGTACTCAAAATCCGAGTCTGGACCACCGGGACAGTAGACACAGATGTTGCCAGTGTATGCAATGTGTGGACAGCGGTGAGGTTTGCACATGACGGCGACGACAGCTATGCCGGAGGAGGTCCGGATGGGTTTGGCCACGAGCTTGGGGAGGATGTACTTCTTGTAGTGCTCGGGAACGGCGGCGATGATGGCGGTCAACGGCGGCATATTGTTGATCTTGTGCTTCTTTGCCAGCCTCGAACGGACAGCGTTCAAGTTGAGGTCCTTCTTGGGGCGTGAAGGATCGTGGGCGGCCTCGTGGTCCTCGATGAGGGCATTGGCGATGTCTGCGCAACATCGCAGGAAGCGTTCGTTCTCTGGAGGCAGGTCGGCATCCTTCTTGCGACCCGGCTTGGTCACTGTCACTGTTGTGGTCGCCATTGGGAGAACAGAAACGAAAATGTCATCAAGTTAGGAAGTAGGTGAGTCGGCAGCAGTGGCAGGTTGACAGAAGTGAAGTCTCAAAAAGTTGTGGTGGGGAACTTTCAAAATAGAGTATCGACTATTCGCCAGGACCTACTGTATTATGGTACATGGTACTAGGCTATTGGAATGCAGTAGTGATGGAGGGCGGGGTGCACATTGGGGCCTGTACTGTCCAGTAGTTCCCTGTAGTGGGGGCCCTGAAATTCTGTGTAGTACCAGTGCCTCTCCAGTGGCCGATAAGGTACTGATAAGCAGTCGCAGTTGGAGCAACTGCTGACTCGGCAGGCAAGGTGCGCCATAAGAAAGAGAGGAAAAAAAAAAAAAAAGGGACAAGAAAGCTACTCCAAACTGGGAGCAGTGTGGGTCCCGTGCGGTACATATGACGGTACATGTCATGGTAGTATTCTTTAGTAGTACCGAGGAGGTACCCTGACACACCTGAGCCCGCACTACAGTGGGTAGCAGGTGAGGCATGTGGGCAACGGACACTGCAGACCTGGTCACTGAGGCTTGAGCACTAGAACTGGAGCCGGAACTGAAGCTGCTGCTGCTGCAACGAAACGATCCTCAGCAGCAAACTGCCCTCGAGCCAAGCTTAATCAAACACGACCTCAACCTGAATCGAGCCTCCCATCTCCTCCAACGTCACCTTTTCCCTTTTTCTCTTTTCCTGCCCTTCTTCTATCCTTCTCCCCTCACACATCTTTCTTCTCCCTAACTTGCCAGAGCTACCCAGAATGCAGGCCTTTGCGAGACAAGCACGGCTCTCGTCAGCCTCGGCCTCGACGCTGCGACACCTCTGCAAGAGGACGTACAGCGCCCAGACCGGCCCCTATACCAACACCATCGAGAACCTCAGAATCAATGCCGATACCAAGGTCATCTTCCAGGGCTTTACTGGCAAGCAGGGAACGTAAGTCGGCTACGTCTGCCTATGGTGTCCCCTCTCTGCTGGCGTGGAGCTTATCGCGGTGCCTCTTACTGGAGAGGCAAAGGGGAAAAGAAGCCATATGGAAGAAGAGGATATCAATAAAGATCGCAGAGCCGAGTGTACTGTCTGCGCCGGGGCTCGCATGGCTAACATGACTCTTGCCTCTCTGTAGTTTCCACGCTGAGCAGGCCATTGCCTACGGTAATTACATGATCCCTACGAAGGCCGTTGCGCGACAAATGACAAACGTCTGATCACATATATCGTACTTCGTCTGCAGGCACCAAGGTTGTTGGAGGAACAAACCCAAAGAAGGCCGGCACTACGCACCTCGACCGTCCCGTCTTCGCGTCCGTCGCCGATGCCGTCAAGGAGACCGGCGCGACCGCCACAGGAATCTTTGTCCCGTAAGGATTCTTTCACCCAGAAGAGAAGAAGGGTGCATGCACACACGCACATGAGGATCTGGACGTGGCATGGGTTGGTCAGAAAAAAATCAGTCTTGCTGACCGCAACAGTCCTCCCCTGGCAGCAGGAGGTATCCAGGAGGCCATCGAGGCCGAGGTCCCACTCGTGGTCTGCATCACTGAGGGTATTCCTCAACATGGTCAGTTATCCCCTCCCCTCCTACTTGTGTATTCCGCTATCAACAGCTCGCTAACAAGCACTTCTTCGCAGACATGGTGCGCATCACGTCCATGCTCAAGACCCAGTCCAAGACTCGTCTCGTGGGCCCCAACTGCCCTGGTATCATTGCCCCCGGCCAGTGCAAGATCGGCATTATGCCCGGCTTCATCCACAAGCGCGGCCGCATTGGCATCGTCTCCCGCTCTGGCACCCTGACCTACGAGGCCGTCAACCAGACCACCCAGGCTGGTCTGGGCCAGTCTCTCGTCGTCGGTATTGGTGGCGATCCCTTCTCCGGCACCAACTTCATCGACTGCCTCAAGGTCTTCCTCCAGGACTCCGAGACGGATGGTATTATCATGATTGGCGAGATTGGTGGTTCCGCTGAGGAGGATGCCGCTGACTTCCTCCGCGAGCACAACACCGTCAACGGCGGCAAGCCTGTCGTCAGCTTTATTGCTGGAATCTCTGCGCCCCCTGGACGCCGTATGGGCCACGCTGGTGCCATCGTGTCTGGTGGCAAGGGTGGTGCCGACTCCAAGATCAAGGCCCTGGAGAGCGCCGGTGTCATCGTCGAGCGCTCGCCCGCCGGTCTGGGTAAGGCCCTCCGCGACGAGTTCGTCCGACGGGACCTTCTGTAAAGCTGTGGCTACCGCAAAACCGGGCCAGTTGTGGAGAGGGAAGACCTGACGGCTCTTCATGCGCCTCTCCGGGGTAGATAGTGGGCTTTTCAGTTTTGTGTGATCCTCTCTTACCAGAGGGCACATGGAACTGTGTACAAGGAACCTTTGGATGGCAGGAAAGGCTCGGCGGGCATTATACTGTAGGCTCGTGGACAAGGGGTGCGTCTTTCTCATTCACAAATTTTATAGACTGGGTGGAAGCGGCGTGGTGTCCAAATGCATTTTTCTCATACCCAAATACCTCATTGGCTCATTCTGGTTTGACCATGTCATATGGCATGTATGCCTGTGCTAGTGTCTCTAACACGATGATAACTAGATGGGCTACATGTAGCTCACTTCCTGTAGGTATTATAGACCGGCCCTGAATAGTAGAATAGTAGACTTGGTTTGGGAATTTCTATGTCAGCTCACAGAAGCAATATAACCTCTTCCCAAATTGATGGAGAGGCTGAGTCGATCTGGACTGAGCTGTGTGATCAAAAATGCTTGATAGTCTCCCCCCTTTGATGACCTGAACGCCTTAAACCGCAGAACCAACCTTTGGAATCTGTTGACTGCCATGCTCTGGGAATCACGTCCCTCAAAAGACCTGATGTGTGCACAACGCAACTGGTTGATGCAGCCTCCTTAACACCAGATTGTGCAATAATTGTGCAACAACAAAAGGAAAGTCATGCTTCATCTCAACATCACACCTTGGCCTGACAAAAGTGCCCATCTTGTCCCAGGACAACATCGACACGCAGAAGATGCACTGCCTTGTTGCTGCTGTTCGGCCATGCCCTTAGGACAAGAGACAATGGCTGCCATTATTGTTCCACACCTCTCCTTTGTCCCTGTATTAATCGGATTCCGCTGTGGATGTGCGCCTGGATTCAGTTCTCACCCAAGAGACGGGCCGTGACATCTCCCATGTAGGCCTCTTCCATCTCGTAATCCTCGCCGCCGTTCCGGTCAATGCCCACGTAGGCGAAGGCGTCAACGACGCTATCAAGCTCGAAGCCCATGTTGACGAAGCGGTCGACCATGTTCTTATTCCAGCCTTGATATCTACCCCAACAAAAATGTCCGTCAGCATACAAGAAGAAGAAAAAAAGATTCTGTCCGCCATCTTGTCCACACAAGGGTGGGGAGCTCGTGTCTTCTTACCTGTTGATATCGTCCTCCTTCTTCGCCTTGCTCTTCCGCTGTATCTGGTCGGGGGGAGGGCGTATCCTTGGGGCCCCGGCGTATCTGACGGCCCAGTCATGTGCCACACTCTCGAAGTACTCGTGGTCTTCCATCATCATCTTGGCAACCTCAGCGTCCTGGGGATCTTTGGGATTCGGAGCTTCGAGGAGCATGCGCAGGGAGAGTAGGGCGGTCTTGATGGTACCGACGGGCGACCAGCCGTTGCCGAGAACGTCGAGACAGATTGCGCCCTGTTGTTTTGGTAGACGTATAGATGATTATTTAGTACTGGATTCCTCGTGTGGGTGGTGCAGATGAAGACGGTGGTGTCGGGTCTAGGCATCTCAGTCGTCACAGGGAAACTCACAGTCTGACTGCTGACATTAGGATGCCACATCTTGGTGTCAAACTTCATGACGGGTGACTTGAAAGGGTACATGTCTGGAATCAGGATGTCCACCACATATGTGCCGCCAGCATAGGGAGTATCTGGAGGGCCGGGAAAGGTGCCCTTGAGGTGTGTCAGGTTGCTCTGGTCGATGGGAGAGGCAGACACGCCTGACTTGTCCCTGTCCTGATGCATATCTGCCAGCTCTTTTGCAATCCTGCGCTCGCGTGTGGTGGCCATCTTGTCGAGGAATGAGGGATGGATAGTCGAGAAACGTAAGATGGTTTTCTGTATGACCTGTATCTGAGAAAGATTTGGTAAGAAACGCTTTCCAGTCCGAGGTAAAGGCTGCAGACTAGGTGTGGTGGTAGGCGTGGTCAATGGCATGTATTTCTGTGCTGGGATTTGGCTTTCTTTCCCCCCTACCCTTCTTTCTTTTCTTCTTTCAAAGGGTAAAACAGGGAATGAGGGGTAGTGGGGTAAGAGGGTGAAGGAGAGGAAGTCCTCGAACACTGTCTTCCACAGTTGCAGTACAGGATGGAATGTGCAGTTTGATGTTGGAGGGCCACGAACAAGTGCCACAGCTCGTTATCACCTGTCACAGGCAGGACGAGCCAGTCCGTTTCATTCCAAGCCAGCCCAGTCTGGTCCGGTCCAGTCAACACACCCTACGCCCTTCTCAAGGCTGCAAAAAGTTCGGCAGTAGTCAGAAAGACTAGAAATTGGGCACAGACAGAGGCTTGCTGGAAGATGTGAGGCAGAGGGGAAAGACAATCAGGCTTGAATGTGTTGGAGACAAGGAGCAGGAGGACCCGGCATTATTAGTGTGGTCGTGCAGGTGGTTTGCTGTTCTGGATGCTTTGTACCATGCCATATGCAGCACAGTACCGCGGTACGCAGCTTGTCAGAACATCGCCTCAGTACTGTGTACTGTACTTGACTGGCGCAGGACAAAGTATCAGCGATCAATCAGTAGTGCAGTAGGTACTCCTCAGAATCAATAGGGAGCTTACAGCAGTGACCTCATTGGACTGGCCCCTGCAGCGGGGGGCCTAGCCCGCCAAACCTACAGGGGACCATGCAAGTTCTGTTCAGTGTGGTACAGGCTCCAAGCTGGCCCTTGTCCCGGCAGGCGACTGTGCGTAAACCTTGAAGCACTAACTCAGTTACCCCCAGAGCTGCGTGTCAGTGTGGCAGCCTGATTACCTAACTCCGATCCCCAGACCACCTACTTGTACCTACCTCTTCAGCTTGTCTGTCTGGCTGCTTCCAAATCCAACACCAAAGCAAACAAGCAGCAACCAATCAACCATCCAGTCCACCGCGTCTCCAGGCTCCCAAGAGCCTCAGAGAAAGAGACACACATTTTATTCCTTGGGTCTTCCAATCGCTCCCTGTTCTCTGGCCGTTTCTCGCGGCTGAAGTCGTCAAAATGGTACGCCAACTTCCATTGCCTTCGCCCATGTCGTGCTCGTTTTGGCCGACGGTGCCTCTCTCAGCATCCATTCAGCAGCATCATTATTATTATTATCATCAACTAACGATGTCCTCTCTAAACAGGGTCAGAATCAATCTGGTATGGGCCCAGGCCAGGATGGTCGCGACGAAAAGGACAAGAAGGTATGCTTTACCCCATCCGAGCCCCGATCTTTCATTCCCGATGCCCTCCTTCTCGTTTGTGATGGTGTCAAAGCCTTGGCCGCTGACAATTTCTCGTTCTCACCCCTACAGAAGGACAAGCCCAAGTATGAGCCTCCCCCGAAGCCTACCATGCGCGTCGGCCGCAAGAAGAGAAAGCAGGGTGGTACCAGTGCAGCCGCCAAGCTCCCCGCCGTCTATCCCAGCCAGCGCTGCAAGCTCCGCCTGCTGCGCATGCAGCGCATCCACGACCATCTCCTCCTCGAGGAGGAATACGTTGAGAACCAGGAACGTCTCCGCAAGGCCAAGGCGGCCAAGGACAGCTCTGCCCCGGTTACCGCCGACGACCACGCCGACGACCGCAACGCCGACGAGCGCGGCCGTGTCGACGACATGAGGGGCAGCCCCATGGGCGTTGGCACCCTCGAGGAGATGATCGACGACGACCACGCTATCGTGTCCAGCACTACCGGCCCCGAGTACTACGTCAGCATCATGAGCTTTGTTGACAAGGACCTGCTCGAGCCCGGTGCCAGCGTCCTGCTGCACCATAAGAGCGTCAGCATCGTGGGTGTCCTGACGGACGACACCGACCCTGCCGTCAGCGTCATGAAGCTGGACAAGGCCCCGACTGAGTCATACGCGGACATTGGTGGCCTGGAGCAGCAGATTCAGGAGGTCAGAGAGTCAGTCGAGCTGCCCCTGCTGCACCCAGAGCTGTACGAGGAGATGGGCATCAAGCCGCCCAAGGGTGTGATTCTCTACGGTGCTCCAGGTACCGGAAAGACGCTCCTGGCCAAGGCCGTGGCAAATCAGACCTCTGCAACCTTCTTGCGCATTGTCGGCTCCGAGCTGATCCAGAAGTATCTCGGCGATGGCCCCCGCCTGGTCCGCCAGCTCTTCCAGGTCAGTCCAGCAGCGCGCCCTCCCCCCCCCCCCCGAGAGAGAAACAGAAAACAAGTATGCTAACATGTATGACGTGCAGGTTGCTGGCGAGAACGCCCCGTCTATTGTCTTTATTGACGAGATTGATGCTATCGGCACCAAGCGTTACGAGTCTACGTCGGGCGGCGAGCGAGAGGTGCAGCGGACCATGCTTGAGCTCCTCAACCAGCTGGACGGCTTCGACGACCGCGGCGACGTCAAGGTCATCATGGCGACCAACAAGATCGAGACCCTCGACCCTGCCCTGATCAGGCCTGGGCGGATCGACCGCAAGATCCTCTTCGAGCCTCCAGACCAGAACACGAAGCGCAAGATCTTCAACCTGCACACGTCCAAGATGAACCTCAACGAGGACGTGGAGCTGGAGGAGTTCATCGCGCAGAAGGATGATCTCTCTGGTGCCGACATCAAGGCCATCTGCTCCGAGGCCGGTCTGCTGGCACTGCGAGAGAGGCGCATGCGGGTGCAGATGTCCGACTTCAGGTCTGCTCGCGAGAGAGTGCTCCGGACAAAGCAGGAAGGTGAACCGGAGGGATTGTATTTGTAGTGTAGACAAGTGTGTAACTTTTTTTTAGACCGGGAAGGGCGAGGTAATGAGGAAACTTCTTGCACTGCAGAGGAGCGATAGCATTGGCCAGGCGATAGACGACGAATAAACGGGCATCTGACCAACCTCTTAGGGCTCATACTGATGATACTGCTGACGGTTGAGGTAGTAAAGCCATCATCTCTGGTTACATTTTTATTGTAAGTGGTCGAGGATGGAGAAGGGGTCAGGAGGCCTCTGGAGGATTGCCATTTGAGGAAACCCGTGATAATGACGGGGGTTTTTCGCGTACTGTACCAAGTGGAAACCCGGAAGCAAAAACTTAGCTTGAGCGATACTCCATCTCTCAGCCTATATGATTCAAGATGATCGTCATCACATGCTAACGAATGGGCCGTGGCCATGTGTACTGCACTGCGGCTGTGCATCCGAGCTGCGGGTTCATGATGAATCCGGATATCAAAACGAGACCCTGGACCGCATCTCCCGACTATGCGCGATTTCTGACCGCCTGTTATGCCTCTACTCTTTGTTTCTCGAGCCTCCTCAACCATGTTCCTACTTGCATTAATAAAAGAAGAAGAAGAAAACATGAAAACTGAAACGCTGTTGGCGTCTTGTGCCGAAATGAGTTTGGCATGAGGCATTTCTCGAAGACCGTGACCTGGCGTGGGAAAATAATTCCCTCGGGATGCCTGAAGCGAATTATGACCTCTGATGCCTTCTGCACAATGCACACGCCTGCCCACGAGACTAGATTCTGACTCCTGCTCTCACCGCTGTGATGGTCTGGCCGCAGTTTCGGGTTCACGTAGCGTTTTCCTGTTGAGGGATTTTCATCAACGGAGTGAGCACGCCTGTTGCGCGCGTCTGCCGCAACAGTTCTGAGCGGTATTATGGCTGAACTCTTGCGACCTTGATGGCTCTTGTTCTGAATTATTGGAGGCGTGCAGATGGATCGTCGTCACGCAGCTACACACTGGATTCGGACTGTCACTTCTGTCCGCCCGCTGCAGACTGGCTAAGCGAACCTCCTCCTGGCTGAATCATCTGGACCATCCATGATGCTTCGTTACTGTGTGTAATTGCCACGCTCCCTCTCCCTTGCCGACACGCTGCCACTGCCAAGTCTTGTAATGATTCCGTGGTCAGTTGCACTGCCTCCGGACCGCGTAGATGTGTTAGGCGAGCTAATCGCCAACCTTAACCTCCCGGGTGTGCTTCTGCATTCCGGAATATCCATCGAGGATGGACCCTTCTGAATGGCCTGCTCCGCTTCGGGGTCTGTTGAAGCAAGTATGAGCTATGTGACCATACTGGAGGAGGGGGATAATTCAGCCTGCTAGTATCTGAAATCCCTCTGCTTCACCATTCTTCTGCGGGCTTGTGTCTTGATGGGGAGGTATCACTCCAGCCCCTGACCAGCCAGTCCTCTTTTCCTGTTTGATGTTAGTTCTTGATCCTATTGTTCCCTGAATTAAGATCAATTCCGTATTTGAGCCCTTGAGTATAAATCCCTCCTCTGGTATGATCCATTGAGGTTCTTCTCGCGCTCTCACTCTAGACATTCCTGCACATGTGATTTTCCTCCTTCTTTATATAATTACCTGACCACTCTACTACATGGTCTTCACTGTTTCTCAGACCTACCAAGCCTATCTCACAATGGACGACGAAAATGACGACCAAACCAATGCCGCCCCAGACCGCATCCGCTTCAAAGATCTGGACGAGGAGCAGGCTGGCGGCGGCGGCGGCGGCGGCGGCGGAGCGTCGAGCAGCCGTGGCGCTCATGGCTCGAGTGGCATCCATCACCACAACAATTCTCATAATACCTTGCCGCTGGCTCGCCATTCGACTGTGATCTCTGAAGACTCCGTGTCACTGCGCCCGAGCAGTCGCCGTGGGAGCATGACGATAGAGCCTGGGGCTGCTTTGCCTATTCAGTATCGGACCTTGTAAGTCTTAAAGGTCAGATCACACGGAAACAAAAGTATTCGCATTCTAAGTGGTCGGCAGGTCGATTGATATTGACGATGCAAAGAGCAAAGACAAGAAGAACGCTGCAGTCACAGGTAATAATAATCTGGTCTCCCAAGTCTCGACCAGAGAGAATTTCCTGTCCCCATTTCTGACACGATTAAATTCCTCACGGATTACCAGATCTTGCCGACCTGGAATGGCATACAATCACGACCAATGACCTCGTCCAACGCCTCAACACATCCCTCCGAGACGGCCTCTCCGAAGAACAAGTAAAAACTCGCCAACAGCGCTACGGAAAGAACGCACCTTCTCCTCCACCGACCCACCGCTTCAAGACCATCATGGGCTACTTCTTCAAGGGCTTCGGGTCCATCCTCCTCGTCGCAGCCATCCTCGTCTTCATCGCCTGGAAGCCACTGGGTGACCCCCCAGCGCAAGCCAACCTGGCCCTCGCCATCGTCCTCGTGGCGGTGTTTTTCATACAGGCTGGGTTCAACATGTGGCAGGACTGGTCCTCGGGCCGCGTCATGGCCAGTATCAAGAATATGCTGCCGGACGAGTGCATGGTCGTGCGGGACGGCGCGCAGAAGACCTTGTCTGCGAGTGATTTGGTGCCTGGTGATGTCCTGCTGGTGAGGCCTGGCAACAAGTTGCCGGCGGATGTGAGGTTTACACTGGTCTCGTCGGACGCGAAATTTGATCGGTCTATTCTTACTGGTACGTACAGCTTCATGTCTTCTCACGTGCCCCTGAGGAAGCACCAACCCCCTACAAGATGTTAGCATATCACGGTATAAGCATTGTGTCTGACTTTGCTCTCTTTACACTTCTCAGGAGAATCGATTCCTCTCTCAGCGGCAGTCGACGCAACAGACAAGAACTACCTCGAGACCAAGAACATTGGGCTCCAGGGAACACACTGCGTGTCGGGGACATGCACCGGCGTGGTGGTTGCCACGGGGAACCGCACCGTGTTTGGAAGAATAGCCAAGCTGACGAGTGAGCCCAAGACGGGCATGACCACGCTTGAGCGCGAGGTTCTGAATTTTGTCCTGATCATATGTTCGATTATGGTTGTCATGATCATTATCGTCTTGATACTGTGGTGAGTTTTTTTGGTACATATTCTCGTCAGATCATCCTGTCGTCGAGGAAGCTGACAGTTTATATCTCCTTTCAGGGCCGCCTGGCTGAGAAAAGAGCATCCAGACTGGATCAATGTCCCGACGCTGATTGTTGACTGCGTCTCAGTGGCGGTGGCTTTTATTCCCGAGGGCCTCCCTGTCGCGCTGACGGCGAGCCTGACCATCAGTGCCAACATGATGCGCAAGAACAAGATCCTGTGCAAGTCTCTGAAGACGGTCGAGACTCTGGGGTCAGTATCCGTGATATGTTCGGACAAGACGGGGACGCTGACTGCGGTATGTTTTTCAATTCCGTCCAAGTCTATGGTTTATTGTTAAATACAGTAACCATTTGAGCATGTAACTAACAATTCTCTTTTTGATCTCCCTCTTGATAATTATTAGAACAAAATGGAGGTCAAGGACTGCTATATCGGTCTCGAAAAAGATGACGGCGGACGCGGCACGAGACATGCTCGTCGCAGAGCGCAACACGGCTGGCAGATTCGCCGGCAACGCCATCGACCAGCTGCGCACGATAGCAGGGCTCTGCAACGCGGCCGAGTTCGATGCCCAGACCCGGAGGCTGCCGCTCGCTGAGCGCATGATCCACGGCGATGCCACTGACTCTGCCATCCTCCGCTTTGCCGAGTCGCTCGGGCCTGTCTCGGAGCTGAAGAGGTGCTGGCAGACAAAGTTTGAGCTGGCCTTCAACAGCAAGAACAAGTTCATGATCAGGGTCATGGGCCTGACGCACCCTGATGGCCTTCAGGATGCAGTTCCCCTGGACACGGGTTCTCTGTTTGAGCCTGGCGATATGTAAGAGACCTGCACTTCACCATATCGCCATGACTGGCTGTTAGTATTGAATTTCCTGCTGCTGACACATAATTGTACTATGGAAAGGCTTCTTACCATCAAGGGAGCCCCTGACAGGCTTCTCGGTCGTTGTACTCGCTACATCGGCAGAACTGGAGCATCGCACATGCTCAGCGACACAACAAGAAACGACATCGAAGCTGTGCAACAAGAATATTCCGCCCAGGGTCGTCGTGTGCTCCTCCTAGCCCACAAGGCCCTCTCGCGCAGTTCCATCAAGTCCTCGTCGCCGCAGTCCTCCACGTTCGAGGCCGAGGTGACCCAGCAGGCCAGATCCGGCCTCACGCTGGTCGGGCTGGTGGCCATAGCTGACCCACCGCGACCTGAGATCCCACAGGTGATATCGACCCTAAGAGGCGCTGGGATCCGCATCTTCATGGTCACAGGCGACTTTGCGCTGACGGCTCAGGCCATCGCTACAGAGTGCGGGATCATCACCAGCCCTGCTGCCTCGATACGAGATGCCTCAGCCCTCAACCGACACCCTCTGGCCCATCCCTCGGAGCTGAACAGTAATCCTGGGGCGCCAACAACGACAGAGACAGCAAATAGTGTGGCGTCCTCGCCAACCTCGATCGTCCTCACGGGCCCTGAGCTCATGGCCATGAACGAGTCCCAGTGGGACCAGCTGGCCCACGCCTACACAGAGGTGGTCTTTGCCCGCACGACACCCGAGCAGAAGCTCCGCATCGTCCGCGAGCTGCAGGCCCGGGGCCTGGTGGTCGGCATGACAGGCGACGGGGTCAACGACGCGCCGGCGCTCAGGGCCGCAGACGTGGGCATCGCCGTCGGGTCGGGCAGCGACATCGCGGTGGAGGCGGCGGACATGGTGCTGCTCGAGAGCTTCAGCAGTGTCGTCGAGGCGGTGCGGTCCGGGCGCATGATGTTTGACAACCTCAAGAAGACGATCGCGTATCTGCTGCCCGCCGGGAGCTTCTCGGAGTTCTGGCCTGTCTTTACCAGCGTGGCCTTTGGGCTGCCGCAGATCTTGAGCAGCTTCTTGATGATTGTTATCTGGTAAGACTGGGCCGGCCTCAAGACGGAAAAAAAAAAAAAAAAGATGAAAGAGAAGAAACGCATGTGCTTGTTTGTGCTGACTCTGTATGATGTTGTCAGCTGCTTCACCGACTGCCTGGCCGCCACCGCCCTGGCGTACGAGAAACCCGAGGCCGACGTGCTGCTCCGCCCACCACGTGTCATCGGCGTCGACAGGCTCGTCGACTGGAAGCTCATCGTGCAGTCCTACGGCTTCATAGGCTTCATGGAGACGCTGGCCTCCTTCGCCATGTCCTACTGGTACCTCGAGCGCAACGGGATCCCCTTTGGCAGCAGCCTGTGGTTTGGGTTCGGAAGCATCCCGGCCGGCGTCGACGAGGCGTACTACCAGGACAGGCTGAACGTGGCCAGCTCCATCTACTTCGTCACGCTGGTCGTCATGCAGTGGTTCAACCTGCTCTCGGTGCGGACGAGACGGCTGTCCCTGTTCCAGCACCCGCCGCTGGGCAACAGGGCCACGCAGAACCTGTGGCTGTTCCCCGCGGTCCTGTTCTCGCTGGTCATGGTCTTCTTTTGGTGTTATATCCCCAAGCTGCAGCGTGTTCTGGACACGGCGGCGGTCCCGGTGGAGTATTGGTTCTTGCCGATGGCGTTTGGACTGGGGATCCTGTTGCTGGACGAGGGGCGCAAGTTTTGTGTGAGGAGGTGGCCGCGTGGTGTGATGGCCAAGTGGGCGTGGTGAATATTTAATTTTTTTTTCTGGATGAAAGGTTATTTTGTGTAGAGGAAAATATATTCTCTGAGACTCATATCGGTCGGTCATCACTTTGTCAATTTCTGAAATATGATTACAGATTCGTAATAGTCCTCTGTCAGTACTGTCTCTCCAAGAATCTTTCTATAAAAAAAAGGGTAGCCTATCTCTGTAGGAGGCAACTTCGTTGTGCGAAGTGCAGAGTGACAACCATTATGCACGGAGGGAAATCAATAAGTAGCCGCATTTTCGGTGGCAGTCATCCAATCACAGAACATGTCTGAGTGGCTCAGTTGGTTAGAGCGTTGGTCTCATAGCATGACTCGGTGGCACAACCATCGGGAGCACCAATCCAAAGGTCGTGAGTTCGAGTCTCACCTCGGACACATCTATTTTTGTGTTTTTGGAGAATGATTCTCGCGTTCTTATGAGGACTAAGAAAGTGGGTGTTCTTTTTTGTGATGAGTGGTGGCCAATGTCTGTGGATGATGATGACTTTAGTGCAGCGAGGTGAGAGTTGGAAAAGTACTCGGTCGTCAGGAACCGTTTACTGCAGTTTGAGGCATGACGGACCCTGCATTGAGGCTTTTGCTCTTCCCCTTTTTCCTTTTTCCTTTGTTCTTTCTCGATCTCCATTCAATTCTCTTGTCCCGTCTTGACTTGCTCTTGACGACCTCCAGAATTGATGTGGTATGGGTGCGTTTATCAATGGTTGGCTCTGCAAGGGGGTTGTCGGCGTGGGAATCTGGGGAGCCCAACCTTGGGAGAACAGCGTTATGATTGTGGCTTTCCCAGAGTGCATCTGCCAACGAGTAGTCTGTACTCAATATATGTTGTATATTCATAATAGAGTTGCCCATCGCAGCCGTCCTCAATAGACTACCGTATATGATATACAGTAATCACAGCAAGGACACACATACAGACAACCTGCCACCTTCTGGCGATGTTGCCAATCATTTTACACCGTTCCAGACCCACCTCGCACTCAGATCTGTCGTCAAGTACGCAGGCGCAGTCTCGCTTATCGAGGTTACAAGCCCCATTGCGTTGCCACAAGCAAGATCTTGGTCCTCGTTCTCTCCGTTCTAGTCCGCCATGCAGGGCGACCACGCAGCCCGGCTCTCGTCTCTGTTTCTGGCTTCCCCGCTTCTCTCTCGGACTGGCCCCATTCTAATAGGTGACCTCGCCAGAATCCGAAGAAGCCCCATGCCTGTTAGGAGGGCTCTAAGGTTGGAGGCTGTCTTGCTAATTGCGCGTATGAGTGGAGAACAGTGGTCCCTGGAAACCCAACCCCCCCCCCTCTCAATCTGGTCTGTCCTACTATTTCACGTAGACCTTGCCGTATGACATCACGATCACAAGGCCGTCCTTCTCGTCTCTCTTTTCAGTCTGTAATTGGTTGGTGTAGCAGTACCTATAGCGTCGGATAGACTGACTGCAATGGCAGCGAAGAAGCTTCACAGCCACAACAGTCTCCCACGTGGGCCAGCCTTCACATACAGTTCTGACCGGAATTTTAAAAACATCCTCTATCCGTCTGTAGCTGGCTGGCAGGCTGTCTGCACTGCTAGCTAGTCGAAGCCGAGAGGCGCAGTGGAGGGGCCTTGTCATCCTACACACACGTACACAGCCCTCCAAGGTTTTTTTTTTAATTCGAAAACAAGATCTTCCATGAAGAGTGTATGAACTCTTCTTTTCTTCTTCTTAAAAAAAAAAACAATCATATATATAGACATTACCATTTTCCCGCATTTCGACTGTTGTACAATATTACAGTACTCATCGCCTTTATTTTTACTCAATTAACCTACCATCTTCCACACCACCACCATCACCTCCTCTTTCTCTTCCTCCTCTGTGACAATCGAAACAATGTCGGCCCCTCAAGACCACGAGCATCAGAACCCAGACTACTACGCCGAGACAGCCAGTCTGGGCCCCAGACCATCACAGTACCAAGAATACGCCCACCAGTACCCCCCACCTCCTTTCCCTCCTCGTCCTAACGCCTCGGGTCCTGCTGGCGAGTCCTCCTCCTCCTCCACCGCATTCGACGATGAGCACCCCCCGCCAAAACCACCTCGTCCACTGCAGCAACAGCAGCAGCAGCAGCAGCAGCAATCAGAATACGCCCAACAGGTGCAGGCAGGCGCTGCCAAGGTCTCCATGAGGGAGCGTCTCTTCCAGTGGAGCACCAGGGTCGGCGTGCCCGTCAACAAGCTGACCAACAAGCTTGGCTCCGAGGCCTGGTGGCCTTCGACTCTGGATATCGAATGTGACAAGGCCGCCAGGATTCTTCAGTCCTTTGCCAGTATGTGTAACCCCCTCCCCCCTCGCCCCCCACACCTTACTCTCGCCATCCCTAACACCCCTTCTCTTTCTAGAAGATGGCTTCTACACAACAACAACAACAACAACAACAACAACAACAACAACAACAACAACAAAAACAGACCAAGCCAGCCCTCAACAACAACCCCCCCCAACCCCCCTCCTCCACCGGCCCCAAACAAAAACCCAAAGTCCTAGTAAAGATCCCCCAAAAAGTAATCGAGTCCGCCGCCGGCCTAGCCATCTTCACCACCTTCCGCACAGGCCTCCACATCTCCGGCGCAAGCGGCTCCGGCGTCCTCGTCGCCCGCCGCGGCTCCGGCTCCTGGTCCCCGCCCTCGGGGTTCCTGGTGCACACCCTCGGCGCCGGCTTCATGGTCGGCCTGGACATCTACGACTGCGTCTGTGTCCTGCGCACGCAGGACGCCGTGGACGCCTTCACGCGCCCGCGGCTGTCCCTGGGCGGGGAGGTCGGCCTCGTCGCCGGGCCTGTCGGGGCCGGTGCGGCTGTGGACGCGGCGCTGGCGAGGAGCTCCAAGCTTGTGTGGGGCTATGTCAAGAGCAGGGGGCTGTATGCTGGCGTGCAGGCGGACGGGACGATCATCATCTCGCGGCCGGATGCGAATGCAGCCTTTTATGGTGTCAAGGGGCTCAAGGTGGATGACATCTTGAAGGGCAATGTGCCTGCCAAGGGTCCAGAGGGCATGTGGCCCGAGGGAGCGCGCCGGCTGATAGAGGTGTTGAAGAGCGCCGAGGGCCGGCGGGATGTGAATGAGGGTCTGTTGGAGGAGGTCGGTGCGGGGCCTACGCCGGGTGACCTTGGGCTGGATGAAGAGAATGGGGAGAAACAGGCGACAAGGAGAGAGGACGACTAGGGGAGCGCCTCGTGATGCTTGGATGATGAATGAATGAATATGATTGTGAGCGAGCCTTGAGGGCGAGCCTTGAGGGCTCTGGTTCAGCAGAATGCAATGGCAAAAAGACAGCTGGAGATATCCTTGCTTCTATTGCTGTTTGTTTGTTCTTTTTCCGCCCGTTTTCAGTCTGCCCAGACCTATGCTGTGGGCGGGGCGCAGGCGGTGCTGTCAATGTTTCCCGTCTATCGACCCCCCCCTTTCCCCCCTTCTTTCTTCTCTTTTCGGTACCAATTCAAAGATTTTGATCAGATGAGCAGCCGTGGCTCCCAGCAGCTGCTCTCCTCCACCCCCCTCCCCCTCTCTTTCGCACTGCCGAAGAGACGGTTATGCACACAGAACCATGGCTTAGAAACGGCAAAAAAAGAGAAGAATAGGCAGGAGTCGTAACAAATCAACTACTATACACAATCTTGAGTAGACAATGGAAAACTGTTGAACGATACCTAGCCCCTCGTGACGCTCGCTCGCTCCCTCTCTCTACTCTGGGATCGAATTGGTAAAAATCCTCATCGCGCACCAAACAGTGTTGTTACCCAGTGTCATCGCAATGCTAGTAGGTTCATCATCATCATGTGTCCCCTCGCGCCACCAATCTCTGTTGCCTCTGGGTATCGCTAATTGCATGCTTGGTCACAAAGCCGAAAGAAAAGGCATGCTAAACACTTACGTCTTGCTGCCGTCAATCCCCTTTTGGGGCCCTTGAGCTGTCCCTGTGCGCCGCGAGCCTCCAGTACCACCGCTCCTCGTTTCGTCATGCTTCTTGTACGGGGTAACCCGAGTGATCAAACGCTTGGGCCAGGCATTATGACATGTGCGGTGCTGTGACAGCAGTCATGGGCACACACAACTACACCATCTGCCGGCACGTGGCATTGACGGACCCGTGGTATGTCACAAGTCTCATGACGGAAACCCTAGGGGGCTGCTGCTGCTGCTCGGACCGTCCTCGTCCACGTCACCGCCCGTGTCGCCGGGACGGACTGCTTGGCTAGAGCTCCCGCCACCATTGCTGTGATTGGCGTTCACGCTCGCCGTGCTGGGACCTGAGCCGCCGCCTCCTAGACCCACAGGGGCCGTGCTGGCCGTGGGCTGCGCAGGCGGCAGATTCATCGGCGGCAGCGACACCTGTAGGCGAGATGACGAGCCGCCAGGCTGAGACGTAAAGCTCATCTGAGCCGTAAATGTAGGACCGTTGGGGAGCGGCGCGCTTTGCGGAGACATGTGCACTGCATGCCCTGGATACCAGGTCTGGGTCTGAGGATCGTATCGGAGACCATTACTGCCCGCCATGTGAGGAGGAACTGGGGGCAGCGGCTGTGGCATTGGTAGCACGCCGGCAGCAGCTTCCTCGTTCGGGACTGGAGCGTGATTCATGGCAGGAATAGGACCAACATCAACGACCATTTCGCTGCCGTCGTCAAAGTCGTCGTCCTCGATCCCGTCCCTCTCCCGGTCCTCGAAGACGTCACCTGGGGCTAGTCCTGCCAGGGGGTGCAGCGGTTCCACGGCGCCGTAGACGTAGCCGGGGGGTGCTGGCCATGCTGCGGTGGCCCATTCGGAACCGGATCCCGGATGTGAGCGAACGCTATATCGCTGTTCAGATGGCGACGGAGACTCGAGACCCCGGCGCCCGAGAAGACGCAGAACACGTTTCGCTGGTGGTCGGTGAACTCTGTGTAAGGGAGAGCACAATGAAAGAGTTAGCAATCCACGGAGATGTCTGATTAGGGCGGAGATCGTCATCTGGACAGTGAGAGTGGGTGGCTGCTTACCGGTTGGAGCATCGCGACAGAACTGTTCCAAGTCCTGCCTAAGAAAAGCCTGGACCCCGGTCAGACTGAGGTGGGTCAGCCGTGGACAGGAGTTGAGGAGCTTCATGATGCTCTGCACGATACATAATCATCAGTTAGTCTCGCATGTTCAAAACGGACGAAAAAACCAATACACATACACACACCCAAACCAGTGTGGTGTGTATGTGTGGGGTGCTTGGGTATTTGGGGGGGAGGGACTGGGTTGGACTCTACCCTCAAGGTTAGCTGTGTGCAGTAGCTCAGGTGAACCCGCTCCAGGCTGCTCGAGCTGGAGAAGTACTCTGCTGATATTCTGAGTTCGCCCTCCCTCGGTCTCCGGTATCTCTGATTTGCCTTGGCGAGCGCATAGACCGAAGCGTCGGTGATGTTGTTGCACTTGACCAGGCCAATCCTCTTGAGCTTTGGCAGAACGGCAAGCCGCGTGACGGACTCGTCAGTCAGATGCGCACAGCAGCCCAGATCAATATACCGGATCCGGTTGCAGCAGTGGACCAGACGCTTGACAGCCTCGTCTGTCAGATTGACGCAGTGGCCGAGGTGCACGTAATGCAGGTTCTTGCCCAGCCGGGATATGGCAAACACGGCCTGGTCTGTGATGTTGCGGCACTTGGCAAAGACAACATTGCGTAGGCGAGGGGCGGCCTCAATGATCCGCTCGACGGCGCGGTCGGTGATCCTGACGCACGACGTTAAGTCGAGAATACGCAAGTGTTCGTAGTGCTTGCCAGCAGGTAGCGACAGGAAGGCGGAGTCGTCCACAAGCTCGCAGTTGGCCAGCCGGAGCTCTCTGAGTGAGCTGCCCTTGACCAGGAGGGACGTGACCGGCGTGTTCCCGACCTGCTTGCACTGCTGCAGGTCAATCTCAAGAATGTTGGGACAGTGCTCGGCAAAGGCAAGGACGGCGTCGTCGGTAATCTGCACACAGTCGTTCAACTTGAGCTGTTGGGAGAGTTTTCTCGTTAGCATACGAACGAGTGAGCAGGGAGAAAGGGAGGGGGGGGGTCAGGGTGGTCCGTGAGAAAAGGCAAAAGATGGCAGACATAAGGATATGACACATACCCGCTTGAGCAGCTTGCAGCTCTCGGCGAGCAGGACGAGCGACTCGCTGGAGATCCTGAGACAGCTGGAGATGTTCAGACCCTGCAGGCGCCTGCAGTTCTCGGCAATGACCTTGATGGACTCCTCCGTAATCTGGTGATCCCCAGAGATATCGAGGGCCATGAGGTGGGAGCTGTTTGTGGCGAGGGCGATCAGGCCCGTGTCGGCGAGACCCTTGCAGCCCGTCAGGGTGAGGCGCTCGACGCGGTTGCAGACGGCCAGGGGGGTAACGCTCCCGTCGTTGACCTGATCCGACAGCTGGGCCAGGTTGAGGCGCTTGACGAAGTCGGCATAGGCGTAGTATGGCTGCTCGCGACCCAGGGTATTGCACACCATCTCGTACTTCTTCCACGTGGTGCAGGCGGGGCGGTGCCAGAGCAGGTCGACAGCGTTCCTAGACCATCGCTTGCAGGTGAGCATGATGTTCAGGAGATCGCTCGAGGCGGACAGCTTGGAGAATATGCATATGAGTATCTCGTTGGGCAGGCGCTGCACCGGTGGTAGACACTCGTATTCGTCCGTGACCTGCATGTCCTGCAGGTTGGGCACGCCCAGGGATGACTCGGAGTCATTGCCGTTGAGGTAGAAGTCGGACTCCTCGGCGGGGAGGGGGGTGCTGGCTGAGGATGTAGATCTCGAGTCTTGTTGGTCATCAGCAGTAGCGCCAGCGGCTGCGGTAGATGGCGTAGGAGGGCTGCGAGGCTGACGGCCGCTGGCTATCGCGTCGAGGGACGGCGCGCCCTGGCTCGCCATGGTGTGAGGGGAGGCGGGGTAGTGTTGATGTGTCTTGATATGGTTGTACGCGTGTGGGATAGACCGTGGAGTGTGATCTGCGAAGATGGTAGATCAGTATCAGGGGAGGGTCCTCGGGTTGTTGTGTCTGCACGCAGGAGCAGCAGCAGGAGCAGCAGGAGGAGGAGAAAGAAAAGAGCAGAGTCTCACCAGCGGTCTGGTAGATGTCGGTCTGGTGTGCTTGCTTGTTGTAGCCGAGTAAGTCCTGTGCAACACTCGGCGGCCCGTCGCGGCAGATGTGACGCACAGGTAGATGCAGCAGACACGGGACAGTGACGCAGCCTGCCGTGGTGACCCTTCAGGGTGAAGGGAATATGCGGTGTGGGTCTGACGACGAGTGATCGAGTGGGGGGCCAAGAAGGGTAGTTCGATCGAGTCGAGATGTCGGGAACGGGATGGTGTCGACAATGACCCCTTTTGGGCTGCAACAGGGCCGGCTGACACGAGCCTAGCCACCGAGGCGGGCCTGCAGCAGGACCACGAGGGCGGGGTTGAGGATGAGGAGAGACCTGCGAGGATCGAAGCCTCGTGCGTGGTGCCCAGCAGCCGACTGGGAGAGAGGAGACGAGAGTTGAGAAAGAGAGAAGGGAAGGGTGGGTGTCTAGGACTGGTGGGTTGACGCCGGGCGTAGAGGACCAAGACGAGGACGACGAGGAGAGAGTCCAGGGAGAGACGGAGAGGAATGGATTGGTCGCTCGGGTCGAGGCAGGGGCGGGTTGCAGGTATGAGGGATCGCAAGCGTGAGGCTGCGGTTGTGATTATGTCTGTACTGGTATCGTCGCCCGCTGGCAGTCCAAGGTGATGCAATAAATTTGCAGGCTGGCCCTATCCCTGGTCTGGTCCTCCTTGATTATGGATCTGGATCTGGATCTGGATCCGATGCGTCGTTCCCTGCTGCGTCTTTGTCTGTCTGGCTGTCGGTCTGAGAAGGGGAGCCCGGTCCACCACTGACGGGCGGTGCCAGACCAGATTTCTGATGTTATGGGAGGCGGGAGAGAAGGAGAAGAGAGGCCTGAGGAGTGAATAAACGTGGCCGACCGATTAAGGGCTTATAGAGCGAGGAGGAGACGAGGGGGAAAGCGAGGTTCAAATGTGTCGATTAAAAGTCGAGTGAGGTCAGGCGAAAAAGGACGAAAGATGAGAAGGTGAGTCCTACCAGGGAGCCCGGCTAGAGACCGAGCCAGAACTACCCACAGCCACTCGGTCTCTCAAGTTAGGCCTGTGCTGCCACTGAACTCAAATAGCCGGCCCCGCTAGTTGGCGGGAAGGCCAGGGGCAGGTTTAGCTGCCACCACTGCACTGGCTGTTTTGCTACTACCTCTCCAATGCAATGCGCTGTAGGGGTTTTGGAATGTATAGAAATTGCTCCACAGGGTGGAGGGGCTTGCCTTGACAATGCACTGACTGTGTGACACTGGTCTTGTTGCACCTGGGCTTGACCTGAAGCACACCCGGTCTTGGGAAGGTAGATAGGTGCTGGCTGTAGTCACTTGGGAGCAGTCCAGGTTCCTCTCGACGGAGGCACGAGAGAGCTGAGGGCGAGGCTGGCTAGTTGCTGGCACACCTGCTGTTGAAATCGAGTCAGCCGTCAAAAGGTCAGCTGTCAGGCTCTGAATGTACCGCCAACAATTGACAATAATTGGGGACCAGAAGGAGGAAGCCCTGGACAAGGCGGGTCGATCCGTGCATCGGGTGGTGCGTGATCTTGGGCTCAGGCATGCTGGTCCTGGTGCTGGTTGCTAGGTGCTAGGTGCTAGTGTGCTTCGTCTCCGGTAGGCTCAGCTCTAGGCCTGCTCTGCTGTTGCTCAAGCAACAACAACTGCCACTACATTCCTTCTGGTCACATGTTCTTCTCCCTCGACTTGCTTAGTCACATTGTTCTTTTTTTTTTTTTTTTTTTTTTTTTCTTGGTCTTCTTTGCTTCTTGACTTTAATCTGAGGCTATCATGACAGTAATGTTGGTTGCTTTGGTCAAAGAAAGTCTCAAAGTTGCTATACTAATTATGCATGAAATTGGCGGATTGGTCCGAGTTGCATGTGGTGATGCACCGGTCCCTTTGCCCCACTGACCCTCTCTGTATTTTTGCATAGCTGTGATATGCTGTTCCCCCTCTCATGAAGCAGCATGAGATCTCCGTATCACAATATGGAACAGATACACCGTGCCTGAAGGAAGCAGGCCGTCAGTAGTGCAGGTTGACCGCTGCACTGAGCCCTGTCCAATTCTCAGGCGGATCTAGGGCACAGTTGTCTTGTGCTGAATTCCCATACTTAGTTCGACTCTAATTTTGGGACGGCGCTGCAACATAAGACTTTTGGACCCTGCCCCATACAGTCTGTACATCGTTGTAGCCAAAAGGCCAAGCCGTACGAGATGATCTGCTATATGCATATCGATGACGTACACTCAGCGGCTATCAGAGGGTCTTCTATGCAATTACCTGCAGGGAGCTTGACATGCGATTCTTACCCGTTGAATTTCCCGGATAGCACGACTGATTCCTACCCGCGAGCTCTCATCCAGGAACAATATCCAGCCCAGTTCTGTTTGAGGCCATATTTCCTTGCGGAAATGCGCAACAAGAAAGATTGGTCCTGATATGTTCTCCTGAGCACGTTTTTTCCTCGACGAAAGCCGCCCAGCACCAAGCTCGCCCAGCATGCTGCGACAGCCTCTGGCACGCACTCTTCTCGGCCGCCGACCACTCCTACCTCAGGCCCCGACCGCCTGTCCACGCTGCTCCCACACTAGCCGTCGGACCTTGTTCCAGCGCTCGCGCCAGCAACCCTCACGCCGTGATGCCCTCGACAGCCTCAACGTTCAGCGCCTCGCCCGACAACATGCCGAGTATTACAATACGCGGCAGCAGATGCTGGCTGGTGGCGCCGCTGCCGGCCTCATCTCGATCATCTATATATCCTACAAGATATATGTGCTGCTGAGGGATGGAGACGGGGAGAGCGAGACCAAGGCGGGAAGAGGGACACAGCTGGATTCGGGGCTGCCCGCAGGCCACCCACTGAACGACGCCGGGAGGCAGGTAGTTAAACATGACGAGGAGGGCCGCGAGCTCGTGCCGACGGGGAACAGCACTGTGCCCATGTTTCCCAGGACAATCGAGCTGCCTGACTTTGCCGAGACGACGAGACCGAGCGCGCAGGAGGACAAATCCGCGGCACCCGCTGACGCCATTCCAAGCGTGACCTCCCCGACCCTCATCGTCCCACCAAGTCAGACCAGCGACACCGAGTACACGCTCGTGGGCCTGGGCACCCGCTCTGTGTCCTTCCTGGGCATCAACGTCTACGTGCTGGGCTACTACATCGCGACGGCGGACATAGCCGAGCTCCAGGCGCGCCTTGTCAAGAAGATCAACCCCATCGCGTCGACGCTGGTCTCGACAGAGAAAGATGACCTGCGCAAGAAGCTGCTGGACATGGTCGAGGGTGAGCAGATCTGGGAGGAGCTGCTCCGGTCCGGTGTGCCGGCGCGGAGCATGGTGCGCGTGGTGCCGGTGCGCGACACAGACTTTGGCCACCTGCGCGACGGCTTTGTCCGGGCCATCCAGGCGCGCACGGGCCAGGAGAAGGACGAGGCGTTTGGCGCCGCCATGCACGAGTTCAAGCGCATCTTCAGCAGGGGCAAGGTGCCGAAGCAGAAGGAGCTGCTGCTGCTCCGGGACCGGAGTGGCAAGCTGACAATGGTCTACGACGAGGGCAAGTCATGGGGCAGGCAGCTCCTGGGCACCGTGACGGACGAGAGGATCTCGAGGGCGCTCTGGATGAACTACCTCGGGGGCAAGAAGATCGCGAGCGAGGAGGCCAGGCAGAATATCGTCAAGGGCGTCATGGGCTTCGTGGAGAGGCCTGTGGGAACGGTGGCGGCGCAGGTCATATAGTAACGAGCGATTGACCAAATTTATACTATGTAAGCATCGAAAGAAAGAAAAATGTCGTCAAAGAGACACAGAAGCATCACGCCTCGCAGGTATACCCACAAGACCACTTGTAATTCCTTACGAGGACAGATCTCAGTTTTGTTCGGTGGTTTTTTTTATTTTTTTTATTCATTTGTTCTTTCACTGTCTTGGCATGACGCTCGTGGTCATTGCTCCAATAAGTATTCCACCCTTTCCCATCCAGCTCCCTCGTCCACCATTCACAGGTTCGCCTTGCCGTCCACGCTGTAGTCGTCAATGCCACTCCGCGGTAACAGATGGATTCATTCTGGGACCAGACTAGTGGGAATCGGTGCTGCTGGGACGGGGACGGGCCTTACGCGATGGCGCCGACCCCCTTCAGCTTGGCCTTCAGGGCATCCTGGGAGAGGGCGTGCAGGCTGTCGTTGCCGCCAATGTGCTCTCCGCCGATGAAGATGTTGGGCACGCTGCGCTGGCCCTCGGCGGCCGGGACCTCCTTCTGGAGAGCGTCCTGAATATCGGCACCGTCGCCTAGATAGGACGAAAGAAGGAAAAGGTCAGCGGTACTCGCAGGCAGATGGTGAGGGTGGGAAGGGCAGAGCGGGGGAGAGGGAGACAAGACGGGATAAGGGCTACGCACTCTCCTCGTCCATCTCGTAGACCTTGAAGTTGGCACCCAGGCCCTGCAGGGTCTTCTTGGTGGCCCGGCAGTAAGGGCAGTAGCTCTTGCTGAAGACCATGACGGGGTTCTCCTTGATGAGGAGCTCGGCCTTTGTCTTTGCGCTGGACATGTTGATTGATGATGTTGAGACTCCGGAGAAGAATCTGCGCAGGAGGGACATTGACTGGTGGGGCTTTCAAGGGTTGTGCTGGAGAAAGGGGGAGAGGTTGGGGCGGGAGAGAAGTCAAGAGGGGGGTTCAGATAATTATATGAGGATGTTGCATATACTACGTAGCATATGATATGGGTGATTTGGGGGAATAGGAACATCTGCAGCTCATCAGACAGGTTGGATTTGTCAGTGGTCGAGCCAGCGGGACCCATTGTACCCCTGTGGCTTTTTTCATGTACTGAGATACCTCAACCGGTGCCGTTAGCACGTATGGTTTTTGGGTACCAAGGCACTTGGCACACTACCTCCCCCGCCCAACCTTACCCCTCTACCCCTCCACTACGCAGACCTACGTACTCTGTACTGTACAATGACAGTATGTACGCCGGCGCCCCCGCCTCTTCCTGATCCGCTCCCCGACCTCGGTCTGGTTCTTACTTCTCTGCGCTGGCTGAAACGGCTGTATGACACAACAGTACATAAGACCTAGCAATTGAATGGACAAGAGATGTTTTGGATCAATTCTTCAAGCCAGTTGGACCGACACCATGATTTGATATGCATATATTCCTCACTACACAAGCTCACATCAAACCCTTATCGAGAAGCATTCTCTATACACCCCGTACTTCTCAAATTTGCTTGCAGGCCTCAAAATGACGCAATGCTCGCCGAAGACCCACTGTTCCAGAGTACCTACTCCGATACGTACTGTAGCGAGGGGGAAGTAATCGAACGGACAATTCCAAATCTCGCCCAAGAAGGTTGGCGACATGATTGTCGGCCAGCATGGGCACCGCCACCCAACGACCCCTACCGATAGCATACAGTAGTGTATGTGATATGTAAGCCTCATAGGGCTGCATGGAATTTGGAAAAGCAGAAAGATGATAAATCAACAAAATAGATACACGGGCCTGGAGAACAGCGTATGTACGCTTCTGGTGGTGGTGGGGGGGGGGGGACGGAAGGGTCCAGGACTTGGGGCGAAGAGGGGGAGACAGACGAAATAACCCTCGATCGTGACATGTGCTACGATGCCCATTCATAAACAAAATGATGCAGGTGTCACCGTCCCATCTCATCTCAAAACGAAGCAAGACACACAAGGACATGGCATTGTTGCCAACTCGCGTGATCCTCGAGGCCTACCTGACTTTTGGCGAGACCATGTCATGCGTAGCCTCGATGGCCTTCGTGATACGCTGCCTATGTTGTGCTACACGCCTCGTCGCCTGTCACATCGCCTCGTATCTACCTTGAGCTGGCCAGATGATCCAGACGAGTCCATAGAAGCGAATAATTTGTAGTACATCGTCAAAGGATTTTTGTATTGCTGACCTCGTATCCCAGCGTCCCAGCGTCCAGACTTTATGTCAAGAAACGCTGGTATAACCCTAACCCTGATCTTAACCACGTCACTGCTAATGTCATTGGGCGGCGACTGCATTGGGCCTGGGCCTTGGGCTAAGAAACCATTCGTAGCCTCCATCCGGACCTACAACCCCAAGCTCCTGCGTGTTCATTTCCGGGTGACAGCGCCACCGGCCAAAAGTCGACCACGTTTTCTCCTGCAGCGCACTCCAAGCCGATACTTTTCTTTTCTTGCCGGCCCGTCAATCCTTGTAAATGGTTACCGCGAACCTATAGCAGGGTGGAAAACCTTTAGCGAATACCGTTCGTATCTCTCAGCCTCTGCACGACCTCGATTCGTCGTCAGCGCCCTTCTCAACCCTCACACAGCACACAGCCTCTCGCCCATTCGATCTGTTCACGACGCTTGCGAGAGACAGGTTTCGGACGCACTTGTTTGTTCAGCACATGCAGCCTGCCGCGCATACTCTGCATCACAGCATCATCTCTGGCGTTCAGCATTACAGCATCAGCCCCACCTTATCACGTCAGAATCCAGGCCTTGAGCCCCCCCCCAAGAACCCGCTTCACTGATTCAGGGCACGGGTTTTCCTAACTTGACGAACCAGACTGCGGTCAGTCAGTCACTCGGCTGGTCAGTTAGCTCCCTCGTCCTCCCATTGTCCTAGAGATCGCAAGGCTGCCTGCCCGGTCACAAGAGGGGTCTCACACAAACTATTCCAAGGGGCTGCTGTTGACATTTACAAAAAGACAGCCACGCCCATCCCTTTCTCGGGTCTGCCCAGAGACCAACATTCTTCTCGACTCCTCCCGATTCCCGGTCCGTGTCCTTCTCAGGACCCTTCACTATTGCCCAAGGTGGCTTCCGGACCTTCTTCCACCCTGGCATCCTCCGGTGCCGTCATCGCCGGGCATATTGCCAACCTGACCACCAGCCTAGTCAAACAACTGCCACCCTCCATACAGACTGGCATCGACAGCGCCTCAGAATACATCCAGACCACTACAGGTGTAGATCCGGCTCTCTTCTACAGCAGCGCTGCTGCCGCAGCCGTCCTCCTCGGCGCCATACCCACTGCCTACGCCAAGTCGGTCTCCAACAGAGCAAACAGAAAGTCCGGCGGAGAGAAGATGTCACGGCGGGGCTGGTCGAGCCATGAGCGCGGCGGCCTATCCCCGTTCGGCTCCAGTCTGGGCGACGGCCGAGGTGGCGTGCCCGAAGTTACGGATGAGGACTATAGCTACATCACCTCGGAGGATCTTGAGCGTACCCATGGCATGGACGGGCGGTACGGTAAAGACACTGCTGGCAGCAGCAGCCACTACACCCGGTCGGCGGGCGCCGGCCCTGAGCTGTTCATCGACGACGACGACGTCATCCTCATCAAGCACAAGGGCGCCACCTATCCAGAGCATTTTCCTGCCTACAGCATCGGTGATGGCAAGCTGCTGGTGGGTGACGTCCGGGAGCGCGTGCAGATGATTATGAAACTGTCGGATCGGAGAACGGAGAAGATAAGACTTTTGTATAAGGGCCGGCAGCTAAAGGACAACCAGGCCCCGGTCTGCGACTACAACGTCAAGAATAACAGCGAGATCCTGGTGGTTTTACCGGAACCCGGCGACGACGACGACGACTCTAGCAGCGTGAGTAGCGAGGAGGTGGTGGTGGTGGGTAGGGAGCAGGAGACTAGGCCCAAGAAGTCCAAAAGGAAGAACAAGGGCAAGAACAAGAAGGGCAGAAAAAGCGACAGTCCTCGGGAGAGCAACCTGGAGGTCCCCAGCGGCGGTATCGGGGCGAGCAGACCGCAGTCGCCTGCTTCCGCGGTATCTGGAGCCAGCGCGGCAGCTGCGGCACCGGGAGGACCCATCGACAAGCTCAACGCCATCAGCACGCACTTCACGACCAAGCTGCTCCCCTTGTGCGTCCAGTTCACCGCCAGCCCTCCCTCCGACCCCAAGAAGCGCGAGGATGAGCACCGCAAGCTCTCCGAGACGGTCATGCAGCAGGTGCTGTTGAAGCTCGACGAGGTGGAGACCAACGGGGAGGAGGAGGCGCGGGCGAGGAGGAAGGAGCTCGTCAGGACGGTGCAAGAGGTCCTCAAGGGGCTCGACAGCAGGCTAAGCGCTTAAGATCGTTTGGGCCGAATCATTCCCAGAGGTGGGACGCAGACCGGGCCGAGGGTTTCGCATCGCCTAAGCATGGCTAACATGGCTTGAGCCTGATAGCTTGAAGCAGCCCTCAGTGGACAGGCTCGCAATCAACACATTTCTGCTCCATACCGTCGTCCAACTCTCTACTTGAAGTATATACTGCATCTTTTTTTTTCTTTTTCCTTCTTCCTTCCTTCCTTTCATATTATAACCGCCAACGAAGCGTGGCGCAGATCATGAGAAACACAGGCATAGGTTTTCATAACATACAGGCATGGGTGGATGGATCGATGGACGGCTGGACGAATAGACAAGCCTGGGAGATCATCTTTCTGGAGCGCGTATTTGAGGCAGAGCGTTCTTTGAGCTTTTGGTATTCTGGCATCAAATTGCATCTATCGTGGCGGAACAAAACACATCGAAATGCCCTTCGCCCATACAGTCAGTGCGATCTCCATGACAGATGTATAGACTTCGTCGCGTAATTTGAGACGATGCGATGTTCCATCAAGGGTCTTCAGCTTAGAGAATGCTTCGAGACCGGTGATTTGAGTCCTCAAATCGAGACGAGGTGGTTTTCAATCGCCAGTTCGCTTATCCGTAAGGGAAAACCATGAGGGTTCAGATTATGGAAAATACGTCCCCGTGCCTACGACATCATTATAGTACGAGCCTGCATCGATAAGATACTGCAGGAGATCCCATAGTAGCAACTGCCTTGTGCCATCAAGGTGCCAGAGAGTGATTGAACCGGCAAGCACTGGCAAGACAGGCGGCCGGGTAGGGCAAGAGAAGGAGTGGGTCCAATTGTGGGATTTTGATTGGTCGCACATCACGTGGGGTTTCGCTGCCCTAAAAATTCTCGCTGGCCCTGTTCCGTCTACCGCAGGAAGGCAGAGGGCTAGTGGGCGAACGGGCCACTTACAGCAGGCGCAGACTGCGTGGGCATCTCAATTTTCCCTGTGAGTGTGGCCCCAGGTCCATCTTCTTCCCATCGCCTCCCTCCCAAATACTAACCCTACAACCACCAGGGACGACTCAGAATATCTCGCAGACTTCGTTTAACTTCGAAGTTTGTCCTTCTGAGCATCTTCTTTTTTTTCTTCTTTCCTCTCCTGTCTGGTTGACGACAATCCCACAAAGATGTCTTCCTTCGAGCAGGTCGTGAGTACAACCTTCTTCCCCCCCCCCACCCCCAAGCCTCATCACGACGAAGACACACGCGCGCACGCACAACAGTGCAATTATCGACTGTGGCCTCTTGTCGCACAATCAGTGAATAGGAGGAATTGGAGACCGGCCTGCCTGAGCCGGATGGAGGTCGTTGACGGTGCTGGGAGTCGAGACATCGACGACAGACTCCCGCCAGCCTTGGTCCTCGGGGGGTGCTTGGCAAGATGGCAGTGGACGGGACGCGCTCCTGTGATGCACGACAACGCGAACGATACTTGTTTCGATGCGGTTCGAGATTGTGCGACGAGGGCCAGGGGATCATCAAAACATCACAGTATACCATGGGAAGAGCGAAAGATGCTGACTGTTTCTGTGCGCGTCATCTAGGTCGTCATTGACGGCAAGGGCCACCTTCTGGGCCGTCTCGCCAGCATTGTTGCCAAGCAGCTGCTGAGCGGCCAGAAGATCGTTGTCGTCCGCTGCGAGGCCCTCAACATCTCCGGAGAGTTCTTCCGCGCCAAGCGTACGTCCTCTAGACCCAGTGCTTCCCTCACCCACAATCGATATCTCGAAACCACAATGTTCAGATGTGTACCCGGCGTACCCTGTCGAGGCTGTCGAGGATTGATAGTGGGAAGCAACAAAGAGATTCGAACCCAGACGGAAAACTGACAATTTGGTTATACAGTCAAGTACCACGCCTACCTGCGCAAGATGACCCGTTACAACCCCACCCGCGGAGGTTAGTCGATGATTTTTCCTTTTCCCCGCTCCCAAGGCGCAACAAGCATCGATCGAGACAACGTATCTAACTCTACTCCTCCCACCAGGCCCCTTCCACTTCCGTGCTCCCTCTCGCATCTTCTACAAGGCTGTCCGCGGCATGATCCCCCACAAGACCGCCCGCGGTGCCGCCGCCCTTGAGCGCCTCAAGGTCTTCGAGGGTGTCCCTCCCCCTTACGACAAGCAGAAGAAGATGGTCGTCCCCCAGGCTCTGCGTGTCCTGCGCCTGCAGCCCGGCCGCAAGTACTGCACCGTCGGCCGTCTGAGCCACGAGGTTGGCTGGAAGTACCAGGATGTTGTTGAGAGGTGGGTTTTTTGACTCCTTTACTTCATAACATGCTTCACGAGAGCACGAGAGCTGTCGGTGTTTCGGTTGGATTGGGTTTAGCTGACTGATGGCGCGTACACAACAGACTCGAGGAGCGCAGAAAGGCCAAGGGCGCCGCGTACTACGAGCGCAAGAAGGCCGCCCGACGACAACTCACCGAGGCCAAGAAGAACGCCAAGACCGACGACAAGACCACCAAGGCCCTCGAGGCCTACGGCTACTAGATGGTGGTCGTGCTCGTATCAACGACAACAAACCCTTTGTGTGCTTCTTTTTACGTTTGCGCTTAGATCGGCGTGGGATGGTCTGGTCTTGCATTTGGCGACGGACGGCTTTTCGGGATGGGAAACAATGCTGGCTTATTCGTCAGGTCCGGTCCCCAGATAGGGACCCTTAACACCCTGAACTACTGAGATGAGCCTACATGGACGAGAGAAAAACAAAAAAGAAGAACAAAAAACTTCTCCAACCACAAACCAAACCAAAACAAATACAGGGGTGTGTTTGGATGATGCGATGTGATTGTGGTTACTTGTGTTTGTGATCAAGCTGAAAAATCGACGGGAAAGGAAAACTTGATTCGCCTGTTCATGGAATGCCGCCCACGGTCCACGGTCTGCTGCTGCTGCTGTCCGACATGGTTGAACAAGACCGAGGACCTGCGTCGTCACACCTTTCTCAACGCCCCTAATGTAGATATCTTGCGAGGGATGACAGAAGTCCACTCATTCGCTACGCCTGATCAATACAACTGCCCAATGACTATCGTCCAAGCAAGCACAGTGGCATGCCAGTGTCTCTACTGCCCGTTACTGTATCCGCCCCAGCCTTTCCCGCCTCTGCTACCTGTCAGATCACCGCGTTGGATAGACTCGCTTGCCATGTGTCCAATTCTCCCCTCGGACACTACCGACTAGGCAAGCAGAGAGTATCAATGCCGTATGGACGGTAGCCTCGGAACAGGTCAGTCCACTCTAGTTACGTGAGTGGTCACAACGAATAGCACTGGAGGAGCCTGTCTGGCAAGTAGTTGAGCCATCCTCGGGTCACATGCAGATTGTTGTACGCATAATGAGATTCAAGAGCTCGACATTATATAGCATAGACCAAGTTATAATGTGCGATATCTATCTCTCGACAACGTCACCACGCGACTCCCCCTAACCCCTCTGTTGGCCCCGGCAAAATTCCCGTACCTCAGCTTGCTCCAGTCTCCCCGATCCTCCCATGTTCAGAGCGAACGCATCCTGCTCACATCTGCTGCCTCATCACACCTATGATTGTCAGCCAGTTCTACACATCACAACAACGATGACATTTAGACAGAAAAGGGATGCATACTCAACGGTGCTGATGGTATTCAGTGCTTGCAGCCTGCACACTCGCAGGTCTTGGGGTCACACTTGCACTGTCCGGCGGGGCACATTATGAGAGATGAGAAGAGGACAGATGGAATTTCCAAGTCCGGGTATTTGTTTTTCAAAAGAGTATTTTGGTTCGCGATGTAAACACCTATGGCTTGAAAGGGGGCAAAAGAAAAGAGAAAGAGGGGTTTTTCTTTTTTTTGGGCTCGGCGGGATGTATGCCCTTTTTATCTCCAGGCGTTGGTTGACCCACACACATCCCACCACTCGAGGAGAGGGAGGGGGGCCCCCATTTCGAGGGTCAGCGTATGCAGTGTGCTGCTGTACAGTAAGTGCATGCTACTACTGCAGCCCATACCCCTCTCCTCTTCCTGCTGACCCGGATTTTGAAACTCGTGCCGATCGAGCCTATCACCGCTTGCCGGACAAACGATGATCGGTTCTATACCTCAAGAATAGTCCGATGGGGCCTATGATCTTCCCAGTAACGTTGCAGGACTGAGGTCTTTTACGCCCCCCCCCCCCCCGGCCTTCTGATGATACTGTACTTTACATCCGATAAAGTGCTGTAGGAGTTTGTGTCTACCTTGATAGTATCTGCCGGGTTGTCCTGACCCTGCATCTATGGTCATGGTCGTGCCCGCAAAAACCAGCACTTGCCAACACATACTCCTGCATGAGGACTAGAAGATAGAACTGTTATACTATGCACATCCAGTTGGCGTACGCCTAGTACGTGGCACATGGGCTTCACAATGGGTTTTTAGATGAATCAAGGAGTGGGGGGAGGGTGTGGTTCCGGCAGATCTCGCGGGAGCTGGAGGGGTTTATTGGTCGAGTCGATAATGGAACCAATCTTTGAACCTCAACTCGTGCCGGTAATAGGATCTGCATTATATGATGATACTTACCTGTAGCACAGGGCACATTTGGACAGATCATCTGAACGTCATAGTCTCTAATAAATGACTGGATATATGTGAATGCAGACTGCCGCAGAGCTGGAAGTCATCGGAGTTTCTATCTCGGCAACCATAATCTGGAATTCACCCCAGTGCCCGTGTTCATGAATTTCATGCTATAGCGAGATATTTTATTGGTGCTTGTCTGACTGGCTACAATCTCTCAACAGCTATAGGAATACGCTGCGGTCCTGAGAATCCATCACTAGATACAGCTTACACAAAAGTATCAGTAAGATCCAGTACTTGCTTGATTGCTCAGAAGTTGTGGTATGCAACCAACTGCCATTTTGATGATTGCAACAATAGCATCATCGCAACTATACATATTTCTTGTGAGAACCTCCCTCTTCTTTCCCAAAGAAAAAGCCACAACACCTCACTGGCCGTCAACAAGATACTTGAGGGTCTGTTCCGATGAAGACATCAAAATATAGCCAGGGCGTTCGGCGGAGAGGCCACGAGACCTGGATGGTTGAGCGGCGCCGATGTCAGCATGAAGCTGTATCTTCCAGACTTTCTACAATACGCAGAGAGCTCTTTGAGATCCCAGAGTTCCCCGATAGGCAGACCGAACATGGAGAGAAAATATTGATGTAGCACTAATCTGTCAGCATCTGATATATCACTTTCACCCATGGCTCTTGTCACGCTACAAAAAGGGAATTCCCAAAGAAATCATAGGATGTCGTTCACCCACTTACCGAGATCACCCATAGACCCCTCTGTGCCGTCTGCCTTGAGCGGAGGAAAAGCCTCAAACGACTGACTATCTCCCGCGACGGCAGAGAAACGCTTGTTCCAGACCCACCTGGCTGTCTCCTCGGAACCGTGCAGCCCAGACAGTTTGACCTGCTGCATCTTTGCAAAGTCTTCGGGGGTGGGGTTCTCAAAGATCTCCGTGATGCCGGTCCTAACAATGAGAATGTCCCCGTGCTTAAACTCGACTTTTTGGTGTCTGACCACCTCCTCGACGTCCTCGACCGTGATGCGGTACCCATCGAGACAGTGGTAGGACTGGCCTCGAGAGTCCATGTAGCCCTTGAAGTCGATCAGGACGCCTCTTCCCACGAGCCCACCGCGGGCGTGCCAGTGGTCAAGGGTGGGCAGCGGGTTCTCGGCGCTTGTCTGCGGCGAGGACAGGACCCGCTCGGTGACCTTGAGCCCGTTGTAGGCCAGGCCTGAAGGCTGATGCTGCATGTGCACCAGGCTGTCCCACTGGCTGCTGGACTGGGTGTTGAACTCGAGCTCGTCGTCCCACCCGTGGCAGCCCGAGGGGGCCAGCTCGCCCTGGTTCATGAAGGATATGAATTTGTGGACGGGGGCTTTGCGTCCTGGGATGGGGATCTTGATGCCATTCAGTGGCCAGCTTGAATTGACATGTCAGATGAAGTTATCCCAGCACGTTTCGTGGGGCGGCGTGATGGAGAGCTCTCGGTAGTTACTTTAATGATATGGACACTCCGTCCTTGACCTCGGCCGCCGCAGCAGCGACCACAGCTGGGGTGAGAAGATTCAGCGTGCCCAGGAGATCTTTCTTGCCGTCCTTGTCGAAAACGCCCCAGGCACAGCCCCGTGGCATTCCCTCCACGGCTGGGAGATGGTCAAAGTCCGGAATCGACATTGCACAGCCAAGAGGTTGCCGAGTTTGAGCGGAAATTGATTGAGGACTGTGGATCGAGGTTGGAAGAGATAAGTACTCAGCTGAGCTTGTTTGTGTTTCAATTTGGCTGGTCGACGACCGCATTATATAATTTTCAAGACACACAGAAGAACGGGTTGAGCAGACGCCTCGTACGCTCATTCAAGTAATTATGCTGTAAGTACTTCCTCTAGCCGTGAAGGGGAAGGGGGAGGGACTGCGCCTCAAAAGAACGATGGAGCACGGAATCGTGTGGATCCACTCACTGCATGTAAGCCGCCTGCAGGCACCTAAACAAGTGCATTGTTGGATCTTAAGTGGATGATATCGTACTGTGGGCGGCAGTGGACTTCCCAAGGGTTCTCTGACGGATGGCACTGAGCGCAGAAAGCTTCCAATAAGATAGTGTTAAGGATCTTTCACTCTCCTGCCGGGCATCTTGTTTATAAGCATAGAGAATGTTAACATGGACAATATCGACATTTGAGAAGAACTCACTACAGGTAGGGTGACTCGGTGAGACAATCAAATCTTGGTGGTCGCATCAGAAAATGTGTAGAGTCGGAGTATTGGGCTCCTCACAGGCTCGACACATCCACCGGTGAATTGACTCTGCCACCAGAGATACCTAGCCATTGATGTATTTAATCTATTTTTATATGATTTCATTTTTCCATTTTTCACTTTTTCTTTCTCTATATTCTTCTGACCTCTAGTTGAAGACGACCGTCTTCGTAACGTTGAGGAAGACGCGCCTCTCCGCAACCCACTTCACGGCAGCTGCGAGCACCTGGCTCTCGACATTGGAGCCCTCCTCGACCAGATCCTTGGGGCTCATGCTGTGGTCGACGCGGGCGACGCGCTGCTCGATGATGGGGCCCTCGTCGAGATCGGCAGTCACAAAGTGGGCGGTGGCGCCGATGATCTTGACGCCGCGGTCGTAGGCCTGGTGGTAGGGCTTGGCGCCCTTGAAGGAGGGCAGGAAGCTGTGGTGGATGTTGATGATCCTGCCGCTCATGGCCGCGCACAGGGTCGGCGACAGGACCTGCATGTAGCGGGCGAGGACGACCAGCTCGATGTCGTGCTTCCTGACCAGCTCGAGGATCTGGCCCTCCTGCTGGGCCTTTGTGTCCCTGGTCACGGGCAGGTGGTGGAACTCGATGCCGTAGCTCCTAGCCAGCTGCTCGTACTCGGGGTGGTTGGACACGACGACGGGCACCTCGATGCGCAGCTGGCCGGCCTTGGTCCGGAACAGCAGGTCGTTGAGGCAGTGGCCGATCTTGGACACCATGATGAGCACCCGCATCTTCTTGGCCACGGGGCGTATGTCGTAGTAGTCCATCTCGAGGCTGGCTGACAGGTCCACAAAGGAGGCCTTGAGGGTGTCGGGCGACGAGACGGGCCCAAAGTGCACGCGCATGAAGAACTTGTTGGACACGGGGTCCGAGAACTGCTGCAGGTCCAGGATGTTGATGCCGTGGCTGGCGAAGATGCCCGTCACCGAGTGCACGATGCCAGACTTGTCCGGGCAGGACAGCGTGAGGATATAATCCTCTCCCTGGCTCTTGGTTGCGGATGCCATGGTGACGGTAATGTTGGTGATGATGATGAGCTGGTGATAGCTGGTCAGAGCTGATAATATCCAGAAGGACGGGTGGTGTCTCAACAAAAAGAGAGAAAATGACTAATATCAGGGCTGTCTGTAAAGTATGCAAAGGAGACACTTACCTAAGATGGGACTCTATGTTTGTTTCTAATTAGAGGAGACTTGGGATAAAGTCGTGATGTTGAATCCTGACCCGACTTGGAATCCTATCCGCTGATCAGTCTCTCGCTGTCATGCAACACACACGCTCACTCGAGTCACTGCTGCTGCATTGATCTTCTCCCGACCAACAAGCACGGCGCAGATTTTGATGTCAAGCGTGCGCGGGTCCGCTGTGGAGATCCCGTGCTGTTCCTCCAGGCGAGCTCTGTCAGCAACATGGCCGAAAGGCCTAGACTCGTTGGTCTGCGGAGCACTGTCTTCCGCTAAGGGAGAATGAGAGATAGGCTCTGGTCCGTCATCGGCATTGTACTAAGAGGCGGGAGTGGGCGAGTTGACGCTGTCCACGCATTTTGTGTATATGTGCGTGTCTTTTTCGGATCTTTTCTTTCTTTTTTTTTTCTTCTTTTTTCCCCATCTTTTATTTGAATTTGTGCACACCTCCTGAGTAGTTTCTCCTTGATGTTACGATATTTGGCCAATACGCTGTGGAACGAACGAAAAAAAAAAAAAAAAGAGAGGATAACAATTTTCAAGCATTCATCCCGGGATGGTACTGACTGCTCCACTATGAAGACGGGTGGTCGGTCAGCAGTGAGCTCTCGGCTGTGGGATAACTGATTTACAAGCAAATATTGTGTCATTATTCTTTTATTCCTCCTGGCTACCCGTCTCTTCTCGGATCCTTCGATATCCCATCTCACTGTCAAATTCTGCAACATACCGCATCCTACGAGATAGCCTGTAAAGCAAGATTGGCATCCACATGTACTAGTATCTTGCACCAGGTAACCACAGTATCAAGGCCCTACGACCGAAGTGCATCTCCGTGGTCCGAATCAAGCCTGCGAGCCGTATAGGGTGGTTAAATACATGTCTCTCACCTCCGAAAAGGGTGGGACCACGGCCGAAATTATGCTCTATAAATTGTCACGCATTTGAATTCTCGTAGATATACGCCCGTGCCTTGTCAAGCTACTATGTACTTGTATGTATATACTTATAACAAAGGGTGGTCATCTGGGACCGCACACTGGCCTCTCTCTCTCCTTCGCTTCCCAACGTCCTTGCAATCAGAACCACAAGAACCTTGGTGAGAAAGGTACAGTCTTCAATAACGTTTGAATCATTTACATAATACTTCAGGGTTGGTACGAGATTCCGCACACGCCCACCCGTCTTGCGTACACACAGACCCGCCCCGGGCGCACATCATTCCTCAGGTTCCCCGGAACGTGGGGGCATCTTGTTCAGTTTCCATTTTGGTTTCGATGATCTTCAAACTACCGTGGTCTGATGATGTGTGTGGCTAGGCTGGAATTCGAAAGACCACTACATCATCTATTCTCCGATTTGAAATGCGCAAACCAACCCCCTCGATATGGCGTGGAGGGATTAAAATCACTAGTGAGGGATGCCAGGCGCCGGCAGTTCGCGCATGTATACAGTAAGCAGTGTAGTGTCTCTGAGGTTTCCACTCATCTGAATCTAAAAAGACGTTCCTCACCTTGCTGCGACTTGTTCAGTGATATCCCATGGGATGTCGACACTTTGAGCACATGGTACTGGGTGATTATTGTGGGCCAAATGGGAAGCCTTCCAAGTGCCAGATATATAATCACACATAATAATCGTAATAGCAAAAGGATATAACCTAAAGGGATATGATCCTTTATGCAGCATCCTGTCTTATGCGACCCTCTCCTGCAGAGGGGTAGCAGTTGCATTTGTCTGGATCTACGATGGCACAATTGCTTGCCATCCCTTGACGTGGGCTTCGTATCTACGAGCAACAAGCCCGGCTTGGGCCCAAGAGGGATTAAAAAAAAAAATAGAAAACTGTTGCCCCTGTTCAAGCATGCGTGGCTTGTGTACGTCGGCCCCTGAGAAACTTTGGCCATGGGTAATTTCGGCTCTGCAGGCCTCTCCAGCTTAGCGCCTACGAGCAACAAGCTTAATCCAGAAAAATCTAGTGACGCATCTGGAGACAAGGGTGGGTCGCCACGGGATATCCATAGTGGTGTCCAGGTTTGTCTCACCGGGGGGGGGGAAGAGGAGGGGTAGCGTCCAGGTTTACGTGCCACTGCCACTGGCCTGCATAGCAAAGGGGAAAGGATTGACCGTTTTATTCCACCTTTCCCCCACACACCATCGCGGTCCTTGACGTTTATCGTAGGATTGAGACCAGGGGGGAGTGTTCTCCTTGTTAGGCACGGACAGAAGATGGAGACAACCTCGTTCGCCGAGGTGGCCCTCCTCCTCTTTTTTTTCTTTTTCTTTTGCCCTGGGGAGGGGGCCTTGCCATCTGCTACAACTATAAGAGTATGGCATAAATATATTGCTAACGCTCGTCTCTCTCGTCGTCTTGCATGTGTTGTTGCTTGGTAGAGAGAGAGTGTGTGTGTGTTTATGTGTGAAGTTTTGATCACGACAAGCATACCAAGCCCTCCATCATGCATTCTCAGAACAGCCTGGCCCTCGTGGCCCTGACCGTCTCGTCCTTCACAGGCTCTGTGCTGGCCCAGACCGCCAAGCAGATCTTCAACTTCACCAGCTACGTCGACATCGAGAACAGCATCCTGCGCTCCAACGGCCAGCTCCTGTTCACCACCCTCACGGGCCCTGAGCTGTACACCATCGACACCACCGCCGACGAGCCCGTGGCCGAGGTTGTCCGCTACGTTCCGGGGGTCACGGCCCTGACCGGCATTGCCCAGGTCGATGACGACAAGTTTGCCGTCATCGGAGGCGTCCGGGGCAGCTACAGCTACACCAACGAGACCATCTTCACCGTCGACTTCAGCGGCGCCACCCAGGAGAACCCCAACGTCACCGTGCTTGAGACCGTCGCAACCTTGTCAGTATTTATTTCATGAAAAGACCTTGATCCTCTCCCATTGCTGCCCATTTTTTGAGTTATGATTAAAAATGTGAGATTCCTATTAATATGTCCTTACCTACAGGCCTGACGCCATCATGCTCAACGGCATGGCTGCGCTCCCCCTCCAACTCTCACGTCCTCGTCGTGGCCGACTCCCGTGTGGGCTGCCTCTGGCGCGTTGACATCGACACGGGCTCCGTCGCAAAGGCCGTCTCGAGCGACTACATGCTGGCCCCGGCCAACGCCAGCGTCCCGATCGGCATCGACGGCCTGAAGCTCAACGCCGACGGCTCCTACGCCTACTTCACCAACGTGGCCCTCGAGATCCTGGGGAGCGTCCCCATCGCCGACGACGGCACCACCCTCGCGGCCACGGGCGACGTCGAGGTCGTCACCGACTTTGTTGGCGACGACGACTGGGACGACTTCCAGATCAACGGCACCACCGCCTACGGCGCGCAGGACCCCTACTACCTGTCTGCCGTGGACCTGACCACGGGCGAGCTGACGGTGCTCGTCAACGACACCAGCTTCGTCGGCGGGCCCACCTCGGTCGTGCTCAAGGGCGACGGGTCTACCATCTACATGACCACCCGTGGAGATTCGACGACTGCCCAGAGCGGACAGATCATCGAGATCACGCTGTAAACGGTAGTCATGACTTGTATGTATGGAATTGTGTATGATGGTTTGTATATATGTATTACACTTTATGTGGAACCAAGGACGAGGTTTCTTCTTTCTTCTTCTCTCCATGGTAATTGTCAATTCCGTTCTGATGAGATGGGCGAGTGCATTATTTCTGTGAATTGATGGATCATTACAATCCGATCACATTGTATATCTATAGCAGAGTCGCCTCTTCATTTGTGAGCAGTATATATACTTATGGATCTCTATATTGGACACATCCCATGTGACAGTGATTAGACTCGACCGGGACAAGGCTGAGGATACGTCAGACCTGGAGTGGAGTGCTTGCAGCCACAGAGCCCAATAAAGTGCTGACTGTGGTACTCTTGGGCGGCTTCTGTGCTGACATGGAGTACTAGTTTTATATCACAGAGGAACCAAAAGATGTCCTACGAAGTCGCATACATACATGGGCGAATTGCAGACCCAAGCTGACACTGGGAAATCAGCCGCCGGGTGTTCATTGTGCCGTTTCAACACCAGCGGTGGTCAGCTTGTAACATCAGCCCAGGATTGCATAATATTAATATCTTCTCTGTAGACTGTGAACAGCTTGAGGTTGTTGGCTATGTGGTCGTCTTTGCTGAACTCTCGACAAGTACTCAACACGGTTGTTAAACTAATTAATTATATCATGACCTGAACGATTCGCCCGTACTCTCGCGGACACCGAAACAACCCATATTTTTTATTTCGAACCAGTACCTACAACAGCATCTGGGTATGCATCAATGCTGTTTGTCCTCAAGAGAGAAGGGAAAAAACAACCTGGGCATAGTGAATCCTCAGCTTACTAGATCATAAGATGGATTGATTTGCTCAAGGAAGAAAACCTTATATTGGCTGACAGGCTGACATTGACGAGGGCGGACTTCGGACTTCGGACTCATCGAACATCCCGTATTTCACCCGCAGATGCTGTATGCCCATGATTACGGTCCGACGCGGGATTAACTGGACTCCGCTCCCGCTTCAGCTCAGGCATACTCTCCCATCCCTCTCTCTCACTCTCCCAGCAGAGTGAGCCCGTCACTTGTCTCTTGACACGGATTTCAGACGTGTGTGCAGGGCCTTTCTTTCTCCCATCTCCTCCAGTCGGACGTTCCGATATACAGTTTTTGGAACTCGTCTGTGTTGCGCCAACGACATCCCGACTCTGTTCATCCATGTAAAGATCGCGAATTTGACTTGGTCATTGCGTGCCACCCATCAATATAGCCTTTTGACTTATTCGCCGTCAGGATTTTGCGCCTGTCCCGGTTCCGGTTTCCGCCGCCGAGAGTCTACCGTTGCAACACCACCAAGACAGAGCAGAGTCCCACTCACGGGGGCTTCGAGCCGCACAGTGAGGCGAGCGCCACAAAGGCGGAAGACAAGTCTCGCCATGCAGTCGTCTAGTCGGGGCATAGGGAAGCCACCTACATCAGTCGACGCACACAGGCCTGTGGGCACGCCTGCTCCTTATGGACATGCGTGTACCAACTGTGCCAAGGCGAAATGTAAATGTATACACCGGGATGTTGGAGGAGCCTGTGAGCGGTAAGTCTGTTATCTAACACACACACACACCGTCTCTCTCTCTTTGCTATTGTAAGGGGACAAGGTGGGATAAGCCATGTGTTAGTCTTGGCCTTTTCTTCTTATGAACATTAGCTCCTAGGAGGATCGATACTGGTGCTATCTGAGAAGCAATAGGCAACGCTGCCAGTGTGCAGTCCCCTCCAGCTCACCACTCCCCCCCCCCCCCGCAACCTTGCAGATCTTCAAAGTATAAACCTTTGCTACTTCTATCTGAACCAATTGCCCATCATATTATTTGGTCTGACTCGGGAATATTACGTTGTGAACTCTAGGTGCTTCCGGCTTAGAAAGGAATGTAACCCGTCAATTCCAAATCGGAAGCGAAATCCAAGAAAAACCCCGTCCTCGAGAACGGCCCACCTCGAGGAGAAGCTGGACGACCTGGTCTCTCTGATCAGGCTACAGACCAATATCAGGTCTCCCGACAAGGCGGCTCAGCCATTTCCCACGAGATCTGAGGATCGTGCCTTGGCTGGGCCGCCTACTGGTCCGTCCTTGTCATCCGTGTCGACGCCTAATGAGAGCCCTGTAGGGCCTGCTTCTGGCGAGACATATGCGACGAACCCAACGAGTCCATCGAGCTCAAGCGGTGGTTATGAATATGACTGTATGCTTGACTCCTTTTCTTCTTCCGCTTCCCTCTCCAGAGGGAGGCAAACTCATCCGTCCCTGCAGTGCTTGACATGTGCTCATGAATGTCTTGCAGACCCCATCGCCGACGACGTTGCGGAAGCAAACCTGGCCCTGTTCCGGAAGGACATGGTGCGGTTCTGTCCCATAGTCTATCTGCCCCCGTCCCTGACCGCCAAGGATCTTCGACGGACACATCCTTTTCTGTGGCTCAGCATCATGGCATGTGCTTCCCGCTCCATGAGGGAGGCCTATGCCCTGGGAGACAGGCTGAGGCAGGCCATCGCCAACAAGATGGTGATCGAGCTCGACAGGAACCTCGACCTGCTGCAGGGCCTGCTGGTGTTTATGCAGTGGCCTCATTGTCACAAGACCGACAAGCCCTGGCTGTCGCTCTACACCAATATGGGGCTCGCCATGGCGCAGGACCTGGGGTTTATGAGCATGAATGGAGAGACGGCATACACCTATGTCAAGAAGTTCTGGCTTCCGAAAATGCCATGCAAGCATACCCCCGGGCAGAATACACCCCGCACCATGGAAGAACGCAGGACTATCTTGGCCTTTTACGTATGGACGAGCATGTAAGTGCATGACATCCCATGTGAAATGTTGAGTGTGAGTTGCAAGAACTCAGCGGGCTGATCCTCCCCCCCCCTTTTTTTCCCTTTCTCGACTCCAGGTGCTCTCAAATGGTCAGGAAAGAGAACGCCATCCGCTGGACACCCTTTATGGAACACTGTCTGCGGGCCATCTTGGAACGACCAGAGTGGGAGGGCGACGGCATCCTCGCCGTACAGGTGCGCTGTGCCCTCGTGGGCCAGCAGATGGCAGATCTCTCCATTCAACAGGCCCTCCGTGCTGGGGAGACCCGTATACCCATGTACTTTCATCATTCGTTGAGCGCCCAGTTAGACGACATCTGGCGAACGCTCCCGGCAAGCCTGATGCAGCATGGTCAGTCCCTCATCCATTTCTTCCCGCCGTATTGAGTCAATCTTGCGGCCTCTTCCTAGCTTTCATGTCTTCTCCTACTCGTGCATATTCGTCGGGACCGTGTTGCTGACTGCGACTGATCTGTGGGTGTGAAAAACAGAGCCAGTCTTGCTGTCTCTATACGGCACGGAAATCGCAGTTCATGACCTCGCCTCCAACTTCGATCCCTCATCAGACAATGTGGACATCATCAAGCGCCTTGACGCCCTGCAGAAGTGCCTCAAATCCGTCGAGAACTTCTTTCAGACCTGGGACAGGATACCACCTCCTCAGTTCATGGGCGTCACCCTCACCACCTTCATCCAGCTTCTGCACGTGATCGTCTCGCTCTTCCGGCTGAGCACGCTCGACAGCATACCTGGGTGGGACCCGGCCGAGGCGAGGAGCAGGCTCCATCTCTTTTCGCTGCTGGATCACATTTCAGAACAGATGGAGTCGACAGTCTCGACGATCCCCATTCTCGAAGATGGCGAAGAAGGTAGCAGTAAGTTGATTCCTGTCTTTGAGATATCAGTATTGTATCTTGTGGATGTTAGCTGACGATAATCATCACAGCCTGGTCCAAAGCAGCAAAGGTGATGAGATTGATCAAGCAAGGGATCAAGAAAGATTTCCCAGTACGTGCAGCCGTGAATATCGATCCACCAGAGCATTTTCCCCGCCTACTGCCCCCGTCTCCCGGAGGTTTATCTTCCATAGATTGATATGGGATCCCAATCCACTCGAGGCGGACACTAATTTGCGACGTTTGTCCACACAGAACCTTGATCCTCTGGGCAGCACGGGCATCGAGCAAGTCTCTGCCATGGCTGCAGGTGGCGCAGATCTCCAGGGATCGACGCAGGATATACAGGACGCCTTCCTGACGAATTTTGGAGACGACCCATGGCTCTCAGCTATCTTTGTCCCGTGGGATTCTATGAACTTTTAGGTAAAATCTTACCGCAGGTTCGTAGGCTGGGGCCGGGCGCTATGCGAGATTCGCTCTTTGTATCAATACCATTAATCTTACATGTACTACAACACTACACTCATTCATCCTGAGAAAGGGCAAAGAAAGAAGTCTCCAGAAATGATTTGCAGCACTAGGGAGGATTTTTTTTTTTTTTGGATCTTGGAACGAGAGAGTCATTTGTGACGTGGAAGTCAATACTCCGCTGGATGGAAAGATATAATACCCACCACTTCCGAGTGGCGATTTACAAAAAGCAATGCCATGTATCAACGGACCTTGGCGTGGCTTAAACAGGCAGAGAACATCGGAACCAGCCTTTTGCCGGCGTGAGACAGGAGAAACAGACTCAGATGGAAAAAAACAGCGGACGGACGAGCTACTATGGCGCATGGCGCATGGCTAACCACCCCAGCGTGCGTTGCAGTCTGATCGGTCCACTTAGGTCTATCCTGCAGGCCCGAAGAGGATCCGTTGGCTGTTGTTGATCCACTAATGTTTCAAGACGCGGGTTTGTCGCTTTTCGCCAAGCCGTTGCTCGCCCAAAGACTCGTCGTCGACAGGACTGACTGTCCCCTCTCTGCCCCCCCCCCTCCTTGATGGGTACCCTGTCGTGCCTGTGCCAGGACAACACAGAGAAAGCAATATCTGGATCTCTCGAAACGAGGCCGCCCAGGATCCTCATAGACCCGGGCCCTTTACGGTCATTACCGCGGAACAGATGCCATATCAATCTGAAGGATTGTATGTGTTCTGCTTCCTTTTTTCTTGCTCGTCTCTGATTACAATGCAGGCAAGCGGATTTCGGCTGTAGGTTGGCTGTATCTGCTCAGGCCTCTGCTCGTATCTGCTTCTTTTGTGCGCCCCGTCTGTACACCGCCATGCCATGGGCCGTGTCTCACCATTTGTTTTTTTCTCGCCCGAGTGAGACGTGATGGGAAATAGGCAGGCAGGCAGGCAGGCAGGTAGAAACGGATTTATGAACAAAGACATAAATTAAAATGGTCATCTAGTTTCCAATGTGCGACATATGACCGCAGCTCGCTACTGCGTACTTTAAATTCATGCATGCATCCGTCAAAAAAAGAGGCGCCAGGATCACTCAGTCAAGTCTGTATACATAGTACTATGATGGTACGTACTATGTAGGTCCTCAGGGGGGCCCGTGGGGCGGACAGACAAAAAAGCAAGAGGAATTTCTTCTGGATCATCCCTGTGGTGGCTCTCCTGCAGCGCTTGGTAAATTGTGATTCGCACATCTTGGATTGCCCCTAATCAATGATCACCAGCTGTCAGGGGAGTCCAGCCAGTGTCTGCCCGCAATGGATGACATCAAGGCTTTGTTTTTCTTTTTTTCCTTTTTTTTCCCTCTCTCTTTTCTTCCTACGCTGTGGATACAACGATCCGCCCCTGAGTCGCATTGGCGGGCCTGAGCGGCTATGCCAGGAAGTCAATCTTAATATGTACATCCTTCTTTCAGGCACTCCCTGCGCGGGAACAGCCAGGCACCTACAGGAGGAGCCTCCTGTGTGGTACTGTATGTACAGTCACTTATAGATTTATATCACCCAACAAGGCGGTCTCTGGTACATTCATTCCTTTTTCTCCTCGTCCCTTTCGGCTCCTCAACCCTTTTCCTCTCGTTCATTGTTCATCATACAGTCTCTTGTTTTTCGGGTTTCCTCTCTGGTTCAATATTCCACACGGTATTAATTCTTTTTTCAAGATGAAGGTGCGTCAAACTGCCTCGAACACACACTCAACTCATACACGTGTGAATCTCAACAACATGCTCCGACTTGGTCATCACAGACAAAGCTGACAGGAACCTTTTCTCCTCATCGTCATGTATTAGACCAACGCAGTGATCCTCGCCCTTGCCGGTGCTGCCAGCGCCCTCGTGGCCCGCTTCCCTATCGCGCCCGTGCCGCAGTCCCTCATCGAGTACCAGAGGTGGTGCCCTGTCTGCGATACTGTGGCCACCAACTACAAGTGCATCAACGCCGGTGCATCATGCCAGGCCAGCGTTTTCATGTACGTGCTTGACAGGACCTGTTTGTTGGACAGGCGCCCTCTGGCAGACGCCTTTCCTGGCTTGCCATTATCACGACGAGAGACGGGCCAACAACCTTCATCTTCACAAGTACTAACTGGTGCTTGCTTATGTAGGCCACCCGCCGAGGATACTGAGGAGTGTGCTTCATCGTGCGCGTCCACCTGCCAGCTGTCATACGTCGCCAACAGGTCAGTGATTAACCCTTCACCCAGCATGAGTTGGGCTGACCGACCCACGCATGGACTTTGTAAACTGACAAATTTACAGCGACTATGGCTACACCTGCAACGCCACGCTCACCCGCCCCAACTAATTCAAGAGGGAATGGAATACTCCAACACAACTATTTAGTTGACTCAACTTTCTTGGGAGATGGCCATCGGATGGATGTGCGGGAGCTTGTATTGAGGTGGGAGAGGTCAAGACGGCATGAGAGTGTCTGGAATCGAGGCAGCAGGACGCCACAGTATTATAGAAGCAGCCTCTCGCGGCGCTCTTGAAGAACATACATACCCAATTGCAAAGCTGCCATGGCCCGAACAGCGGGTCTGCAATGCATAATACTACTTATACGTAATCTCATCCATGTGCCGTGGGGAGCATTCAGTCCCGTCCGGGTCCTGTTATTGACGACCAAGTTACTACTGCCAACAAATCATTGCCAGGATGGTTCAATACATGTTTTTGGCAAATGAGTTTGTTCTCATCAGCTGCTCGTTCATAATATACTACAGTTGTGACCATACGTTTACTAACATGATGTGTATCATCACTATTTTCCACGGAACCCCCCCCCCCCCAGAAACGGTCAACATACGAAAGGCCTACAAGATCCCTTGTTTTCACTTTTATATGAAAAGAAAAAATACATTTCGAGTGCTGGATCTGGTTCTCTCGGGATCGCCTTGGGTGATACGCTATCGTTTTTTTTTTATTCCTTTTCCGGCCTGTGGTTTGTTCTTTTTTCTACCTCTTTCACTGTTCCACTTTTCTTCTTTCCTTTAATTTTGGTTCCTCATTGGCTATTCATGATATTCTCATGATCCTCAAGAATTGATTTCATTGACATGATCGGGAGAAATGTGGTCGTCGACCTGAGCCGCCCACAAACATGCAGGCTGGCGTCTGTCTTTGCATTCCCTTTCTTCACGATTTCGTATCCTTTTCTAGGTATCTTTGGCTCAGGCAGATCCACGTAGGAAACGAAACAAAATCCACAAGAGTTGTTTATAAATTGCTGCCATTTTGAGGTGGCCTTTCTCAACGCATACATTTTGGACTATATTGTAATTATTTCCCGTTCCAAAACACTTTTCTTTCCTTCCATCCTTTTCCTCACAGGACCTTTTGCCCTCTACATCCACGCAAAGTCATCGCAATATCCTGAGCCCAGGCGCCAAAGGCATACAAAACTCTGTTCCATGCTAATCATGGCCCGATGTCTACTCTAATCATAATTACCAGTTGAGGCATCCATCCCAGATACCGACCTCGTATTCATACAGCGTGATGTCGATCCATTCCGTGGCGAAAGCGATAACGTCAAAGTCAAAAGAGATGGACTCGCTCAGCCCGTTGGCACAGGCGGTGCTGCTGGTGGTGTTGGGGTAGGTCACGCTGCCAGAGGTCGTGTTGATGGCCTGCGTGGCGGTGGCGGTCGTGACGAAGGGGAACGAGGGCTCGGCCTTGACGCCGGTGCTGAGGTCGATCAGGCCGTCGAAGAGCTTGCAGGCGAACTCGACGGTGAAGTCGATGTAGGGCTTCAGGGTGATGGAGACGTCCTCGGTGACGTTGAAGGTGGCATCGTGCTCTGTCTCCCAGCCGCTGGAGTCTAGATTTGTTGTATCCAACATCAGTCAGCCTTTTGAGGATCTTTTCTCAAGAGTTCAAACGGAGAAGATTTTGAGAATCCTGGAAAGCAGCTTACAAGACGAGTCCCAGTCCTTGAAATCCATGTGAATTGTACCGTCGGGCATCTGCGACGTGAATTCACCAGTGACGGTGCCGGCGGCGGCGGCGGTGACCGAGGCACCAAAGCTGATTCCCGCAGAAGGACCGAGAGAGATAATACCGGGCACGTCGAGGACAGAGTAGCTCAGGGCATCCGGCGACCACGTCCAGCTGTCGGACCACGAATCCTTGATCGTAACCTCCAGGTCCGCATAGTGATAAACGGACTTGTCAATGTCGATGTAGAACTCGGTCACGCCCTTGAACAGCTCCCACTTTGCGTGGCCCGAGTACTGGACCGAGTTGTTGACGCTGGCCTCGTTCACGACTACCTTGACATAGTCTGTGTCCACGATCGTCTGGTCGGAAGGAATGGAGTAGCTGTAGGCGATGGTCACACCGTCGTCGTTCCAGCTGATTCCACGCTTATCCAGAGACTTTGATCCACTGGTGAAATCAATCTCGGTTGAGCCTGGGGATGCAGGTGTCAGTCTCTGAAGATGATGCCTGTGGATAAAGGTGGCAGAACTCACTCGCAGTTCCAACGAGATCACTCTTCTCCGCCAGAGCCACAATTGTCAGATTGGACTCAAAACCAGTGAGGGCATCAGCATCAGTCACAAAAAAGGACCGCTCCAGCTCGGAATCACAGTCGCCCAGGTGGTTGGTGATCATCACAAAGCTGCTGTTCATGGCGCTCCACTCCGAGAGCGCCTCGGAGTAGGCCTCGGTGTTGTTGAAGGTGACAGCCACAGAGCTCTGCCCGGTGCAGTCCACTGCGGTCACGTCCTCGACGTCCTCGAGCACAACAGCAGAGTTCTGCATGGTCACGCCCACAGAGACGGCGCTGTCATTGCTGGGGGTCTGCCATGCCAGGCTCAGGTTCTTCTTGGGCACCACGTTCCGGCCTGCCGTGTAGAATCCATTGCTGCTGTGTTTGTTTGTGACGGGCCTAAGCGGAACACTAGTCGCGGACGTGGTGGAAGAGGAATTCGTCGAGGAGGATGCCCTGGGAAGTAATTCCGTAGGGGCAGAATAGACGGGAGTTGACAGGAGAGAGAGGAGGAGAGCCCCGACAAAGCTGGACTTGGTAAAGGCCATGGCGAAACGAGTGAAAATACAATAATAAATAAAAACAACGATCAAACCTGCGAATGTAAAAGATAGACTTGGGTGAGGGAGGCGGATAGCCTAAGTTGTGTGTGTGTGTTTGAATTATTGTAAAGAATGACAAAAATGAATGGATGTGCCAAAAGCACAAATGTAAAGGAATGACAAAGTCTCACCACGACGAGGGCATCGCCAGACTCAAAAGATACACGTTTATACAAACACCCAGATCTCGTGAAACATAGTCGACGTCGACATGAAGCCAGAGAGCTTGTAATTATATAGAGAGGAACCTGTCAAAACATAGTAATTAAAGGACCGTGCGGCAGCAGCCGTTGTCAGATGCTGGTGGTGAAAACCCCCCTGCACAAACGCGCGGGTCTGCAGGTCCAGCAATGGGCGGGGGGGGGGGGGGGACCTTGCTGGAGGGGAAGGGGGAGGGGGAGAGCGTGGACCCCTTGTTCCTGTAAGGTCGGTCATATGTTCGCACATGGCAAAAGGAAACAAAGAAACTGAATCGTGCATACACGAGGATTGGATGACTGCTTCTTGGCCCCCGGGTCGTCCTCATTTCAATCTCGTACCGAGGCGGCTCTCCTGCGGTTTCTCTTCGGTGGGTGAACATCGATCCTCGGTCAGCATGATCACATCCCTGGCCTATCACCTTGCTCCTACGGCATGTCTGGTATCCTGGTCATTTCAGCTGGGCTTGCTAGCCAGATCCTACAATCTGATAACAAAGAATGGCCTAACGCCACAGTCTTTTTGGCCTGACTGAGATAACCTTTTCAGGTGGGGGATCGACGCGTTCCCTGCAGCCTTTTCTCCAACATCATGCAAGGAAATCATGGAAAGGACCATGGCTTGCACAAAAGTATATCGTCTTGAATGTGGATGGTGGCTCCTAGATTTTAGTCACAGGAATACAAGCAGGCTGTGCGCATAAGGAGGTGTCTCTTTACGGACATGCTCCGGGCATAGCCTCAGGCTGCGGGTACTTCAGAATTTGAGCCGGAGAATCTCTGGGTTATGCCCAGCCCAGGCAAGGCCCCGTACTTTCGGGGGCAAACAGCCGGGCATGTGGGCCTGGCAGCATTCAAATCCGGCTCCCTTGTACGCCACACCATCCATATTAGTGGGCTACTGAACAGCTAATAGCATGTGTCTGCCTTATAAGCTCGGCATGCTCAATAATAGCGTACCAGGTGCAAAGCCAAGCAGACGTTTTTATTAGAGATGGTTATATCTTTCCATGATTATGGACCACTCAACTATTCACATGTGGCAAGCAGAATTGACAGTTTATGAGACGCCCTGACAGTACTGGGAAGGCATCTCTCAACAAGGTGGAACCCGTGGATCAAGAAGAGGGAACTCTTCGGTGGGTTCTATGAAGACAACGTCAAAATTCGAGTCTGTAACCACCGACTTAACCAGTCAATTAAAACTGTAGGAGCCGAGAAGTGCACTAGGGGACGTTGTTGTCCCAGGTCTGCTTCATGATGTTTCTCCTGATTGACTTCTCTGTTGATGTAATTATACGAAGCTATGACCTGCCGGTTGACTTATTAGGCAATAGATACCTTAGCGGACATGCATTGAGCCTCGCTTGTGCGAGTATGCTCATCTGTCTGCGGATGTTAGCCAAGTCTGCCCTGCCATAGGATGTCCCAGTCGAGCGTGAAGACCCGTTGATATGTTACAAGATGGGTCTTGGTACATATGATGCTCGAATGGAATTATCTGGATATTTTTTATTCCTTCTATCCTTTTTCCTTCTGGATATAGAGTAAGTATGAGCCGATCAACTGTCGGTTGACCAAGTGAAACGAGTTTCTTTCCGTCATGGTCGTCCCGATGGAATTCTTGTCCAGAGGATTGATGTGCTTTCTGTTTGTTTATCTTGATCTTTCTCTTTTTTCCCGCGTTATTTTCATTGGTGCTGCAACTTTTCGAGTCCAGCTTCCATATCCCGCGAGGTGTCATTCCGGAGAATAAAAAAAGGGTCATGGATGGAGGTATCAGCGTATTGGAGGAATGTGTGGCCCCATTTCTCAGAACCTCGTCACAGACGCAGGAGCTTCACCTGAAAACAAAAGTATATACTATGGGGCGGCTCGGATGCCGTCGGTCGGCTGTGAGGCTCCATTCCTCAGCCCCAGTTCACAGACAGGGAGGTCGAGGCAGAATCTTGGGAACACCACAGTAGAGGCGAGCTCGCACGAGTCGTACAACGTTGATGCATTGGAGGGTCTTCTCCACAAAGATCATCCCGAAACTTACTTGTAGCCTTTCTCTATATTAAGTACATATGCAGTGGTGAACATTACGTGATATCGTTTTCGAGCACAATGGCTTCCTCTCAAGTGGGCTGTTTGATGCAGAGATGGGCCAAAAGAAAACGAGCAGATCTTTGAGAGAGTCTCGAGTAGGATCAAATATCCATGCTGGAATCCGTTTCTTGGCCGCGAAAGCCCCCCCCCCCTTTTTTTCACGGAGTTAGTCATATAGAACAACTGACAATTTCTGAGTGAATGGTCGAAGCGTACCAATAAGCTTACATATCTACACTCTCTGTATTCTAAAGCAGTATCTCAAAGCGGATTGCCGAAAATGTGTGCATTGCTGAGCCCGTCCTTTTTTGAGCCTGACGCAAAAGAATCAAGGCGACTTTTCAACGAGCATGGCCTGCTCGCCTTTAAACATCATATTAACTATGGTAAACGCCCGTTTTAGTGCAGGACTTGAGGGAAGCAGTCCAGGGGATTCAAGTGACTGTGTGGGAAGATGTCACCTCGCATCCGTGGCATCCGGATAAAGTTCACAACTTTGTGCTGAATTCCACCATGACCGCGGTACGCCGAGGTATTCACACGGTTGGTGATGAGGTGGTATTGAATAACTAACAAAAGCATGTGGGCAGTGCACGGCTGAAAAAGTCGGCAACAAGGGGCTTGGTGGCCGTCATGCAGGGCCGCAGAAGAGCAAGTCAATATAGATCAATACACTCTTCAACACATCAAACCACTCCTCAGACTTGGCGCCTCACACGAATGAGCAAGGAGTACTCAAGTTACATTGTCAACGGATCATTTATCTGATGATCAGATTGTAGGAATATCACGATGCCTGTGCGTCCGGCAAAGTGATGTCAGAAAACAGTTGCCGCAGGGCAGAAGATGACTCCAAATCAGGCCAGAACAGGGGGCTTTTTGCGGGGAAACCAGCACCAGCTACCCCTTTTACTTTTCAATAGTCAATTTCTTCCTTGAACAGACCTCGTTCTCTTGTGCAGATTATGTCGTCGCGTTTCCAGTTTTCCGTTCGGCTCCTCAACCTTGAATGCGCGTTCACATCCGACCTGCATAAGCAACACTGGGTAACGTGACATACTTGTTTAAGCGTCGAGGGCGCGTACATGGTCCACGATGTAACACATGTCTTTGCGCTCCAATCAAAATCAAAATAGAGCCAAACGGACCCGCTTCAGCTTATAGTATCATGTATGTTTATACGATGGTGGAGGACACCACGGGATCGGCAGAGCTTGGGACGTATGTTGTGATTCCGGTCAAAGCATGAAAGAAAGCAAACGTATATGTTCAGATCCTATAAATATAAGACGAGGGAAAGGCCCTGATGTAGTGTGCTGAGGATCCGAAAGAGAATATCTCCTGTCTTTACTTAATTATTATTGTCAGGCCGAAGCCTAACAACAAGGCATCTCAATTCAATAATTATGGCTCTGTTAAAGACAGTTGTGCCCTCACTTGCTGCCCTTGTGGCCAGCGTCAAGGGAGTCACTCTGACTGTGTCTCCGACGGGGGGCAATGCATCCAGTCCTCTCCTCTATGGAATTATGTTTGAGGTAAAAGATACTCCCATCCGAGCCCTGATGAACTGAGCGAACGAACGAGACTAAGTTACCAACAACAGGACATCAACAACTCTGGTGACGGAGGAATCCATGGGCAGCTCCTGAGGAACAATGGTTTCCAGGGTGATGATCCGGACCTCACGGCTTACAGCGCGGTGGGGGATGTTACGCTCAGTGTCGATACTGCCAACCCTCTCTCGACAGCCATCACCAATTCTTTGAAGGTTTCGGTGCCGTCTGGAACCACTGGTCAGGTGGGATTCTCCAATGAGGGTTATCTGGGCGTCCCAGTCAACGAGGACAGTAAGTAATTATTCATTAGTAGCCTTTTTTCAATACGGGTTGCCGCATGGTCTAAACATGACCAAGGCCTTGGGTCTATAATTATCTCAAACTCTTGACTTTGTCTTTTACCATCCCAGCCCTCTCCGAAAGTTATTTGAAAAGTCTCTCCGACGCAACCCTGACCTTGTGCTACAGCATATGCAAACTACTTCTACATCAAGGGATCCTACGACGGAGACATCACACTCGAACTCTACGGACCCAGCGGCACCGTCTATGCATCGAACACCATTACCGTCACCAGCAACTCATCTGCCTTCAGCTACTACGAGACAAGCTATACCTCTGAACAGAGCTACGAGAGCGATAATGCCTGGAGACTCACCTTCGACGCGGAATCAGTGGCTGGCTCGGATCTGTACTTTGATCTGGTCCAGCTGTTCCCCACCACGTATAACGCAAGGTCTGCTGCCATCTACAGTCCATTCCAGTGCATTGCAGCATCAGGAAGTGGTAGCTCACGCATTATTTCTCTCTCAGGTACAACGGTCTTCGGAACGATGTCGCCACCTATCTTGAGCAGATGAAGCCAGCTTTTCTCAGATTCCCAGGAGGCAACAACTTGTGAGTTCATTCTCAACATCTACCATATCAGAGCCCACTGTCAAGTGACCCTATACTGAAGTGTCTACAACCTGCAGGGAAGGATCAACGCCGAGCGATCGCTGGCAATGGAATGCGACTATTGGGGTAAGCGAGCTGTGCAGTCCCCCGTTGCAGATTTCTCCGTGGTGATGCTAACAGTGTCCAAGCCTGTCGAGCTGAGACCCGGCCGACAGGGTGACTGGGGTTATCCAAATACGGATGCCCTCGGCTTGTTGGAGTACATGTACTGGTGCATCGATATGTAAGGAGAAACCCCCCTTCCCCCCCCCCCCCCACCATTTCGTCCGTCAGGTGATGATGGCTTTTGACCGTTTCGAGTGCCCTGAGCTCCGCTCCGTCGTCTGCTAGCCTCCCCTTATCCCGACAAGATGGCCTCAGATCGCGTCGTACACTAAACTGACATAATGTGAACACTAGGGGCATGGCACCGCTGCTGGCTGTGTGGAGCGGCCTGACCCTGGATGGAAATACCGTCACCGGGACCGCTCTAGAACCTTATATAGATGACATCCTCAACGAGCTCGAGTTTCTCCTTGGCTCCACTGACACCACCTATGGCGCGCTGAGGGCGGAATATGGACAGACCGACCCCTTCACGATCGACTACATCGAGGTCGGCAACGAGGACAATGTGTTTAGTGAAGGTTGCAGCACCTATGCCAGCCGGTTCACGGCCATTTACGATGCCATTCACGCGCAGTACCCAGATATCACGATCCTGGCTTCGACTTCGGATGCCTCGTGTCTGCCTTCGACCATGCCCAGCGGGACCATGACGGATACACATCATTATCTTAGTCCTGATGGGTTCGTTGAGCTGTTTGACGAATGGGATAACGTCTCGAGGGACGGGCCAGGGATTCTGGTCGGGGAATATGCCAGCACCTCGGGCAATGATGGTACGACGACGTACTGGACCACCATGCAGGGAAGCTGCTCAGAGGCTGTGTACATGATCGGTGAGTAATCATTGAGAACCCCTTCCTGATCTTGCTGATATTGATTGGAATCCAATTTGGCTGGCTAGGCATGGAGAGAAACAGCGACATCGTCAAGATGGCAAGCTTTGCCCCCTTGCTCGAGCATTATGACATGGCTGAGTGGTCGGTACGTGATTATTGTTATAGCTTCATCCTTCCCCGGTACTTGAGGCCATCGTCTCGTAGCTCCTTGCTAATACCCTCTTGCGATGATGGTCATGGTGGTGTGTAGCCGAATCTGTTTGGCCTCAATTCGACCGTGGGCTCCATCACGGGGTCCACCTCTTTCTGGGTGCAGGAGATGTTCTCCACGAACCACGGCGATACCGTCCTGCCGGTAACCTCAGATTCAGACTTCGGCCCTGTATACTGGGTGGCCACGTCCGGTGCCAACTCGACCTATTACGTCAAGCTGGCCAATTATGGGTCGTCGACGGAGACGGTCACTGTCGAGTTTTCCGACGTGACTCTTGCGTCTTCTGCAGTTCTTGTAACGCTGAGCGGGGGGTGAGCTTGTCTCCAACTATCCCGGCATTGTTTCCATCACTCCCCAGACCTCGACCGTGTCTGGCAGCGCGTCCGATGGTTATGAGTTCAGCATTCCGGCTTGGGGAGTGGCTGTGTTGGCAGTTACCACCTGAGCCTTTGTGGCATTAATCATCTGGCACGCAGCGTGTGATCGGAGTCACCAGGTGCTGAGCATCAGATATGGGTTTTGTGTGCATCGCCATGTAATTACTTATTATGAGCCCATAGAGCCTGGGCCACCTCGCTGGTGCCGGCCGTCTTCTGTTGTCATACCAAATGCGGCAATGAGTAAGAAGGAACAAAAATAGTGCCACAAAGTATATCGCCCTGAACGCCTTGCCATGCTGCAATCCCGTGAAAACACACTCGAATGTCGGGCTCAGAATCTGTGTGTGAGAGAGATAAGATATGTCAGCATCTACTCCTCGGCGTGTCTGCGCGTATTTGGCGTGAGGCAGTCAACTGTACCTGATCTCGTAGCTGCCTGCCCTGGTCATATACCTGACCCACTTGACACTGCTGTAGTTGCTCTTCTCGAAGACCTTCAGGTATCTCACCAGCAGACCGCTGCTGGTAAACATCAGGAGGCTGAAGTTGATGCTCAGTGGGGGCCTGCTCCATGTCTTCTGGTTGGTCATGGAGGTCAGGTCGGCCTCGGCACTAAGGACGAACTCGCTCTGGCCGGTGAAGCGGCCGATCTTCCAGACAATGTTGTTCTCGGCGGGCTCGTATTTTGCCTTGCCCTGGGTGCACCTCTCGGTGATCCTGGCGGTGTTGAGCGGGGTGGGGATGCGAACGACGACGTTGGTGGCGAAGAGCTTGGAGCCGAAATTGGCCTTGACACCGATGCTGTACTCGACCTTGGTCTTGCCGACCTCGTTGACGATGGCATGGACCTTGAAGGGAAGGTTGATGTTCTCGGTGGCGCGGTAGCGCATGAGCTCGAACTCGCCGTCGGGCGGCACGAAGGAGATGATGCGGTCCGAGTCGAACTTGCCGAGCTTGACGCACTGGTGGAACTGGCAGTCCTCGAGGGTGACACTGCCGGCGGCGGCCTTGGTGGCCTTGGTGCCCATGCGGTTGCCGCTGGGCAGGCTGAGCAGACCGTCGCTGTCGAGAAGCAGGCGGTCGTTGAGGCCGAACTTGCACTCGGGGGTGCCGGAGAGGTAGGCGCGCATGATGATCTGGCCCGTGACATCGGCGCGCAGAACGGCTCCCGTGGCCGACATGAGCAGGTTGACGTCCTCAATGACATCGACAAAGGCCTCATTCTTGCGATATTTCACGTCCGCCTTGCGCCAAGAGAGGGCGCCGGTGGCCTGCATGGTGATCTTGGCCGAGTCCTCGGCCCTGTTCTCGGACTTGACGCCCTCGGTGGTAATGTACATCTTCAGGGTGTCTGTCTCGGTGTTCTGGGGGTAGCCGAAGTCGATGATCTCGTCGAGCAGCTCATAGACGAGGACGAAGTTGTTCTTGACGGCCTCCTCGTCGAACTTGCCAAAGTAGCCGCGGCCCAGCTGGATCAGGCGGTAGAGGAACTCGAAGACGAGGGCGGCGTTTGCGTTGCTCTTGGTGATGGCGACGAGGTAGATGTTCTCGTGCTTGACATGGCTGAAGGTGGTGCTGCCCAGGGTCAGGATGGGCGACCTGACCTGGGCATTGCTAATGACCTGAATGCGGAAGACATCGGCAAGGCGGGGCCGGCAGTCGTTGCGAAAGGCGCGAAAGATGAGGTTCTCGCCCTTCTGGTTGAAGATGAGGATCCCTGAGAGCATGGCTGGCCGACAAGGGTTGAGATGGTGTGGGTGGTGGGGGAGGGGTATCAGGGGATATAACGGAGAAGGAGGAAACGTCGGAAGGGAGGGAGGAGCAAGGGGTCAACGACGAGGGTGATGATGGTGATGATGATGATGATGATGATGATTACCGTGGTAGCAGTAGCAGTAGCGATCGAGCAAGCAACAGACGGCAGTAGCAACCAATAGCACCAAAAGTTAGTGGCCGTACAGGGCCGCTCCTTCCCCCTGACATCGTCCAGAGAAGGCAAGAACGGCTTCCCGGCCCCGCAATTTGATTATGTCAGCCAGATTCAGGGGCAGCATGCTCTTGCCATGTGTCTTTGAATACTCATAGTATCAACCCACTGATTAGTATCCGATTGAGCTGGACCAAGCTCTCCCATGCTCCCCCCACCTTTCTCTCTGTCTCTCTCTCTCATCTCCCTCGGCACCGACCCGCGACCCCTACCAGAGCTAAGGGACAGGGGAAAAAAGAGAGAGAAAAAAAAAAAAGAGAAAAAGGGGGGAAAAAAAAGGAAACGAGGTCCCATCCTCTCGAGATGTTGGTAAACAGTCGCATCCATTCGTTGACCGCATCTCTGACTCACGGGTATATACCACTGCTATTATACCACCCCCACCTTCTGCATATCCCGAGGGTGGCCTCGTTTCCCCCTTCGCATACGTACGCTGGTTCTCTCCGTCCTCATCCTCTCCTACATCCTCAACCGATCAAAGCTGGTGCCGATCATGCCTGGAAGCAAAAGACAGAAAGACAGACAGACACGCTGGCATTTGCATTGGCGCGGCTGGCGACACTGCTCGTGTTGCGGCTGAAGTCTTGGCCCCCAAGCCACCTCCAGGATACCGGCGGGAGGATCGCCAGCCATGGCGGCAGCTATCCCAATTCTGGCACTCAAGCCCTGTGGCAAAAGGCCCTTACAGACACACCTGTGCTTTCTTCCCCCCTCTTAAGGGATGCAGAGGGCGTGTCATTGCGCAAAGGCCTGGGATGCCGTCTGGGCGACAACTTGAAACCCGAACCAACGTATCAGGTCTTGACGGTACCTGGCAGGTGAAAGGGACAATGAGAAAGATGGAGAGATTGAAAAGGAATATGGAGAGAGAGGCCTTTGAGAGCACTCACTTGACGACACCGTTACCCACCTGATATTTGTCGTACCTGTCGGTCACAGCATGAGTTCTGTCTGGGGGACCTTCTGGAACCCGTCTGGGACCCTCTCTCTGGCGCACATCGCCTGGAATCGGATCCCCACATTGTTCATGGGGCTCCGCCTGTGCGTTTGCTGGAACGTGCACAAGAGATCGCTGTTCATGAGTGGCGCTATCCTCAGGGCAAATATCACAAACAGACTCATCTATCCTGGTGGGATCATCTCGACTTGGGCTCCTCAAATTCCGAATTGTTGGGCTCTCAACTCAACTCGATCTACCCCTGAGGACGAACACCCTCCCTCCAGTCGGGGATACGGCAGGTCCCGTCACTCTTGTCGCCCCAGAGAGCTGACCGCATAGAATGCCACGCCAGCCCCTGAATCATGCGCATTGCAGGACAAAGAACCCGACCAACGGACAGCCAGCATCAGCCTGCCAGGCACCGCCAAGGGACCAGTCCAGGCCCTGGTCTGCCTGCAACGTTGGTTCTGCCAACGATTCCTACGGCTGAGGGTGTGATCCTTTCCTGTGTGCAGCCACACATAACAACTAGTTTGAAAAGGCTTAGGGGGTTGCTTTTTTTTTTCCCCGAGCTACTAAGTTACTCGTCTGACTTTCTCACATGTGGGTGGTCGTCCATTCTTCTGCATTCTTCTTCTGCACGCCCTTTTCTCGCTCCTTTTGGTGCGATTTCTGCTGATCCTCCTGAAAAATGCAGGGGCAAAAGAGGAAGCCGTCCGTCTCTGCCGTCCGGTTCGCGGTAGGCCCCATCTGAGGTGCGACCCTCCATCAACGAGGCCTCCCTAACTTGGTAGAAGCGCGCCGCAGCTGTTCTTCAGTGTGTTTCAAAATAGGCTTCCACGCCTGTCACCCAACTGCCTCGTCACAACAGTGGATCTCCGGGCATTTGGTAATTCTGAGTGGGCCTTCCCTCGGGTGCTCCTTGGGGCCCCGGCGTCCATGGCGTTTCCCATCATGGAGTGCGCGACTCTGACCGTCTCCACCCCCCTGGGCCTGGACCCCCTCGATTTCCTGTCCTGTCTGGGCCTCACCATCGCCTGCGTCTCTTCGTCCAAGGGCTGAATTAGTTGCATGAGCTGCTAGCCAGTGGAGATTCGCCAGGATCCCCCAGGTCCTTACACTAAATGGCATCCATTCAAAACTTATTGTTCTGTCTGCTTCCCATTTGCTGTCTTGTTGCTTCGAATCCTCTCCGATGTGACCTCTTTGCTTGTGCCCATTAAATGTCCCCCACCCCCGGAGGCCAACGGACCTCTTGATGAACGGGCCTCATTTTTTTTTTCCTTTTCCCTTCCTGCCTCTCCTCCCTCGCTGCCACTCCCTCCCTGCGTGTTTTGGAAGTATTTAAGCTTCTTTTTTCCTTTCTGTTGCTATTTTCATCTTCATTTTCACCGTCTTCTCTCTTCACCAGTCATTGTGTCTTGGTCGTGCGTACTTGGCTAGACATATTCCTGTCTCTAAACGCGACTTTGTGTGATCGAGTGGCGGCTTTGCATAGCTGAAGCTGGGTGACATCTTGTGTGCCCGAGACTGCTGACTACCTACCTACCTGGTCACGACTGCCGTCATCCTTCACCTCCTCATTCTTTTTCTTCCCTTTTGTTTTTCTTTCCTCCGTTCTTTAGCTTTCCTTCCGTTGCCAGCATCATGGCGGAAGGCGGAGAGTATCATGCGCCCGCGAGCAGCGCCCAGGCAGACGACGGCATTGCCAACCTGGCCCACAAGTCGTCGCTCGAAGATATCCCTCCTCTGGACAAGATCGAGTCTCTGCTGCGCTCGAGGGCCAACACGCCGAATCCTTTCAGCCGACAACACACGAGTCTGGATCTTGACGACTACTTTGTAAGCCATTGGTTACCTATTGCCTCTCTATCCACACGCGCACAGCTCACATGGCCCGCGCCGTCCGTGCCGCCGCACGGGTTGCTGGTAATTGACTAACAAAGAAACCCTCTCCAGCACGGTCCACGAGATATCCTGAAGCATTCGAAATGGCCCATGTTCTTGAGGATGCATGGTAGTATCCTACCGAAGATGATTGTTCCGCTCTTCATCCTGGGGGGTTGGGCGACATGCATAACATGCATTTCGGAATTCACCCGGGTACAGTGTAAGTTGAGACGGCGACAACAAGCTTTCTTCTGTGCTCCTGTTGGCTCATCTCGCCGTCAATGTCGCTGACCTCCGCTTCCTTTCCCAGTGGGCGTGAGCTCGATTCTTCTCACCGTCACAGGTTTCGTCGTCAGTCTTAGTCTGAGCTTCCGGAATTCCAGTGCCTACGAGCGTTATATGGAAGGCCGGAAATACTGGTCCCAGATCATCCTGGCGTCGCACAACCTCGCACGTGTATTCTGGATACACACCAAAGAACGTCCAGAAACAAAGGAAAAGGATATACTTGCCAAACTGTTAGTCTTCTTTTCCTTCTTCATCATTTGTTCTCTAGCTTCATTACGAGCAGAGGGACGAAGCAAGAAAGCGAAAGAAGAGGTTTTTTTTTTTTTTTTTTTCCTTTGCTGACTTGAAGGTCGATTTCCAGGACTGCGCTCAACCTCATCACTGCCTTTGCCGTCGCGGTCAAGCACAAGCTCCGATTTGAGCCGTACACCAACTACGAAGACATCACGAGCCTTGTGGGCCACCTCGACACCTTTGCCCTCCATGCGACGCACGACACTCCTGATCTGGCCACGCGCCGCCGTCACAACAGGATTAAGGCCACTGGCGAGTACCTGGGTATCTCGTTCGCCGCCAGCAACCCGCGCAAGGCCATCAAGAAGGCCAAGCGACCCCTCGGCAACCTTCCTCTGGAGATCCTGAGCTACATTGGCAGCTTTCTGGACGAGATTGTCGAGAACAGCCAGCTCACCATCCCCATGCAGCAGACTATAGCTTGTAAGTAGTTTAATTTCCCTGGGTTGGTTTGAGAGATCAGAGATCAACCCATATATCGTATGGTTATTTTTGAATGAAGCGGTCTAACATGGGACCCCATGCTGGCAGATAACAACATTGCGGCTTTGAACGACGCCCTCGTCGGCACCGAACGAGTTCTGACCACTCCGCTCCCCATTGCCTACGCCATCGCCATCTCGCAGATCACCTGGGTGTACTGCTTCCTGCTGCCCTTCCAGCTCTACTCGAACCTGCGCTGGGTGACGATCCCGGCAACCGTGGCCGCCGGTTACATCATCCTGGGCCTGCTCTTCATCGGACGGGAGATCGAGAACCCCTTCGGAGAGGACGTCAACGACCTCCCGCTCGAGAACTACTGTGCACAGATCGCCGCGGAGATGGATGTGATCGCGGCCAAGCGCAAGCCCCGCAACGTGGACTGGATCGAGACCATCGACAACAAGGTCCTGTGGCCCCTCAGCCAGAGCGGCTGGAACGTGTGGATGCACAGGGGCGAGTCCAAGCTGCGCGAGGCGCTCAAGGCCAAGACGGAGCTCGGCTTCGAGGATCGCCAGCCCGATACCATCGCCACGGCAAACACGAGCGGTACGGAGAAGGCCGAGGCCACGTCGGACACCACTGCCGTACACAGTGTCTGAAACATACTAGTAAAAGAGGAAGACATGGATTGCCCGGTTGCGGCCCAGAAAGATGGAGACGATGCAGTCTCCTACAACAAGAGGTTCGAGAGAGTCCGGTGTGACGGCTAGACGCTACTAAAGAGGGGGTCAGATGAGGGCATCAGAGTGACAAAAGGCGTCACACGTCTCAGATGGTCTCGACAACCGGCCGTCGAGATCGTTCTGGGCCCCCTTCTCTTATTTTCCTTTCTTTTAATACTTGCATTTCAGGGCTTCGAAGGATGGTCAACCATGTGCAGCTGACGGAAGTCATCCGCCATGGCGAGAACAACGATCTTATTCATGTTTATGCTTTATTTTGCGTCTTCTTTTTCCCCCCCTCCGGTTAGCGACAGGATTACAAAATTGTTAGGATATGGCACGGAATTATGGCTTGGCGTTTCCTTTGTTTTACAACTTCACGATATCATTTTATACTGAGAGAGTGGACAAACGAAGACTGGACAAGCGAGCGACCCCCGCCAACTCTTTTGAGGATCGAGGGACAGCTATGATACGTACGTGCTGGTCATATGAGAGCACTTGGAACAAATGAAACATTAACATTTGTAATTGCGGGGTTTGGTAACACGACCAAGAAGACTATTACAGAGACATGTGTGTTTGACAATATCGATATGGGTGCAACGGCGTGACCGATCTTCTTCCTCTTTTGGTAAAAAGAACACAAAATGGCCACCACAAGGGCATGTGTGCGGCTCTACGAGACACAAATTGCAAGACGTCGGGGTCCACCTGTTTTCTTGTTGTTTCACAAGTCTTCCTCCGCTTGGCCTGCGATCGAGATCTCTGTGAAGGACTTCATGGTGCTGTATCTCACTACAACGGACTGTGGCTTTGGTGATGGGCTATCAGCATCCTCTTGATTTTCATATGGATCCCATCTGCCAAGGCGTGTGAATTCTCGTGGTGGCTTATGGGCTGTCTGATCTCGATCTAGCGGTCATGAACGCCTCTCAAGTAGACAGGAACGTCATATCTCTGGTGGTCCATACTCAGTTCAGAGCAGCATTCCCTGTCGTGAGAGTGTGGCTTCTTGTGGCCGTTTCACTGTGCGGACAATCGTGGTGTACAACCTCGCCACCACTTCGATATTATGGGACTTCGGACTTCTACTCTTTACTTCTTCGCATGATCTCTCTATGTCGAGTCAGGGGATTGACTAGCCATCACAGTTGAACAGACCGGCAAACTTTGCCGAGCTGTCCTTGGGTGTCGTGCAGTAATTTCTACCTCTTCAAGAAGATGAGTCCGGGGAAATTACTGCACAATACCCAAATGGAAAGGATGGGGCGAGATGCTAGAGGAAGAGGAGACGAGGTCAGTATAGTACAGATTTGGCAAGCCCAGTGGATGGCCATTGTCCCACGTCGGCACATCAGAATTCTGCTTGTGCAAATAGTGCAACTTCTCGAGATCGACAGTCACAGCATGTCCGGTTCCGATCCTCACTTTAAGGGCCAACGATCGAGCCTGCCGAGAAGGAAAAGACACCAAAGGATAACCATCTTGAGATGAAGATCGTCTGTGCAAACCTCGTTGGCTTGGCCGTGCTCTTGGGCAGCGCTCTTGCTTGGCGAGCTGACTTGGATGCTCCTGTCGAGGCAGTCCTGCCGGCCAACTCAAGCTCCTTTGTCAACACCACGTCCAAGACGTCGACCGAACTAAGGACAATCTACACGTCTCCTCCCAACGTCACCGTCATGCCTCCCGAGATGTACCTCTTCTTCCTGACTGCTTATGTCGACAAGGCTACTAAACAAGCTCAGTAAGCTTTGACCTCATTGATACCTTCCATCCTTCACCTCTACTTTTCTTCGTAGAATTGACTTACTGACAACGAGTTACAAAAAACCTCTCAGTTATTCCTTCCGATGGTGGATTGAGCCTGACTTCAACGCTGTGAGATGCAGGGCCTCGGCTGCGGCCTCTGACGGCAAGCTGAGCGATATTGCAAACTCTGAGTGCTGGCTGGACCAGCCCTGGTAAGTAGAAGCAGTACACGAGCTGATGCTTCACTATCGCCTTGAATTTCAGATACTGGATACGAGATAACGAGGGCGAGCTGACACTATAATTTTTCCTACCATTTATAAGGCTCAGCCCTCCCAACGCCACGTCTATCCCCCACTTCAGCTTCGCATGGAGGCACGTCTACAACGGCACCGTGCTGATCCTCCGCTCGACCAGCCCAGCCAGTGCTCATCACTGCCCGAGGTTCCCGCACGATGCGTGTTGGGCGCAGGGCCTCCACTGGGTCAGTCCCGGGAACATCAGGTGGATCGGCGGGGTGCAGCGGTTCGTGGGGGACAACACTCTTCGGTTTGCGGGGAGTTACTGCGAGTCTGGGATGGAGGGGTGTGCTTGGTCTGAGTACCTTTACTAGTTCTGTTAATTACTGAGCAGTTGGATGACCTGAGTCAGTATGGGCAATTAGGGTTTGACTTGGGCAGGAAATGGTCAATGATGGCAGCCCCGTGCAAGGCCAGGTCATGATACTTGATAGGCAGCCTTTTGCTTACGCTAGTGACAAGACATCAACACAAGACAATGAGATTTTCTTTCTGGCAGAATGGCAGAATGGCCTAATTCTAGTATTCATCGCCAGTACTTAATTGACCTGTCGTTACGCGGTAATTATGCGATGAAACCGGGCACACAGGTTTTGATTACTCTGTAGGCAGCCGTACCAGCCGCTGGCTTCCTGCTTCTCGATCAGCGTTCATTTGTTGCAGCCTGCTCGGCTATGAAGCTCAGGAGTGTCGAAAACTGTGGCTGATGGAGAGCCGCTTTGTGAGGGTTGCAAGTCCAGTTTTGCATAAAAGGCACAGGGTAATTATGTCAAAGACAGCCTTACCCCAGATGTTCCCGTCATTCAATATCTTCTAATTAATGACATTGTCCTTTTTGAGATCTGAATATTGGATCTTCAACAGCCCAGCCCGGCGGACGAATGGCTACCTCTTATCTGGAGTCACCCGAACACGGCGCGGAACGTCAGGCCAGGGGGTCGAATACCTCCTGCATTAGGAAATCGGATGGTAGGATAGTGCATCTTGAAGCCCATCAACAGAGGCTAGGCAATCAAAAGCTGACACTCAGCTTTGGAATATTGTGCGCGCTTATGCATGTAAGGATTTGCTCACGCAGTAGTCGATTCTGCAGACTCTCGTATCTCTTCTACCGTGCTATCTATCTTCTCCTCTTTCCTGCCAAGTCCGGTCAGCATCTATGTTCCGTAGTGAGTTTCCATTGAGTCTGGATTTGTCTTTGGTTTTCTCTTCTCCTCCTGCTCTAGTGATGAGGTTTCCCAGACATATATTCATTCCGTAATTAGTGGTGTTAAATAACACGATGAAGTGGTCCTCGTCAATCCTTTACACGTCGTCGATAACATGTCTGGGATCATCTCTATCAATGGGAAACGAAATTGCGAGCCGAAGCTCAGCGGCCACGACTTGTCAGACCGTCCTCTCCGCAGCCTACTCCCCACCGACAGTTAGCAGCGGATGGACAGCGTCCCTCGTTGCATCTGGTCTCTCGAAACCGAGGACAATAGTCTTGGATGAATCAGAGGCGCTTCTGGTCCTTGAGAATGGTGTGGGGATCAAGCGCATCACCTTCTCAGATCATGGTGGATCGTGTCTCGCAGTCGAGACTGCTGTTGTTATCGTGAACGACACCAGCGTATGCAATATCCAACGAATTGAAGTGGCAACAGTTTCGCGTCAGAGAGTACTTACTGACCAGGCATTGTCGCAGTTGAACCATGGACTGGCTCTGTCCAATGATGGCACAACCTTATATGCTTCCAATTCGTCGTCAGTTCTCGCATGGCCCTACGATTCAACCAGCGGGACCGTGACAGGAGACTCGTCCACGATCATCTCGGGAATGAAAAGTGACAACCAGGTCACCCGCACCATCCTCACATCAAAGATGCAGCCAGAAATGCTCATCGTCTCCAGAGGCAGCGACGAGAGCTCCGAAGCCGCCTCCCGATCCAGTGGTCTGGGACAGATGAGAGCCTTCAACCTAACAGAACTGTCGGCCTCTGCAGGCTCCCCGTTCGACTTCGACTCGACAGGCCGACTGCTGGGCTGGGGTCTGTTCAACGCGGTAGGCATAGGAGAGCACCCCTTGACAGGCGGCATCTTTGGCATGGACAACGGGGCCGACGACGTGACCAGAGATGGCTCGGACATCCACCAGAGCAATCCAGGCGACGAGATGAACTTCCACGGCTTCCTCAACGGCACGACCTCGCTCTCTGGGGCTGAGGGACAGCAAGGTGCCAACTATGGCTATCCGGAATGCGCGGCCGCCTGGAATACTTCGATTCCGGATTCTCCGGCGGATCTCAAGGTTGGCGAGCAGTTCAGTGTGGGCAACAGCACGGTCAATGATACCATGTGCCAGACCGAGTTTGTGGCACCACGACTCACCTTTGGTATGTCACAAAGTACACATTGCTGATACTAGGTCATGTGATAGAAGTATGCGGGCACGAGTGTGAAGTAATTATTGCGATGCTAATGATGGGATTCTTCCTCTCCAGAACCCCATCAATCACCGTTGGGTATCGTTTTCTCGGCAGACGGGACCAGTGCGTACATATCCTTCCACGGTTCCACAGACGAGACGAACCCGGTAGGCTATCTCGTGGGCCAGGTCACCTTCGACCCAACTACAGGTCAGCCCACCGAGAGTTCGGACAGCACCACCGCCCTCTCCGAGATCATACGGAACTCAGACGATGCAGGCTGTCCCTCGGCCTGTATGAGGCCGGTCGGGCTCGCCGTGGACAGTCAAGGTCGGCTGTACTTTTCTTCAGACGCGACGGGCGAGGTCTATGTTCTTGTCAGCGCTTCCGCTTCGACGGAAACAGGCCAGCAGGGTGAGCATGGCGGCGGCATGACAGCTCATGACAGGACTATAGCAATAGTTGTGTCTGTAACGGTTGGCTTGTTCCTCTTAGGTCTTTGTGGACTGGCACTTGGGCGCAGGAGGAGATATGGTCGGGTCTTTGGCAGACCGGTTGGTGAAAGTAAAGCGGACAGGTATAATCCAAATGGTCTGTCACATGATGTAGGTGGTGGTGGTGGTTTTGGTGGTGGCGGTACAGTGGATCACAAGTTTGAAGGAATTCAGTTGACGGATCGAGGAAGCTGGGGCGATCAACAGGAGCACAAGAAGAATGTCTTCCGCGACGAGATACAGAGACAAGAGCAACAGCACACATATAGGTAGATGAGTTTGGCTGGTTTATGTGAATGGACCATATCGAAGGCAATATTTCTTTATTGGCAAATTTCGCTCTTTCTCAAGAGAGACGTAGATAATTCTTCCGCTATTCGTCCGCTGAATGCATACTAATACTACGTACTCAATGACCAATGCCGACTCGTTGTGAATTGCGTGTGGCGATGGGAATTTGAGTCGCTCCGAGGAGGACGAATTCATGTTAATTATTGGTAATTGCTTCCTGGTACTGGTCCTCGAAGAAGGGAGAGAGCAATGGATTTCCCCGGAGAACGCTGTCTCCGAAGGTCCTTTCATGATTAAAGCCGAAGAAAGGTGGGGGGGGGGGTCGACAGCTCCTACACCGTATTCTTGACCAACAACGAACTAAATATTGCATCTTCTGATGCGATGGACTGGCGCGTATCATCAGAGCCGGCTGGTGTGATGGTGATTGCAAGGTGCGTGCGGATTTAGGAGGGCCGGTTCCAATAGGCCTGGAGATAAAGGCTCATTTACCCCTCTTTGGATTGTCTGGCTTGGATGGCGCTGCTAAGTTCCCAAAGGGTTTCTTGACAATGAACCCTATCAAGGTCATCAGCTTGAGGAATTTGAAGAATAATATCGTCAAAACTCGAAGTGGATTTACTGAAGCGTTCCACTTGAAACCACTGCTGCATGCCCATGCAGGGATATTTCCTCACATTCATTGACATAGAAAGGCCGTAACGAGACCACAATATTCAAATGCCGAGATGATGATGATGATTATAGGTGGCCACTGTGCCTTGCCTCGCTTCTTCCTCCATCAGTCTGTGCCACACATGCAATATGACAGCATGTCGGGCATAGCACGATCCGCCCTCCGAGCAGCCAAGCAGAGCATGCCCACCCTGGCGATTCCCGCCCTTGGTCGCGTGTGGTGGACGGGCTGTCGGTACTGCCACTGTCCGTTGGTGATCTGCAGCACGCTGCTGACCGCCTGCCTTGCTCGTTGTCGACCCAACCAACCCACTCTTGAAGCAGCAGACAAGAGAGATCTTGCCCTCGCAGATGAATGGTGAAGGCATGAAAAATACTGACTGCAACACGTCCACCTTCCGCTTCCAGCACGCTGCAGCCCCTCCCCCCCTATGATGTACGGCCACACATCGATCTGGAGTTGTTCTTAACTACTACCTGCCAACAATGGTTCGATGGAAGTAAGAATCATTGCCATGGAACAAGGCACATTTAAAAAGGATCAGGATATCCTTCATGACATGGATTTTCCAACACGTTTTTCCTGTCCATTCGACAATTTTTCTTTTACTACTCCTGTGTAATTACAGAGAGCAATAGTAGCCGCCTCTCCTTGCACCCTTACCTAAGTCGCGATTCTGCCGAAGCCCACGGAAGCCCGGGGACTTTTCGACCTTGGGCCGACGCCTCCTCAGCCCGGCAAGCTCCCCAAAGGGCCACACAATGCCGGGATGGAAAGTCAGCCCGAGCGACGATGGGCCAAGGGCCTTGGGAGCATGGTCTCGAAGGAGGTCTCGCGGGTGGGGTTCGGTTGTGGTATAGCCTCCTTATGACGGACCATCAAAGGCCGGCATGATGAGTACCGCCGAGACTATGCATGTTTTTTTTCCTTTTTTTTTCCCTTCCCCTATCCAAGCCCAAGAAGAGTGGGAATGCGCAATAGGGAAAAGAATGACGAGACATGGGGAAGTAAAAGAAAGAAACCAAGAAGAAAAAAAGGGAGCTTACGAAAGGCCCCGCCTGGAGGTTGCCTGCGAGATGTCTTCTGACTTATTTACTTACCTCTATCATCTATCTACACACAATACTCTTCTACAGTACTTAAACAGCCCATCTGGTGACACCACGGCCAACCTGGAATGCTATATTGACCTCTACATTGATCGTCCTCTGACCCACCGGCATCAATCACCTCGTCTATTTGAATTCAAGATTCCTTTCATCTTCCCAGAGTCTCAAGATCTGTTCAGTCGTCCTTGATTCAAGTCACCTTCTCCTCCCCCCCAACACCAATCAATTCTCAAGACTCTCTCTTCCTTGTCTAACAAACAAACACATCCACACACCAACATCATGGGTGAACACAATCCAGCACCCGTGGGCCTGGGCGCACGCCTGCAGCAGCTCGAACAGTTCTCCCACGACGACCCGCGCGGCAAGTACCTCGAGGCGTCGGACCACGAGTCCCTCTTCAAGCCCCACGGCTTCGAGGAGCACACCGTCGACCTGGGCGAGGTACGTATGAACTACGCCGTGGCCGGGTCCGACGAGAACCCGGCCATCCTCCTGATCCCGGGCCAGACCGAGTCGTGGTGGGGCTACGAGAATGCCATGCGCCTCCTGGCCGAGTCGTACCAGGTCTACGCCGTCGACCTCCGCGGACAGGGGCGGTCGACGTGGACACCAGGCCGCTACAGCCTCGACAACTTTGGCAACGACCTGGTGCGCTTCCTCGACCTCGTCGTCGGGCGGCCCGTCATCGTCAGCGGGCTCTCCTCGGGCGGCGTGCTGAGCGCCTGGATGTCCGCGTTTGCCAAGCCGGGCCAGGTCGCCGCGGCCGTGTACGAGGACCCGCCGCTGTTCGCGTCGGAGCTCACGCCGGCGGTGGGCCAGTCGGTGCGGCAGACCATCGCGGGCCCGCTGTTCAGGATCTGGAGCAAGTGGCTCGGCCCGCAGTGGTCGATCGGGAACGAGGACGGCATGGTGCAGGCCATGGCGCACGAGCTGCCGTCGTGGATCGCAAAGGCGCTGACGGGCATCATGGCCGACACCAAGACGGCGCCCTTTATGGGCCCCGCCCCGGAGCTCAAGGAGTACGACCCCGAGTGGGGCGACGCCTTCTGGAGCGGGCGCGTGGCCCTCACCTGCGACCACGAGAACATGCTCAAGCACGTCAAGGTGCCCGTGCTCTTCACCCACCACTTCCGCCACGTCGAGCCCGGCTCGGGGAACCTGGTGGGCGCGCTGTCGGACACGCAGGTCCGGTACGTGCAGAGGCTGGTCGAGGGCGCGGGCAACCCGTTCACCTACCAGTCGTTCCCCAAGATGCCGCACTCGATGCACGAGGCCGACCCGGTCTGCTACGTCACGACCGTGACGGACTGGCTGGCCGCGAGGGGGCTGGGTAAGGCCCTGAGGCCGACAAAGGACCAGCTGCCCAGGAAGGAGGAGGACAGCGAGGGCGAGGAGGAGGGCAAGTACGAGCCGGCCAGCCTGGAGACGGCGGCGGCGCCCACGGTCAAGGTGGACGGCGTCTGGAACCTGTCTGTGCAGACCCCCATCGGCAAGCAGTCGGTCACGCTGACGCTCGAGTCAGACGGAAACAGGCTGTCCGGGGCGCTGGACGGCGGAGAGGGCCGAAACGAGATCACAGACGGCACTATCGACGGCTCGTCCGTCTTCTTCCGTGCCTCGCTCAAGAAGCCGGTCAAGGTCAGGGTCAGCTATAAGGCGCAGGTCGAGGGGGACTCGATGAAGGGGACGGCCAAGACGCCCTTGCTGCCGACCATCAACTTTTCGGGCACGCGGGCGACGTCTTGAGGAGGTGGGAAGGAGATGTGAAGAAGAGAGCACAAGAGGACGGAGGAGGATATTCTTTTTTTTTTTTTTTTTTGGATTTATTATTTTTGTTTTCACCTCTTTTTTTCCTTTTTTTCCTTTTTTTCTTTTTTTCTTTCCTTTTCTGGTATTCTCTTGGTAGGCTTGTTCTAGAGCAAGTAGGTGTTATTATTTACCCAATCAGGATATTTTATGATGATTATTATTCATCATATGCTTTGTTTATATTTGTGTCGAGTCTGGAATCTAATTATAGTCACTATTGCTGTAATAGTAAATGGGCCACCCTACAACAATATTCATGCACAAGAACAAGACACAACAAGAACATCACATGATCAGTAAAGACTGTCGAGATCGAAAAGTCATATATGGGATCGACGACAACCGCCCAGAATACCCACCTTTGGCGTGCGCTAATAGCTGCCCTTGTTGATGACGTTGTGCAGACGGTGTGACGATGACTTCTTCTTGATTGCTCAAGTAAATTAATATTGACGGTGGCAATCCCGACCTTTATCGGTTAATTATTATTTAGAAAGCCAGAGGAGATATGAGAGAGAGAGAAGTGGTGGATTGGGGGGGGCCCAGTAAACCAAGAATGCCAACCTACCTACTAAATACTCATGCGGCAGTATTTAATATTTGAACGTTCTTTTCTTTCTCCGCAGAGTGAATCAGACAGCTATCAGCTTACTCCTCAACAAGAAGATACACACCTGGAAATCAAAAAGTATTAATGGAAGAGCAGAAATATAACCAGACGGGCCCAGCAGGGCCGCCGAAACCACCCAGTGTCCCTCCTGCACATTCAGGATCAACCTCCTTCAATATTCTTGTCTTCAGCAAGACTCAAGCCTATCGTCACTCCTCCATCCCCGCAGGGGTCTCAGCCATGGAGGAGCTCGCCAGCGCCTCCGAGGGCTCGCTCATCCCCTTCCACGTGCACGCCACCGAAGACGCGATCGTCTTCAACCCTACGACATTGGCATTGTACCGCGTCATAGTGTTTCTTCAGTCCTCGGGGGAGTTCCTCGACAACGACGCGCAGCTGAGTGCCCTGGAGGGGTTTGTCCGGGGCGGAGGCGGGGTCGTTGGTATCCACTGTGCGTCGACCGGTCTTCCCTCGTCCCGGTTCTACGGCAGCCTCATCGGGGCTGTTTTTACGGATCACCCCGAGCCGCAGATGGGGACGGTGGTGGTGGAGGAGCCCAGTCACCCGATCCTCTCAGGCATCACCACCACCACCACCACCACCACCACCACCACCAGCACCACCGCCGCCGCTGCAGTGCCCGGATCAACAACAAAGAAGACCGCACCGACCTCGAAGGGTTCTGCATCGAAGGACAATGTGATGACCCATTTGGAATGGTTCGACGAGTGGTACAACTTCAAGACCAACCCGAGAGCAACTGGGGCTCAGATCCTGTTGACTGTCAAGGAGGCAACCTATGAGGGTGGCACGATGGGTCAAGACCACCCTATCGCCTGGTGTCAGGATCGTCCGGGAGGCTCGCGGTCATTCTACACTGCCCTGGGCCACTTTGACGATGCATACAGAGACCGGCAGTTCATGAGAACGATCCGGAACGCCATCATGTGGACGGCCAAGCTACCCGTGTGAAGAGATGAAAAGACTGCTTGTTTTCTTTTTTAGCTCAAGGCACAGTGATCAATGAGCACACTGGTAATTAATCCATGGTACGGTGACTTCTTCACACGTCTGGTCATCTCCTGGTTTCGGTTGTTATAAGCCACATTCAACCACCAGAGGGCCTTTCCAGAGATTTTGATTGGCAATAACCACACACAGCTTGCTTTTCCCGCGGGATAAAGAAAAAAAAGAGGAACACAAAGCTTGATAGATTGCGCCGGAAAGGCTCGCAGGGTGATACCGTATAGTTTGACCCGGTTCTGACGGCGGCAGAATGATTGTCCTGGGGGAGAACGAGCGAGCTGAACTTTGAAGAGAGGACACCTTGTTGAAATGAGGTCTTCTCTCGGTAAGAGAGATTTTGGGGGGGGAGGTGAAGCAGGTTCTGCCGGGGAGGAGCAGCAGCAGCAGCGGCAGCAGCAGCAGCAGAAGATTGGATTCGGGCTTGAAACGACTGAAGTTATATCCTCAGGTTTCAAAAATAGACTTCTTTCGTTTCTGCTTCCAATCTCGGTGTGAAAACTTTCCGCCTTTTACCTTTCTTTATATGCACTCCCCGGCTGCCTCCACCCCCCCTCCCCTTCTTCGAGTTTATACTCTTGACAGTCACGTCACGTCTCGACTCCGACCTCTCATCTTGCGCGTAGCTCTCGTCACATCTCTTCTCTGCCGCAGGGTCAACGTAGGTTGAGCGGTCGGAGATCAGAAGTAATAGGACAAACCATCTGTGCGCACGACCACCCGGGTTTTTGTTCGAGTGCTGACGACCTCGGGGAACCAATATAGCCTATTTTTGATGGTTTTATCGCAGTCATGGTACGATCAACCCTTGACCGGTTCGTTCGAAATTCGAGAGGCCCCTTGTCTCTTTCTCTTCTTTATGCTTTGCGCTACAGGTGGTCGACGCAAGCATGCCACAGACCCTGAACCAGACATCAGGAGAGCCGGAGGCCTGCTAGAGCCGGGTGTGGTTTTCGCTATCGGGGGCGTGATGGACAGTGTATTGGCTAGCACGCAGGCGTGGGTTGGTCTGGACAGGCAGGGCGCGAAAAGATAGATTCCTTCCCCTGAGACAACACACTTGCTCGTGGTGAGGATGAAGGGGTCAAGATGGCGGTCTCAAATACAGAGGTGCAGTAGTTAATTTGTACTGCAGTGCTCAAGTCTCCTCTCTTCCTTGTCTGTGCAGTAGGCTGTAAGCCCGATGTCACTCGCCGACTCATGTTCCCAGATCCCTCCTCCCACACCTCCCCCCCCCCCCCCTCTCCTCTCCTTTTTTTTTATTTTCTTCTTTCTTCTTTCTTTTTCTTCTTCTTTCATCTAAAGTACGTCGGTTCCCTCATCCTGGTCATCTACCTGAGCCTTCTGGTCTTTGTACTATAATAATGCAAGGATAACTAACGGCTGTTGGGCTCATACAGCCGCGTGGACAGCTTACGACAGAGGCTGTTGACGCTCGACCTTCTTTTCCATCGTATCCGTCGAATCGTACGTTGCAAGCGATATTACCACTGGTATGGTGCTGTAACTATGTAGATCGATCCAACCACGATACACGATAAACCTTAATAGAGAATATACTTTACAGGGCATACCATTTCCCCCCCCCTCCCCCGGCTTCCCTCTCCCCCTCCCGCCTCGGAGCACTGCTCGGCAACCATATTCCTACCCCTGCGACAAGCACCATAAGACGGTCAAGGATGGCCATGGTTCATAATCACTCCAAAGGTTATATACTTGCGATTTGCGGATTCCAACTGGCCACACTTCTGGGACACACCCATCCATCCGACCAACCTCAAGATGGCAGGTCAAACCAATTTCGCAATGGTATCAATCATATATACCACCAAGCTTTCCTGAACCCCAGGAACATACATTACTCCTATTACTTGGCAAGGTCTATTCGCAACAGGAAGAACATGGTCAAGCTCATCCGTTCCTGGCCTGCGACAAGGGGGACACACGACGGGGGAGGGGGGGGGGGGGGGGAAAAGAAGGTGATTGCTCACTTGGTCTCATTACGAACCATAGTCTTGATCACTGCTCTTCTTTTCCATGCTACGTACATAGTAGTAAATAGTTTTATGAGCAGCCACCACCTTAGCGTCACCGCAGTGCCCACCTCACCCAGCAAGACAAACAAGAAGCGGGCTCGTGAATGGGGGCGGGCCTTCTCTACCCTAGTGCCCACATCAGGCGCTGAGGAACTCGGCTGCCCCGTGAGCATCAGAGCGTACCCGTCTACACGTGGTAGCCCAGGTTGACACACCAGGTTGTCCTCATTTTCTTTTCGTCTCCACGGCCCGGAAATCCACAGCGGACGACATCGTTCCTCTCCCTTCTCCCTCGTCCCCCTCGTCGTGCCTCCTTGTCTGCTATAGTGCTTGTACTGTCCTCGCCTCTGTTAAGGTTATGAACCCCCTTTTGACAGCATAGAGTTGCGGCAGGATCGTCGCTACTACTACGGTCTAAGGCCGGAGCTACTGTGTCTCTGTACTTTTCCGTAGTAGCGATGATCTTCTCAACCATTCCCCCCCCCCCCAACCCCACTTGTTGGGGGGATCCGCTATTCTGCTTAGATTTTCGTTGGAACCCCCCCCCCCTGCGAGTGCCCTTCTCCCCTGTCGAGGAATGGTTTCTCCCCTCTCGACAGTCTAAACTTGACAAAGTGGGAGCGCGTAACCGAGCCGGAGCCCAGCATGTCGTCGTCCCTCCCAGGGTCATAATATACTTGGTACATATATATTATTACCAGAATACACAATGATGCAGTATGCTGATGGGCAGTTAAAGTACCGTCTTACGCGTCTCCTTGTTGCCATTGATCGTGCTTTGACCGATTGCAACGTAGAGGACCATGGGAGGGTTTTTATTTATTTATTTATTTCTTTCTTTCTTCTTACAAAGTCGGTAGTCAACTGGGAGAAAGAATCACCTCGCCACCACATCTACGTTGGGTATCAAGACTGATCGTAGCTCGCGCGATAAAGGATAATTGCGAACGGAACATTTCTGCCCACCCCAGGGGACGATCATGGACTGTTTTTTTCTTCTTTTTCTTTTTTCCTAAGGGTTCCTTTCCCCCCTCTGGAGCCAAGACCTACGGTGGGCACCCCCGGGTGGGAACATCATCATTTCTTAAAAGAAGAGAGCCCTGCCCGGCTCTCGGATCACAACACCTAAGCTCCATCATCTCATGGTCTAGTGCAATATAATTCTGGGGCAGACATGCCTCCAGCTGAGACGCAATCCCTGTTTTTTCGTTGATCACTTCATCTCTTGCCCTTCTTCTCCCTCGCGAGCGACCGGTCCGCCTGCTGGAGACATCATGTGAGGACGCATGGCTATGTGATAATCACTTGAGCTTGTACTTGTTCCTGCTGGTGTGACGTGCATGGTACAAATGAGGCTCATCCATTTCCCCTTCTAGATGGCACTCTGCATAATACAATAATAAAATCCTCTCCGGCTTTCTCATCGTCCCCAGTTTCATGAGTGAAACCCAAGCAGCTCCGGCCTGCGTGGTATTTTGTACACAGCCAACGAAGAAACCAGATTTTCCTACTACAATACTGCACTGCACAAGAGCCATGATCCAGCCCTGATCCAGTTCCCCAGACCAAGGCTCTGGCGTGTGTCCTTTCTCCCTCTCCTTCTCAGTCACCGAACGTCGCCATCAGCACATTGCGGACAAACACACACATACACATACACACACATACACGCATCCACCCACCCACCCTCTCTCATATTCTCGGTCTCTCCCTCTTAAGATCCTGTCAGTCTCAAGCCCAGCTATTAGGCTATATAATCCACCAGCAGCCATCCAGCGCCGGCATAATCACCCCAAATTCTTAATTAAGCCTCCCGCCCGAGTGCCTCGAGAGGGAGGCCCAGAAGAGCAGTGCAGATTCTTCTCCCGCCCCCCCCCCCCGCCCCTCTTGACCGTCAAGATGGCCGCGAGTGCTGTCGAGGTGGACCACGCCAAAGACGGCGAGTCCCAGACGGGCTACCTTGTCTCGCTGGTCGTCATCGCCTGCGTCCTTTCCACGGCGGCCGTCGTGCTGCGCATCTTTACCCGCGCCCGCATTCTTCGTACCTTTGGCGCCGACGACGCCGTCATGGCGATTGCCCAGGTCCTCACACTCGGTTCTGCGGCCAGCATACTAGCTGGTGAGTCGTTTTCTTTTGTTTTGTCCCAGGGAGATGTGCAGAACAGAGTACACTTTTGCGGCTCTGGAAGAGGCCAGGAAGAGAAAAAAAAAAATCCAAGTTGAAACAGGTGGCTGACTTTGATAACTGATTGATTCACAATGTTTATAGAGAGCGCCTTCGGGATGGGACATCACTTCTGGCTCATGCCTCCTGAGGATTTCGTGCCTTACATGTCAGTTCAAAAAAACTCCTCCTCATCCTCATCCCATTGCAATGATAAAGGCTCCTATAAGGCCAGGTGGGACATGATTCCAGCCGGCGAGAGAGGAGCGAATGAGAAATTGAGAGAGAGAGAGAGATACTGACACCCAAGAATGATGTGCGAGTCAGGAAATCCTTTTATGCTTCCATCATCCTGTACAACGTCGCCATCTGCATCGTCAAGATATCCATCCTGCTCCAGTTCCGACGCATCTTCACCTACCCCCTCATGCAGACACTGACCCTCGTCGGCCTGATCTTCGAGGGCCTCTGGGCAACCACCCTGGCCATCCTCCTACCACTCTCCTGCGTCCCCGTCGAAGCCTTCTGGGACACAAACGTCCCGGGCAGGTGTGTCACCCAGCTCACCCTCTGGTACTTTATGGCCGCCATCAACCTCCTCACCGACCTGCTCGTCTTCACCATGCCCCTGCCCGTCATCAGGAGCCTGTGTCTGCCGCAGAAGCAGAAGGTCATGTTGATGGGCATCTTTTGTCTCGGTTTCTTGTGAGTTTCCTCCCCCCTTTTCTATAATTCACGTTATAACTCTCCCTTTCCTTCTGCAAACGGAGGAGAAGTAGAGGAGAGAGGAAAACAAAGAAGGAAAAAAAGAAAAGAAAAAAAGACTAAACCCACATCGAACTAGCACCTGCATCATCTCAGTCTACCGCATCACGACCCTGAAAGCCGCTGGAGACTCGACCGACCCGACCTGGGATAACACCGACGCGGCTGTGTGGTCCCTCCTCGAGCTCTGCATTGGCATCCTGGCAGCCTGCCTGCCAACACTGAAACCCCTCATCGCGCTCATCCTCCCTCGCCTCTTCAAGACGACGGTCAGCGGTCACGGCGGCAATATCCCCTCTCGTGGCTACGGCTTCACGGGCAAGAGCGTACAGAGGCTGGGATCCAGAAACGCCGAGACGTCCTCGACCAAGGGAATAGCACGCAGTGGGGTGTATGAACATGATGGGTTTGCGGATACTGCTGTGGACATGATGAAGATGGATGCTGTAGCAGGCAGTCCTGGGGTCATGCGAGGTGATATCGAGATGCCTGCGTACCACGTTTCTGTGACGGGAGGTCGTGACAAGCGCGACTCGACCGTCTCGGAACACCGGCTGAGGGGAAGTGAGCTTGGGATCCAGACAACCACGGTCGTCACACAGAGGGTGGATTCTCTGTAGGAGGTCTATACGTGTCGCTTTCTGATTTTATGAATAATTAATAGATGAGTATGAACTGGCCATCGTGTGACCCAAGGCCTCAGTCTGTAGACAGACGGCGGCAGCAATTGCACAGAGGTTTTGTACAAGTCTGACCCTGATTGTCACGTTTCTCGACACCAAGACGAGACTTCCGTGTAAGTAGGCCGGGCTTGCAGGGCCAAGGCATGATTTCAGAGCTCAAGATTCCACGTCAATCGCCAGAGAGGAGGCCAAATATGAGGAAGAGCATATTGTTCATGCGATAGTCACCCGCCTGTAAGCTGTCGAGATGAGCAGCAGGTCAGGTAATCTAGCCCTAGCGCCGGCCATGATGATTTTTAAAAACACAAAGAGGCCAGCCATCCTTTCTTACACACTTCTCTTTCTACCCTCACCAATGAGACGCCGGGACCGTAGGAAGAAGGACAACGTAAAAGAAAAGGTCAGACGGTGCCGCTGATGCTCAGCTCGCGGATCTCCTGTAGGACCTGCTCGACGCGGGCGTCAAGGTGACCTTGAGCGTATTGGTCTCTGGTCTCGGCGTCGAGATACTGCTGGACCTGGGCCATACGACTGTAAGCCTCGGCGCAGAAGCGCAGCTGGATCTTGACGAGGGCCTCGAAGGAGGGATCCAGGTAGGGGACGCGCAGGTCGATGAGCTGGGGCAGCTCGGTGCAGAGCTGCTCGTTCAGCTGCTCGTAGGCGGCCTTGGCCATATCCTGCTCCTTCTCGGCGCGTGGGAGCTTGGTGACATCCTTGTCGGGCTTGTCCACCAGGCGCTTGACCTTGGCACGGAGGGCGTCGTAGTCGAGAAGCTTATGACTGCGCTTCTTGATACCTAAGTGGAGGGAGCAGAGTAGAAGATGTTCTGTCAGCTTGCGGTCAAAAGGGGTGGTATGTGTGCTTGTGTGTGTGTGTGTGTGTGTGTGTGTGGCTAAAGCGTGTAAGAATGGCGAGACAAACATTCATTGACGTCGGGAAAGTAGGCACAGAATCTGGAGATGGGCTCCAGCACAGTAGTCCTGTCCAGAGGGTACACGGTCAGCAGGCCATCGTCCTATCCAGCATTTCTACTCCTCTTCCTTTTCGTCCCTTGCTATGCGGTGATGCCATGGGTTGGTTTCCTTTACCGGTATGGCCCGTCGAGGGCCTTTATGGTCTCTGCGTCCAGATCCTCGACAGCCTGCTTGTAACTTCTGCTGACACCGTCCTTGGCTCCTGCGTCCCCGTAGAACGCATCTATAGTCTCGGCGATGCGCATTTGTGAGGCGGTCATTGCTGAACGCGGAAGACAGTAATTGTTAGCGGCGCACACTTGGGACCATAAGCAGGATAGGGGGGGGAGGGGGCGGAAGGCAACGAACCTCTGAGAGAGTCCAGGTAGCCCTTGGCCTCCTTCTGAAGTCTTAACGACGCCGTCTCCATGGTACGAAAACGACTACGAGATGTTTCTATGTCAGAGGTCGGGCCGCGTCTCTGGTGCAAGACAGGGCGGGATAGCCATCAAGGTGATTGGTCGTACCGTTCTTCGACTTCGTAGTCGCGGTCATTGGTCTTCTCGACGTGACCTGTTTTGCGTCGCAAGGGGACCGTCAGTCAACAACAACAACAACAACAACACCACCACTGACCCAGAGATACCACGCCAAATATGTGCCAGACGTACCGGTCTTCATCATGACCTGCGTCGTTGCGCGGTTGACATTCTTCTTGAAGCCTGACGCATAATCGGCGTGTCAGCAGCGCGTCGGTATGTGATGGGCTGCTGGCCCCTCGGAGGGGAACAGAGCAGTCCATGGTGATGTTGGTGGTCAAGCCTACCTGCCCAAGACATGATGGGCAACTGCTGCTTCTTGGTCTCGCTCGGATGGGTCGGAAGTAGGAGGCTATCACGGAGGAAGAAAAGAGGGGGGAGGGGGGGGTGATCGCCTTCGTCTCGTTAGGTCTCCTCTCTCAACAGGTGGGGTGATGTAGTTATCGACAAGTCCAGGAAATTGTAGGTAGATGCAACGGTCTCGCGTCGATTGCCTGGCCTCTTTAAGCTGGGTTTGGCTGGACTGATTGATTGGCGGTGGTTGGTGGTTTGGGTGACGATGCTGGCGGTGCTACTGATGATGCTTCTTGTCGAGGGGCGCGCGAAAGGTTGTTGGCAGTCAATGAGTCCGTCCGTCCCGTCAGGCAGTCCGTAAACCAGCACGGGCCTTGAATGACCCATGTCATGGCATGTCGTTGGGGGTCAGGCACCCGCTGACTCGCCTGTAACTGCGCTGTACTATAGCGTACTACCACTCAGGAACAGGAACAAGACCAGGGAACAGGCAGGCCCACACTGCCACAATCTGCTCCTGCCATACAGGGCACTGCGTAGCGCATTGTATTTTGTGGCAGTGCACGAGATTACGTCATAGCTCTGAACTCTCGTCCCTTGTTGCCTTGAGCACCAATCACACAGAAGGAAGGAAAAAGTAAACCAGGTTTCTCTCAGGGTTAGGGTAAAATGGCTCAAATCGACTCATCCAACGCCGCCGGATGACCAAGACCAGCAGTAACTATACAGACTTTGAGGCTGAGTGAGGCTCATGCTCACCCACACACCCCCCCCCAACCTCCGACCACACACAAGTCCCCAGTCCCATTCCCAGAGGACCCTTGCCGGGACGGTATGAATCATCTTTCGAGGGCTAAATCCTATCTGCTCTGACTACGCAGGCCCTAGAAGTGCTACTAGGAAGCAGTAGTCCCGGAAAGCGTTCACTATAGGGCCTTTGACGCATTTATCAGCACACAAAAGAAGAAGGCCTCGAGCACTTTTAACCCTTTTCAGGAGGTGGGATTATATATATATATATATAGCCATCATGCCGCCAGCTACAGTCAGATACCTGTGCCCATCTGGACACCGTCTGGGCTTCCTCCGCATATCTGGTCCCATTCCGCTGCAGCAGATCAGGACGGCGGCGACAACACCAGCCTTGCTCCAACAGATAACAAAATCGCAAACCTCTGCAGACCAGATCATGGCCTCGACCCCAGATACCACACCTTCTCCTCCTCCGGCCGAGGACCAGTTTGAACCTCATTTCCTCGTCGTCAGCCTCGGGAACCCCGCCCCTTATGCCGACAGCCTTCACTCTGCAGGCCACATCGCCCTCCAGTCACTCCAGAGCCTTCTCCAGCGCGAGACCACCAACATCCAGCCCCGCTTCACTTCTGAGCGCCTGGGAAAGAAGGCCACACAGGCCTCGAGGGGCTCCAGATACACCCTGCTCCAGTGTCCCACCCTCATGAACGTCTCGGGCCCGTGGCTGGCAAAGGCATGGAGGGAGACCCTGCAGCAGCACAGAGAGCTCCACCCCGGAGCGCCCCTGGGCCTGGTCGTGGTGCACGATGACCTCGAGGAGGACACGTGCGTCGTCAAGGTCCGGAGGTGGAACAGGAGTCACCGCGGCCACAACGGCCTCAAGAGTATCATGGCCGTCATGGCGTCCTCCGACACCGCCAATCTGCACTCGACCAGGTGGGCAAAGATATCCGTCGGTATCGGTCGACCCGAGGGGCGAGACCATACGACCGTCGCCGACTATGTGCTCAAGCCCTTGAGTCGGTACCAGAAGGACTCGTTGTTTGAGAAGTCGGGGCCGCCCGTGCTCGCAGCCCTGCGGGAGATCGAGTCTGCGTGGAAGGCAGACGCTGGACAGGGAACCACTGGTGGTGCCCATGACCAGCCCACAAACCAAAAAGGGAACAAGGGCAGAGGCAAGAGCCGAAAAGGACAGACATCTTAGAGGCGACTTGAAGTTGTCCTCAGGAGGTCAACCTTGAACAATCTGTTCTGTTTGAAAGGGGGAAAAGGAAAAGCATCCATCGGCGTTTTTGTTTGCGGCTCCGCAGAAGGAAGCATTCATGATACCCAGGTTAGAAAAAGTTCAAGAAATAGATACGCATTCAATGTCCAAGAGGAGCTGTCCGGATTATTGATCACAATGCTAGTCGCAGTCATATGGCCTCATCAGTGTCTAGCTAAGTCCTCATAGTCTCGACATATCCCTTCATATTTTTACTATTGTCATTAGACTTCAACAGTCTCCTGCACACACACACACACACACACACACACACACAGTCTGCCCGTCTCTACTCCCTCCTAATCACCAACCACCCAACCTCCCCAACACCACTACTTGTTTCATATTGTCTTCTCATCACTACCCCTAACTAGCCTGATCGCCCCATCCGGGCCCCAAGGGAGTATACTAGGTCGAAGCTCCTCCCGTCCACCACGCCAAGTCCCTGCACGACCCCGTCTGCCCTTGTCCCTCGTGCTCTGCCTTTTCCCCCGGACAAAGAAACAAGACAGGCCGACCAGAATGACCACCGCAGCAATGACGCCCGCTGCCACCGCCGCGATCCTGGCAGCAGGCCAGCTGGACTCTGGTTCCGTGCCTGCTGACACCACGCTGCTGGACCGAGCGGGGCTGCTCTGCAGGGGCCCTGCCACTGGTGTGCTGGTGCTGCTTTTACTCGAAGGCGGCGTGCCGGGAGGGATGCTTGATACTGGCGTTATGGCCGTCAGCTCTGCAACACTCGTCTGTGATCTCGATCCGCTGCTGGTGGTGCTATAGTCATTTGCTGTGGTGGTCGAGCGTACCGAGGAAACTTGCGTGCCTGTCTGTCGGACGGGTGTCCGACTCCACGAAGGGATTGTCGCGGTGGTGCTGACCGGGATTGAGGACGTGGAGAAGGTGGTGGGCGTGAATGTGCCCGGTTTTAGTGTTAGGGAGCCGGTGCTCGAGGATGTTTGCATTGCCGGGGTACTGGCACCTATCCCTAAGGTGATACTGCCAGGCTGTAGAGAGTCGGACGTGCCGAGTAAAGACTGCGAGGACATTGTCGTCGTGGTCGTTGAGAAGAAAATGGCGCTACTCGTTGCAACAAGGCCACTCGAAGCCGTCGAGAAGCCGTCTGTACCGGTCTGTTCCGAGGCTTCTTCCCTGCTCGGGCTGCTGCTGCTCGTGACCGTGAGAACGTGTGTGCTTGTGGCGGTCACAACCTCGTCTGCGCCCTCGAGGACGTACAGGGAGAGGCAGTTGTCCCCATCACAGGTCTCCAAGCCGTCGTTGCCACCTGGGGAAGTCGTGTTGCAACTCGTGGGGCCCATCGTGGAGGACGGAGGCGGCATGTCAATACCGCAAAAGCCTAAGAGTTTTCACATGTAATTAATCAGTCACTTATCAAACCTCGCTCTGTCCAAGGTGTGACATATGATCGCTGGAGGGCTCCCTGGGGGAAAAAAAAAAGAGCCTACACTTGGTCTCCCCTTCTGTACCAAAGAAAGAAAAATCCTCACACGCACCAGCGCAGGCCTCCGGGCTTTCTGATGAGTTGACCTCGCGGAGCGTCATGTTGGCCGCGTCGGCTGCCCAACAGCCCGCAAAGCGGATATTCTTGCTTGCCATGGTAGGCTGTGACGGTGACGGCGATGACGAGAGCGATGATATAGGAGGCAGTCAGGGCGCAATGTCGATGTTCGAGCGAGGTACCAGTTCACGAATATGGAACCACTTGTCGTTGTTCTTTTTATGCGAGTACGTGCTGGTTTATCGGGCTATTGGAAAAGAGAAGGTTACAGAACTTGGACCGTCGAGGTATTGCTGACGACCACCTATTACTTAGCACTTTGTCTAACGGTTAAAGACCGTTTGTAGGTCTGAACGGGAGATCGAAAGGATTGGCAACCTTAAACAGTGGAATTTATATAGGCTGACGCCTTCTTGGATTGGCAAAGCAAAGAGACTTCTCATTGGAATTCGTTTCTCTTGCTGGGTTTTGACTTTGCTTCTCATGACAACCTGTGACTGGCGTCTCCGAATCTTGCTACTCATTGCTTCATACAATGATACTCTGAGGATGCACAGCGCAGTCACTCACGCGAACCGAGTAATTGATTATTTCCTTCCCTTTGATATTTTAATAGTCTATCTATCACAATAATGTATCGCTTCTGGTCTTGCCAATACTGACCAGAGCCCAAGTCCTTGGCAGATCATAGCACTGCTTGATTCTACAACTCTGCCACGACCACTCCTCCTGTTGTCTTTGGCCCCTCGTAGCCCTTCCTGGCGCTGAGCAGCCACCACAGCCCCACGAGAATGGTCAGGGCCCCCCAGATCAGACATGAGTAGTTCATGCTGGCGGCGTCGGTGGGCAGGTAGTAGGGAAACGAGTAGATGACGAACCAGATCATGAGGTAGGCACACGACAGGGCGTTGACAACAAAACCGACCCAGCCCTTCATCCTGAAGGGGCCGTAGGTGATGCCCCTGCGGCCGCGGAGGAGGTGGGGCAGGATGCAGGCGATGTAGGAGCTGCTGAAGAAGAGGATGGTGGAGGCGATGAAGGCGTTGAAGGCGGTGGTGCTGCCGACGTAGATGCACCCCAGCAGGGTGACGAGCACGGCGGTGGTGATTGTCGAGATCATGGGCATGTCGAGGCGGTGGTTGACCCTGCCCAGCAGGTTTGGAAAGGGCACGGCGCCGTCGCGAGCCAGGGCCCAGAGGGTGCGGCCTGTGGTGATGAAGAGGCCGACGACGCAGAGGGCGATGTTGACCATGATGAGGGCGAGCATGGCGGTGGCGCCGGCGGTGCCTGTAGCCTGTCTATAGATCTCGGCGATGGGGTAGGTGGCGGCGGACACGGCGGACAGGTCGTTGATGGCGTACATGATGGCGACGAGGTAGCAGAAGCCGGTGCTGAAGCCGATGCCCAGCTGCAGGGCCATGCCGATGGGGACGTTGCGCTGCGGGTTGGGGATCTCCTCGGAGAGATGGGTGATGACATCGACAGAGCCGATGCTGTAAGCGCCGTTGAGCATGCCAGCCACGAAGACGAAGCCATCCGAGTAGCCCAGGGCCTGCGCCCACTCCTTCCAGACGAAATCACTGGTGGCATGAGGTGGTCGGCCGTTGTGGCCAGGCATAGCGGCGACAGCAACGACGGTGATGAAGAAGCCAGCGAGGACACTGTATAATGATTCAGAGGGAAAAAATAAAAAAAAATTAATTCATGCAACTTCCAGCGCGTGCCACGGGGTCACTGACGCTGATGAGACTCGACAAAAGTAACACAGCAAAGACAGAACTTACAAAAAGATACCAGCCTTGTTCAGACGAGGCATTGCCGAGTTGGCCAGACAGACAACTGCACAGCCGATCCAGACACAGATGACATAGACCACAAAGACGTGCCAGGGCTGGGCGGTGAACCCGTCATGGTTCAGGGCGTACATCTGCACGATGGTGTTTCCCCTGCACCGTCCAGTTAGCCATGAGCCGACGGGTGTGATCAGGTAGATGAATAACAAGTAGAAGATAAAGTAGGAGAGGCCACCCACAAGATGGCGGCCATGCTAGCTGCTCCCATGCACCAGCCCAGGTAGTTCCACCAGCCAGCAAAGAAGCCGACCATGCGACCCCATCTGGGGCCGGGGGTCACAGAGGCCCAGTGGTAGACGCCGGCCGAGCTCGGGATGGCGCTGACGAGCTCTGCCAGGCTGGCGGCGACGAGGAAGTAGAAGCACGAGACGACGAGGAACTCGTAGAGGACACCGGGGGGCCCGCCGTTGGAGATGGCCACGAGGATGGTTCCGCCGATGGCAGGCCACACGTTGCCGACCGTCACGCCGACGCCTGCGAGGGAGATGAGGCTGAACTGTCGCGGCATCTCCTGGACGTGGCCCGAGGCGTTGATCGGGGCCTCGTGTGGCTTGGAGACGGTCCCCAGCTCGGCATCGTCGACGACCGAGCCCAGGTCCGCCGAGGTCCTCCTCTTCTTGTCCTCGCTGGAATCCATGTCGACGTTTGTGGGGGGGGGGGGGGAGGACGTCTGCGTGGGTTGTGATGGTTTCAAAGGAGGCGTGCGAAGAGCGAGTGTGCGAACCCAGGTTGTACACACAAGAGTCTCACATGTGAACGAGACTCCAGAAGGGCAGGATCAATGGTAGTAGTAATGATAATAATAATAATAATAATAATTCCCTTCTCCGGAAAAACTTCTCGTCACTGAATGTCGTTGGTTCGTTCAGAAAGGAAACAAGACCAGCTTCGCCTTGATGCTGAATATATACACATATGGCCTGGCACCTTTGTAACAAACAGCCATGACCATGATAATAGATATTATATCATCAGGAGGCTGCTTGCTTGCTTGATCTCGGAGGGAGGGGAGGGAGGGGGGGGGGGTCAAGCCTGAGGATGGCCCCAGATTGGTTTTCGATGTGTCATTTTGAGGACGATCGCGAAGGTCCAAGTTACCTAAGTAAATTCACGACCTGCACATACACAAGAAGCCACACAGCAGGTGCCACCAAATGACCACAGTAGCACGTACCGTCCTTTCCTTGCCTGTCCTCTTTTCTACCCCGGATCTGAAGGACCATCACCAGTAACGGACAGGGGGGCCCTCCTTAGCTCGCCGGTGCTACGGTTTTAGTTACCAAACTTGATAAGTATGGGGTTAGGTACGTATCCCCCACCCCTTTGCCCGTCGTATTTCCATTGGCTGCCGCGGCTGAGAGAATGTGATAAGGGGAACGCCAGTAGTGCCAGGCACGTGCCAGGGGAGGAGCATGACAGACAGACGCTGTACACACACTGACACACTATTAGCCAAAGCAGCCAAGGCGCCCCCCCCCCCCAAACCAAGATGCATCCCTCGCCCGGAACAAGAATCGGCACACTAAACAGGCAGTATGAAGATCCCCTCCATGGACGTGCAAGGGGGGGTACAGCATATTCCCAAATAGCAAGGTCCAGCCGAGGGAGATAATGTATGTACTGATACTATGCAAGTAGTCATGTAATCGATTGATACATAGTACGCAGTACTTCTTCATACTGATAGCCCCCTTGGTTAGTAGGTGTCGAGAGCTGCTGAGTCTTGGACTCCTGTGGTTATCGCCTTTATGAAGATGATGATGGTGGTGATGGTGATGCTGCTTCAGCTGGTGATACTTTGGCCACACTACCCAGGTGTTGTTGTTGTTGTTGTTGTTGTTGTCCTTCCATCCAACTTCTAGAGGGGACAGGAATGGTTCAGTCTGCAGCGCGGCTAGAGACGTGCCTAGCAGTAGTAGTATGATGCTCTTTCTTCACGCCTGGCTGTTCGAATATGGCAGTTCTATCCTGGGCTCCCAGGTGGAGTTCTTGTTTTTCTCTAATATAACCTCGTTTCACCGCCCGTCTCTACCAATGGGCAACGCCACAGGAAGGGAAAAAAAAAGGAGGAAAAAGAAACATGCTTCAAGAAGTGTAGATGCCCACGGAGAAACAAAAAGAAGAAGAGGAAAAAGAAAAAGGCGTACAGACTACTCCTTGCCAGACGAGAAGGAGACTACCGCCCATTTGCCATTCCAAGCCCATTTCCTCGCCCCAGAGTCGCCCCCTCCTCCTTCCATCGCCCGCAGCTCTTCATCCTGACCAGCCTTCAGACCCACCACCACGTCTGCCTTGCAGGTTCTGAGAGCCAGCACGTTCAGCCCGGATCCCGGGCCCAGCGGCCCAATGGCCTCGACAAAGGGCGTTGAGGCGTCCCACTGCGCCTGGAAGAGGGGGTTAGGATGGTCAGCTGGTCCTGTTTCCTCAACGTAATATGTTCGTAACGAGCGGAGACTGGGGAACTGGGGAAGCGGGGGGTGGGAAAATCGAGAGGCAGAAGGAGGGGAAGAGGGAGAATTAAGACGAAAAAAAGGGAGGGCGGGCGCCGTCATACATCGCCTGTCAGCTTCCTGTAGTTCAGGTCACCCTTGAAGATGACGAGGTCGCTCGTCTGGAGATCTTCATAGAGCTCCTTGTCCGCCTGGGGCAGCCTCCAGAAGCTGCCCGGGTGGGTCCAGAACCGGTTGGGCCGCAGGATGATCTGGCCCTCGGCATAGATCTGGCTCCAGTTCTGGAAGAGGAATCCCAGGTCCTCGAGCTCTCTGTCCGACAGCGGCTCCGGGGTCTTGTCCTGTAGCCTCTCGGCCTCGGAGGGGGTCTCGTAAAAGTGTTTTGGGTTGGCCAGGGCGTTGAGAAGTTCCGAGAAGTCGCTGGGCAGGACATCGGACACGAACCAGGGGATGGACTTGGGATGTAGCACCACGAGGGTGGCGAGGCCCGAGGACAGCAGGTATCCGGCGAGGATGAGGTCGACAAACAGCTCGAAGCCCGCGTTGTCCAGAACAATGTCGACCCGGCGCTCCGCCTTGCCCTCCGCCTTGGCCTTCTTGAGCACGTCGTACGCCGCGGGCAGGTCGTTGACGAGGATGTTCTTCTCGGCGGCCTTCCTGGCCTCGGAGCCCTGCAGCTTCTGGATGTCCTCGTACGTCAGGTTGGTCAGCAGCGACAGGTCGGTGGCATTGCCCCAGAGGCAGATCTCGCACATCTCCATGAACAGGATCCTCTCCGCCTCCTCATCCTGGGGCTTGCCGGCCCCTTGTTCGATCTGGGCTAGCAGCATCCTGTACCGCGCGGCCAGCTCGAGTACCGCGGGCCGTGAGGACCTGAAGGTGTCTATCTTCTGGCGGGCAAAGACGTCGTAGTTTTTCCAGTGCTTGGAGAGGCTGAAGGATGTGCTCATGCGCCTATGATCATACAACCCTCGATCCTCAGCAAGCTGCTTCTTTCTCCGTGACGTAGGGAGCCCGTATGTGGGGAGGAGGAGGGCGGGCGAGGGAAGAGGTGACGGGGGCGCCTACCGAAACAGGTAGCATTCAGAGTACAACCAGCTCACGTTGAGCCAGGACGGGTTGCCCCGCTGCTCCAGCTCCTTGTTGTATATGGCAACATCGGGCAGGCCGTCGTCTCGGATAGGACTGGAGGAAGAGCAGCAGGCTGTCAGCAGTGGCAGCGGCTCTCGGGTTCGACACAGGACGACGACGACGACGAGAACGACAACCTTGGGGGCGGGGCCGCAAGAGGACGTACGCAAGGGGTCTGTCATGTTGGACCTCGTACTTGAGACGGGCCAGCTCCTCGACAATCTTCTTGCCCTCCTCGGCCCTCTCGGGATCGGTGCACTGCGACGTGGAGCGGTAGGCGTCATCGATGGCTTGTGTCTATTGTGTCATGGTTGGGAAGCAGTCAGCCAGACCAGCTCAGATCAAAGGAGCCAGCAGATAGTATCGTTGTCAGACGGTAGATTCAGGATCAAGAAAGGGAAGGGGGGGCACAGACTATAATGATAGGCCATCTCTCGCGGGCGGTTGTCCACCCAAACGAGGTCCTGTCAGCAGTCGAGTAGGTCGCTGTCGCATCGAAACGAGAGTCAATTTCTGGCCCCTTGACAGTGGATTCATGCGACGAGATCTGGTGCGCAAGAAAAATAATAATAAATAAGAGGTATCTGGAAGGGAGGACGATAACGTACGTGTCTTGGTGTCGAACTCCATTCTGTAAAAGAGTCAAGCTTATAGTCGTTGGCACTCGAAAAGGAAATACAGGAAGACGGGCAAAACGACGCTGAATGAGGATATTCGTGACATTTATGGAGGGGCATCTACAGCGGTACATACGAAGCTACCCCTACCCACTACGCCGGGGTTGCTTATCAACGATAAGGTTGGCCTGTAAACTACTTGTACCCCTTCACCGTGCATGCTACTATAGTGTACCACACGCATATAAAACGATGTTTGGAGTTCTTTTCTCCTACCAAGGGCATGAGACGAAACTCTTGGGACGTCCTGGTAGGAAACAGCAGCCAGGGGCTCATCATGCAATATTTTATCTTTGAACACTAGTGCATACTAATAGTAGTAGTAGTAGTATATACAAGGAAGCCATTCTAATCTAGGTGTGGATACTTACGCAGTAGGAACTATTTATTACCACAGGCTCCGCCGTCAAGACCTAGGTGGGAACTCTGTTGTCTCTGAACATCCCTGATGGAACACCCTGTGGATCAACCCCTCTCAAGGTCGCAGCGTTGCGTACGTAGGTGCAAAGCAGCCATTCTCTCCTTCTTCCCCCTCAGGACCTAATGAAACCATTTATGTGCCTTTGCTGAGATTCTGCGGAAACGCGACACTGGTGGGCCTTCTTGACGGCGTGGGGGGTCTGACGCGCCCGAGGTAGCAGATGGTGGTGGCCCATTCCAACCATGGTCAGCAGGAGGAGAAGAGTAAGCCGGTGGTGTAGAAGGGGGTCGGTCGGGCATGCGGTCGCCGACATAGGCGCCGTTTCCACCCACCGCCACGATGAACGTCTTGGGATCCCCAGCGTTCACCTTGCCTGACTGATCGGGGCCTCCGTCTGCTGAGACATCATCATACGCGAACCCATATCCTGGAGTCACCGTTAGAATTAGAGAATTCGAGAAAGAAAGGGGAAGCAGGCCGGGCGGGGCAAGCCGGGTTCTCACCTTTGCCGTCCAGGTTGGCCTCGTGCACGATGCGGCAGTAGTGGTTCGTCGGATCTCGCAGGTAAAAGGTCGAAGGGTCCGACGGGTGATCGTCTGTGCCCACGAGCGCTGACCTCTGAAATGCCGCCGCCAGCCTGGGGATCACGCTGTTTCTGTATGCCGAGGGCCCCGTCGTGAAGGGCCCGCTGTTGCAGCCCAGGACATCTGCCGTGGTGGGCTTGTGGAATACCTCGTCGCCGAAGACGAGGTCGCCCCTGTCGTTGATGGTGCCCGTCACGATCCCGGCCGCCGCCTGCGTGTTGATGCGCATCTTGTGCCCACCTCGCGCGACCGAGTACCAGTCCCACACCTCATCGATGTACGGCTCGAAGTAGCCCGCAAAGCCGGCTCCCACGGCGTCCCCGTGGGTCGGGTTGAGCACCCGCAGCACGGGCTGGCCGGGGCGCTGGACGATCAGCTTGTCCCATGGCAGCCCGTCCCTGGCAGCCTGGGCCCGCAGCCCGTCACATATCCTGTCGATGCCGTCGTGTGCCATGCCCGACACGTGCTGGACCGCGCCTCCGGCCGTCTCGAGGGTCATGGCCGTTGGTAGCCGCGACACAAAGTCCACATAGCTGATGTTGGCATACAGCTGGTCGCTGTTCAAGGTGAACTCGGCAAAGCAAAAGTTGACATCCGCGTTGGGATCGCTCGGGTTCAGCACGCTCGGCTCGACGAGGGCGGGGCCAGGGTTCAGGAGAAACTGCAGCTTGCCGTCGCAGGCGAACCAGATTCTGCCACCGGCGATCTGGGGAATGTGCACGGAGACGGTGTTGCCTGGGGGGCCCAGAGGGATGGCACAGTCCTCAGCGAGAGGGGAGCCGATCTGGGACACCTGCTGGGGGAAGTATAGGTCCCTCCCGTTGGCCTTGAGCAAGACTCGCTGGCCATTGCTGATGGCGATACCCGTGATGTAGGCCCAGACCTGGGCTGAATTGGTCTGGTTCTGCAGCTGAATGTCTAGTGAGTCCGGCATGATGGCAGAGTAGAGCCGAGAAGGTATTCCGGGTCCCTTGATGTAATTAATGTCGTATGATCCTCTGAGGAAAAGAACGAGTCCAAGGTTTAAACGTCTAAAGAAGCAAGTTTAGGGCAGAAGTGACGGTCTAAGGTGCTTGACTGAACAGTGAATAGTGAATATTGATACGGAACAGTGGGAGTCTTGAGGTGTCATAAATATGCTTGTTATTTATTTGAGGTCGCGCTTGGCGGGCCTGCAGCAGGTTGAGCCTTGGATATTTCCGTAGCAGGCCAGGTTCGCACTTGCTTCTTGCTTTTTGGATGTGGGATGTCGTCATTGCATTGACAGGTTTCCAACCTCGACATTTGATTGACTGAAGACACAGTCTCTGATCACATCAGAAAGGCAGCTATACACATGGTTCGAGGAGGGAGGGAAAAAAGAACAGAAATTGCTAAAATGCTCAAGTCCAATCCACCAATATGCTTCATCAGTGGCTCTGGACGATGCGCAAAGTTCAAGGAGGGAAGATCGGAATGAGGTAAGGTACGTATAGTACTGGGGTGTATTATGTACTGTACTCCTCGGTACCATAGGCTAGGCGGCCACGGCGTGTAAGTAAGCCCACCCCTGACGTCTGCAGACGCATTCGAGCTGGCACATCCATTCAAACATCCCACATTCTCTCCTCTCTCGTCTCAACACACACACACACACACACACACACACACACATATCCACTTTCACATTTTGTTTCCCTTTTACAAGGTGTGCATCAATCGTTCCCGTCCTGACACCACAAATATTCGTCATCAGCTTTTAAAGAACCACAGACACAGAGAATCTACCATGGCCGTGGTCGAACTTGTCACGGGCGCCATCGAGTCAGCGCGTCGCCAAGCAGACCGCGTCGTGACTCCCGATGACCGCCAGAGGATATACCACTCCATCCAATCCTTTGCTACCCAACGGCCCCTCCTATTTGTGAGTCCTGTTCCCGTGTCACAAGACAGATACCTCTGCCGTGTTTCCCCCAAACCTATGCGCTTGAGGAAGGGGGAAAAAATTGACTGACCTGCTCCCGTCGACCTGCCTTAGTCCTTCATACTCGCTCAGTCCCTCTTCGCCCTCCTGCCGTCCCTATTCTTCCTCTCCTTCGTCCTAGGCACCCTCTCCCTCGCCTTCGTCTCCGCCCTCCTCTTCTCCCTCTTCTGGATCGGCCTCGCAGCCCTCGTCCTCGCCGCCACCCTCAGCCTCACCTTCGGCCTCGCCCTCCTGACCTGGGCCTGGCTCGTCGGCGCCTACGCCGCCTCCAGCTTCGTCTATGCCCTCGTCGCCGGCCGTGAGGAAGCATCTCCCAAGCCCGCAGACGAGTTGATGTTGCGCGAGAAATGGGCCAGGATCGTCAAGAGGCAGGAGTCAGAGACCAACGGCGATGGCTCTGGAGGGCTGAACAAGGAAGCGGTGGTGTCTCCCGGTGCGACAGAGTTCAAGAGAGAAAATGGTCATTCTTCATGATTCTAAACTCTATATCGTGTATTGAGATCTTTTTTTTTTTTTTGGATCCTTTCTGGGCCCGCAGGATTGATAGTATGACAATGATGTCCAAAAAGATGGTGATACCCAGTCTTGCTCTTTCATATTTGTGGCACCATGCTGGCTGCTATGTAAATGGGAAGACTATTTGCATATAGGCTCGGTCGGTCATGAAACATTATTAGCCTTGCAAGGGTGGACATACTTTGCGGGAAGCAACAGCAGCAGCATTTTGGAAGCAGAAGCAGAACAACACTTGGCGAATTCAGTATTTAGCTAGTCACGCTGCCGAGTATCGACCGCAATGTATTATACTAGATAAGCCACAAGCACGAGGGAGGTATGATGATGACATACACACCGGAATTTTTTTTTAAGAAAATTAATTTTTTATTTGGTTGTATCTACTACAATTACGGAGACACTGCAGAGTATTACGCCTGCAGGCTATCATCGTCAATACAGACAGAACGCGCAAAGCAGCCCGAGCCAATGCAAACGGGTAACAAATACATGACCCCATACTCATTAAGCAGGATCATCAAAATGGTCTGAGAGGACGTCGGTGCGCCAGTGGGCTCATCACCTCAAGAGGGCAGTGACAGGTAGATGGGCACACACCTTGGAAATCGGGGAAGTCTACCCAAGGCCGATACACCCGACCAGAGAACACAACATTCCAGACAATGAAACAAAAGAAGTAGATAAGGAAAAACGAAGAATATCAATTCCGCATGAAGCTTCCGTCTAGATCCTACGTCAGAAAAAAAAAAAACACAACTTGCTTGACGACGCCCCCCCTCGCGGCCAGGGGGAGCACGAATGCGTTCGCCCCCTCCTGGACTGCCTCGCGGGACGGTGTCGGATATCATGACAATGCAACCCTCTTTTACCCGGGAAAGGACATCTATCACTCCCGACGTCGATCGTCTGCTACCGCTCCTCAATAGTCCACCACCTTCCAAAACACCGCAAGGGGAATCATTTTGTTGATTCTTGTGTTCCTCTTACAGGGCAACCATGGCGGCACCGGCACCCATGGCCATGACCATGTAGAGGCCGATGGCGAGGTCGCCAATGCCGAAGAAGGCCTTGTGGACCGAGGGCATGGCCAGGGAGCTGGAGGAGCTGGAGCTGCCAGAGCTGCCGGAGGTGCCGGTGGAGGTGGTACCGGCGGTGGCGGTGGCGGCGTAGGCGTTGGCAGAGCTGGCGCTGGCGAGCTGGGCCTTGCAGCTGGAGGCGGTCGAGGCGGCCTGGGTCACGGCGCTGCCGTCAAAGTCACAAGCGGAGGAGGCAGAGCTCTGGCCCTTGTAGTACTGGTCCAGGATGTAGCCCAGCATCTGGGTGGAGTTGCACATGGAGTAGGCGCCGTAGACACCGCTGGTGGCGTTGGTCGTGACACCGGCGCAGTAGGCGTCATCCTCAGCGCAGACAACGCCGTAGATGGAGCCGTAGGCAGTGCTCTCGATATCGGAGGCGGGCACGCAGGTCAGAGACTGGTACATGCACTCGCAGAGGTCGGTGTCAGGGGTCGGGGGCAGGATGTTGGCGGCCTGCCAGTCAGAGTTGACAGCAGGGCAGGCGGCAGGCGAGTTGGTGGCAGTGTAGGCGGCCATGGAGGTCGAGGTGGGGGAGGCGGCGTTGACACGAGAGCTGAGCGAGGTGTAGTCCTTCAGGATGGACACGCTGGTGGAGTCAATCTCGCTAACCAGGCCTGTCATCGGAGAGACTGATCAGTACCAGATTTTTATAGTTACTTGGATCGAGTGCGGGAAAAGTCACAAATACTCACCGTAGTCGTTGGCCTCCTCGAAGTACATGTAGACGATACCACCGGCGATGACGGGGCTCATCTGGTCGCCGTACAGGGCAGTGGTCTCCTCAAAGATACGGTCGGCGGCACCGTCGCTGTTGCATCCGTACTCGGAAAAGAAGACGGGGACGGAGTAGTTGGAGAAGAAATCGACAACCTCGCTGTAGCCGGACTCGGTGTAGCTGCTTTCGCCGCACCACTCGTAGATGTTGTAACCCCAGAAGTCGATGGCGCTCTCCTGGTCACCACAGTTGAAGTAGTGGGCCATGTTGTCGCGGATGGTAGAGTCATCGTTGGCGGCATAGCCGACACCCATCCAGCGGTCGGCGGTGCTGTTGATGTAGGACTTCATGTCACGGACGGCGGCCTTGACGAAAGCGGAGGCATCGGTGTTGGAGGCGTTGTTGGTGACCTCGTTACCACCAAAGAAACCGATCACGTTCGTGTAGCCCTTCATGGCGTCGATGACATTGGTGTAGCGGGTGTACAGGGCGGTATCCCAGACCGGGTCGGAACGGTCAATGGCCTCGCTAGGGTCCGACAGATCGGAGATGACATAGATGCCAGCGTCGGCGAGCAGCTCCATGCATGTGTCGTGGTCGGCCGTGGGGTCGAGGGCATATGTGCGGATGACGTTGGTGCCAGCAGCGGCAAGGATGGGGACGTCACGCTTGCAGCGGGTGGCATCGGAGAGAGGGTCGATGTAGTCTGTGGTGCTGTCGTCGCGCTTCTTGGCGGCCTCCGAGGAGCTGGTGTCCCTCTGGTAGGCGACACCCTTGACAAAGAACTGAGTGCCGTTCTTGTAGAAGAAGTGCTGACCCTTCATGACGATGGGCTCAACATCGGCGTAGACCTGGCCCAGGAGGGCGGCCACGACGAGCTGCTTTGCGGAAAACATGGTGCAAATTTGTCGGTTTTCTGTTTGTGCGGATACAAGGAGTGGTGGTGAGTTGGTCGTATATTAAAAAATGAAGTGATCTGAAAACCAGAGCGCGAGGAAACTGTTAGCCCAGAGTAGCCCAGAGTTGAAAAGAAGAGAAAAAAAAAAGACACGCGGCTCCAATGTGACAATTGAGTGAAGGTGGTTGTTGATAGAAGAGGAAGAAATCAAGGAGGCCAGGCCAGAGGATGGGAGAATTTAGCTTTTCTCCGTCCTTGTCTCCTCCTCCTCTCTTCTTCCTCTAAAGCACCACCACCACCTGGGCCGACAGGTTCTGGTCCCGTTTTGGCACAGGCTGAGTGAGGTGACGACGCGCGGACGGGAGGGATGGTGGGCCACTCTGCATCTGACTTGTGCAAGCTCCCTAGTACCAAAGCGTGGCTGGGATGGGGCCAGGATTGGGGGGTACTTGGCTGGGATGGGGCCAGGATTGGGGGTACTTGGGCTGGTAAACTGGGTCGTCTGAAGTGCTTGTGGTGTAGTGATGCGTTTGTGATGCAATCCTGCTTGTTTGCCCATGTGCTGTGTATTTGTTTGTTTGGATGGATGGACGGATGTGGGTGCGGGCTGTGGATGTACTGGCGTGTGTAGCTGAACTTCAGACTGGGGAACAGATGACGTTGCCAACCGCCCAAAAAAGCAGGATATGGAGGCAGCAGCAGATGGAGAAAGGCCCCTCGGAGGCGAGTGTATGAGCCATCGTTCATGCGCAAACATTGCACGCAGAGCCCGGAACGTACCTTCAGCAAAACTTGGGTCTATGATTTTCTGATAGCGAAAGGCGAGATGCAGAAGACACGAGATTGGAATTGCTATGTTCAACGAGTGTGATGAATGAAAAATTCAAAATAAAAAAAATGAAGAAGGCGTCAAAGGACAGCTGAGAGGCAAAAGAAGTCGGGCCTGGTTCAACTTTGTCGATTGACGATGGTTGTGGTGTGAGGGAAGGAAAGAAAGAATCGAGGACGAGAAGAAGGGGGGGGTGGCACGAGGGAAAAAGAAGGTCAAGAGGATTGACGCTCACCAAAAAGAAGGAAGACAGGACCAGGGCCACCGACAGGCGAGAGGACGCCCTGACCAGGGTGTATCAGGGTTGGACCCGTTCCAGGGGGGGAGGCGAGGGCAGGAGATTGAGGTTACCAGGAGATGGGCGATGGAGAACGTTGGGCGGGCCGCATGTGTGTGAGGTGAAGAGGGAAAGAACCAAGGAAAGGGGGGAGTGCATGTAGGGATGACAGACAAGCCTTCCACAGGCCCCACACTAACGCGTATCGTGGTACTTGAACTTTGCCGGACGCCTCCTGGTGATACCATGTACAGAATGGCGCTATCAACATCCAATTCCGCACCTGCCCAGCGTCCTCACCGACACAGGCAAAGTCAATTGGCTCATATACACACACACCCCTGACAGCACAGGCGTGATCGTAACAAATGGAAAACGGTAGGCTGGACGGTGGACCCATTTGGGGGGGGGGGGGCATCTAGACGAGGATCCACTGCCCCTTTTCCTTGGATATTGGGCCCACCTCTCCCTCTCCTTCTCTGTGTGCGCTTGTGGCCCATTCGGGGGATTTCGAATGGCAGGGGGCGTGAACTCTGACCCCAGTGGCGCCGAGATGAGGGTGTGAAGGACATTGATTGGCACCGAGAGCACGACATTGACATTTGGTACTGGACATAGTGTGTAGAGTCGTGAGAAGGTGCTGAAGAACCCGGCTTGGCTTCTCAAGAGTTGCTGAAGATCCCCTCGCCGGATACGGCACACGCCACTCTCTGAATTTTTTCCCTTCTTTTTGCTTCTTTCTCTTTGTTGCTTAGGAGGTGCCGGGCAGCCGCGCTGCCGTGCAACCGCCATGCCGCGAAGCCGGGCTGATGCGCCGTCGATGTGGCTATGCTACTGTTTAGCGCAAAGCCAAATACCACACACTACTACGTAGTATGGTGCAGGTATATTTGCAAGGCAATACAATACGATGGGTGGGAGACAAAGGGCGCGCGCCAGAGCGGGGGCGACGGCAAAGGCGATGAGGTGCTTTTTGTTGATCTGCGACAGATGGGCCACCCGCAGATGCAAGGTAGTCAGTCATTGTACAGCCTGCTTTGCCCTCTTTATAGTGGATAATACGTCGTACTTTAGCATCATGGCTGGAAGACGACCGTCACGTAGCATCCATCGTAGGGCGGCTGCAGATAAAGTAATAAGCAAGGACAGAGTCAGTACAAACTATCTGCAGCCGGATCTGCAGGTACAGGGCTTGGCAGCATACAGAGATATGGTTCGGTGGAAGGGGGGAGAACGGGAACTTGGTTCTGGCCGGCTGCTACTGCGGAAGTCATAGTGTGAGATAAGGACAGAGGAGGAGAGGGAGAGAAATAGCACAGGTAACATGGTGCTTGTTGTACTTGACATTAACAAAAGAAGCCATATCCATGGTGTGGTCAAGTTATGGTTCTGACCACATCCATCCTCTCTTCCTCCTTCCCCTCAGAGTCCATGAAGAACCACCTGCTTGGCGCACGCACATCCTGCTGCAGGAGCCAATACGAGGCATGTGTGTCCAGGCCATATCCAAGCCATAATCGCACTGTGTACTCATTTGTACCATAGTAAGCACTATACAGCACTAAGTACACATCACTCATCATCTTCCGTGTCATAGAGCCATGATAGGAGCGCGCACCAGGGCATGCACTGTCCATGCATACAACTGGAGGACAAAAAATAAGGGGAAGAGGGGGGTCAGACAGCGCCTCCCAACCGGGCCCACTAGCCATGACCAACACCTGCACACACACAAACATGGCAGGAAAAAGCACCACTTAAGCCACTGGAGGCAACTCCCCGACTTTGAACCCCCCAAAACGGGTCCAAGAAAAGGGCACCACAGTATCATAGAGATTACCCTGTTCTATTTTAATTGAATTGACCGCCTCTGCCAGTCTAGGGCTATCCATGCGTCATGATCGTGAATGTCCAGAGCCTGCCATCATCCTCTTTCTCCTTCTCCTCCTTCTCCTCCTTCTCCTCCTTCTCCTCCTTCACCTCCTTCATCCCTTGTTTTGCACAAAAACATAATCTCAGCGCCAGTTCACATCACAATCAAGATCGACCGCTTAATAAAAACGACCACCATTATTACCACCACCATCCTCGACTCTTTCCTGACCTGTGCATCTAGGGACTGTAGATCGTGATGACACTGGTTGCACCGTCTTGCCGTCGATCAGCAGTAGTCCGCGATCAAGTCCCACCCCGTCAGAATTGCCGTGTTTCATCCTGATGGCTCGCTGGATTGATGGGCGACCATCTTTGGATGTGTGGATTGGCAAGTAAGGCCTTCGTATCGGGTCGCCGCAATCCTAGGACCTGCGCTGCGCTGCGCTGCACTGCACTGCCCCCAAGACTACCCACAATAAGTAGCAAGATCCGGGATCGTCGGCACCGGGATGAGGATAGGGCTAATGATTCTCAAGCCTCTCCCGCCATCATTTCTCCCGGTTTTGACGGTACTTGTGTCCGTGTAGTAAGTAGTGCGTACGATGCCGCCGCCCTGGCCTGGTGGAGCTTCTCGTATCTCGTCTTCTGTTGTGTTATTTTTTTTTTTCTGGATCATTTCGGCGGTGAGAAGTGTAGCGTAGTGCGCTTCATCCTTTATTGTCGTCTTCATCTCTCGTGTCCGCCCGTGCTAGTGCGTCGAGCATCGAGCGTCGAGCATCGGGTATCGAGTGTCGAAGGCTGGAAGAGAGCTTCCAGGGAAGAGTCTATCGAGATTCAAGAGACTCTGTGCTGTCGTACCTCGCCTGCTCTTCCGCGCTGCGGCCTGGATCTCCGCGGCCTGGACGGGCTGGAGCGCTTCCTTCTCTTCTTCATAACCGCTGGCCTCGAGGCCTTGTAGTAGATGTCGCCCACATGGTACAGCACGGCGTCCCACAGCTCGAATGTCTCCCACCACAGTGTCTTTGCCGGGTTGATCATTCTGGAAAGTTGTGTCTGTTTTGTTTATTTCGTCTTTGTTTTTGTATCTTTCAAGAACAGGTGTTTCTTCCTTCTTTCGTTAGGCACGACCAGGGTTCTCTTTATAAATATATCATATAAAGCCTTTGCCCAGCCCGCCTGAGGCACGCGACCAGAACTCCTGTGGCGATCTCTCCCGTGATCAGGCGGTATCGTCGTGTTGCCTGTGACTAAGACCGGACAGAGCGAGAGAGACATGAAAGAGTCAGAGAGTCGAGGAGGCTGAGGTCAGCACCCGATGCTCCGGGGCAGGTGCCGCCCCTGCGCCGCACACCGTCCGACTTGGCATGGCTCATCAGCCCCCGTCACGCGCCTTCCGAGCCCGTTGCTTGCACCACTCAACCAACCACCTGTCACTAATAATCACGTCGTCCCGTCATTTTTTCCTTCTCGCTTTCCTTTTAACTTTTTCTTTTGATTCACTAGCCTTTCTGCTGTCAGCGACTCAGCCAGTGCCAAGGGGGGCAAAACCACCACTGTCGCTCACATCCGCAGATCAATCAGACCTTTCAATGCTTTGCAACACATGCGCTACACATATGCATGCGATGCGATGTGTGTACATATGGCGTGTTTAACAGACCTCGCCGCTGCCTGCGGCCTCACGAAGACTGCTGCGCATTTGGATCGTCAGGAGGTCTGTGTCTTCGCTAAGGAATGATGCACGGCTTGCCCGTGCCTCACCTCCTGGATCCGGGGCGGGATCTTTGTTCCTTTGAAAGGCGAGCAGCAAGTGCAGGTGATGCTGTTATACAGACAGTCTGTCGCTGTTGACGGCTTGTTGCTTGTTCCTTGTTTCTCTTTTTCTTCCTTTACGCCTGACTTGTCACAGACTCTCTCTTGTTCCTCTGCTTGGCCCCGCAGACCAACGAGGCGAATACGATGTACAGTGAGCACTCGCCAGCCATGAACACGGGTCAAGACGGGTTTACAGCGCGTGTGCAGTCAATTCATCACCGTCAATTCATACGAACGGAATGACGGAACACATGTGAGAATCACAACAGTAGCGACAAAATACCATGGAGAGCCCAGAGTCGAGATGCGATTACAAGATTCGGGAGGTGGCAGCTATGCAGAGCACACAAGACCACGGCGCATGTGAGCTTGGACGTGTAGTCACACTGCAGGATGTAGAAACGAGGACTATCCATCGCCGTCTGGTATGCGAGACGACCTGGCTCTGCACAGTATCGTTCCAGGTAGGTTCCCAGGCACCACCCATGAGGCTCAGAGACATACAAGTCTGTGAGTCTGTACAACAGTGGTTAGATGCGACTCTTGGCAACGTCCATGCTTGCTCGAGACAATGATTGGGCAACATGGGTTGGGAGTTGAGACGTGGGCTCAGACAGAAAGACTACAGTGATGTACAACACTACAAAAGCCCATACATGGCTGTGACATCGTCTAGTCCCAACATAGGAGCCAACTAGTACTGGCCATGAGACATTGGTTATGGTAAATCATCTACAGCATCGCGAATATCGTGTCCAGATTGTACAGCTGGGAATGGTGCTGTGGGCGGCGTGTGTACAGGCCATAGGTAGGCGTGGACTGCTATGAGATGAGGTTCCATTTGGACAAGTACAATTATTAATACAAAGAGAGTTTGGATCGCAGAAAAGGCTTCTGCACAAAGTTGATATCAAGGCTTGCTGGCTGCTCCTCGACACTACTAGCTCACAGGGCACTTGACGCTCTTGGGTGCCGTGTTTTAACTCTACCGACTCCCCTTGCTACATCAGCAACCACACTCTCGATCTAGAGAGAACCCTACATTGGCCTGGCCTGGCCTGTAGGCGCTCCTGTGACTGTTATATGCACATTATCTCGACGCTGTGTTATTGATGTACCTTTATATGTCTTACTGTTTCTTTTCACTCTTGCTTTGATGTTTCCTCTCCAAAACAAGGTCTCTTTTGTTGTTTTTCGGTTCTAATTTTTCAATACAAGCCGCCATAGTAATGGCCCTTTGGCGTAATCGTCACACGTGGTGTGGATGCCGTACCTACGTAAGCGCTCATCTCGGCGTAAACGGGCAGGTGGACCGACACCCGAAGAGAATTGTTAGCGGGGAGAGGGGGGGTAAAAAGAGTGGTGCTGCCTACTGCATGAAACTAGTTGATAGGTGGTAGTAGTGGTGGTTGTTGCTGTAGGCTGCAGACATCCGAGCGTCCCGTGCCGCGGTGCTGTAATTCAGCATGTGCACCCAGAGCGTGTAGCCTAGCGTTTCAGTGGAGGGGCCTGGGAGATCCAGCATATCTCCTTAGGGGTCCATTGCCCAGCGTCTTTAGTGGCCCTACCTCCCCTGTGTACAGGCTTTTGATAGGCGCTGGGCGTACATACTTGTAGTACCTTGTGCGTACCTTGTAAGCTAAGCCAGGTGGCCACTCACAGCAAGCTTCAGTAGCATTACGACGACCACAGTTTTTTTTGGTCTGTCGCATTCAGCATTCTCCATCCTGCATGTCAATCAATCCCTTGCCTGTGGAGCCACTGGCAACAGGACAGCCAAGCCCTTGATTCATCCTCTCCATCCTATCCATCCATCTATCCATCCATCAATTGTTATCCCTTTTCCCCTTTCCCAACTTTTGTACTGAATCGCGCTGCGGCGGGCGATTGCGTACACACCCCAAACAAGCGCCACCCCCCGTCGTTCCCTGTCCCGTCGTCTCAACTCGAGTCCGAAGTCTCTACCAGAGTACCATCTCTCCGGAACAGACTCGAAACAGCCGACAGCCCTCCCCTCGTCGTCCCTCCGCTCTCCCCTACTGGCCCCCCCCAAAAAAACTCTCGAGGATGATGGCCTGGCACTCGATCCCTCCTAGGGGGTCCGGTCTTGACCTTCGACCACCTCCTACTTCTCCCTCACAACGACGAGCTCTGGTATCATCAGCTTCAGCGCCGCTCTCGTCCCTCTCCAAGACCACCGTCCTCCTGTCCGTCGCCGCCTTGTCGCTCCCCATGGCCAGCGCACACGAACACGATGTCGAGAACATCCCAGATGGCTCTGCCGTCTCTCCGGACCCCATCGTACGTTGCTTTAGTTTCGAAGTCTATCTTATACGCCCTTCGCTCTCCGATACGGAATACAACACTGCTACATACAAACACAAACACAATGAAGCTGACACACACGCGACCAACTTTGTTCTTTCTCTCTAGGACTCGACACTATGGGCACATATCTTCCTCAACATGCTCGCCTTTGGCGTTCTCTTTCCTCTCGGAATGGTCCTCGGCGTGAGTTATCATCCTGCTCCACCCCACAAAGACAGCAGCAGCGTTGGGAGGGTTTTGGATGAAGGGGAGGAGCTACACGAACAGCAGAAGAAGGTGGCGGCGGCGGCGGCGGCGGAACAAACAATACGGAGAGGAAGATGATGGACTGCGCCTGGACAGGAGCATGCACTCTGGACGGGCTTGGGCTGGGCTGGGCCGGGCTAACGAGACTCTTCTTATGTTACGATCTAGATAACCAAAAGTCGATGGCACGTCCCCGTACAGGCGCTCTCGACCGTGCTCGCCATCGTCGGTTACGCCCTCGGCCACATGCACGGCGGCCGCGAGTTCCGGCCGGACAACGTACACGCGCGCTTTGGTGACTGGGTGTACTTCCACATGTTTGCCCAGATCATCCTCGGCGTCTACCTGAAGCTGCACCTCGAGAAGGGCATCCACGCCCGGGTCCGCCCCGTCGTGCGCACTGTGCACTCCATCAGCGGCAAGGCCTTCCCCGTCGTCGTCTGGGCCCAGCTGCTCTTCGGCGGCATCACCGCGCAGGGCTTCTGCCGCGGCGACCACCTCGGCCAGTGCCTGGCGCACTTCATCATGGGCAGCGCTTTCATTGCCTACGGCGTCCTGATGACTCTGACCCTGCTGGTCGGGCAGCTGTGGCTCCGCCGTACCGGGCGCTCCCAGGAGTTCTTCGACTCGGTCGTCATCGCGGCCTGGGGCTGCGTCAACACGTTCACCGAGCACAGGTGGGGCACCGCTTGGGTCAAGAATGACTGGCAGCACACGACCATGGGCATCGTCTGGTGGTGCGCCGGCCTGGCCGGCGTCTGGCTGAGCCGCGGCCGCGATGGCTCCCCCAGGCGCAACTTCATCCCTGGGTTCGTCATTGCCATCACCGGCTGGGCCATGTCCGCCCACCCTCAGGAGCTCATGATCAGCGCCATGACGCACAAGGCCTTCGGGTACACCCTCATGGGTGCTGGTGTCACCCGCATCATCGAGGTCTCGTTTGTTCTGCAGGACAAGATCGGCATCTCGGAGGACGGCTACGGCACCCACAGCTTTCAGTACATCCCTCCATTTGTAGGTCAACACACCAATTTCCCCCTTTCCCTCTCTATGCGCTCGTCAGCCAGGACTGAATGGCAGCGGCTGACCTTCCTTCGTACCTAGTTGCTGTATGCCTCGGGCTTCCTGTTTATGGGCGCAACCGAGGAGCAGATGGCGCTGGTCGACAGCTCCGGCATTGACCATGTGGCCTATGTCCTGATCCTCTACAGCCTGGCCTTCCTCACCTTCCTCTTCACCAACGTCCTCGTCCATGTCTACGACCGCGGCGTGAACGGGCCGGCGGCGCACAAAGGTGTGAACGGTCATGCGTCACAAGGACCCAGCGGCCGGCGAGGAGGGGGTGCATCGATGGAGGAGCGGAGGCTGCGCGACGTGGAGGAGTTTGAGCTGGACGGCCTGATGAGCGATGACGAGGACGAGGAGCAGGCACAGAGGCGAAAACTCCTGAAAGAGGGCGACGGGGACAGGAGCGAGGGCGAGGGGGGAGGCCCTGTCCAGCCCCAGCACGGTGGGCAGGAACAATGATCGGGTTGCTTAGAGGGCTCGACGAGGAACTGCAGGGCTGGCGAATGCTGACGCCGGCGAAACTACATGGGCATGTACCGTTTATGTACACGAGGCACACCAGATATATATGGAAAATACCGGACGAGTAGGACGGCCTCGTGTGTATAAACCAAGAAGCAGAACCACCAGTCAGTCAGTCCTCAACTGGGCAGGGAAAAGAAGGCAGAAGAAGGTAGAGAGGAAAGCAGCGAGGTATTTTGGGCTGAACAACAGCATGGTTGGGCGTTTTGGGTTGTGTGGACTGCGAGACCAGTGGTTATTAACCCTTTGTTTTTGGAGGGGGCCATATTTACCTTGCATTGTACTTGAATCGGGAATGGCGAATTGGCATGGGGGTTTGTATTGAATGACAGACCAAGTCAGTGCTATGCTGGTTGACACGTCTTGCGTGTGTGTCTCTGATGATGAATGTCCTCCTGTGACTTGTGTCGACGCAGACAGAAGCTGAGAATCTATTGTTATACTGACTGATATGGATTCTGAGTTCTGCTCTTTTTTGTTGACTGCGATATCCGTTTTTTTTTTTTTTTTTTTTTTTTTTTTTTCCTTCCATCTTTTTGTTTCTTAATATTACTTTCCTCTATTGTTTTTTTCGTCCTTTTTTCTTCTGAATATGGGGAAATGAGAAAGGAGGAGGAGGGGGTGTGTGTGTGTGTGTGTGTGGAAGAAAGGCCGGTCCATCAATCGATAAGCCTCATTGGTTATTACTTATCTCGCCCCGCTAAAATTTCCAAGTCCCCAAACTAAGGCTCGAAGCATCAACCAACGCTCCCCTCTCTTCTCCTCCATAGCTTTTTCTTTCTCTCCTCCACCACCTGTCAATTATTTACTTCCTTTTCCAGCACACACAAGAATCCCACCAAATCGACATCACGCCAGCCACCAAGTCCTCTTCTCCCCCCCCCCCCTCTTTTCCAACCCAAAAACCACCCCACCAAGCAAAAGAAAAGGAAAGGAAAGGAAAAAAGAAAAAAAAAAAAAAAACACCCAACAATGCCCTCCGTCAAAAACCCCAACACGGTCTCCCGCAACCGCCAGATCGCCCACGCCGCAAGGGCCCGCAAGCACGCGGCCAGACACCTCGCCTCGTCCCGGCTGCCCTCGCGCGCGGCCAAGGCGGACGCCCGGCGCGGGGCGCGGTCGGGCCTGCTCCCCACCAGCGGGCCCAACGCGGCGCTGAGCAGGAAGAAGCAGCGCAAGGTGGAGAAGCAGATGGCGCATGCTATCCGGCGGAAGGCGGAGGCGGAGGCGAAGGCGGCGCGGGAGGTGGAGATGCAGGGTGTGTAGACTTTTCCACTTTGATGTCCTTTTTTTTTTTCCTTCCTGCTCCTTTTTTCCTTTTGCTGACGGATCTTTGACTTTTTCTGTTTGTAGATGCGGACAAGTCGGCCAAGAGCAAGAAACAGCTCAAGGCGGAGAGGGACGCCGCCATGGAGGCTCTGGGGAAGATGGACATTGCGTGAGGAAGAGAGAGAGAGAGGCGGAGCAGAACAGGGTATATTTTTGTTGCTGGACGCTCAACCACAGAGAGAGAGAGAGGGCCGAACCCTTTTTTTTACTCGTCTCATGCCGCCTTCCCGAAAGAAAGAAACGAACGCCTTCCCTTGAATTGGCAGCATGATTCTGCATTTCCTACAACAGCCACGTACATCTCCCGAGGCGTGCCCGAGGAAGGTCACGATGGACGCGCGAGGCAGAGACCCCGCCCGAGAGATGGTAATGGGATGATACGGGAGCGAGAAACAGACTGCTCAGGAGCAAAGAGGGCATCGCATCGTGTGCTTGCCATGGGTGGCCAGAGACACGAGACGGGGCCATGCGGATTGGGTTCAAGAAGAAATCCAACCCTTACAAAGACATCAGGGGGCAGGGAGTCCTATCATTACTACAGCCTTCCGCATGCAATGAGCGTCTCAACAGGGTCTCTCATCACATTCTGTTGTGAGCATGCCAGGTGGGAATAAAGACGTATGGCTGAGGTAGGGCGAGTTGGTCGAGGCTCTATAGCAGCTTTCACTGGGCCAACCCGCACAGCAAGTTCACTTGAAGTTCTACGATGCCTCGGGGGAAGAGAGCCTCTCATCATTGATGCTACCCGCTTTCGCTCAAGTAATCGGGCCCTGTTGATGCCTCTCTTCATGGTGTGTATATTATCTATATTACATGTGGCCCGTCCCCATATGACACGACAGACGGTCAGCCAGCCTCCTCCTCACCTCTTCTCGTTGTTTTGTGAAGAAAGGAGGGAGGGGGGACTCTTCCACGAATCTAAATCCACGCCAATAGAGACCCGCAATACTCATAACTTTCTCAAGCATACATCTGTCTCGTCCCATGCAACTAACTCTCTTTTCGGGAGACAGTTCTTGTGGCCGACAACGCATAGAAAAACAAAAAGCAGCGCAAAAAAAGAAACACATCCGTATCCCTGTCCCTTCAGGAACAGGAGGATCATCAACGAAAGATGAGGGCCGATTTATCTTTTCTCTAACCCGTTCTCCCATGTGGGCGTGACCAAGACTTGGTAGCTGCTATCTTGTCCCGGCCAGGCGATCCCACAAGACCCAAAATGCACAGGTCGCATGGTGTATGTATTCTCTGTCCCTTCTCGCGTGTACGGACAGAGAAGATGGGCATCCATCATCTTCTTCCCGCCTCCTCGCCATCACCCTTTGATCAGGTGACTAGGCATCAATCTCTCCATCCGCGATAGCAAGCCTCTGCTTGGCCGTCTTGGCCTTTTTAGAGCCCTTGCCCTTCTTCTTGTTGCCTTTTGATTCTGTTGCCTCGACAGGAGTTGCCGTTCCAGACTGCTGCTTGTTGCCATCGTCAAAGTGGCCTTCGCCTGTTTTCACGTTTGAGTGTGATCAGCAGATTGTTCTCTGAAAATGACATGAAGGGGGAAAGGAGGAAGGGGAAAAAAAAAGAAAAAAAAAAAAAGATAGATGTAGAGAGAGAGAGAGAGAGAGAGAGAGAGAGAGAGAGAGAGAGAGAGAGAGAGAGAGAGAGAGAGAGAGAGAGAGAGAGAGAGAGAGAGAGAGAGAGAGAGAGAGAGAGAGAGAGAGAGAGAGAGAGACAGAGAGAGAGTGTGTGTCGCCGACTTACCCTCATGATACATATCATCCAGGGAGACAGACTCGTTGAGGACCTTCTTGCTGCGCCTGCCGCCCTTCTTCTTCTTGTCGTACTCGCCGCTGGCCAGAAGCTCCTGCTCGCGGCGCTCAATCATCTTCTCGACGGCGTCGTCGTCATCGGCGAGCCACATGGCAATGTCCTTGTTGCGGTTCTCGGGGGCGCGGCGGCCCGAGAAGTCGACACCGGCGCCGGTACCACCGCCCTGGATGACCACGCGCTGCACCTCCTCCTTCTGCAGCGCGCGCTTCCGGATGCGCTCCTCGATGGTGCCCCGGGTGATCAGGCGGTAGACGGTGACCTGTCTGGTCTGGCCGAGACGGTGGGCGCGGTCCATGGCCTGGGAGTCGATGGTGGGGTTCCAGTCCGAGTCGTAGAAGATGACCGTGTCGGCAGACGTGAGGTTGATGCCGAGGCCGCCGGCGCGGGTCGACAGCAGGAAGATGAAGATGTCCGGGCGGGTCTGGAAGTCGTGCACAGTGTCGCGGCGGTCCTCGAGCTTGGTGGAGCCGTCGAGGCGGCAGAACTTGTAGTTGCGGTACGTCAGGTACTCCTCCATCAGGTCGATCATGCGCGTCATCTGGAAGTACAGCAGCACGCGGTGACCCTGCTCCTTGAGCCCGAAGAGCAGCTCGTCCAGCTTGGCCAGCTTGCCCGAGTCCGTCACGAAGCGCCGCATGGACGGGACGACGATGTTTGTGAAGCGGTGCTTCTCGTTGTCGGGCGCGGGGAACAGGCCCGACTTGGGGACCCGCCCGGGGGGGATCTTCTGCGCGACGAGGGCCTTCTGCTCCTCGGCGTTCGGCTCGAACAGCACCCTCCGCATCTGCACGTTAAAGTACGTGTCCTCGCGCTCGAGGTTGGCCGCGCGGCTGTTGCACGTGACCTCGACGGGGGGCGCCGTGGCGCCGGGGCGGCCGGCCTGCTCCAGGCGGCCGAGGCCGGCCTCGTCGTAGGCCGCCCTGGAGACGTTCATGAGGCTGTTCAGGACACCCTTCCCGGTGACGTCCGCCAGGGGCCTCGGGTCGGCGCGGCGGGCGATCTGGAACATGGCGTGCGGCGGGGTGTAGCCCTGGTCCTCGGGCTCGTCGTAGGCCACCGCCATGCGGCCCAGGCGGTCGGCGCAGCCCGACAGCTCGACGGCGCGGGTGAAGACGTCCTGGCGGCCGGCCCGGGAGGCCTCGGCGGGGCTCACGTCGGCGAAGCGGAGCCAGGAGAAGGCGTCGGACCCGGTGGTGCTCTCGAGCATGTTGTCGGGCGCCCAGATGTTCATGAGGTGGTGCAGGTAGCGGCTGCGGAAGCCGGCGCGCTGGTTGTCGGGCCCGGCCCTGTACAGGCGGCCGCCGTCACGCCAGACCAGGTTGGGCAGCTCGTAGTCGACCAGGCTGCGGGTGGAGTAGGCGACGGGGATGTTGTTGCCCTCGCGCACGAAGGAGGCCGTCTCGGCAAAGTAGGCGACGGACAGGGGCGAGGTGGTGTCGGCGCGCTGGAAGAGGTCCGGGTGGTTGCAGACCTTGCGGAACTGCATGACCAGGTTCATGAGGGTGCCCGAGTCGCTGTCGTCGCCGGTGGTGGCCTTCTCGATGAGGTCCATGATGCTGATCTGGTTGCGCAGGTTGCTGTAGTAGGCGCGCTGGCGGTACGTCAGGTCGCAGTAGACGTCGCGCTCGATCTTGTCGCCGAGCTCCTTCTGGACGTGCTTCTTGACGCGGCGCAGCATGAAGGGCTTCAGGATCATGTGCAGGCGCTTCAGCTGGTCCTCGTTGAGCTTGGTGTTGCTCTGGGCGTGGGACTCGATGTCCTTGGAGAACCACTCGCTGAACTCGTCGTGCGAGTCGAAGAGCGAGGGCATGATGAAGTGCAGCAGGGCCCAGAGCTCCTGCATGTTGTTCTGGATCGGGGTGCCCGTCAGGAGCAGGCGGTTCCTGCAGTGGAAGCCCAGCAGGCACTTCCAGCGCGAGCTCTGGGAGCTCTTGATGGCCTGGGCCTCGTCGAGGATCATGTACTGCCAGCCCATCTTCTGGAAGTAGCTGACGTCGGAGACGACCAGCTGGTACGAGGTGACCATGACGTGGAAGCTGGCCTCCCTCTTGTACGTCTTGTGCTTGCGGTCCCAGAACTTGCGCAGCGTCTTGCGGTCGCCCGCGGTGCCCCAGTAGGGCAGGACCTTGAAGTCGGGGACGAACTTGCGGATCTCCTGCTCCCAGTTGTGCAGGGTGGAGGCCGGGGCGACGACGAGGAAGGGCCCCCAGATGTCGTGCTTCTCGGCCAGGTAGGTCATGACGGAGATGGACTGGACCGTCTTGCCGAGGCCCATCTCGTCGGCCAGGATGCCGTTGATGCCCTGCTCGTAGAGGTTGACGAGCCAGTTGAGGCCCTTGAGCTGGTACTCCTTGAGCTGGGCGTTCAGCAGCCTGGGCTGCTCGATCTCGACCTCGCCCATGCCCGTGGGGTTCTGGAAGTTCATCTCGCCCTCCTCGTCGAGCTCGGCGTCCCTGTTGAAGTCGCGGGCCTTCTGCTGGGCCTCGGCCAGGGCGTGCTGCGCGTTGGCCCTGGCGATGGCCTGCAGCTTCTCCTCATCCTCCTCCTCGAAGGTCAGGTTCTCGAAGCGGGTGACCTTGGCCGAGGGCGAGGCGTCCTCGTCGACGTCCATGGCGGCGGCGCCGCCGGCGGCCGCCTCCTTGTCCCCCCCCTCCTCGGCCGCGAGCTCGGGGTTGTCCGTGCTACGCTCAACCTCGTTGGTCTTGATCTTCTTGCCGATGAAGTGGGAGTACAGCTCGGTCTGGGAGATGAGGAAGTTGAGCTTGCGCTTCTGCCGGGCGGCCTCGCGGTCGGCCTCCTCGCGGCGGGCGTTCTCGAGCTCCTGCTTCTCGGCAGCCTTGCGGAGGTCGCGCTCCTCGCGCTCGTTGCGCTTCCAGAAGCTCATCATGTCGCGCATGACGCGCTTGGCGCGGGCCTGCAGGTCCTTGGTGCCCTTGTTGGTGCGGAGCTGCCACCGCCTGGCCTCCTTGGAGGCGAGGATGGCCGTCTTCTTGAGGTTGGACGACTTGGTCTGGTACGAGTCAGAGGCCATGCGGTAGACCTTGCCGACGTCCTTTCGGGCCAGGTCCCTCCAGATCTGGTCGTAGATCTGGTTGAAGCCCTTGGACTGGAACTTGGTCTCGAGCGGGTCCTTGGGCTCCTCGGCGGCGGCTGCCGCCTTGTCCTTGTCCTTCTTGTCCTTCTGGCCGCCCTCCTTGGCACCCGGCTCTGCTCCTCCTCCTGCTGCTGCGGCGGCGGCGGCGGACTCTTCACCGCCGGCAGTGCCGTTCTCCTTGTTGTCCTTGTCCTTGGCGGCGGCGGCGGCGGCGGCCTTGTCCTTCTTGTTGAGCTTGATGCGGATCTGTTTGGTCTCCTCCCTGCTGGGGGGCTCCTGGCCGGCGTCGATGGCGGCCTGGGCGGCGATGGCGTTGTCCTTCTCGGCCTGCTTCTGCTCCTTGGACTTCTTGGGGCGGGAGCCGGTGCGGGCCTTCTTGGCGCTCTTGCCAGCGGCGGCGGCGGCGGCGGCTGCGGCCTCCAGCTCGCCGGCCTGGAAGGTGGACATGATGCCGCCCTCGAGGTTCACCTCGAGCGAGGGCAGGTTGCGGGCGGGGCCCTTGATGCCCTTCTGCAGGATGAGCTTGGTCTGCTGGGCCTTCTTGTTGGCGCGCTCTGCGTCGCGCAGGTGCTTGAGGCGCTCCGCCTCGTCGCCGGCCAGCTCGGCGGCCTGGGCCTTGGCGAGGGCGGCCTCCTTCTGCTCGATGGTGACGGCCATGGACTTCTCGCGGCGGCGCTTCCGCTGCATGTCCTTCTTGCGCTCCTTCTCGGCGACGACCTCCTGCTCGCGGACCTCCTGCAGGGCGTCGTCGTAGTACATGTCGTCGTAGCGGCGCTTGCCCAGCTTCATGTGCAGGCTCAGGCGCTCGCTCGTGGTGCGTGCCAGGTTGAGCCTGCGGGAGGCGAGGTACCGAGATTCGCCGGCCTCCATGGCGCGGCGGCGGCGCTGGGCACGCTGGCGCCACAGGCGCTCCTCCTCGCGGGCGTCAAAGGCGTCGTCGGCGCTGGGATCGACGGCGCGCGGGTTGCTGTCCAGCTGCTCCATGAGCTCCTTGATCTTCTTCTCCTTGCTCACGGAGAAGCCGCCGCCGTGCTTGGGCTGACCGTTGGCGGCGCGCTTGGCCGGGACGCGCACGGCGGGGGCGCCATCCTTTTCCTTGTGTGACGAGGCACGCCTAGAGCTTCCCTTGGAGGACGAGGAGGGCGGCGTGTCTGCGCTCCTGAGGTCGGACACTCGGGGCTGCTTGGGCTTCCTCGTGGGCTTCTTCCTCTCGACCTTGGCGGCCGGGGCATCTTCCATCCTCTCCTCCTTGATGGCAGGCGCAAGGACCGGCTGGGGGGCGGCGGCGGCGGCGGGAGAGGGGGCCCTGGGCCTGGGCTCGTGGTCGGGGTTCGACAAGATGTTGGAGAAGGACATGACGTTGCGGTTCGGAGTCTGCGGGTCAGAGAGGTGGTCAGCTTGGTCGTCCAGGACAGGTGGAGGTGGTGGTGGTGGTGGTGGAGGAGGAGGAGGAGGAGAAGAGGGCCAGGACGAGGTGGTACGAACGCTGGCAGGAGGGGCAGGGGCCTTGAGCACCGAAGGGGCCGACGGCGAGTGCTGCTGGGCAGCGTGGGGTGGGGACCCAGCAGAGGCCATAGGCTGCCGCAGGTTGGGCGAGACGATGACAGGAGCCTTGGTGGGAGGGCTCATGGAACCAGTGTGATGGGAGCGGGAGACGGGACTCCGGGGAGGAAATGTGGCGCCGACAGGAGAGGTGTAGCTGCCCTTGTAGTACGGGGGCTGATCAACCGGTCGGCTCGAGGGATAGTCGTAGTCCCTGCTGCTGGCAGGCTCACGAGGCTGTTTGGAGGGGGAAGAGAGAAGAGGCCGGACGGTCAGCAGATGAATAAACAAGGGTCAACTAGAAAAGGAGACGATGAAGGAGAAGACGGGACATTTTGGTTCGATGTGTAATGTGGCAAGGGGTTGGGGGGGGGGTGGTGGTGGTGGCGGGACAGGTGGCAGATCGTCAGCCTGGCTGGCGGTGGTGATTAAAGGAAGGGATTGATTGATTGAATGAATGAATGAATGTTTGATTGGGGGGACGGCTGAGGTACGGGGGGATGAAGATCCCTGAGCTCGGGAGTTTGATTGTGATTAGGGATCCGACGACAACAACAGCTGCAGCAAGCAAGCAAGCCGCAGCTGAAGCAGCAGCAGCAGCAGCAGGAGAAGAAGGAGGAGGAGGAGATGAAGGAGAAGCAGAAGGTTGGAAGCAGGGGGGACTCTGGGTCTGGCAGATGGGGCTGATGATGACGACGACGTTGATGATGACAATGGCGATGGATCAGAGTTTGTGATGATGGGTTGAAGGGATTGCTTTTTGGCTTGTTGCTTGTCAAGAATGGTTGGTGGTGACTTTTTTTTTTTTTCTCCTTTTTGGGATTTGGATTTGGATTTGGGGCGATCCGTGCCGGGGCCAAGAATGTCTTGGGTCAGAGGTCTGAGGTGCGCCCTAGTGGTTGCTGGATGGCGTCTGGCGCGCTGGAGGGGTCGGCGATGGTGGTGGTGATGATCACCTGGGCCGGCTGCTGAGCGAAGCCCTACCAACGCCGCGCCAGCACCAGCACCAGCACCGGCACCAGCACCAGCACGCGCTCGTCTTTGTGTGTTTCTGCTTTGTGTGCTGTAGATGTGGAGGTGCAGGAGGGGGTTTGTAGCTGTAATTAGTGTAGATAGTGTAGAGAGTGTGTTTGAGTTTGTGTGTGTGTGTGTGTGCGTGTGTGTGTGTGTGTGTGTGTGTGTGTGTGTGTGTGTATGTGCTTGCTGTGTTTTTGCTTCCTTCCTTTCTTCTCGAACTTCTTCTTCTTCTTTTTGTCTGCTGGCCTACTATGCTTCGCTACTTGCTTGCTCTTTTTCTTCTTCTTCTTCTTCTTCTTTGTTTTTGCTTACCTTCTTGTTGTTATTGTTGGTGGCAGCAGCAGCAGCAGCAGCAGCAGACGACGAGCTGCTGCTGTGCCACGAGGAGCCCGCCGCGTCGGTGGCCCTGCGGTCATCCGTGGTGGTTGTGGTATCCGTGGTCGGGTCGTAGAAGCTGCCAGCTGTCTTCTCGCGCGGGGTGTCGCGGTGGTCGCGCATGTCCTGGGGATAAAAGACGGGTGGCGCGTGCAGGGGCGATCTGGGAGGTGCGAGGACGGGCGCCGGGATCGACTGCGCGGGCTTGCTGAGGAAAGGGCTGTGCAGCAGGGCCGAGCTGACGCCGCCGGTGCCGGTGCCGGTGGTGGTGGTGGTTGTGGTGGTGGAGTTGGTGGTGCCGTTGCTGGCGTCCCTACCGGGCTTGGCGCTGGGTGCCGTGGGCGAGGTCGAGCTGGCGGGATAATGAGGCGCGTGGTGATGGAAGTCGGACTGGGTGGGAGACCGCAGGCTGAACGAGTGTCGAGGTGGTGGCGGCGGCGGCGCTTGGTGTTGAGCGGCACCGGCACCCGCAGGACCACCAGCAGCCGTACTTGGAGGAGGAGCAGCTGTAGACCCGTTCTCGCTCAGCTGGACGGGGTTGAGCATGTCGCGACGCCGCCTGTCCTCCCTGTCGCGGTCATGGTCGCGGTCGCGGTCGTCGTCGTAGTCGTGGAGGGACGGTGGCCTGTGTAGGACGGTAGAGTGGAAGTTCGACTCCATCTTGTCTCTCTTTCTTTCCCTTGGGCAAGAAGAGCCCGTCGTATGTATCCTCCTCCCCTAGCTGATGAAATCCTCTCTGTCTCCCTCTCTCTCTCTTTTTTTTTTTCTTCTTCCCCTCCGGAATCGTTCAGGTGCTGACCTCTGAGTCGCCGTTAGAGGACAAACCCAAGATATCTCGGCTGAAGGTTGCGCTGGCGAGACGGACCCATCCGCACCGTGCCGGCAACGACGCAGGTCCAACGAGAAAGGGGAGGGAAAAAAGAGTATCAAAGAGAAATTCTGTACACCGTCGATGGTGGTGGTGATGATGATGATGATGATCACGATGATGAAACAGCAGGTCGCGTCCTGATGAGGAAGGAGGATGGGGCGGACAGAGGTTGATTGCTCCTTGCGTGGTCGATCGACAACCCTGGCACGTCAGTTTTCGGACAGTCGCAGGACTTGGGAACACCGACGAGCTAGATGGCTGCTCTGCGGCTGGAGGACATGGCTCGAAAACGGATTGGTAATGAGAAGGAAATAGGCGGAGGGGTGGTGGTGGTGGTGGTGGTGGTGGTGGTGAATTACAATGCAGGTTCCTTTGTCGCGTCAAGCCGGGTCGGGCCAGTAGGATTTGCCTTTTTTCTCTCCCGCTCCTGCTTCGGCTGGACGCTGAGTGGCAGGGGTGAGACAAGCCACACAAAGTATCGCGAGACCACAAGGCGTGGTGTTGTGTGTGTAAGTGTGTGGGTTGGTTGGGTGTTGGGTGGATGCGGATTGGAAAATGGACGTGTGTTCCAAAAGGTGTGTCGAGGTTGGAGTTTTGGGAAAAATTGAGGTAAAGTCGCCGGCGAGGGCCGCAGCCTGAAGGGGGTTATGGTGTTTGTTGGTTTGGTGGGTGGGTTGGATGCTGGTGCTGCTGGTGCTGGTGCTGCTGGTGGTGACCCTGACGTGATGTGCAGCGCATTTGCAGTACAGTCCGGGTTAGGCGTAAACGGGACAAGCCACGCTTGTCCTCGCAGGCGAGGCGGCGGCGATGAGCTGAGCTGTGAGCTAGCCGACCCTGGCCCGTGATTAAGTTCCCGCCTTGGAGAAGGCCTGGGAGGGAGGAGAAGAGGGGGGGGGGGGTTGTCCCAAAGTGCACCCAGCAATAGTGACAGTACAGTAATGGGAGAAATTGCAGCTCACAATGGTGGCAACTTTTTCTTCCTGGCGTCTACTTGATCTCTTTCCTCAAAGCTTTTCTCTCTCTCTCTCTCTCTCTCTCTCTCTCACACACCTCATCAGCTCGAGTCCTCCTGGGTTCTCCTGTTGCCTCCCGTTTCCGTTGACGAGTGGTTCATAGTGAGTGGATCCCCTGCACGCGTACACACACACACTCTCTCTAATGTACCTATGTACTCTCACACACATACCTGTACCCTGTACTATATAGTACCACAAGGTGAAGCAAGCTGGTGATGCGGCTCCAAGCTGTAGCCTCGTTTACTCGTACTTCCAACTAATTATTTGTACCTGAACCTCTACCGCAATACTTGCTTGCCTCGGAACAACTCTTGAAAAGGTTCATCATGGGCAAGATACAGTATAATTTAGGGTGACAGCACATGTCATTCCCCCCTCCGCTCCCACTTTCTCCTGGACCCCAAACTTGCCACACTAGCTTTTTCGACGACGACGACGACGACGACGACGACGACAACAACAATAATAATAGTAGTGGTACATCGTACAACGTAACACAGTGCCTGATGGATGAATGATCCACTGTCTCGTCTGCCTGTCAAAGATTGTCTCATGTGCTTCTTACTTCTTTCCCTGGCTTTGTCCTACTCTCTCTTGTCGCTACCCAGACTTCTCCAGTGCTACCCAGACTCGTCCAGTGCTACTCAGACTCCTCCAGTGCCATTAGCAAGCTCAGAAAAGCATATGCTGCAATCATCTGTAGAAATGGTCAAAGTGAGTGAGTCAGGAGGATCGGTGGCACCAGAGAAGAGAGAGAGCATGCATGCGCGGACCCCTTCGGCAAGCACTTGGCAGGTTCGAAAACACTGCGCCTCTGCTAATCACCTAGGTATATCCCAGTACAGTGTTCTGCGTGTCAGTACTTGCCACTTAACAAGTCCTGAGCTCCTCACCCAACCTCCAAGAAGCCACACAAGATACATTACATGTGGACCAACACAATGGACGTGCAATTCTACGTCAGATAGCAAAATTCTCACCCGATTTCACATCACTACCTCGTCAGGTTCCTTAATACATCTTGTCTAATGCTTTTGCATCTCATTCAAGGGAAAAGAACTTCTATACCGAGCAGTACATTTCAGCCAACGCCTGCGGCCCCAAACAACAATCGCTTTCCGCCAGACATGGTGATGGCCATGGCCTGCTTCTCTCGCCTGACGCGTCTGCCTCGAGATGTTCCTGCCTCTATTTCCCCTCTTCCCTTCCCTTACTCCCTCTCTCGCGCAGTGTATCTCGTGGGTCTCGTCATGTAGGGCTTTCCATCCAATACGGGCCTGCGGGCCTCACCCATGTCTGCGGTGCGCTGTTGCTCCTGGCAATCTATCTAGGTGGCCGTGATCCCAATGTGCGCCTGTCTGGCAGCTTCCTCTTTTCTCTCGCTCTCTTTTTTTATGTCGTCCTCCCTCTCTCTGCGAGGCAGGCGCTGCAGGGAGGGGCATACCTCATCCCCTCTCCCCAAAGCCAATCATGTCTCGCCACGGCACGCACTGTTCCGTGCTCCTATTCCGCCCTAGACAGCACCGGCCGCAAGCATCTTCTTGCGGAGGTAGTTCTTGTACTCTCCGATGGAGCCATCCCAAGGCTTGATGGTCTTGTTCTCACACACCAGGATCTGCTTGGCAATCTTGTCCAGCAATCTGTAGTGGGATACGTATCAGTCATGACGCTGCCTCAACTGTGCTGGAATGTGGGAGATGTTGTGGGAAGGGGATGAAAGAAGGAGAGAGGAGGGCAAAAGGGGAAGATAATGTGATGTTGTAAAAAAAAAATCTAAGAAAAAAAATCCGTAACATACCTAAAGTCGTGACTGACGACGATTACACCTCCCGTGAAGGCGTTGATGGCTTCCGCCAGACTGTCGATGGTGGGGATGTCCAGACCGTTGGTCGGCTCGTCGAGGAGCAGCATGTTGGGGCTCTCGATGGCCAGCAGCGCGAACACGATACGGCTCTTCTGGCCCTCGGACAGGGTGCCGATGAGGGCCGTCTGGGACTCGCCCGACAGGCCGTACTTGCCCAGCTGCTGCCGCCAGTACTGGTAGTCCTGGGACCGGTCGCTGTACTTGTCCCGCACAAAGTCCAGCGCCGACTTGGTGAGGTCCAGCTGCTCGGCAGAGTGCTGAGAGTACATGCCTAGCTTCAGGTGCGTGTGCCGGCTGACGTTGCCCGCCGTCGGCGACAGCTTGCCCGTCATGAGGCGCAGCAGCGTCGACTTGCCCACGCCGTTGGGGCCGACGAGGGCCGTCCGCGAGTCCATGTCGAAGCCGAGGTCGATGTGGCGGTACAGGTCGTCCTCGGCCTTGCCCGAGTACGAGAAGGTGACGTCGTCAAAGGACAGCACGGGCGGGGGCAGCTTCTCGACGTCGGCAAAGCGGAAGCTGAAGACGCGGTCGGGGATGACGGGCTGGATGAAGCCGTCGGCCTCCATCTTGTCCAGGATCTTCTGGCGGGACTTGGCCTGCCTGACCAGGTTGGCATAGGTACCGGCGCTGGCGATGAACTTCTTGATGTGGGTAATCTCGTCCTGCTGCTTCTGGTAGGCCTTCATCTGGTTGGTCTCCTGCTCCTCGCGCGTCTTGCTGTACGAGTCGTAGTTGCCACCGTAGTACAGGAGCTTCTTGTCGCGCATGTCGATCATGTTGGTGCAGACACCGTTGAGGAAGTCCATGGAGTGGGAGACGAGGATCAGGGTGCGCTCCCACTTCTTGAGGTACTCCTCGAGCCACACGCAGGCCTCGAGGTCCAGATGGGCAGTGGGGTCGTCGAGCAGCAGCAGGGTGGGCTTGACGAAGAGGGCCTTGGCCAGGGCCACACGCATCCTCCAGCCACCAGACATGTCCTTGGTCTTCTTGTGGATGGTGACCTTGTTGAAGCCAAGACCGGTCAGGATGAGGGAGGCACGGGTAGCGAAGGTCGAGGGGTCCATCTTGTCCATGTGCTAGAAGACAGAAAGGATAGGTGTGTTAGCCAATAGAGTCCTTCTGCTTAGTATACGACATGGTGAGTGGGAAAGGAGGTGGATGTTGAGGAGGTGGGTGACAGAGAGAGGACGGGGGATTTCTTGGGGGGGGGGGGGGTTTCTTGATCGATGTCATCAGCAGACGTACGTCGTAGAGATCCATCAGGACGGGGCTCTCTGGGCCCTCCTCCTCGAGCAGCTTCTCGGCCAGATGGTCGAGGCGCTCCATCTCGTTCTCGGCCTCCTTGACGACCCATTCCAGGGCGCCCAGCTCCGAGGGCGGGGCACCCTCGTTGAGGAGGTAGATGTCGACGTGGGGAGGGATGGGGTACTCGCGGGCGGCGATGGCCTTGAGGAAGGTACTCTTTCCGCAGCCGTTCTCGCCCAGCAGGCCGTATCGGCGGCCAAAGTTGAGCTCGAGGGTGCCGTCGGTGATGAGGACGCGGCCGTGGAAGACGAGACTGCACGACGAGATCTTGACGTCGCGGGACGAGGCGACGGAGGACAGGACACCGGTGGTGACACGGTCAGACAGGCCGTGCTTGTCCATCTGTTCGGTCAGGCGCTTGACCTCGCCCATCTTGTCGGCCGACGTGGCGGGCTCGTCGGACTCTATGGGGTTGCCAAAGGCATCGAGCTGAGGCGGCGTCTCGTCGCCGTTGACAGACCCGGCCTTGCTGGCATTCTTGGAGCCGGCCTTTGATCGGGAGGCGACCGTCTTCTTCTCCTTGCCATCGGCGGCCTTCTTGGCCAGTCTCTTCTCCTTAGATGCCGACACCATCTTGAATAGATTGATCTGATCTGGGTGGGGGGGGGGGGGGAGAGGAATGGCACACACAAAGAAGCCTGAAAGGGTTGGTTGCAAAGAAACAAAAGACGAGGGCGTATCAAAGGTGAGAATAAAAAAGGGAAAAACCCTGATAAAACCCTCTTCTATGAGAAAGACCGTACCAGAGATGGGGAGGGGGTTGGTCGGTCACCAGGACTTGGTTGGGCTGGGAGGAAGTTGATGGAGGGGAAGGGTGAAAGGTGTGTTGTTGTGTGTGATGATGAAATTCGAGAAAAAATAAGAAACTTTAGTACAGAAGAGAGAGGCGAAGTTGGGTAGGTGGGGGTTTGAAAGGAGGGGAAACAATCAGAACCTCCCGGTTAGCCTGGTCATCCTTTGGGTAATAGTGGCGCTGTACTTGGTGCCCAGCCAGTGCCAGCCTGTGTGCCTCAGTGCAGTGAGCGAATGTGCAGGGGGCCCTTTAGCCCTTGTCCAGGGAATCAGACCTGTTCTTAGTGGCGCATGGGACGTCCTCAGGTGGGGTCTGTGGGGTCCACCACCTCTGAAATTTCTGCCGATTTGGTTTTTTACTGCCTGCCTGTCACCCTACTGTTACTAGGCCGAGTGCTGTGACTGCTGGATGTCAGCTGCTGTAAGTAAGGTCGTGCTGCTGACTCAGACCTGGGCTTCTCCCAATCAGCCAACTAGGCTAGGTCTCTGTTTCTCTCTATAATGTTCACAGGATGTACTCCGCACCTGGACACAGCCGACAGCCCGAACAAGAGAATAAATCTTCATTCATGACGATGGCTCTGGCCTGCAAACATACCGAGTGTTTCCATGCATTCACATCCTCATAATTCCTTTGTCACAACAGGACTGGCAGTGCTGGCTATCAACCTCAGTTGTGATTCCACATGCAGCAAGAAAATCAAGAGTATGTGTAATTCTAAGCTTCCGATAACCAATGTCTTCTAGAACAACTTTGGGTGGACAGCCTGCTAGGACACAAAGGCAGCCGTGTTGAAGCCAATGATGCCTTCAGCCACACAGGGCTGCGAAGAATCTAACAATGTGATGGCCACGCGGCGTCCGATCACACCACGCTCGCCGACGGAGAGCAGAAGATGCTGCGGCAGCTGGAACTCTGCAAATCCTCCTGCATCCCCGGCATCGATTTCAGCGAATCTCGGCAGGGTGAGACTGTCAAACAGCTTGCACCGGCTCCGCGGTATGCTCAGGTCTCCGGTGCAGCTGTGGGCCGGAATGGCGGGTCAGCTCGAGCGGAGACAGAGGCCAGAAGGGGACCTCGAAAGGAGTCGGAAGGGACTGACAATATGCTCAATGTCAAGTCTTGGTCGGGATGGTGTGACCCGGCCGGCGTGAACCTGACATGAGTGGCCAATGGGCTCCCACGATCCGCCTTGTTGAGAAATACTACCCGCCCTGAAAGGTATGCAGAATCCGCATCAGGCGCAGCAGCACCAGCATCAGCAGCACCAGCATCATTGGGAGTAGGTGTCAAGACGGCCAGGGCTCCAAAGCGCCGAGGGTCATCACCAACGCTGTCACTGCCACCGCACATCTTGTGTTTGTGAGGTAAGGTGAGGCTCTCTGGCAACGACGAAGAGGTCTTGAGAGGACACTAGGGTGTAATGGGCGATCTTTGATGAACGTCGACTCTTGCGGAATCGATATATGAGGGTATCAAATATGGTCAGTGCCCAGTGGCATGAATACAATTGGCTGGCCACGGCGGAGGATAATTATCCTCTTCTTCTGTATTGCCTGCTTGCTTTCTACTTGGGCGACTAGGGCTGAATATGTAGTCCAATGACCGGAACACCAATCTCCTCCGTCTAGCAGGTGCCTCATGGCGTGGATATAATTGACCAGTCGAGGATGCCAAAATGTGCTCATGTGCTGAAAGCTGAGCAGTTTCGCCAAGACGTGCCCGCGAGGTGGTTTGAGCAGGTTTCCGGCCCTTTGATCAATTCTGGATCCGGCTGAGCAAGTTTCCCACTGGTGGTCAAAGTTCCTTACCCCATCACTTTAACGAGAAAGGCCTATGCAAGTCACTCGGAGTCTTAGTAAGTAAGGGTTTTACATGTTATCATTTATGAGCAGTATATGATAGCTCCGAGGCTCTGTTTAATCACCAAGGATGCAATCGAATGTGTGATTGTACAGACTCGGAAGCGGCAGAAAACACAAGGCCGTTGCGACTTTGATCACTATGCTCCCGGATTTGAATCCGCATGATAATTAACCTGCAAAGTTGTCTTGACCTATAGAATTGAATATCTTGGTTTTGATCAACGAGTTAAGCGTCTTAAATATGGAACGAGTAGTGGAAATGATCGATTAAACACCAATAAACTTTCTCGAAACATCACCAATCCATTCCTGTTATCTGCATACTTGTCCGTGGTCTGTTTGTACCAACATAAATCTGCTCTCTTGTTTTGATATGTTGCAAAACGAACTCGCCAGTGAGTTCCCAGCGCATTGTCATTTGCTCTCGGATACTGTGCGTGCAACCATTCTTAGGAATACAGCTATATGACTATTTTATCCTCTTCATCTATTGACTGCTCTTCTTTCCAGCCATATCTTGTTGTGCAAGAGACCCTCCACCTTCCCACAGAGGTTGGAATCACCTACTATCCCCCCCCCCCCAACTCGCCCTCTTTTCCTTTTCTTTTCTGTGAGACATTCTGCAAAGCTAGCCCGCATTAGAACATGTCTTGGGCCATAATACCTGCATAGATTTTCTTCTTCAGTGCACCTGAGAGGAGGGACAACCTGGCGAGGCCCGTGAATTCTGACCTAGTAGCTGGGGGGCAGTTCGAGGCTCAGGGTGGATCATGTGTCTCTGATATGCGAGACATTTACTCACCTCTCTGAATTTGGCGGCACTCCAAGATGCATATCTGGGCAAGTTTTTCCTTTTCCCAAGCACGCAAGCACACCACGGCACATTTTCACGCCTCCACTGAGCCGCCTCCCGCGCCGTCTCTCTTGAGAAAGATGTTCCGCACAACGTTCTCGGTTAGACCCGACTTGTTTTGTGATATGTCCCGCGTCTCATTTGGTGGCCTGTTAGTGTGTGTTTGTGTGTATGTGCCTTGCTTTTTCCGAGGGAACACAGCGCCTGCTCGGCTGGGGCGCCTGCATGTGGCCCAGGAGATTGGTTTTTCCAAATGACTAATTAATTAATTACGAGATGCACAACGGCACACTCGATATATAGGAGGGCAAGATTAGAGAGCTAGTCATGCACAAGAGCTCCGATCTTGCACAGTTAATTAATTAAGCTAGAGACACGGCAGATAAAAAAAGGATCTTATTGCAAACCTGTAATTGAAGGATCACGGGCAATTTTGGCGTGTTATTCAATAATGAGTAGTGCTGTGTTCGCGTAGCTTGATCATGCGGTCCAGCACAATCCCAGATGAGATGTGTAGCACAAGTTGGAGAGCAGCGGGAACATGCATATGCTGATACTAACTGTTTGTATAAGCAGCCTCGCGGGCGGTCGTTGACGGTGCCACAACACTGTCTGACATTCGGAACAGAAGCAGAATCAACCCGACTGGGTGGGAACACACGAATCCAGCCAGAAGGGCAAAAGTCAACCTGAAGCCAATGCATGAGGAGCCTGCAAGGGGGCCAACACGCCTCTCTTGGTCCGCCTTTCTGATGTGTAGCGAGAGACAAGACCCCACAGTCGAATTTTCATACTATAGTACTGAGTTTATTTACTTTTCCTTGCCGGCAGGCCGTTGTCTAGAGCCAACAGTGGCTTTTCTAGTGTACCGATCCGTTCCCACCTCCCCCCCCCCTCCCCCCAAGGATCATGTAGCAATTCATGTGTGTTGCGAGCGGGCCAGACATCAAGTTGCAGGAGACGAGAATTCCCGTCCCGTGAGGCGGTTTTCCTTTCAGCGTGGCTTCATTTCCACTCTCCCTGTGCCAAGAAGTTACCACAGTATGTGTACTGCATAGTGACTGGAAGGAAGATTTTATAGTCCGAGTCTAGAGAATAGATTGACCCGGGTGCATCAGAAATTGGCACGGCCAAACAGGCGTGCTTTTCTTTCTGCCGAGTATCTAAGCACCCTATTACATGCAGCCTACTAGCGGAGGCGTTCTTCTGTTCCTTCTCCCAGCCGGACAATGATAACAAATACTAGCTGACAAGTTTTCTCTTTTACTTCTGCATATAGCCTCCCCTGGGCCAAGCCGCTGGGCCCGCCTCCATCAGCGACATGCAGTAATTAGCAGACAGGGGAGAGGGAGCTGAACGGGAAGCCCGTCAGACCCTGCCCACCTTGCCACTCTTGGCTGCTTCGTTTGTGTAATTATCATGGCGAAAGCCCTCGGGAAGACGCATGAGTCCATCTCGATGACGGGTGGAAGAACTTCTGTCATGGAAAAGGTGCCGCTAGAAATGCTATCATCCGTTTCCGCTGTTCCATGTTTCCCCCCCCTGCTGGCTCTGGCCGAACGCCGCCTCCTTGATGAGGTTTCGGCTTGCTTTTTGTTTGTGGATACGATGGAAGGGACCTTTGTGAGGGAGGGTCGGGTAAACAGCAGATGGGAGCCCTGGTTTGCTCGCAAGAGAGATGGCTATAAAGGTTCCTCTCGGCCATGGGCCTCAAGGGACGACAACCCTCTCTACTCAACCTCACAGTACTCCACGCCGTCCAGTGTTTGTGAGCAATTTCAAGCCCAGTCTGAGGCTATCCACTCGTTTCTTCTTTCTCTTGACACTCGTTTCATTGTCTGATTTTGCTTGATTTGGCTGCTGAGCTCTATTGCCATCATGTCTGTGGTACTACTCCGTCTCGGGTTGCTAGCCGTAGGGTAAGAATAATCTTCTAGAGAAGAGCAAGGCAAGACTTGACTGACACAAAGATGACACCGCATTTCAGAGCCGTCAGCGTCCTTGGCCATGAGCTGCCCAACGAGAACCCCAACGTTATCAAGGACAGACAGGAATACGGCTGGCCTACGCCTACAGTCACAGAGACAGTCACGGTCCTCGAGTCCTGTGCGCCATCAACCGTCACGGTCTCGGTCCAGATTCCTTGCGCCTTGACATCCAGGGTCTCTGGACTGCTCACCACCACCACCGGTACAGGAAGCTCCCCGTCCTCCTACAGCCCTGGACCTTATAGCAATGGTACTTCCGTCCTCTACACCTCCTCGGCTCAGGGTACAGGAACAGTGCCCCTGTCGACTGGTGCAACATCCTCGGTCGGCCCTGTCTCAGTCTCCAAGTCTGCAACGGCGTCTTCTTCCCTGAACGGAACCGGCACGGGACTTCTGTCTTCTTCCTCACCACAGTCCACGACTTACCCCTGGGGCAATGCTTCGTCCTGGGGAGGCTATCACACGGGCACTGGGACACGGTACAGCACTGGCGCCCCGAGCCCGAGCGGTCCCAGTAACATCTCGTCAACTGGCCCCTTTTCTTTTACTTCCGAGTCTTCTGCTCCGGGAACGAGCCCAAGCCCCTCGGTGCTCACGTCCACGTCCACGGTCTATCCCAACACCACAACACCATTGACTTGGCCCACAACCGAGTGGTCGAGCCAGGGAACAGGGTACTCCTCTTCGGCCGCACCAGCAGGCGTTTCCTTCTCCTCCTCTTCGAACGTCACGTACACCATCACCCTCAGCACGACCCAGACCATCATCAGCTCGTCCGGAGCAACATCGACTGCCCCGAGCAACAGCAGCCTCCCGGGCCTGACAAGCTCCGTCGGCCCACAGGGCAACGAGACCGCCAGCCCCAGCTACTTGTCCTCGAGAACGGCCAGCTGGTCATCGCCCATCACGTCTGTGGGCGCCAGCGTCACCCCGCCAGCCCCTGGTAGCAACTACTCCAGCAGCAGCAGCAGCAGCAGCAGCAGCAGCAGCAGCAGCAGCAGCAGCAGCAGCAGCAGCAGCAGCAGCAGCAGCAGCGCCAGCGAATCCACCTCTACTCTCACGGTAGACACAACCCTGACCCTCACGCAGACGTACACTATCACTTCTACCACAGGCTCGGCGACAGGCTATTCCAACACCACGACAGCCTCTGTGGGAGCAGCCAGTGGGTACCCCAGCGTCTCGTCGTCGTCGTCGTCTTTGGGTGTCTACACATCCAGCTCTCTGCCTGCCAGTGCGACCAACACGACCGTCACGTCCCTGCCTACATTCACAGAGCCATCCTCCTTCTCCACAGCCCTCAAGACAACCACAAGCTCGGCCTCGAGCCCACCGGCGTTCACGCCCCTGCCCTATGGAGGCTACGGTGGAGGAGGCCAAGGCGGAGGGGATTCAGGCCGGTCTGGCGAGACAGGCCAACACGCAGGAGGTGGATCAGGCGGTGATGACTACCCTGGTCACGGAGAGGGTGATGGTTCTGGGTATCCGGGAGACAAAGGACACCGCGGAGGAGGTCGTCCAACAGGAAGTGGATGGGGCAATCCTTTCCGTGGAGGCAACTGGTAAGAAATGGGTAGATGGAAGAAAGCCTTGCCGTGACTCATCAGGCACGAACCCGCAACAATATTGGAGACACAATTTTTCGGTCCAACTGTTGTTGTCTTGCCTGGTGAAGAGCGTTCAGCAAGCACAGGCCTCCCCCACTGCCCTCGATTTCTTGGTTTGCCGTCTTAATCAAGACCCAAAATGATATGGCAGCGGAGAAACTTTCTCTTCTCGACGCTCCTTGGCTACTTGCTATTGCAACATTAATTACATATTTGAAGCGCCCTTTCGGGCAAAAATACATACACAGATATTCCCTCACACTCGAGACCCATTTTGTTTTCGTGTCATTCCTTCGTGTCCAGCGGGGTACGTGCCGTAATCTGAGATTATGATGTTGAAAAAGACCGAAGAAGATTACAATGCTCGCTAGATTAATGACTACCATGCCCAGTCTGGTGCCATCTTGTGAAGCACCCCGCTTTCTCACGAGGACTCTTTTCCGAACGGATAATTAAACTTGAGCAGGCCATTGAGCCCGCCAACCCAGCCATCATCGTCGTCCTCATTGGCTTCCGGCTCTGCGCCGCCTCCGGTGTGATGGTCCCTGATGACGCAGGGAACACCGCCCGTCCAGCCCCCGTCATCAGATCTCGTGATGGTCTCTCCCTGCACGCGGATTTCCATACCCGGGCTGGCACCGGTGCGCCTCTTGCCATCGATGCTGACCTCGAGCTCGCGGCCCCGGTTCCTCTCGCTCAGGCGGAGCACGACCTTGGTGTCCAGGGGCAGCACGAGAGGCCGGAAGCTCAGGCTCCTGGGGCAGATGGGGGTGATGAGCAGGGAGCCGACCAGAGGATGGACGATGGCACCACCTGCGCTGAGGGAATAGGCGGTAGAGCCGGTAGGGGTACTGACGAGAATGCCGTCGCAGATGGCCTCGGTCAGGAAGTGATTGTTGACAAAAACATCGATGATGGCGAGGTGAGGCTGGCCGCCACGGTGGAGGAGCAGCTCGTTGACGGCATGGAAGGTCGGGGGTACCTTGACGGGGGGTTCCCAGCCGGGTATGCCCAGGGCTGCCTCCTGCTCGGCGCTCAGCGGCATGAGGCGAAGCCTCTGATGAGCCTCGGCGGTGGAGGTGGGCATGAGCTGGCTGTTGATATTCTTGCCCTCCTCGTCGTAGACGCCGACCTTGAGACGGTGACGCAGGAGGACCTTGGGCCTGGCAGAGGCGGGGGCGTCACCGCTGGTGTAGACACGGGTCCAGGCGTCCTTGAACTCCTCAAACTTCCATTCGCCGAGAAAGCCTAGGGTACCCATGCTGAAGGAAAGGATAGGCGGCACGCTGGACTGGAGGGAGAACAGGCTGGCCGCGCGGAGGATGGTGCCATCGCCGCCCAGGGTGGTGACCAGGTCGATCTTGTTAGGGAACTGGGTCGAAGGATCACTGCGCGCCGTGGAGTAGATGGGAAAGGGCAGGCTACGGTGTACGCGGTCGGCGATGCGGCTCTCGAAGACGATGTTGATGCCCGGGTAGTTGTCGTGCAGGTGATGGGCAAACCGCACCGCATCCTGGACGACCTTGGGCGCGTGGAGTTTGGGAATCAGTAGGACGTTCCTGGGTGTCTGGCTCCAGTGAAGGGTGAGCAGCCCCACAGAGGTCTCGTGGTACACAGGGCTGATCCTGTCGGGGAGGCTGGAGACTTCGCGAATCTCTTGCAGGCGGGAGGATGCCGAGAAGGAGCGGATATGTGGTGGTGACCTGGACCTGTTCCAGACACCAAAAGGGCGAGGGATGTCCAGCCAGACAGCGGATGGCCTCCTGAACAAGACAGCGGTGGCCATCCTCACGCAAGGAGGAGGTCGGTCCGAGGCGGTAGCAGCTGGGAGCGACGAGTGGCTCGAGGGAGGGTCAGACGGCGAGGCTGACGACCAGGATGGATGAGTACGAGGGAGCAACAATGAGGACCCGACATTCTCATCCTAGCGCGTGAAATGGATGTGATAGGCTGGAGGCTCGAGAGGGAGGTCTGCCTGGAGTCTGAAGGTTGCTGCCAACGTCGCCGCCGTCGTTTCGATCCCCAAGCTGTGCTGCGCTGTGTTCGTCTCTCACAAAACAGGTCAATGCCTCCTGAGGAGCGGTGAAGACCCTCTGCTCAGTTGATTTCTTGCATGTTGCTTCAAATGTCCTGTTCAAAATCTCGTCGTCGGAAGCTGTCTGAGGAAGTAGTCGAGAAATGGCGATGGTAATTGAGAGAGAATATTTGGATAAGTAACCCCTGTAATAACAATCATGGGGATTTTATAGATGACGATGGAGCCAGGAACAAACAAAACCAAAGGAAACGGACAGAGAAATAAACAAGAGAGGGGCAGATGTGACGATGTTGTCGAGCAGCCAGTGGAGAGGAGACAAGAAAATGTTACCCCCAGGTTCGTCATGTTTGTATGCAATTATGTAAACCCCACTTGAGGCTCTTGCTCTCGTCGAGACCCGTGTCGGACCTTCCCTGCATCTCGAACCCCTCCATACGCACCGACCTTGGGCGGAGATAAGGAGGATGAGTTGATCCGGAACACGTTCTCATTGGCTGGGTTCAGACACTTGCTCAGGGGCCCCTGTCCCCATGACCGAGGAAGGTACCATAAGAGTGCTATGATAGTAGGTGATCTACAGTACATGCTGAGGCAGGAGCCTTCCGTCCTTCTTGGCTTAGTGACGTACCACTTACATAGCCTGCATATGCTGTTATCGTCATCACACAAGGTACTCGATACCGGACCTGCCGGAAGTCTGGATGCGCACGTGCGAGACCTCAAGTCTCGACGGGTGAAGCAAAGCAATCAGTCAAGTCACGCTGCCCATCCATGATCAACATCAACGACCGACCAGCAGTACCATAGCCAGCAGTCAGTCAGTCAGCCAGCCAGGCAGCTAGCTAGTCGGTCTCAGTGCTACTTCTCGAGAGCTTCTGCTGTTGCTGTTGCTGTTGCTACTGCTGCTGCTGCTGTTGCTGACGGCATTTCATTCCATCCTCCCTCCTCCTACTCCGGCTCCGATCTCTCCGGACAAGACGCCTCACCTTTTCGACTGTTCTCAAGATGAATCCCTGACATCGCACATCTCCCGGCTTTATCGTGTCTCCTGGTTGCTATTGTTGCTGCTGCGCAAAAATAGTGTCTGCCGGCGGGCAAGAATATCGAAGGCGAGAGAACAAGACGTCGGAGGCAACACCACAGCAGCAGGATCTAATGCTCTTCTCTCTTACCTTTCGATGACAACAGAGGGTACATACTATTTGTCCAGTGTCGCAAAGCCACGACAGCCACCGCCTATCCGCCCTGGAACTTCAAGCCTCGAATCGCGACCCACGAACCACGACTAACGACTAGGACCCCCCGCCTTTGTTCTTCCTACCGACGACGCCCCCTCCTCCTCTGCCATCTACCTCTCCTCCTCGTCGTCAGCGTCATCCTCGACCATTACCGGTGAAAGGGTACTTTTCATACATCGTCTACCGTCCACGCCATTATCTCCTTCATCATGGCGGCCGACCTGCGCAGGCGGCCAAGGCCTTCTTCCGAAATTCCGCCCGCTGTGAAGCTCTCTTCCTCCTTATCAGCATCCACAACGCCTCAAGATGATCCTTCCAAGATAGAACACCCCTCAGGCAGGGAAAAGAAGAGCGCTCTTGCACAGTTCATCCGTGGGTTCAGCTTCGTCGCATACTTCCTGCTCTGCTGCGTCGCGTACGTTTCCTTCCACGAAACCCCGGCCTTCCTCCTCTGGGCGCGACTCCTGCTGACCTTGCCTCTCTTGCTGCAGTATCAACATCACCCAGTTCATCGGTGCCCCTCTATATTGGATAAATCGCGACCTCTACTATGCCTACATGGCCCTGACCAAGGAGTCCTTCGGGCTCCTGATCGTCACCATGACCAAGATCTGGGGGCCCACCACAATACGCATCAGCGGTGACCCCTCTGTCGCTGGCCAGATCACACGCGCTGCGGACGGTCGCGTCGAGTTTGACTTTCCAGATCGCATGGTCATGATAGCAAACCACCAGATCTACACCGACTGGTTGTACCTCTGGTGGGTGGGCTATGCCAACAACCCACGCATGCATGGCTACCTATACATCATACTCAAGGAGTCCCTCAAGTACATCCCCGTCATCGGCCCAGGTATGATGTTCTATGGGTTCATCTTCATGTCTCGCAAGATGGCCGTCGACCAGCCCCGCATGGCCTACCGCCTCGGCAAGCTCAAGATGCAACACACGGCCCCTAACGGTAGGAACTATCTCAATCCCATGTGGCTGCTGCTCTTTCCCGAGGGAACCAACTTGTCCGATAACGGCCGCGTCAAGTCCGGGAAATGGGCAGAGAAGACCGGCATCAGGGACTGTGCGCACCTCCTGCTTCCGCGGAGCTCAGGCATGTATTTCGTGCTCAAGGAGCTAAAGGGCACCGTCGATTACGTCTACGACTGCACCGTCGCCTATGAGGGCATCCCGTAAGTATCTGGTCTTTCCCGTTCCAGAGCATCTCTCCACTGACCTCGTTTGCCTCCCCTCACAGACGCGGCGGCTATGGCGAGGAATACTTCACCCTGTCTGGTACCTACTTTCAGGGCCGGCCCCCCAAGTCTGTCAACTTCTACTGGCGCCGCTTCCGCATCGACGATATACCTCTGGACGACCACGACAGCTTCGACGCCTGGCTGCTGGAAAGGTGGTATGAGAAGGATGCCTTGATGGAGACCTATGTGAATTCTGGTCGCTTTCCGCCTCTGGCCGCCGCGCCGGGTCAGGCCAAGGTCGATCACAATGAATATATCGAGACCGAGGTTCGCACCAAGTACTGGTGGGAATTTCTTCGCATCTTTGTTGTCATCGCTGTCTTTGCCCTGCTAGGCAATATCGTCGCGAAGATCTGGCACATGCTTGCACACATCTCTGGATGACCAGTCACACCCGGCGAGGTTTCGTCTGTGTTTGAGCCTTGGACGGTAACAGTAAGTCTCGGTGCCTGCAGTTGGCACTGGAAGAACGCAGCAGATACGAAATTGAGGACACATTAGCATGCAATGGAGCTAGAGGAGATTTGTCATGTACTTTGTTCGGACGGGTCTCGGTCCTTTTGTCCTCAATCTTTGAGCAGCGTCTTTTTGGTCGGCGTCCAATCAGCAGAGTGGCGGCAGTCTTTCTCTTATAAAGGCGGTACACATATACACAGACATATTCATCAAGGGCTACGCCTGAAACTTCACTCCATTGAGACTGTTGGGATCCCTCACTTTGGTGTGGAAATAACTTCATCAAGGCAATGCTCAAGAGCGCAGGGCGGCTCTGGGAAGGACTCGTCACCCTTGGTGCTATAGTGATATGGACATTTCCCATGCCGGCAAGAGAATCTCGCCAAAATAGCATCCGACTGTCAAACCCCACACGTGATGGTTATTTCTGGAAGGCTAGATGTGCTTCCGAGCGTTCACGGCCGTCACAGCATGGGTGCCAAGGCGACGACGATCCAATGGACCCTATCAATGTCGAGGGTCAGTATAGTGAGTCTATTGTCCAAGGGAAGCTTGTCACCAAAATGCCCTTGGACATCGGATTCGACTTGAACGACTTACGCTGCTTTGTCGTCCTTCAGAGGTGTCCAGTGAGCCATAAAGGCCTCATCGCCTCGAAAGACGGCAGATCTCTTTGTCTGCAAGCGGAGTGCAGTGCTCACGGGCATGCCGGCTCGGATGGAATTGCGAACACGCATCTTATACTCGGACTGTTTTGAGATCATGTTCTGGCCGAGAAATCTGAAGACTTCGCTTCCTGCGACCACAGTGCTAGCCATGTTGGCAGGGTTGAGAACCTCGACAACGCCCTCCGAGTAGAACTCGATGACGAAGTTGCTCGACCGGACCACAAGATACTAAGGAGAAGGCATTACGAGATGGTTAATAACAATGGTCAGTGCATCACACCACTTTGATTCGAGACGCGCTCACCTTTGAATATGCAGAGTAGAACTCCCTGATCTGGGAGCTCAGTTCTTGGCCTTGCATGCGCTCAAGCACACCATTTTCCATGCCGGCATCACCAGCAGTGACAGGTACCTGCTCAGGCTGCCGGACCCCAAAGGCCTTGAGCAGAGCTCGTCGCGCTGACGGTCTGCTGCTGGAACTGGGCGATGAGGTCTTGAGCAGGGCAGCATCCTCGGCCGCCTCGTTTGTCTCGGATGCGGACAAGACCTTCATGACGTCGGCATTGTTATGAATCGTTGTGGAGCAGTTGACCTGCCCACCGAGGAAGAACTCCATCTCGCCCTTGGCGTTGAAGAGCGGTGCTGTTTATACCGAGTGTGAGCCCACGAGTTAGAGGCGAGTCCCAGATCATGCTACATAGCCGGGTCTGGTCACTTGGGGCACCACCTACCGACATAAAGAAGATTCCAGAACGGGCTGCCATTCTTTTTGTAGTTCAATATAAGCTCGACACTCTCCCTGCGCTCATGGATGGCCTTTTTGAGGAGTTGGACGGGCCGGCGGTCTGTCTGGGCACCCTGGAGGAATCTGCAGTTCCTAGGGATGATCTCTGGGCGTGTGTATCCAGTCACCTTGACAAAGCCATCTGATGCGAAAACAATCGGGTTGTCCGCCATGCTATGAGAATAATGGGCGCTAGGTCAGCTTGTTGTTGCTCGTCTAGTTCGTCATAGCCCCACTGGCACAACAACCTCCCAGGCTTGGACTCACTTTGGGCTGGTAAGGCAGAAACAATCGCCGAGGCCTTGATACTTGAATCGATCGCTCCCCAGCGCCCTGGTTGCGCTGAGTGCCAGCTGGTGCCTGACAAAACGGGGGTAGATGTCCTGGAAGACGAGCGTCTCGACCTGATCCTGCAGATCTGTGAACACGGTTTCCATGGACGGAAGGGCCTGGTTGACGAGCAACTTGATCTCCCGGTGAGCCTGCTTGAGCAGACCTGCGCTGGCGCCGATGTGGTTGAACGAGCCTGGATATAGAAACGTCTTGTGGATGGACGCCATCTGGCTGGCCAGGTCATTCAGAGTTGTCTTGTACGCGTCCACCTTGGCGAGAAATTCGACGTTTTCGGCGCAGAGCCGTGTCTCGCTGAATCTGAGGAGCTGGTGTGCTGTGGTGGGGTCGTGGAGGACAATCTGAAAGATGCTGTTGCTGAAAAAGTCTGGCATATTGGCACTGGTGGACTGGGATGCTGCTGCTGTACTGCCGATGGTCCCGCACGAGATGGACTGCCGGGCATGGGGTTCGTCTTCGCTGTACTGGATTGGAATCCCAGCCGAGTGGCTGCTGCTTCTGCTATAAATGGGCCGTTCACTCCGGGCCGTCTTCTGATGATGATATGTCTGTTGGTGTTGACTCCGATCCTCTGCACGCCGAGTATTCGTCACAAGAGGCTGGACATGATTCTGTGTCGGTGTTGCCCTCAGGTCTCGAGGACTCATCGACACCATGCCACCCAGGCCGGGTCTGGTTCTCAGTTGTTGCGCAAGGCCATGGTGGCTCTGTGGTCTGTCGCTGACCAGGCTGTCGGCCGTCCCTTCGGTCCTGCTCTTGGTGGACAACGTGTTTCTTCGAGGTCTCTCGTAGGCTGGGTTGATCAGAGGTGCCGGTCCCAGCCGCCTTTCGTGGCTGTCGTACTCCCAGTCTGACCCGTCGCCATCATCAAAATCATCTTCTCCTCCATCGTCAAAGTCGTCGTGCAGAAAGAGGCGAGTCGGCCTACCGCCTGGAATTGGCGGTGGAGTGGAAGATGTACCAGGTGAGTGGTCGATACTTGCCGTGGTCACCGCTCCTGGCTTTCGGTCTTCGATGCTGGTTTCCATCCCCTCCTCGTTCGCGTATTCAGCAATATCATCGAGAACCACTTCGCCTTCTTCATCCTCCTCCTCGGCTGCCTCCTCTTCCTCCTGTTCCACAATGACGCGAGCTCTGTCGTGATAAGGTCCTGTCGCATCAGGATTTGGAACCACGCCGAATTCATGAGTTGTGCCGTTGTTGCCCTTTATGTAATTTTCTGCTGATCTTGACGACTGTCTGACCGGAACATCGACCGCATAATAGTCCCTGGTGCTCACTCCTGGCGTTCGCTGTCCCGACGCTTTTCTGGTGGTCGTATTAGCAGCATGCGCCGCCCGAGATCCTGGTCTCCCGCTGTCTCCTCTCTCTGACGACTTCTTGTTGTTCCTTATCATATTATCGGGAGAAAATGTTGTCGCAGCACGTCCTGTGGGCACTGTCTCGGAAGAGCCCGCCTCGTTGATCTCGGCCATGCGTTCTCTTAACAAAACACCGGTACCACCACCACCGGAGGAAGACTTGCCACCAGTCAAGACAACAATGGGCCTACTGCGTGGAGGAGAAAGACCGCCACTACGACCTGTGTAGCTGATATCACTGGTGGTGCTGGTCATTGTACGGGCCGAGCGCGGCGTGACTGAGCCATGCTCTGGGTCCAGGTCGTCCGAGTTGCTGTCGTCCCACCTGAGCTCTGCGATGGAACGCTGAGCCTCGTTGATGGCGCTTTTGTGGTTGTTGTTGTTGTTGTTGTTCCTGCTGCTGATGCTGCTGCTGCCGCCGATGTGCCCGGGTAGAACGCGGCCGAGAAGCACATCGTGATCGGTAGCCATGGCGGGGAGGTAGTCGATCAAATAGTTTAACAAGGGTTTTCAACGCTGGGATGGTTGAGTGCCGAATATCTCCCGTGGTAGAACAATCACTACTCTGGCTGTGGTGGTCAAGGTAAATATTAGTGCCTGTACGAGTCCAAGCACAAAACAATGTTTTGTTGAACTCTAATCATGCCCTGGCCCGGATCAAATAGCTTGATTTTTCAGTATAAACGGTTTTGAAGGATTAATACGGCGCCACTTCTTGACACCACAGCCCAAGGACGAGGCAAAGTTCGCAACCCTGTAGAGTAAGAGTCCGACTTAATCATGGGATGCCTTGCTTGGGGGGCTCCTCCCTCCCACCCACACTGGGCGGCCCCTACTTAGTTGCCAGTTTGATGTTGGAGCCGAAATTGCAACCCCCTTCCCACGCGCCCCCCCCCTCCCTCCTTTCCTTAGGTTCTCACGTATTTTTGAGAATCGGTACGGTGTCGGGGCGGAGAGACGATGCGAGTCCTGAGCTCCGTCCCCCCAGGGTTGCCTGGGTTGCAGGTTTCCGTCGTCACCCGTCCATTCCTTGGGGTGATCCTTTTGGCATGGGTCAAGGACCCTGGACATGCTTACTTGCAGCTATTGATTAAGTATCCTGTAGATATAGTTTAAGACCTGCACGGATCTCTTTGCAGGCGCCCAGGATGGCCTGCCCGATTCAGTGTTACGTGCATGCTATGGTAGCATGTTGTGGTATCATCGGCGTTGTGCCTGGTGCTGAATCTGATCTCGCTAATCTGCCTCTCCGGAGCTATTCAATGGGATTTCTGAGAGGAAAAGTGACAAGAAAAAAATTGAATAAAAAATAAAAAATAAAAAAGGGCTCCCTCACCACCTACCCTCTTGGAGAGTTTGTTGGGCTGGAGGGGAAATATTCTTGTCATTCGCTACTCATCGCAGGATAACACAAGGATGCCCCGTTTCAAGAACAGACAGGTCGGAACATGCCTGGTGCCTGCAGACTCGTATTATCTACGAGAATTTTGTTCCGTGTAATTTGCAGTGGAAAATCCCGGGAAGTGCGGCAAGGCGTCGGGGTAATAATAGTACAGACTCGACCAACGGTGGGCAAGATGTTCACATTACCAGAACGAATTATTGAGTATCGGAACCTCAAGATTTTCTTGCGAGATGGAGTAATTATTTCAGTTTTAAACACACACACACACACACACACACACACACACACTAACAGTCCTTCACCGAGGCCAAAGCCTGTGCTGAGGTTGGCGTTCGGACTCTGTGCCTAATGTATACGATATTTGCGATCTGGCAAACTATCCTCCGAGTTGGGTTGCAACGTGAGATAAGTCTAAACCAGGTGGGTGACGTATGGTGGCCTGATATTCGGCGAGATCGACCTTGATTGCATTGTTAGTTTGTGCCTTTGCTGGAGAGTCCTTCTCCAGAAGTCCCAGTCCTGGCCCCTTACAGCAAATACCTCTCACCGGGCTGGACCTAGACGTCCCAGGACCAGGGGCTGAACCGATTGGATGCGGGCCACGATCCCCACCTTGGCCCAGTGCGACGTTCCGGGATCAGGATCTAAGATGCGATCGCTTCTGCATGGGACGGGTTTGTCTTGGGAAGTCATCAGTCAGCTCATGGATCGTGCATATGAAGTATGAGTGAACCTGGGCGGGTAAAGAGCATACTTTGGGATCAGATATCCGACTTGGACCACTTCAGAAAACCGACCTGCAAAGTCTCAAATGCTGTCTTTGGTCTCACTATTACAAACCAAGACCAAGTTGAGGTGCTTGTCGATTTTAATGATTACCATCCCTAGTTAGCAGGGCCAAAGAGTTGGACAGCACAAGAGCAAGGATAGCAGTATTGGATGACTTGACGACACGATAATAGAATCGATCAATATGGGCAAGTCATGTACTTGATATGCAGAGATTCTTTTCAGCAATATAGGCGCACGTCCGCATCCTGAAACCCCGCAGCGGGGTGTTTTGGTAGCCTTCAATCTCGGGCCTCAGTGGATCTCTTTGCCATTGACCATGTACGTATATGCAGTTTTGTGTTATTACTATATTCCTTGGTTTATTTGGTGATATATTCACAGTATTCTCATGCTTTCGAGTGCCGAAGTGAGTAGTAGAGAGCTTTGTCTTGATCCCTTCCTCCTTAAAATTCGGTCAAAACAGACATATAGGTAATCACCGCGATTCAGTCGCTTCAGAAGGTATCGACAACCTGTAGAAGATAATACTCGTCAGCAAGGTTTCGATGCCGGACACAACTCGCGAGGCAGGACTCAATATGGCCCTGGGCCGAAGCCATCAGTGATAAGGACGTGGCCACCAACTATTAAATATTGAAAGCTATACTGGCAAGGCAATAAATAATTACTTGCGCTTCTTGCTCACGCTAGATGTGCACGTCAAAGAAAGGTGTGAAAGTAAATACTTTGGTGTGCAATTACAGTACCGACCTCTCAGGCCATCACCTGCTCTGCACCTCTTCTTTGCGATATTGTCGATCACAGCTTCGGTTTGGAATATGCCACATATGTAGGAGATCACTGGCCAATATCAAATGACGTAATAATGGCGTATCAGGGCTTCCTCGCGTCACAAACAATCCAAGTACGTGTTGTTGATTGTCACAACTCATCAATTGATGAACACATTGATGTCCTTCTATTCCTCTATCTATCCCGAAGGCTACTATCTTGAGATTTCGCAAAGCTGAAAGACCGGATACGAGCGATCAACAGCCTCAAGAAAACATCCCATCATGTCTTCTTCATCGACAATATCTCTCGCTACGCTCTCGTCACTGCGCGTGAGCAAGCACTACATACCAGCCCACAAAGGTCTTCCCAATAGCAGCATCCTCAACAAACCACTATTCATCTACCACAGCGTCCTGCAAGGCGATCAAGATGACGAAAATAAGAACAAGACCACCGACAACAGTAGCATCAACGACAACAGCAGTGGCCATCACCACCTTACCGCCTCCGCTGTGGAGGCCCATCTCGTCTCCGTGGGGGTCGTCACGCCTCAGTGGCGATACTCCATGTACCCCACCACCCACTTCCACAGCACAAGCCACGAGGTCCTCTGCGTCACCTCCGGACGGGCAGAGCTGTGTTTTGGCGGCGAGGGCAACCCCGACCGGGTCGAAGCCCGGGTGCAGGTTGGAGACGTCATGGTCTTGCCTGCAGGCATGGCACACCGCCTCCTCCGAGACGTGAGCCAGGACGATGATGGCCGCGGCTTCGAGATGGTGGGGAGCTATCCGACCGGCTGTCATTGGGACATGTGTTATGGGAAGGCTGGCGAGGAGGAGAAAGTCAAGAGGATCGGGAGCCTGCCATGGTTCTCAAGGGATCCCATCTTCGGTGATCACGGTCCGGTCCTGGATGTCTAAGCCATGGTCACGAGAAGAAATACTCATTTATTGATTAATTACAGCCCCATTGGGTTGCGTGTGCTTGGACTTGATCTTTTAGTAGATGTTTTCTGCGCATAATCCCTGGAGACCGATGCTTTGAAGACGACACGGCATCATGACTGTAGGCAGGAATTGTGCGGAAAAATATTGATTGTTGAGTTGATCTGGACTGCTAACTTATGCCCTGGCCCTCTTGTGCTTCGCACAGGCTCCACACGATGCTCCGGACGGTCGTACCTTGTGGGACTACCTAGGTCTGTTGAGACGACCAGCAGAAGCTTTGTGGGCGAGCCAGTCAAGCTCATATGAAAATACCAGCGAAGGAAGACAGAAAAGGAGACTGCACAACAACGGGCATGTCTCCCAAAGGATCACCAGTTGGTGCCCCAGCGCCAGCTCTTGCACCACTTCTAGTGCTTTCCAACCTTTGTTTCCCTCACGATCCCGTGTCCAACAACTGTCCGTAATCTCAATCAGCATGTCTTCAGCATGTCATTGATTGATTTGGCCGCCACTACTCGATCAGCTGATACGTCCCGTGGCGCCATGTGAACTAAGATCCCATCTCCGCCAATCTTTCATCCGGCTTAAGCATCATCCTCTGGTGTAAAGGTCGTGCGCAGGCTTGAGTGTTTCTGCTGACATCCGCGAGTGCCACAAGAGCAATACAGAGGATCCATAGCTTCCGTCTCAGCATCACCGTAGGGGGAAATTAGGCTTAAAGAGCATCCGTGTCGCCCATGCTCCATCCCAGGCTGGGAAGCCGCAGGCGCCTTGGATGATGACGACCTCACGACGTTGTAAACTGTGTGGCGGATGTTCTCTTTTTTGGAATGTGCCTGACGACTGATTCTTTCGAGCATAAGGAAGGTCGTGGATCTTCTTCGTATTGAGGAGCATCGCATTGTACAGATCGGTCCAGTGGTTGTCTGCAGAAAGCCGAACGACCCTGTTCCAGACCTTTTGGTCAAGTCTGGTACAGTCGCCATCAGTAAGAAACGAAACCGTCGGCATAGGTGGCTGAGCATCTCCTCGTGCTGCACCAGCCTTGCGGCATCCGACAGTATGAGATGTGTTCTTCGAGCTGGGACAGCATAGAAAGTCGTCGTCCTTGCTGTTGGTCTCAACGTCCTCTTTGCTGTCGCTCGCAGCTAAGTCGTGGACGGTGGTGCCAGGTGGCAAGACCATCAGAGGTCCGTCACAATTTTCGAGAGCAGGATACACGGACATGGTGTGCTCATGGTAGTAGTTGATATCCTGCCCATCAATCTGCTGCTCCTCGGCGGCCGTAGTATCATCTCCAGGATTGGTAGTGGCGGTGTTCGTCGTCGCCCAGCCGCCCTCATCTTTTGACCCGAACTCCAAGAACTCTTGGTCGTCATCATCGTCTCCCGAGACCCGCTCATAGTCGGGTGTTGACTCGCAATCATCGTAATCCTGTCCATTGTCGTAGTCCTCATAGTCATCCCAGATCATCGAATCCTCATCTGATGTCCAGTCGTCCTCAGGGACCTCGGCATCTTCCTCTGGCGCAGGTCCGAGAATACCTTGACTGCTGCTGTCTGGGGTCCACGACTGGGAGTCCTCTTCCTCGCCAGCTGGCCAGTCACTGACAACTTCTGCTTTCCATTCTTGGGGGGCTGCTGCTGCTGCTGCTGCCCAGTCATGGGCCGCCTCTTCACCCTCCGTTACCCCGTCATCACATGATGTGACATTACCCTGACCCGCATTGTCCTGGGCCTCTTTTAGCTGATTGGCCATCTTGCGCTGGTATTCCTGCTGCAGCATTGCCAGCTCCCTGTCCTCGTTCATCTTGTTCCGCTCGTAGGTGGCCTGCAGGAGAGCTTGCCTGCGAATCTCTCGAGCCTCGTCCTTGTCGAAGCACGTAAAGAGGATCTCGTTGATCTTGGATCGTCGAAGGGCAGAGCGGCTCCTGCGTGCCGAGGCCAGCATAGCCTCACGGGCTGTGATGGAATGCTTTGAGGCCATAGCTGGTGTAGAAGTGACGACGACGGGCAGAGGATCATGTGCCGTGGTCTGTTCCTTGTTGTCTGGGAGAAAGACCTCGCTGGCGTTCTTTTCGTTCGGGATCTCGGTAGCTGCTACCGTTGCTGTGGTGGTGGTGGTGGTGGTGGTGGTGGTAGAAAGCGAAGCAGCAGATGAAGTACCCGCCATGTCGCAAAAGAAGGCCAAAGGAGAACGCAAGGACAAGATGAGGGCGAGGTGCCTAAGTCCAGGTGATGTGGGTGACGAGAGAATGTCCCGAGCAGTGGATCGAGAAGATCAATCGCACCCCAAAGGTATTGTTGAAAAATTGGTGATGCGTGTTGATATTCGAAGAAAAGCCAGGAAAGGCCGCAGGGAGTGTGAAAATGAAACGTTGGGATGGAGAAGGGCAAAGAAAGAAAAGGCGAGAGTACTTCAAGAGGCTGTGTGCCCTGGAGAAGGAGGCCCCAGTGGAGGAAGACAATGGTATCGAATGGAAGGAAGAAGAAGAGAAGAGAAAGCAGAAGGGTAAAAGAAAAAGAGGGATAGCATCTGTGAATCTCACAAGCTGGAAAAAGGTTAGACGGAACAATGGGCCCCCGTGCAGCTCTCAGGGCTTCTGTTATTGAGAGCAAGAAACGGTGATTGAGTCACCACAAGTCAGGGCGGAGCGTGTCTCTCGTACCTTCCTTGACCTTCCACCTCGTCGCTTCGTTACAGATAGACTGAACTGTTGATGGTGGCCTCTGGGAGGATGTGTCATATGATCCTTTATATCATCCGAGGCGATGGGACAACAAGCAAGCACCATGACCACCATGGTAGGCTTTTATGGTAGGCAATGTTAGGAGATAATGACCTCTAGAATGCAGTGACTCACGGTGAATGGGGACCGAGAAAGTGGAGGATGTGCTTCTCTTTTTCTTTTCTCTTGTCTTCAGTGAGGGTGAGCACCACCATATGACGACACTGTCCTCGGGGGCTAAGTAAAAAGTGAAGACCAAGAAAGCTGTTGCAAAAGAAACAGAGTGGGAAGCACATGGTATATTGTCATACTATGGTTGTTATGAACAAGAAAGTGCATCCAAGCAGGCGCAGAGTGTCAAGACACAAAGCAAAGTCTGTGGTTCCCATGTTACAAAGGTATTGCATCTAGGTTTTGAAGGGGGGTATCTTGCCGTATATGTGTCCTCCTGCTCCTCCTCTTCCTCCATTGATAATCAGTTGAAGTCAAGCCTCCTGATGAATAACTCAACCAGCGTGGACTGTTTTCCATCCAGGATCTTCCGGTCTTTGTCACGGCCTGCATCAGGAACCCTGCAGACGGCGCTGCCAAAAATTTGCGCCACTCTCCTTTCCCTGGCCTTTCGCCTCTCCAGTGCTGCGATGGCGTCCGTAACTGAAGCTGCGGCAGCGGCTGTGCCGGACCCTATTGTCAGGCTGCGTCTGAAGCTCAGGGATCTGCGGCCCAGCGCACCAATTGCCCCGATCGCCCCTCCCCCTTGGGCCGCTGCCGACGTTCCTGCTGATGTCCCGAGGGCTTCAATCTCGCCCTTTTGAACAGGCGCGAGCTCTCCGACCACCCTGGCCAAGGTGGTGGTGAGGAACACGAAACAGATGTTGTGGTTCGGTACAGTCGTGAGGACATCGAGGATCGCCATCTTGTCGTCTTCGACCACTTGTGGCGCAGATGCACCCGCACCGGAGGATGGCGGGGGGCCTGGCCGAGAGCCCTGATCGGAGCCTGCTCAATCTTCGACCACAGCGGCATACTGACCACGCCGTCCGCCAGACCCCGTAGGAAATGTACGAGCACCTCAGCAACGGTCTCGAGACGCTGGCACGGGTTGGTCTCCGGGAGAAAGGCGTCAGCGATGGGCCGGTCTGTATCGAGAGTGTCAATCACCAAAGGAATGAGATGTTCGTGGGGGTCGGCGACATAGTCCTCGAACGGCCACCCGTGCTTGTCCCGCGGTATCGTGTAGGACCCCAGCATCTGCTCATCCGCCAAGGTTCGGTCCGTGAGGGTCTCGAGGGCCTCGATCAGCTTGAAGAGCTCCTTTGGTGCAGAGCGATGGACAGCGAGGTCGTCCGAGATGGCGCCAAAATGTTGTTTCCTGCCCTCTTTCTTCGTGTCGGCCTCCAAAGACGCTACGAGCCGCCGGATGCCGCCGTCAGGGACCCGTATGAGCTCGTCAATGGACCTGCCTATGCATGTGGGGAGCCAGACCGCCCGTACGGGGATGAAGTGGTCTCTGCCGTCCGCAACGCGCAACACTAGCACCTCGTCTAGACTCGCCCGCCCGTCATTCAGCAGTCTAGCTTGTGATAGCCGCCCGACGAAGATCTGTATCGAAGCGGTCACCGTCTCGCCAGGCTCCAGCGTGACCTCCTTCCCAAGGTCGGCAGCGCCATCTTCGCTGCCGACGCCACCCAGCTCCGCCCTCGACAGCGATGTCTGCAGCCACTGGTGATCTGAGAAGCCGTCTTCCGGCGGACGCTCGGTCGCTGGTTTCTCGACGAAGCTGAGGGTGGCCGGCACGCGGCCAGTGTTGGCAAGAGTGAGGTAAGCCGTCCGCCGCTCGAGGTATCTGATGTCGCCTACGTCGATCGAGCCGGAGCCCGATTGCGATCCTTCCACAACGATCGTGATGGACGGTCGGCCCTCATTCTCGGCACGGTCGAGCTCCCGAACCACCTCGGCATGCACCTCGGCCTTGAGCTCCGGTACCACAGCGTCGAAGTTGAGCGTAAAAGTGGCAGCGACAGGTTTGTGGTCGGACGAGGTGACCCGCTGGTAGGAGGTATAGTTTTCCAGATGGATGTAGTCCGCGGTGCCGCTCCTGTCCTCGTCGTCGCCTGCAGGGTGCCCCGCACGACCACCAGCAGTGTCTTCATACTCGTCGTAGTCCAGCCCAGGCTGCCCTGCCGGTTCTGTATCGCCGTCATGTTCAGGGTCGTAATCGAACAGCACCTCATCGTCATCCCCGGCATGGTCAATGCCGCGGGCCTTCATCTCCTCATCCCGTCTGCGAGCATCCGCCTCTTCTCTGAGCTTTTGTTCGTGCCGCTCCCGGTCAAGCCTCGTCCGGAACAGGATTCGATCGCACCAGCTAGGCGCTCTCTTCTTCTCGCTAGAGTCAAAGACGCCGACAGTGCCCACGTCGTACTTGTACGACGGGAGGAAGGAGATGGATCCTTCCCGCCAGCCGTCGTGAAACACGTCGCGTCGTTTCACGGCTTGCTGCAGCTGATCATGTGGCAGCAGCGAGTCCAAGGTTGCCTGAAGTGAGGTGGGATCCTCTTGGGGATCCGGGTCGAAGTCGTCTGGGTCGGGCAGGTCGACTCCAGCATCATCATCATCCTCCTCGCCGCCGGACCCAGGAGGTGATGGACTGCCTTTGTTCGTTGGGACCTCGTCTGCTGCTGTTGTCTGCCCGTCCGTGCTCCCGGAAGTCCTTGTCGTCACCATGATCGCATCCTCCCCGTCCAGACTGCTGGTCTCGGGCGGCCTGCTTGAACCATATTCGCCTGTGGTGTGGAGGGTAAGCAGGCGGCGTATGTCATCGCCTGGGATGCCACCGAGGCGGAAGTTCAGATCGCCGAACCAAAAGGCGAAGTCTTCGTCACCAATCTTATCCTGGGCCTCGGGGTCGTCATTACTCCCAGGAGTGGAGATGGGGTCAAACCGGGTGCGATCCAGAATAGTCCTGACGTCCCAGCAGCGGCGCTCGACAGTGGAGGGGTCGCTGCCGCTAGAGAGATGGGAATTGACAAAGACCAACCTGGTTGCCTCCCCGAGGAGGATGCGGGCGATGGTGGCACCTTTGTTGCCGAACCAGCCTCCAACACCAGTGCCTACCACTTTCGTGCTGATGCCCCCGATGCTGGGGGCCACTTCTGGAGCGGCATAGAGCAGGAGCAGGAGGCCTGACATGTGCTCTGAGGCAACAAAGGCGTAGCCCTTGGGCATGGCAGCCTCCAGAGCAAGACGCCACTTGTCTGTAGGGTTTGCGTCCGAGTAGACATATTGGGTGACCGGGTTGAGGTTGACGACCTCCTGTAGACCGAGAACGTAGAGGCCGACCTTGCCACCCGCGAGTAAACGCGGGGCTCCCTCTGCGTCCTGGCCAGATGCTGCTGAGGCTCCTGCAGAACCTTTTGTGGAGAGATCGAGGGCCTTCAGCCCAGGGATGGTGCCATTCTCGTCGACAAACCAGTCGGCCAGGTCTTTATCCGTACCAGGACAGGCGGCAACATTCCAGGTCCCGACCTTGATACGAATGCGATGAGGTCTGGTGTACTCGGCACGACGGGCGTAGAGAGCGCGGTGGAGCGAATTAGGGCTCGAGGAAGCCAAATCGACGGGTTCGGTCGTCTCTGAGATAGACCGGGCCTGGCTGGGAGGCGGGGCCTCCATGTTGAGAGCCTAGGATCCGCAAGCTACATTCAGGCGAACGCATGGCAAGTCAGCAGGTAAGCACCGCAGCCATGAAAAGGTAGAAGTCAGGAAAAGGGAGGAGTATTGGTCGTGGTCAGGGCACGAGGTTCATTCTGCTGCCCTAGCAGCAACTCGTCCCTCTTGTCCTCGCCCTCGTCATCGTCGTCGTCGGGGTTAGTGGAGAACTTACAACTACCTGGCCAGGTATGAAACAAGCATATGTCCAAAGGCTTTATACCTCACGTCTCGAGGCAGGTGATTAAACCAAAATCACGTAACGGCGGCGCCAGAGGGAAAACATGGTCACACGTATGATTTATACAGTCGAGCGTGTGCGATGCGTGAATATCGAGCAGCAATCCCTTGGGAGAGGGACACGCCGGAAAGTGGACACGATGATCAAAATGAGCCAATTCTAGAATAGGGCAGCTCTGAAGCCTCGAAGCAACTGACCGGAGCAGCGTCGAGGCGCAGTACTCGTAGTGCTCTCTCTTGAGTTGCTTCCTTGTTGACGAGTCCTTCTTCCAGGATAGCCGTCGAGAATTGTTCATGGGGCGTCTTCTCCCTCGTGCCTCCCTCCCCTGCTGCTGACGTCGGTCTGCGGCCAAGCCCTTTGGCGGCTCGGCGCTTCAGGCTTAACGTGCCTGCCGCTGCTAGAGAATACCGTGGTACGCGATAAGAGATAAGAGCTCCCAGCTGGTGGTGTCCACTTCTTTCAACGTCATCTAGTATTTTGGCAATTGCACATGCATGCCATGTTGATTCCCATTTCGTGTTTGCCCCGACGGTGTGGTAGCCCTCTGGCTGCTGACCTTTCTGCCTAGCCCATTTTGAAGCGACTGGGCCATAGCTCAAACATGCCACCCCAGCGACTCACGGCATACTGGACCTCTCTCTTACTGACCTGATTTCGATATCTCAGCTTTGCACCTCTTCCATACTCTGTCCTCGGGCTGGAGACTCCAAGTTGAATTGTAGGTTGAGCTTCCTGACCAGCCCCTGCTGCTTCTCCTACCTCTCAACACCTGCTAATCCTCCAGCTAGCAGCAGCCGCAACTAGTGTTTGCAACTCTTATCGTCCCTCAACCGCAGCGACCATTGTCGAGGCCCGACTTCCAGAAACAGCATGAAGCCCTCGACACCCCGAAAGTCCCGACGCCAACACCAGCCCGGCACGCGAGCAGGGAACACTGTGGCTGTCTCCGACTACGAGTCTGACGGTCCTCCTCACCACAGAGGTTCCTCTAATGCCCCATTCGAACCATCCACGGTCACCGTCACGGCCACCGCAACGGTCGCTACGGGCTACCATAATGCCCAGCCGGCACAGGGCCTTCGAACTATCGGGGACATGAATCTTGGTGTTATCAAGCGCTATGTGCCCACAGTCCAGTCCTACATATCCATGTCCCACCACGTGCTCGTCTTCCAGTGGGATCACGAGAAGGAGGACTGGGGCGAAGAGCTCTTCAAGGGCCCGCTCTTTATCTGCAATCAGACCCCTGACATATCAACGGGCGCTCCACTCCCACGAGCCTGCATCTTCCTGATCAACAGGAATTCGCCCGAGAACTTCACCCTCGACCTGGCTACCGTGCTGGATTGCCAGCAGAACGATAGCCAGAAGGACTTCCTCGAGATCTATGCAGCTACTCCCTCCGCGGATGTCGCCCACTGGGGCCTACTCATCAGGGAATCAGATAGTTTGGATGATACTTGGGCTGCCCTGCAGGACCGGTGGCGTGCTGTGCGGACTGTAGCCGCCTGAATATAAGAGAGAGCCTCCTGTCTTCACTTCTTATGTCATCAGCGGCGACTTGATGCTTTGCGCTGTCGATCTTGCGTCCCACCTGATTTACGAGGCCGACGTCTGCAGTGTCTGAAGACATATCGAGGAACATCTACTACGATGGATGGTGATAAGGAAACAAAATTCCTGATCAGTATAGGCCAAGTCAACCTTGGAAGAGGCGTATGATATTTTCGACGCTGCCTTCAGAGCCTACGTAGCATGCTTTCTCATGTATGTATGGTAATGACTACCCTATCCTACTTTAGACTCTGGGCAGGTTGACCATGCCGTCAGCCTACTGGTATTGATATGGCACTTTTTCCGGCGCTTGAAATCGCTGGCCGAGTGAGGCAGACATTGAAGCCGTAATGGGCGCCTACCTTGGTGGCTTGGCAAGCAGCAATATTGATAGCCGCTGTAGCTCTCAGGAAATTCCCAGAAAAATAGAAAAACAAAAAAGAACAAAGAAAGACCAGCAAGATGTTGAATATGTGAATTGAGCCCGACTGAGGTCTTCCTATTATGCGCGGATATAACTGACTAGATGCATAGCATGCACTGTACCTGATCGCACGATCTCCACAGTCATTCCTCGAAGCTGGGGACATCTAGGTTGTTCGGCATCGAAGACTTGTTGAGTGCTCGGTCGAATCATTCATGTAATTTCGGACCTTCCGAGTCTCTGGGCTAGCTTGACCCTCACATTCGACCCGTGCCATGTGCGACCCCTCTGCGAAGACACTTGCCCGAGCCTGGTCTCCGTGAGTAACACTGATCTGAAAGGCGTCATAGTAAAGACCTGCCAGATACGCAGTTGCCGGATTTTTGCCGTAGTTACTCCTCGTCGAGCGTCTGGAGTAGGTCGTGACAAGCCCCGAGACTTTGTAGAGGGGCGTTCGTCACAGCAAGTGAGTTACCGATCAACTTATGCAAACGTTGAATCTAGAGACGACGCCTGTCACTTGCAAGTACTTTATCTGCAGGCAGAGTGCAAATTTCGCAGCGATATTTGAAGTCTGATCGACTCCTTGAGCTTCCTCAGGCGTTCATCGGAGGGCAGGTCAAAGCTGTAAGAAGTCATAATCTCCTCTCCAGCTAGTATGTCCCTGACTGCATCAATTGTCTCGTGTTGAGTCTCTTGATTCCAATCATTGTGGGCATTCGGGATGTAGCTGTGATTCATTAAGCATATTTCCAGATAAATACCACCGATAGTGGAGCCTGACGTTCCGCAAGGCAGGGCGTTAGTTCTGACAATGCCACTGAAAGCGAGTTGCCCGGAAAATTGGTGTGCAGAGACAGGATTAGACGTTGTTCCATCTTTGGACAGCGATTTGAATTTCTTGGCTACCGTCTCATTGAGTCGTTGTTGTAATAAGCCCAAGCTCTTAACGGTGAAGATTGGCTCCTCATGATTAGATTACCTTTGGGATATTGACTTTGGAAACCGATATCTTTCCGCGCCCGGGAATCTCGACTGCGGCAGACAATCTTGAGGACGTGGCGTCGGGTCTGCCGCTTTGAGCAAGGACAGCAGCATCGGCTTGTGGAGCATCTGATACAAGCGTGTACTGCAAGAAGGAAGACTTGTAAGACGAGAAACAGGTATAGATGGGGGGAACAGGCTATGATCACCTGGCCCTAAGACCTCAAGGAAGCATAGACGGTCGTCCAGTCATGGAAGCCTCGCTGCTTAGAACGCTCATCCCACAACCGGACGAGCACGCCTAACAACGCTATCGCTATGGTGGCGACCTTCCTGATGTATAGCTCACCACTAGTTTTGGTTGCAATCCTTCCAGAAAATTTCGAACTGAACTGTAAAACCTTGTGCCCCTCATTCCTCAAATGGCAGCGAGGGATGCTCGCCCGCCTTGAAAATGGCACTGCGCGTGCCAATGTCTGCCTGCTCGCCATCGGTCTAAGATTTCTTCACAGCGTTGACCAAATGCCCCCACTTGAGACGGTCATCCAGCCCTTGAGACAGGAGCGACCATGTAGAAGCCGGCATCGATTCCCATGATAACGAAGCTAGATGGTTGTTTGAAGCCTCGTGAAGATTGTGGTCTGGGTCACTCAATAGTGCAATATACACCGATTATTCAAACAAGAATAGCAGCGGTTTGCACCACGCATCGATGCTAGTGCAGAAGAAGCGTAAGGATTTGATCTCGATTTAATACCACTTGCTCTGGTGTTGCGGTGAAGAAGCCAGATCCGCTCCACCGGTTCGCGAAGCCTATTGTGAGACTACCCAAGCCTGCCAAGGAACAAAGGTGTAGTCTAAAGCAAGCGGGTAAATGCATTAACTAGGAGAGTTTACTCTATATTCTAAAGTAAGGCTGGCAGGGGAGAGTCTTTGATTTTTGGCTATTGATTAGTCAAATAGAGTCTCACTACAGCAGAGGGAGTAGTGAATGGACAAAGTTAGGGATCGACACCGGATTCTCAAGGAAAGGCTAAATAAGCAGGCAGGAATAAAAAGCACGAGACCCGCGATTCATGATCATAACCCAACTCACACGAAGAGACATCACGTTTGAATTATCGAGGCATCAAATCGTCATTTCGGTGCGCTGCCTTGTTCAATCAATTATATAAGCCATGGCTACTTCTTCGGTGGGCCCAACCCTGATCTCCTCTCTTCCAGACCTCCTGATCTTCATCTCCTCGATATCTCCGTCTAGCACGCTCTATCTTGACCTTGAGGGTAGAAATCTTGGACGCGATGGAACTCTTTCCATCATCACCGCGCTCATCCATCCCGCACGGGTAACATATCTTATCGACGTCCAGACCCTTGGGAGAGCAACCTTCACTACGCCCAACGCCAACGGAACGACCTTCAAGGATGTCCTCGAGGATCCAGAGATTGCCAAATGCCTCTGGGACGCCCGAAATGACGCCGATGCCCTCTGGTCCCACCACCAGGTTCGTCTCGGGGGTGTCACAGACGTGCAGCTCTTTGAAAATGCGTCCCGCCGTGGCGATAAGACCTACGTCCGAGGGCTGGCTATATGTGTTGAGAAGGATCTGAAGTTGGGATTCATGGAGCGCAATCGCTGGGTAAAGACCAAGAAAGAGATGCGGAGTCTCATGTCAAACCACGATGTCTTTGCCCGCCGCCCCTTGGACACTGCGACGATGCAGTACTGTGTCAACGATGTCGTGCACCTGCCTGCACTACGCGATCTCTACGCTCAGCGCATCGATAGCCAGTGGACGAAAAGAGCCAAAGATGAGAGCGCGGCGCGTGTTATTGACGCCTGCAGCCGTGCATACCAGCCTCAGTCCGAGAAGAACAAGCTGGGACCATGGGGCTCGGGCCCAGACAAGAAACAGATGCCCATGTATAGATGGATTGACAATGCGGATACATTGCAACAAGATATGTTAGGATGTTATGACGACGATTTTGACGACTATTTTGACGACGATTTTGACGACGATTTTGACGACGATTTTGACGACGGGCCTACATGCTCTAGAGACGTTGCGTGGGACGACACATTCGATAGTTGCTGGGACAAGTGAATGAACGCGGCCGATTCGTCCTGGGGCACTGTGACGATTTAGGAAAGCTCGATAGTGGAAGAATTCTCAATTCCTACTCATTATCTAGCTAATGCCAGCTCACCACATAAAATGACTAAATGAAACAGCTGCAGAGTGCTTCTGACTGGTGATGATGTCTGTTGTCTGAGAGGATGCTCTTTGTCCCACCCGTCATGGTCTGGCCCGGCGCTGCATGATTCTTTTTATCGCCCATGATTCCCGTCTCCGGCTAGCTCTCCTCCAAATCAGTGGGGTTTTGTTAGACCTGCATATCAGACCAAGGTCAACAGCCAGGCTTGACTGTTGCCCAATGGTCGACACGATGTGCGCTAAAGGAAGTGTGTCTTTGATCAGCTTTGCAAAGCGAGGGAAAGAATATTGCATGATAATGTAATTTTATTTAAAAGAATCTGCAATACAGCGCCTTAACCTAGCCCTCCTTCGGGATCGGAGACGTACAATTGGCTTCAAAAATTGAGACATTACTTGTCATCGACGCTCCCTTTCTTTATGCAAGCTCACCGACACATTCCAAGTATATAGTAGTAGAAATCACTTTTGCAGACGCTTCTCAACCTCTGACGTGTTGATCCATGCAATTGCGACACGTCTCTTTGACTGTGCAAATGGAATGTCTATCAGGCCTTGAGCCTCTCTTTTGAGGTCTGATGAACTATATATTGCGCAGCTCTCATGTGACAGCTAGACGAAGTGATTACTCTCACAAACTGGAAACGCATGAATGGTCTACATGACTGTCGGAATGCCCATCCTCTCTACAGCCTTTGAAAGCCAATACAGATACCCCAAAAGATCGGAGTCAGCTCACTGTTGATTGACTTACCAGTTTCCCATACCCAAGCACAAATCAAGATCCAGCTCGATCTCCTTCATGAAGATGGCCGTCATCGAGACCATGGAGCTGGGAAACAAAATAATCCTTTCCAAAATCGATAGGCTTCGGGAGACTAATGTTGGCAATATCATCCCGCTGCCACAAGTAGGTGTTTGAAGATGAATTTCTTAGATGTCTGCTTATCATCTAACACAAATCAAAGCTCATTGTGGTCGGTGATCAATCGTCTGGAAAGAGCTCAGTACTCGAGAGCCTAACAGGCTTCTCCTTTCCCCGAGGAGCCGGGCTATGTACGCGCTATGCGACACAGATAACGTGCGCCCGAGAGCCTCAGAAGAAGGTCTCTGTATCGGTCATCCCCCGTCCAGATGCAGACGACGCCCTGAAGGATCGCCTCGTTTCGTTCCGTCGCGAGCTGAGTGAAATGGATAACGAGGCCCTTGTCAAAATCTTTGAGGAAGTACGTTGACGATGTTGACATGATTGGTGATGATCAAGACGCACTTGTGATGCTAACTAAGTACTAACTCAGGCCAACAGTGCGATGGGGATTCGCATGGACCAGGGTGATGATTCTCACGGCTCTTCTGCCTTTAGCCAGGATATTCTGAAAATCAAGATCAGCGGACCTGATGTAAGTTAATTAATGCTTACGAAGAAGACATTTTGAATGCAGAGTCTGACGAGGACAATAGCAAGCTCACCTTACCGTGATTGACGTGCCCGGAATCTTTCGCGTTCCTACACCTGGTAAGTAATACTTGCAGCTGACTGAATTGTAGAGGTAGTATCACTAAGTACGAATTGAAGGTCTCACTACTGACGACGACGTGGTTCTTGTCGAAAACATTGTGAAAGATTATATGAAGGACGACCGAACTATGTAAGTGATATTGTAAACTTTGTTCCTGAGTGCCTTTACTAGCTGACATTGCTCAGTATTCTTGCCGTCATACCTTGCAACGTCGACATTGCTACGCAGGGGATTCTCAAGCTGGCCGACAAGGCAGACACGCATGGCGTTCGTACCATGGGTGTATTGACAAAAGCAGATCTTGCGACGGAGAAGGCTACACAACAAGCAATTATCGATCTCGTCCAGGGTAGGCGAAATAATCTGAAGCTCGGGTACTACGTTGTCAAGAATAGAAGCGCGGATGACAATACCTCCACCACGTCTGACCGCCTAGCCGCTGAGCAGGCCTTTTTTATGGCACCTCCTTGGTCATCTGTCCCTGACCGCTGCGGCATTTCCGCTCTCAAGGCGAGACTGCAAGGGTTACTCATGGAGATTTCCAAACGGGAGCTGCCGAACGTCAAAGCTGACATTGAAAAACGAATGCGCGAGCAAATGATCAAGCTAGAGGCTCTGGGGGAGCCCAGATGCGATGACAATTCTCAGAGAAAATATCTCGTGAAGATTGCTTCTCGCATGCAAGACATCAACAAGAGCTCCCTGAACGGATTCTACGCGGGCGAAGCTCTATTCAAGCATAGGCCCGAGTTCAGGCTGATCACCAACATCATGAAGCTTAGTGAAGGCTTTGCCGACGTATTCTGGAGACGAGGTCAGTATCAGCACTTCGGTCTGACATGGGACGACGAAGGAGAGAGTATGTTGGGCGATTCCGGGGACAACACATTTCACGAAATACCCGTCGTTGCCTATGATGAGTTGCAAGACATAACAGACACCGATTACGAGTGTCCGAAGCCATTGAAGGGGCCGATGACGCCGTTCATTGAAGAAGTCTACGCCTCCAGCCGGGGACCGGAGCTCGGCACAATAAGTCGATCTGGAAGCAATGCCACGCCCAACCTCCACACCTTTGTCCCTACTTTTCATATGAAACTGAAGCTAAGGTCTTACTGGTATAGTTCAATGGAACCCTTTTGGCTTCCGTGTTCGAGACCGCGTCACAGAAGTGGAATCAGCTTGCAACAAGCTACACCAGCAAAGCCATCGTACTTGTGCACGACTACATTTTCAAGCTTCTTACTGAACTCTGCCCCGAAGAAGCAGTCAAGGACCAAATATGGGACAGCATACTCAAGGAAGAACTGTGCGAGCGGTACAGAGAAGCCATAAAGCACACTAATTTCCTCCTGGACATGGAGCGCACTAGGCGACCTGCTACCTTCAACCATTACTTCAACGCAACATTACGAAAGAAACGGACTGAGCGGGTAGCTCAAGCTCTGAAACCACTTGCTGGGTCCTCCAATGACCCGTATGGAAACAAAAAGTTCATTACTGTAGAGCAGATCGAGAAACAAGCTACTGATATGAACAACAGCGAGCAGGTGTGTGAAGACATTCTTGATACCCTGATCAGTTATTACAAGGTGTCTCGGAAGCGCTTTGTCGACAACCTCTATCAGCAGGTTGTTAATCACTTTCTGATGGAAGGACCTGCTAGTCCACTGAAGGTGTTTTCTCCTGATCGGGTCCTGGAACTTAGCAAAGAGCAGCTTGAAGTCATTGCTGGGGAGGATACAGTCTCGAGGAACCAGCGTCAAGTTCTCTCACGAGAACTAAGCAGCCTGAATGAAGCTTTAAAAGTGCTTCGAACTTGAAATGAACTAGTTTATAGAAACGAAGGAGAGCGAATGCGAATTCCTGATATATCGAGGAGTTGTCCTACCATTGTCACGGAAAAGAACTTAGGATTTTGCCCCACTGTGGAAATTGGGACTATCAAGGAACTTTTCCGAAGCTATCGATATGGAAACGGTGCGCTGTCCGCGAGTAGCCTGCGGGGATGACTTGGACTTTCCGCGATAGGTCTGAGGGTAATTAATTACTTGTACGGAATGAGGCCTGTCCTCCACGGTTTTGTTCATTACTGAAGTCGTGACAAATTCAACATTGACCATCGAATTTCATTCAAACGCACATCGTATGCCTACCGCTCTTTGCGCCGTCCCCAACAGCTTAATCTCTGCTTAGAGCATGCTTGAGGTCATAATCACGACTGCAACGCCCAGAAGCAAACCGGTGAACGATGTGGTCACGGTTCGAGGTGCCAGCCCAGTCGACTCTGTGCTCGAATTCGTAGTCCCCCCAACAACCTTCAAGCACGCAAGCTGTGCCTGTGCCGAAGACACTATGCTTCCATTCCCAGGGTAGAACACCGATAAGATAGGAGTCAGTTCAAATGTGTTCTCTGCCGCAGTGTTGTCATCCCAGTGGCTCTGTAAGTATTTATAGGTTAGCTTTGACCTTGGTGTGATAATGATCAAGGAAGAAGATTGAATAAAAAAAGAAGCCAGAAAGGAAAAGAAGACGTACGATATTTTCAAACCTGCCAACCAGTGCGAGATTATCTGTCCTCGGTAGGATGGGCCAACAGTTTGAAGTTGAATTTTCTTGCCCAGAAATGGGCTGTGGACTGGTCAAGGCTGACGGAGAAGGCTCCGTGTTAGCATGCATAGATAAACTCTGGGGCTCTTGGGAGATATTACATTCTACGCTTATGTTCTGCCACTTGTTTCCCGAGGAGTATTCTGAGCATTCGGTGTCCAGATTCGACTCAAATTCGTGCTGCAACGCCCCACAGACATCCTTCTCGTTGGCCACGTCAAGGCTCGCAGCGCGTTTGGTGAGTGCATCAATGCAGGACTGCTGGATGGCATCGGGGCAGGTTCCAGTAGAGACGGCGCTCTGGCTGAGATCACCGGGAAAAGCCGCATCAAAGCGCCGGAAGAATACCGCGCATGCTTTGGTGGCCTGGGTTCCAAGACTCAGACCCTGCGGTGTGGCTATGTAATAGTAGTCAACAAATCTGACATCCCCGGACGCGTCAGGGTGATCATTGTCGCTGCCTTTGATCCATGATAGGGAAGGGAAGGATATATCGTCTGATATAATAGGCGCTACCCCGAGACCATCACTAAAGGTATCGTTGACTATGGTGCAGGTGCTGTCTAGTGGACATCCGACTGCATCACATCCGGTGATGTTGTTGTTTGCACCTTGTGCTAAGCCGAGCCCTGCTAAAGCTGGAAGAGTGATGAGAAGAAGGGTTTTGAAAAACGGAGTGTCCATGCTAGGGACTTCGGATTGGTTCTGGACAATGTATAGAGATAATCAATCAGATTTTGATACTCTCAATGAGTTGATGAGTTCCTTGCAAGCAACGCATGAGAAACCCTGATGCAGGGCCAACACCTATTCTTATAGCACATGAGAAGCTGGAGACAAAGAGCTGGCTCACATGAGTTTTGCAAACAAAGAAACTTTTCAGGAGGCTGATAGCGAATTTTAAGTTTCACACTCGCCTATTAAATAGGAAAAGTGTAGTCAAATAATAGTGCGGATGGAGCTACTCAAAAGGATCTTCCATCCTGACTGCATATTCTGAAACCCTTTGTATGCCCTAGATATGACCAGTGACTTTGGACATAAAGCCTTGCTTGCAAAGCATTAGGCCAGCGACGATCTGGTCCTCCTTGCTCCAGCTTGTGGCTTTTCCCCCTGATTCTATGGCGTACTTTTTTATTACTTCATATTGAGCATGCCAACCGTACGCACGTACGGCTGCTACCTAGGGTACTTGGCTGATCATTTTGCAATCATCGCTGCCCTTGTCGGCGTGTGTTTGGGTGGTAATTGCAGGAGACTGTCTTCTCAGCCTCGATCCCTGCTTGAAAAAGCTATACTGAGTGCTGCATGACCAACCAAGCAGCCGCTAAATAATCGGTAAGTATGCACCTGACCCTTCTTGTTGGTCCAAGAAAAGTGACAGGCCTGTTGAAGGAGATAATAAAGAAATATGAAATACTTATAGTCGACAAAGACTTAGCCTAGCTAGACCCTTGAGATATGAGAGTAACCTAGTTTGACGCGCTCCAATACGAATGTCTGATGAACAAAGAAAAAGATTTGGAGAAGAAAAAAAAAAAAAAGAAAAAGGAGGAACAAGGAAAAAGAAAGGAGAAAAGAGAAAGAGGAACAGAAGATAATAATTACAGTAATCACCCAGTAAGCTGATCATATCTGACATTTTATACTCAAGTAAAATATTTGATGATGATAGAAATGTAAGTTCAGCACTGGCAAAGATTGGTCAAGCTATTAAGCTGGGACAAGGAGTTTCATAATACGTAGTACCTAAGTACATATGCCCCGCCCCTATAAATAGAATGATACCGATCAAACTGCTCTCGGAATAAGGAAAGGCGTTCCTATAATTGAGGTTTCATGTAAGTACCCGGCACAGTATGGCTACTCACAAACGCACATTATGTTAGAGACATTATTCATCTTCAGATGACACGGTACCATATGGCCTGGGCTTTACTAAGTTTGCTGTAAAGGTAAGTATGTGGCGTGATTGTTCTAGGTCTTGGGCAGCGTAAGGCTGAGCTTGCGTCGGTAGCATCTTTACTCGTACTAATTAGAGTGAACACTTGCTATTAATTTGTCTAGAGAGGCGAAAGGTTCTATTAATATCTTAACAAAGCGTCAACGCCTTGGTACCAATATCGCCCACCCGCAGCCTTCATTTGAGAATAGATGAAAAGATTGTAATTGTTATCCGAAATACACGTCTAGCGATTACAGGTAAAGCAGGTGCCCTCTTGACATTCAATTTCATACCGCACCACAGTCAAATCTCGGTTGTCTAAATGAAGCCTTGAGTAATCATTCAACACAGCTCTGAGTCGGTCTGTCACCCACTGCAGAAATTGATAGAGAGTGCTATAGAGTCCGTCAATCACGCTTGTATAAGAGCTTGAATGGCAAGGAGGTGATTGGACTGCAGGGCAACTTCGCTATAATTAATTACTGGTACTAGCGGAGTGATGGAAGGAGAATTCCAGCCATCTGTCCCGATTCTTGACACCACGAGAATCTTCGCAGAAGCTATAAGAGCCCTGCCGGAATACGCTGCCACAATCATTTCATCTAGGTCTGAAGTCACATCTCAATTGGTTGGTCAGCGATGGATATGTCTCAGGCGTCGTCATTCATCTCGGGCTGCAGATGACCACCATGATGGATAGCGCCAAACCTATGGACAGACCCACTTCCCCAGTACACTTGCGCCTTGAGCGTAGCCTTCACTCGTACTACAACCTTCCGTTGCGCCAGGTACATTAGACAAAGTCTGGGCTTGTTTTGCTGCGATGTGAAGCCCAATGATATGCCTATATAAGACTTGACGACTCGCACCTCAAAACCTATCAGAACCCGATTCTATATCCTGAAATTCGCCTTTGCTTCCTATTTTCCTTCCTCGCTTCCGTCTTCAATCTTCCCCACCCTTTCGTTTCTTTACGTTTCTGGTTTTGTTTTTCAAAAGCTCCACAACAAGACATTCGTTTTCCCTTCGAGACTTTCTTGATACAGAAAGCTAGGTTTGCAGTCTCTCCGATCCTTTCGTCCTGTCGAAGTCTTATACGGGCATCCAACCTTGTCTCAAGCAAAGCTCGTGAAAGCCTATCTTCGTCAGATTGTTAACTCCCAAGCCCCTTCTGGATATAAGCAGGCCCTGTGATTCTTGGCCTAACTAGACTTCGCAGAAGACCCCAGCGTCAAGAACCAATTCTGGAACCCACCAAACCGGCATTGCTGTTGACACGCGAACAACTTCACCGCAATGGCTGAAGCACTCGGTTTAGTTGCTGATTTGATCGGAATTGTTGACGGCATGACCAGTCTGTTTCAGGCCGTGGACAGCAGCAGCACGACCTCCCCGAGCGCTAATACTGCTACCTTCACCATTGGCGGAGGGGCAAACGTCAACGGACTCTCAGGTGCGGATGGTGACCTGCCAGACGCCCGCAACTTTGGAGTCGCAGGCGACTTCTTGGGAATCGTAGTCGACCCTGGCTCGGTACGTGTGCCCCGTACTAGTTGTCATGCGCCTACCTCGAGTTCCGCATCTCATTGAACTGACAAGCTACCTACAAATTTCTCAGAAGGTTGGATCCGGAACCACCGAGCCTTTTACTCTCGAACAGACTAATGCTGAAGAGGCCTTCTACACCCTATTCTCCGCTAACGATGACGCTATATGTCTTGCATATGCCTTTATCACCATGGCAAGTCAGGACTCAAGTCAATCTTATGGCTTTGACGGGAGCTTTGGCGAGCTGTGTGGAACTACCTGGTATCGTACGTCTTTCCAATCATTGGGAGTTTATCAGGATTCAGGCTGATCACTATATGGCACAGTGAGTCAGGTTGTCATCCCCGGGACGGATTACATGCCCAAATGCATGTGGATCGATGCTAATGGCGATCAACCTACTACCGGATTCCAGTGAGTAGCATTTCACACAAACTCATCTTGATTTTCCCCCGCTATGCACCTCAAGGTTCTTGATCCGTCGTATTTGTCATGATTTCCCTCAGAGTCATGGTTATCAGTGTGCTAATGAGACCAAAAAGAGTCAACTGGCCAGACATGTCGGGTCAGAACACGAAAACGAATGGATCGCAGGCGAGCCGTATGTGCCACACACCTTCATTCAGGCCTTATACGAACCAGGACCCGAATTCGATCTACTATTGGTCCGAGGATGATGACCCTTGGATCCGGCAGGGTGCGCTCTCCTTATCTGATTTAGGATTCCCAGCTGCTTCTGTGAAGGCACCACCGCATGAGAAACGACGATGGAACTCCAAGACTAGGTCCAAGCGAAACCTCACAGAGAACTTCAGCAGGATCCTAGTCATATCCGATCATCCAGAGCATCAAGCCGATTACCTTTGCAATAGCACAACGTCTTCTGGACCCGACTTCGTCAACCCGAAGGCGAAGTGGTTCTGCGATATGACCAGCAAAAAACTCCATCCTGTGTGCGACAACAGCTATAATATGGCTTCATCTTCGAAACCGAATACAACCTTCCCGGCCCAGATAAACGAGACTACAGCAGGGGAGACTCCGACCTGAAAAACACGCTCTGGAGCCACAACGTGCTTCGATGTCAGTAGTAGATAACTCCGTGAGTAGCCCTTAGAGTTCTATGCCACTAGGGTTCACTATAGCCTCATATGCACTTCACTAACTTCACTATTCTGCTTGCGAATAGGTGGACTAGGGATAAAGAAGCGATCCACTCCTTACATAGTCCAAGACTGGAGAGAGAGCTTGTAAGGCTGTTAACCAGACTAAGCACTATATAGCACTAAGATCCAAGTGTGATTATAAGATTGATCGATAGGAAGAGCTGAAATAACAGTGTCAACAACCATGACCTGAAGTAAGTGGTATAAGAGGCGATTATTGGGAGACGAGGCTCAGGAATAATGTTGCCATGCACACTGTCGTCACTAGAATCCAAATACAGAGAACAACCAAGTCCCTGACCCAAAGTTATCCTTAATGTACTGAATGGATCATAATACCTAGTAAACACCAAATCTACAATAATAATTGCAAGGTATTGTGAGTCCAGCAATGTCCAACGACTTGGTCTGGTTATGTAGCTCGCCAGAGAATCATTTCGACCTCTGGATATGCTCACGAAGAAACATAGTGAACTGAGCGGAATGCTTGCGCAGGATCTCGAGCATTTCTGTGAGATCTAGCTAGAATAAGATACTAGCATATATCTAGGTCCTTTGTTTTGAGACTACTTAAGCACTTGGTAATAATAGGAATCATCACCGGGCAAGTCTTGAAAAACAGGTAGGTGGTAGACTTGACGTCCAGGACAGCTTGGAGAAAAGGATGGCATTTGTGATGTTAGAGGAAACACAGGCTGCAGGTGGAGATGTCTAGATGCTGTTGTTATGACTCTTCGCTTTACTCACCCCGACTTACATCGTGAGAGATTATATCAGCACAAATGTGTCTTTTCCACTGTTGGCTTGTGTGATTCACCCGGTATGCAGAAGAAGAAAAAGTTAATTATGGAAAGCCTTTCTGCCATTTATCAAACCAGCAGTGATTACTTCTTCTGACACTTCGTCATTGTTACTTGTGCTCTGCTCCCTGACCCGCATGATGGATAGGTCATACCACTACAATAAGATACCATCTTCATCCACCTCGCTTGGTCAATATTACTCCTGCAAGATTTGTCAAAGATCCACTTGTCAACAATTGCAACACCTGCAAATTCACTCCCAACTCTTTGGTGATCCAATTCCTCAGCTCAATGGCATTCAGGCTGTCCAGACCATACTTGGTGATCGGCGTCTCGGCGTCCAAGTCTTCGGTCGGCACCATCAGGATGGAACTGAGTTTGCCCGCGAGCCCGGCAGTGACGATCATGCTGGCATCCTCGGGCGACTTGGCTTGGGATAGAGACGTGGCTATGGAGGCCTGCGCCCCTGCTGATAGCGATGCACCACCAGTCGCCTCTCCATGCAATGAAAGGACTGCCTCGCGCATGTGGTTGAACTTGGCATCCGAGGCATAATAGGGAAGTCTCTGCGGGTCGTTACCGAGCTTGAGACCCGTCAGACAGTGGCCTGGGCAAACGCTCTTCTCAATGCGGCTGTTGCTATCCGGCCCAGGGCTCTTGGATACCACGGCGGCAGCAATAAGAGCCAAAACCTCTGACTCGTTCATGCTCTCGCCTCCGAGGTTCTTGAGCACCTCATCCTGGCGATCCGCACCCGTATCGGCCAGGTATCCGACGTCCTGGACGGCGGTGAGATCGATCGAGGTGGCGTGAAGGCCAAGATGTTGTTGTCTATAGCGACAGAAGGCGTCGAGAAAGGTGTTTGCGGCAGCATAGGCCGCCTGGCCACGATTGCCGACGATGCCAGCAGCCGACGAGAGAGCGATGAAGAAGTCAAGAGGCGGAACAGAGGAGAGGAGAGCATTGTGAATGTTCCATGTGCCAGCCACCTTGGAGCCAATAACGGCTTGATAATCCTCAAATGACATCTTCTCGAACAAGACATCCTGGAAAGGAGAGACTCAGATGTTAGTATGTGGCTCAATATAATGTATCCGACTGCGGAGATGATGCTAAACTCAGATGAGCCTCGTCATGAACTTACCCTTAATACCATGCCAGCGTGTATGACGCCGGTTATCGGAGGCAGCTCCGAGGAGCAACTCTTGACCAGGTTCGTCACACTATCCATATGGGTCACATCGCAAGCTTTGACAATGATGTTGGCCCCTGCAGACTGCCTCAGGTGTCGACTAAGCTCCTCGACCGCGCCCTCGAGGCGAGCCCGCCGAGACACCAGGACGATATTTCTCGCACCCTTGGCTACCATCCACTTTGCAAGAGACCTCCCGAGACCTCCAGTGCCGCCAATGAGGAGGTAAGTTGCGTCAGCCCGGAAGAGCGGAACAGTATTGCTAGTACTCGAAGGGTGTGTTGCCTTGACCTGCTCCCCGGGCTTTGGCACAACGACAAGCTTGCCTGTTGTCTTTCCACTCTGCAGAAGGCGAAAAGCAGTCTCGACCTGTGAGATCCCGAATACGGTGATTGGTGCAATAGGTTTGACCAGGTTCTTGTCAAACAGCCTCATGACATCGTTGAAGGTAGCAGCCATCCTTCTTGGTTTCTCGTTGGCCAGAACCGTCAAGTCCACTGAGCTGAAGCTTGCGTTATGGCTAAATTTGGCCATTTCTAGACGGGTATTGGAAGTGATATCCCGCTTGCCGATCTCAATGAAGCGTCCAAAATGGGCAATGCAGTCCCATGATTCACGCAACAAGTCACCCGCCAGCGAGTTGATGATCACGTCAACCCCCCTCCCGGCTGTGGCCTCGCGGATGGCGGGCCCAAAGGACGCATCACGACTGGAGAATATATGGTTTTCGGGGATGCCATAGTTCTCCATGATGAACTGCTTCTTCTCGGAACTGCCGACTGTGGCATAAATCTCTGCTCCCAGCATCTTGGCGAGCTGGATGGCTGCCTGACCAACCCCTCCTGCTGCTGCATGAATAAGGACTCTTTCGCCCTCATCCATTCTTGCGAGCTCGACAAGACCGTGGTATGCCGTGCAGTAGACCACGGGGATGGATGCTGCTGTCTCGAAGGACATGGTCGCGGGGATCCGAGCAGCACTTGTTTCTGGACATCGGGCAACTGTGCTGTAGGCACCGTGGGTCATTGCACACACCCTGTCCCCCACAGCCAGGCTGGAAACCTTAGGGCCAATGCGAGACACAATACCTGCGCACTCGATGCCAATGTATGGCTGCGATAACTGGCCCATAGCCACCACAACGTCTTTGAAGTTCATGCCGGTCGCTCGCACATCAATCTCTATCTCCTGGTCGCCGAGCCGCACAAGGAAATTGTCGTCAACGTTTTCATGTTCGTTGTCGTCATGGAAATATAGACTGTCGAGTGCACCCACTGTGCCGACAGCCATCTTGAGACGTCGTGCTGATTCGTATACAAAGTCTTGGGGGTAGGGATCACAATGACCTGGGTGAACCTCCCGGTGGACGAATAAGTTCATGGAGTCATCGTTGACGATGCGAGGAACGACAAGTACGCCGTCTTTCTCGGCGTATTCCATGTCCTTGGGTCCCGGTTGGTGCTCGCTGGCAGCAGAATCAAATATTCTGGTAAATGCTTCCAGGATGAGATTTGTTTTGGCCGTGTCAGAAAGGCTGGACTCGGGGTCCAAATCAAGAGTGGCTGCTGCCGTCTCTCGTTCGGATCGGACAGTCCTACATAGCCCCACAGCCATGTTCCCATCAGGGTTTGTTGCGTGCAGGTAGGCTCCTTTGGTAACCCACAGGACACCAGCTGCATCCGTCAACACTCGCTGGAGTCGAGAGAACCCCTCATGAGTCATTCCTGTCGAGAGCATAGGCTGGTCAAGCTCAAGGACCACGACGTGGGATTTTGATAGGTCCAAGTCCTCAGATCCCTCGTTGCTGTTGCTGTTCTTATTGTCAAGAAGCGTGTGAATGGCTACAGTGTTGCCTGACTTCCGCTGTACAGCCTCTGCAAGCTGGCTCAACACCTGGTCGTTGTCGCCATCGCCTGGAATCCTCCCGGACAGCAAGACCACCGACTTCTCCGCCCAGAATTGTTGTTGCTGGGTGGTCCTCTTATGAGAGGAGATGGACTCTTCATCATCTGATGAGCCAGCGTAACCAGAATCACTGTTATTTTCGCCAGTAGTATTGGGGGTGCTAACTCCGTCAGGCTGCTGACTTGAGACAGGTTCCCACTGCATCTTGAAGCACAATTCTCGGGGGATATGAGCCGCAGTGGTGCTCTCACTTCTCACAGGCGTCATACAAAGACCCACCACCCTGATCAGGGCGGCGGACCTATGTTGTACCCCGCTCTCCTCGGTGCCAGGACGTGAAAGCACGGCATCCATAGCGAAATCAGTGGCTTTGGGATTTCTGTGGTCAGGGTACCCATGACCGACAACTCGCAATTTGTCCCCTGGCAACAAGGCTGTCGTCGAAGTGGCGGTGATGTCGCGCTGCACATGAAGCTCCTGAATGGCCGACGGCATGTAAAGCGTGTTCATACCGCCTGATGATGGTCTGCCAGCACCAAGGATGGGAAATGAAAGCTGGAGGATCTGATCCAGGAGGGCAGGGTGGATATGATATGATGTCTGGTACTCCATGGGCATCGTGGCTGTTGTGTCTGCCATTACCGCACCCGCATCAACGTCCGCGATCGAGTAGGTTTCGCTGGCCCTGATGGAGCTGAGCCTTCGGAAGGTTGGACCATAGGTCGCTCCTTTCCCATCGAGGTCCTGATAGAACGTGGAGACGGAGATATCCTCGCTGCATGCCTGCTCTGCAGCCTCGACTCTCTTCTTGCTCGTCTCAGCCTCGCTAGCAGCTTTGTTCTTTTTGGCGGAGATCAGACCCCGACAGTGCTCAGTCCAACCCTTGCCGCCATCTTCCCAAGACAAGATGCGGAACTCGTCCCACTCATCGGAGTAAGACCTGGTTCCTTCGGCATATGGTGAACAAGAAGTCATCACCTCGTACTCCTCGCCATCCTCCATTAGCAGCGGCCTCTTGACCTGGACCTCGCGCAGGCTGAAGCTCTGGAAGTCAACAACGCCGCGCATGGAAGCGCGCTGGGCTGCAGCCTCAATGGCAATGGAGACGAATCCAGCAAATGGGAAAGTGGTCAGAGACTGCATCTTGTGGTCACGCAGCCATGGGAGGTCCTCGGTCCTGAGGATGTTCCTCCAGGTAGGTGCTATGTCGTTTGAAAGATCGGCCATGTTTCCCAGGAGATCGTGCCTGGGGAACGGCTTGGTGCGATGTTGTCGCGATAGCCGTGACTCGGACCAGTACCTTTGGCGACACCAGGGATACGGCTTCAAGTCGTCGACGAGGACAGGTGGGGTAACACTTGGATCCTCCAGATTGACTTTGGCCATATCTAATGGCAGACCCTTCATGTAAAGGTTTGCTGCCAGTTTCAGCGAGGTGTTGACGGCGCACTGGCTCCGATATAGAGCCGACAAGTAGGTAACCGCCTTGTTGCTACTCGTCTGCTGTTGTTGTTGTTGTTGTTGTTGTTGAGATCCACCGACACATTCTTTGAGGATCTGCTTGACTGGCCCCTCGAGTGCTGCGTGTGGCCCAATCTCAACAATCACATCTGGAGGACTCTCCATATACAGCTGTCTCATCGATGTAGAGAAAAGTACTGGCCTGGTGAGATTCTCAACCCAGTAGGTCGCGTCGACGAGGGAAGAAGAGAAATCTTCGATCTTAGTCCCGCGCAGAGACGAGAAGAATTCCACTTGGTGCTCAGGTGTGGCGGAGGAGGGGGTGGGATTGATTCGCCGACGACAGTGCCTCGTGTATGCTTCCGTAATAGTCGTCTGCGATCAGTCCCATGTGTGGTGAGTGATAAGCAACATCGACTCGAAGTTTCCTGTGGAAGAGTTGTTTCGACTCGATTATTGTCGCCAGCTCGTCAATCGCAGCCTCGTCGCCTGAGATGGTCACTGAGCTGGGCGAGTTCTCACAGGCCACAACCGCAACGCCACAGCCAAGACTCTGCACGACGGGCTTCATCTCCTCTGGGCCAGCACCCACTGCCATCATGGATCCTCTAAGGGCAGGGTGTCGCGACTTCATCCTGACCACAGCCTGACCACGCTGGTAGGCAATGATCATGGCTGCTTCCAGGCTCAGCGCCCCAGCACCATAAGCTGCACCGATCTCCCCGCTGGAGTGGCCAGTTACGGCAGACGGCGAAACCCCCCAGGAACGGAGGAGGTCTGTGAGGGCTAGCTGGATTGCCACGCATGCAGGCTGGCTGATATAAGCCTCACTCACTCGAGATGTCGTCTTGTCCCGAGACAATTCCTCGACCAGGGAGAAATCGGCGCCTAGGCCCCTTAGAACTCGGTCTGCAGCTTGCATTGTGCTGGCGAATGCAGGATATGCATCGAATAGCTCACGGCCCATTGCATGCCACTGCGCCCCCTGTCCAGTGTACACAAAGGCAATCTTGGGTGCTTGTTGAAGAGGAGCTCGGACTGGCCTGGCGTTGGAAGAGCTGACAGCTTCGGCCAGCTCAGAAGCAGAGGACGCGACGAGACCGATGCGCCATGAGAGCTGCGATCGTCTATGGCAGAGTGTGTAGGCCAGGTTCCGGAGGAGCTGCTTCTGAAAGACCTCTGGGTGTTGTTCCAGGAAGACGGACAGGTTCTCCATAGTAGCTCTAGCGGAAACCTCGTCGTTGGCAGATAGCACAAATAGCCGTTGTTTGTTGGCAGTGAATACAGGCCTTGATTGGCCCGGCCTGGCATGAAGTGGTGGTCTTGCGAGCACGCAGTGCGCATTGGACCCTCCAAAGCCAAAGTTGTTGATGCTGATGTACCGCTTGTTGGAAGGCCACGGCTGCTGAGACGTGGGAACCTTCAAGTTCCATTCGGATAGGGGAATGTTCTCGTTGGGTGTCTCAAAATTCGTGTTGGGGAGGATGAAGCCCTTTTCAAGCATCATGGCGGCTTTTATCACAGCTACAACACCGCTGGCGTTCTCAAGGTGGCCGACATTGCTCTTGACGGATCCCAGGTAGAGCGGATTCTTGGCCGTTCTCCCTTCAGAGAAGACCTTATGGATGGCTGTCGCCTCGATGGGATCACCAACTTTGGTGCCTGTCCCATGCGCCTCGACGAAACCAACATCTCGTGAGTTTATGCCGGCTCTGGCATACACCTCACGCATGAGTTGCTCCTGTGCCTTGCCACTCGGAGACGTGATCCCTAAGATTCGATGATACACAGTCAGTACAAGTGATAGGAATACGGATATATATATATATATATCAGGGAATCATGCATAGCTATCAACTTACCCACAGTCCTGCCATCTTGACCCACACCTGAATTCACAATGATGGAGCGGATTCTATCATTGTCTTCCACAGCACGGTGCACAGGCTTTAGGATCAGAACGCCCACTCCATCACCACGGGCAAATCCAGACTTCGCTCTGTTATCAAAGGCGAACGTCATGCCCTGATCGGAGAATAACCTACGATATTCATGTAAGTCAGATGGACCACCACTTTTATTTGTTCTGGACAAATGTGGACTAACCTGGACAGACTCATCGAGACCCAGTCTCCGGGCTGAAGGTTCAGATGACATGCCGCGACAATAGCCTGGTCACATTCTCCATTTCGGATGCTCAGCACGGCCTGGTGCAAAGCGTAGAGGCTTGAGCTGCAGGCAGTATCGACACTGCAGCTCGGCCCTCTGAGGTCAAAATGATGTGAGATGCGTCCAGCCTGGATGGACTGGTGGTTCCCCGTGGCGTCAAACATTGGAGTCTGTTCGAGATCCCGCAATGTACCCAGGCGATAGTCCGCCGAGGCCCCTCCAACGAAGACCCCCACCTTCTTGCCCATGAGTGACTCTTTGGGCAGTCCTGCGTTTTCCAGAGCCTCATAGGTACACTCGAGAAGGAATCTCTGCTGAGGGTCTAGATTTGAATCCCCGCCACGATGCGTCAGCGTTCCACTACTTGGAACATGATTCTGTGATAGTGATTCCGAAGAACCGATTCAAAATAAAAAGAAAGAGAGAGAGAGAGAGAGAGAAAAGAAAAAAGACACATACCCATGGCTTCTGCTTCCGCTCTCGTGATGTTAAAGAAAGGTGCATCAAATAAGGCTGGATCTTGTTTGATAAAGTAGCCACCACGAGAGTTGAAGGCACCCTTCCTGGCAGGATTTGGGTGCCAGTACGTGCCTTTGCTGAATCGATCCTCTGGAATCTCGGACCACCCATTCCGTCCTCTGCAAATCATTTGCCAGAAGTCTTCTGGGGAGGAAACATCCCCAGACAGACGACAGGACATGCCTATGATGGCTATGGGGGCGAGGTTGGGCTGGACGGGGGAGTCGCCAGCGGTATGAGGACAAATGTCATCATCATCGCTGGCTTGTCCATTGCCATCAGAAGGTTTCATGTTGACTCTCATAGAAGTCTGGACTGCCTTGAAGTGCAGTACCAGCTGAAGACAGAAAGGAAGTCAAAATGGCTGGAGGAGAGAGACCAAGCCGTGGCTTGAAAGGTCAGGTCGAACAAGTCGCACTGAATCTACTAAAAGAGGGGGGGGCATCGTAAAGTGGTAGAGAATCATGTTATTATCTTCTATCATAGGATGCCAGAAGGTACAGCATTCTTCATATAGCCTCGTCAAACCTCATGCCCGGAACGGAGGTTGTATGATTCACTGTCCCCTGTCAAAACTACCCTGTGGCCGAATCTGGAAAAAGGATCTTCGCTCGGGGTTCACCGGCCTGTTGCCACTCTCTCACGTTCACACCCTTCGCGAAACAGTTTTAAAAGGCGCAAGGACTAATCACATTACACATTGTGGGTTGGCCATCGTCCTCGTGAACTGCGTTGCATTCAGCCAGTCAGCCGCCTTTTCTGCATCGGTGATTGCAGGGATGATTCGCCGTGGGCAGTCCCGCCCCTGTTTACATGGCAAACAAGCTTTCTGCACCCAATACTTTAATCCTGAATTGGGGTGTGAGCGGCATGCATGCAGCATGTGAGGGGCTGGGACCCGCTGGAAACAACCGCCCACAAGCATTGGATCCCTGCTACCAACATTCCTGACGGGTACATAGTACCAGAGTCCCGTAGACTTTGGTCGTTTCCCGGGGCCGTTTCTTTGAGAGATAACATTCCTGGCCGTTCTCTTGGCCCCGTGCGCATCATCAAGCCCGGCTTGTTATCTCTCCTCTCGGGCTCAGAGGATGGTTTCCTTTGTACAACTGGTACCCAGAGGCCTTGCTATGTCGACAAAAAGTTGAGGCGGCAGCGAGTATTACATAGTACACCTATTGAGGCATAGCCGCACGGCGCTGCACGCGAGCAGACAACCCCTAGTCCAATCGCTAAAAATACCCATCCCCGATAAAGAAGGTTTATCGAACACACGTTATGGCCAGGGAACAGCCCGCGTTAGCCCTGCCCTGGTCTGGCCATCTTTACTTGGCTGAGGCCAATCCTCATCAGAATGCATGTGATTGCGGGGGCCAGAGCTGTTCCATCATAATTACCTGCTCAATTAGATGCGCTCCGCGTCGAGCCATGACCACGGCCCAAGGCAGAGAGGAAGTTTCTCCGGTGGCGGGGCTGATGTAACTCTGAATATATTACCCGTCAGTTCTCGGATATTCGGCAGGCGACGCGGACGAATCGAACCACCTACGAGGTAAATGACCCTCGATTGCCTTCCGCATGCAGAGCGGGACTAGTCTAACGACGAAAGCAATTATGATAATGACGTGCTGGGTTACGGGAATCCAGATAGAGGAGAAAACTTATAGATCAACTAGCTCGAGTCTTATAAGGCACCCAACGGGTTTGCAACATCCTATCACGATGCTCGATGAGATATCATGAGTCCGTAGCAAGGCAACCTCGACACCGACGACCATCTCCCCTGGCCCTGCTCAGTCTCTCAGGTGCTGTTACCCGTTTCGTTTCTCAAGGAAAAGGCAGGGTGGAAAGATCTCCCACACCAAGAATCGGTATCCGCCGGATGCCGGTCCCACAACTCCAGCTGACAGGGGCCTAAGGAATCACGCACACAGCGGCACAATCAATAATTTCCCTCGTGCCCACCCACCCTTCTTTGCTTCCTTGAGTTGAATTTGGATCAACTTACACAAGAGTATACTCTCAAGAAGCAAAAGAAGGAGAGACCAAAAAAAAAAAAAAAAAAAAAGAAAAGAGAGAGAGAGAGAAACTGTCGATAGTCACTTGCATTATTTGTTCTCAAAATGAAATTCCTATGCCTTCCCGGTGCGTATGGAAGCGCCAAGGTAATTACTAGCGGACCTCAAAACAGGCACAAATTGATATCGTTGGCAGTGCTAACACCTCTATTCTCAATTTCACCAGAATTTCCAAGTTCAACTGGGTCCTTTTGTGACAGCATCCGAGGTGAGAGGGAATGCAAAATTCACCTGGACCGAGGGAGACAGAAAAGCCGTCCCTCCTCCTGGCTTTGAAGACTACTTTGGGGCTGGACAACTGTGGCGCTTCATCGACTATGACGGAAGCAATGCTTTTGACATGTTAGAGGAAATTCGAGATTTTCCCGAAGGCGCAAATGCCGAGGATACTATGCGGCTCTTGATGGGCGAAGAACCAGGATACGCAATCTCGAGCGTTCAGAAGGCAATCCGCAGGCTACTCGATATGATCGATGCTGATCCTGAGATAGAGGTATTGTCTATGTTGCCTTTGTCATCCTTGACTTAAATGACAGCAAGCCCCTTGCTAACAGACGTTTCTTTAGGGTATCTTGGGCTACTCCGAGGGCGCCACGACAGCTGCTACCCTCATCTTAGAGGAGCGTAGGCTGTGGCAACTCGACGGCAGACAGCCAAGGATCAAGGCAAGTCATATCTTTCTCTGGCCACAAACCTTACGGAGGAGTGATGTGTTGGCTGACGGCAACAAACAGCGTGCCATTTTCTTCGCGGGCTGGCCGCCACTATCCATGGCGAGCGGCAAGCTTCAGGTCTTGCTCTCCGACCAAAGCCAGGATATTATCGACATCCCCACACTCCATATCGTCGGCTGCAATGACCCTTATATCGCTGGGGCTGTGGCACTGTACAACATGTGCGACCAAGACACTGCCGAAATGTTCGATCACGGAAAGGGGCATACTGTGCCGAGAGACTCCAGGACTGTCGGGGAGCTTTGTGACGCGATCGAACGACTAATTGCCAGACCAGAGAGAAGAGACCTTGCTCGCAGTGAACTGAAAGGCATGAACACACTCTAGTCTAAACCTGACCAGATAGTGAGAGACATTTTATGGGGAATGGGTAGTGACTGATATTGATAACATTACATTAATCAAGTTTCTGAGGTTTTATCATTTCCATTGGAGCCAAAAGTGTGTAGGAGAGGATTTCATGTGCACTTCGAGATAATTAGTTACCAGAAGGTCAATCACCCAGCGTGATCGATTGCCGTAATGTTCTATTTGACAGTGAAGCGTCTCGGAGTATCTGATCTTCCACGTTAGGCAACGCATCGACCTCTGTGGCGCATGGGCACCGCAAAGAAACGCAGCATGACATGCTACTGGTACTGTATCTGCTGATTGTTGCTATACCATAGAGCTCACCACCCCCTGGGGGTTCAGATTTTAGCTTTCTTTAAGCCTGGGAACGGGAGAGGCGGCAGGAATGCCATGTCTTCCAGCTGAAGCTTGTAAAGAATTGGGAATAGTTTTCCTCTAGACTAGCTCATCCGTTCCCGTAGATAGTATTCTCTTTCTACAAACGGTGGTAGTGCGACTCCCGCTCAGGCCTCACCGGGAGACAAGCCAGGAACAGCGTGTAGGGGTGTGCCGCTAGATGGCTACACCTCCGGTCACATTAGAACAGCCCGCCCTGATCGGGCTTCACGGCCGAGGTCCGTTTTCGTTCAAGCTCTTGTACTGGGTGCGTTAGATAAAAACTAGGATAAAAGCTCGATTATCTTGTTTCTGTATGGGCAAACTTTCGTTGCCTAGTTACGCAGAGGGCAGGTTCTGATTAGCATCCTGGCTGATTACACCGCGATAACCCGATTTGCCATTTGCCATTTGTGCGAGCACGGCTGATAGAATTATTCGATACACCATCATGACGGAGAAACGTCGTTCGCTTCTGTTTCTCACCAACAGCGAATGGGGTCAGGCCAACGTTATTCTAGCAACCGTACACGAGTTCCTCATCCTTGACGAGTTCGACATTCATGTAGCATCTTACGCGGCATTGCAGCCGAGACTCCATGATCTCCTGGCGACGCATGCCGCTGTATATCCACGGCCTCTAGTAATTTCCAACGGCCAGCAAAGAGATGACATTCCGCAGATGGAGAGGCCTAGCATCACATTCCACACCATTCCAGGGCTTTCGATCGCTCAGATATGTCATCGCGATGGCGTCGCTGCATCTCTGCCGCATGTGCCAGGGCTGAAAGGAGCTGTTGCTTCATACGCCCGCCTCGAAGACTTTTTCTTTCGGCACACGGTAGACGAATACATGGAGCAGCAGCGGTATTCCAAACAAATCATTACCCGAATTCAACCAAGTATAGTTCTCGCCGAACAGGGCTTTTGTCCTGGTCTCGATGCGTGTATTGAGCTCAGCCGACCCTTCACAATCCTGTCTCCGAATTCTTTCAAAGATTTTGAGCAGAGTTCTCAGCCTTGGCTAGGAATGTTTTGGAAATACCCTGCGTGAGTCTCATCGCATTTTCTTTTGACGAATGATTACCAAGTTTCGTCCAGGAATTTTGCAATAATGACCAAAGAGATCAGAACGATAATGGTCCCGATGTTTTGCGCAGGCTGGTCATCATAATTTTTTTGTTGTCATGAATTTGGGCTTCATGAGGATTAATGTTGCTGACTCGAAGAGCTATGATCATAGTCTTGCATCTGCATTCCCGTTTCCAGTCCCCTGGAGGCTCATCCCAGCAAATATCTACTTGTGGGTGCGCATGATGGCGACCATTGCATTCTCTGCAGTGAACAAAGAAACGCGTCTTCATACACTTAATACAGGAAGACACGCCAACGGACTGGAAGGACTCCCGCCGATCATGAGAACCTCCCAGACAGCATCACACATACTCTGTCCCTCTTTGCCAGAGCTGGATTTCCCCATGCTTGTGCGTCCAACGACAATGGGCTGTGGACCCATCGTTCTACCGGCACGACCCGTAAGCGAGATCGACCCGGAACTCGATACTTGGCTTCACCGCAGCTCCATGAGTACGGTGCTGGTGAATCTTGGGACGCACTACAGCACCGACTCAGCCCTTGCCCTGGAGGTAGCCCGTGCTCTCAAGGCAACTTTGGAAGAATTCCCCGGTGTGCAGATACTGTGGAAAATGATCCCGCAGGGCGAGGGCCAGCAGGAAACCATTCACACTGTGTTCGGCAAGGTCCTGCTGCACGATTCAAGAGTTCGCATCGAGAAATGGCTGAAGCCTGATCCCGTCGCTCTTCTCAAGACGGGAAAAGTCATTGCTCAAGTTCATCACGGAGGAGCCAATACGTACTTTGAATGCTGCCGGTGAGTCGATCTTGATCATGGAACGTACACTGTGATTACCTTTTTGCGACATGCAATATTGTTTGGAAAGCTCATATTCATTCTTTGTCTCCTTTTCACCAGGTTCGGTGTCCCGCAAGTCATTCTCGGGGCCTGGTGGGACACCTACGAGTACGCGGCGAGAGTCGAGTATCTTGGCATTGGCGTGTTTGCCAACAAGAAGTCCGCTCCACGGGCGGAGAGCACAGAGTTACAGGAGGCTTTGCTCCGAGCTATAAGTGATCATCAGATGCGGGCCAGGGCCAGCGAATTGGCGATTGTTTGCAAAATGCGTGGTGAAGGCAGAGTTAATGCCCGGGATCATATTATTGAATTAATGAACCAAGCATCAGGTTAAACTAGACTCATGTTAATATTTATTTCAATCTCGAGTTCTTGACGGCATGATGCACTTCTGAACGACACCGAGAGCTGTTGTCATCGAATTCATGAGATATTAATTACTAATTCCTAGTTCCACAAGGAAGCTGAATAATAATAATGTTAAAATCACTGCCTGATTCGGTGCATCTCAGTTCATCATTCAGTGTTGAATGTTGGACTCTTTCTCTCACCCTCAAACATATTATTCTTAGACCTAAGAATAGAAATTCAGGCTCCTCACCGAGCTTCTCAGACCGATCTCTCATGTTTGCCTCGGTCAACCCTGCCGTCACTGCGTATTCGCTTTGCTTCACATGTGACGATGCATGGGTTGATGTTGCCGCATCCAGGAGCCCTATCATGCCCGAGCAACGTTGCAAGCTGAGCAAAACTTGCAGATTGAAACTGATCTGCGGCTACCAGGGTTCGGGTCACATTTTTTCCAAGGTAAGCTTTTGAGTCCAAGACAAGCTTTTGAATCCCGACATGCTAGCGGCTACGAGGAAGGTGTTGTCTTCCTGGCCATAGTAAACCCCTGACCATCTGCACGTTGCCGAACCATTCAAACACAGACAGCACGAATCAGCACTCGAGAGACAGTCAGCCACAGGGGTAGAAAGCTATCACAATTATAGGTAAGTACCGAATGGTGATGTGATTTGTCTATGTATGTCGCAACCAGCGCTGACTACACCAGACCTTGATGATCGTCACATATTTGTTGGATGATCTCCGGTTAGTACCAAGTCTCGCTTTCCGATTCTACTACACTGACCCATGCAAAGTGCCATTGACTGGGATGAGTAACACATGTGAAAGTGACCCATGACTTAATACCACCGAGGCAACAAGTGTGGTGTATGTGGTAGACCCGTGCTATGAGGGGACATGGAAGTCAGCCAGCTGGGAGAACCGAGAGCGAACCGGTAGTAGATGGCGCACAACTGCCTCGCATAGTCACACAGTGGACACAACTGCAACCATCTCCTGTGCTGTATCCGAGTTGAATTGAAATGACACGAGCACTCGTTGACGCATACCAAGAAGCAGCTCACAGACGTATTAGCTGTCAAATGTGGCAACATATCTTTCTCAATTCTTGATTCTAATTACTCCTCTCTCTCAAATTCACTTCTCCAATTTCCCGTGCGATTGACATACAATAGTCAAAATCGCACAGATCATATGATAAAGCAATATGGAGCTGCTGCGTATTTTTTCTAGGTTGGGCCGGGAACCTTAGGAGCATCAGTTCCGGCTCAGGCGAGCACCAAACAAGCGCCGACGAGGTGTACCCTGTTCACATGCTCGACGACACCGAGGGTACTCGCAACTATATGGTGGCTCAGACCTTGAGGTCCAACGACGTGCTTGACGCGGAAAAACTCCATTCTTCTCTGTCCAAGTTGTTGGACACTGGGGACTGGAGAAAGCTCGGGGGCCGACTCAGGTTCAAGGTAACATGTGAACGCTCTAGGACCCTTTTCTATTTGCGCTATCACTCAACTCAAGAATAATGCCTGCTAATATCGGTCTAATGAAGGATGATGGGAGATTAGAGATTCACGTTCCGAGGAACTTCACTTCGGAGCGCCCGGCAGTGGTTTTCTCACATGATGTATCATGGTCCAGCATTAGTATCGAGGATCATCCTCTTGGTCGAGAACTCCCCAGGCCCACGCAAGGACCTTCAGTCCATCGTGGAGCGGATGATTTCCGTGACTTTGCGGCCCGACCAGATATGCCAACCACTATAGGTGAGATGGTCCGTCGAGATCTACCTCAGTTATCTCTGCATATCACGTCGTTCAAGAACGCAACCCTTGTTGGGTTGTCATGGCCTCACACCTTGATGGATGCAATTGGGGTCAAGGAGCTGTTGCGGTCCTGGTCCCTCATATTGTCCGGCGAGGATCAAAAGATCCCCTGCGTGCTTGGTGCGAAACAGGACGGTAAGCCAGAACCTGCTGCCTCTCATTCTGCCTTTCAACAGATAAAGAAGATGGTAAACACCAGGCAACAGCTGATTGGTCAAAACTCCATAGTCCTCTATGAAGTTGGAGGCATAGACGAAGGCCACTCGGGGGAACAAGAAGAAGAATCCTTGTTGAAAGCGAAACGCCTCAGAGGCTGGCACCTTGTCATGTTTGTACTGCGATACGTGTTAAGAGCGATCAGAGATCGTGGTGCAGAGAAGCGGACGATATATCTCCCCAGCTCCGCACTTCTCCAGCTCCAGCACAGAGCAAAGGTGGAGGCTGCAGAGACTGTCCTTGATGAAGGGCAGAATAATCGCTTCATCAGTGAAGGAGATGTGCTTATGGCCTGGGCCGAGCGAGTGGTCTCCCTGGCAGAAACGCGCCCAAAGGCAGTCACTCTTATGGCAGCTATCAATGCCCGGTTTCGTCTAACGCATAGACTCGAGCATCCAGCTGTGAACAAGCGAGGAGTATATCTACAGAACATGGTTCTAGCAAGCTTCACGTTCCTGCCCGCCGGGCTCTCACAGGGTTCTGTTGGGTCAATTGCTCTGGAGTGTCGACGCCATATCACGCAGCAGACTACCGAATGCCAGATAATAGGGCTATTGCGTTATTTCCGCAGAATGCGAGACGGTGGCAAGGAAGCGAAAATGCCATTCTGTGGAGATTCCGACGCTCTACTTATTTTGTGGAATGACCTAACCAAGATCGATCTCATCGGCGCGGCCGACTTTAGCCCTGCTGTGTTGCATCGAGGAGATAAGGAGGCAACAAGGACTAACCCATCGGGGACGATGATATACCATCACCTGCAACGTCTGAAGCCAAACAATTGGATAGGAAACACTTTCACTGTTCTGGGCAAAGATCCTGAGGGAGGTTGTTGGATTATGGGAATTCTGGCTCCAAGAGTGTGGGCTAGCTTTGAGAGACACTTAGCTGATATGTAATTGAGTTTCCGACTGACACCTATCGCTGAGTTCTCTTATATCCAACGCAATTTTCCTCAGCTTTCGGTTTGCGTGCAGCAGATTTTGGCAAAAGTCCCAAGCATTGGACAGAACAGTGATTTGTGATGCACAACCATCAAATAAGACTCAGTCCTAATGTCAAAGACAAAGGCACCAGCGCAAGCGTCAGAGCTCTTTTCGAGCATTAGCATTCAAATCATTAATATTTCTACTCCACAAACAATATCAGCTACTTATTTAAAGTACATGCACTTATTTCACCGTTGACTAGCTAGTCCAGGTATGCACAATCGTAAAGCACCCCTAGAGGTGCGATGGCCTCGGTATGGTTGTACTCGTTGTTCAGCGACATGATCTGGCCGGGTGTCACATTGTACACATTGCAGTAGTCCTGGACAGTGCCGTAGGAGAAGGTGAAGTCGCTCATCGTACAGGCAGTATTGTCGCACACAGGGATCTTGACCGTATTACCGGCGCCAAGGACTTGATAAGGGCTGGGGTTGAGCGCAGCGATGTATCCTGTTTGAGCGCTAAAGCTGAGGATCGACTCGCTGGTAATGTTGAAGCGCTGATTCGCGATCTTCTGGATGGTATCACCAGGCACTATCGTGTAGACGTGCGGACCGCCCATGATACAGGTGTTCGTGGTGTCTGTGTTGTTGACCTGAAAGCATGACGTGTCATCTGGGAAAGTCGCTCGGGCGGGGATCCGTAGCACCTCTCCAGCATAGAGATATTCTGGATCCGCCAGGACGTTGAGACGGGCGAGGTCGCAAGCACCTACGCTGAACTGACTCGCAATGGTGTAGATGGTGTCATTTTCCGTGACATTGTAGGTGATATTGCTGGCCTCGACGTTTAGATTAATAACATTTGGCGAGCTGTCCAGGACTGAAGCTGATATTAGTGCCCAAGGAACCATGACATAGGTTGTGAATCGATATGAACAGACTAACCTGTGTAATCCGCGGTCTCTGGAGTTGGAACACCGCCAACGGCGCAGGCCCCAGCGGCAAGGCCAATCAATATTCTCGTAGAGACGGGTATCATGATTGCTTGACCCAACAGTTTTGACCTGCTGTAGACTTTCGTAGGCTTAGGCCGTTGTGTGTGAGATTTGGCCAGTCACGATACGCCAGAATATGAACGTCGGTAATAAGGGGATTCAAGGAGGCCGAGAGTACTTTGTTGTTTATTGATGACGGGGCGAGGGAACTTCGACCTCAAGGGGTACACTTCTGTGTGAAGCACATCCATTTATACCCATTGGATTCTTGGTTCAGCTTCCAGCTGGAGTCGCCTTCCGTTGTTCACGTGAGAGACTCATTGTGAATAGTGCGCGCCATAAAGGTCACCCGATATGTGTATGCTGCCAAGTGGTCATTCGACAACACCATCGCAGAATGCCCCTCCGACGAAGTAAACAGGAGATACTACTGGGGAACATTACGTACACCCCTACAGGATTATCGCCTGGGGTTGTCTTCGGTCCTACCTCGGGCCCCTCTGCGCTCGGCCGACTGCTCGGAGCGGGGCTACTGCTTATAAAAAGCCAGGAACTCTAAGCCATCACAGTGTCCTTTTCCCAAATTCGATCGTTCCCCGCGTCTCGGCTCAAAGATTCCGCATGTGTCGAGCGCTAATCGTGCGACAGCCGGAGAGATGTATGTTACTCACCGCACTATCACCACCTCTCATACAAGTCCTCAGGACGTTAGTGACAACCGCCCCGTAGGGATACGTGAATTTCGTTACACCCTTAGCATATCCATATTTGGGGTCGGTGTCATCTTCGGGTTAGATATAGCGATGTTGTATTACTTTCTTCTTTATTCTCTTTCATCCTCAGAGGCAAGAGAAAGATTATAATCTTCTTCACAGTCTTCATATCAACCACATAATTATCTAGTTATTGAGGTAAGGTAAGTATCCCACTACCCCGGGGTTTTGTGCTATTGCTAGGTGCTTGCCCCTCGTTCTGCTTTGGTAGATGGCCTCAAGCATCTAGATAACCTTTCCTCTTTTCTTTCCTTTCTTCTATAACGCGTCGCAGTGGCATTTCTTCTTATATAATGATTGCCTTGTGACCTTTCACACTACTTTTTACACTACTAAGACCCCCGGCAAGGCTAGGCAACCTGCTGGAGCCTCTAGGCAGCGGTGTGCCGGCAGACTCGGCCCATCCATGGTCTAGAGTCTTGCTATAAAGTGGATAGGGTATGATCACAACAATGATCCTTTACTATGGTCGAATGCACATCGGCGACTCAACAAAGCAAAGCTTTCTTTTCCCGGCTACTTTCTTTGCTTCTCAAGGCTTTAATCCTGAGGTCTCTGTAACTTAATATCAGAAGTACATGTACCCACGTTATACTAGCACTAAGCTCTCTGCTAGATCAGTTGCAGTTCACTCTAAGCATTCTGTAAAGTGAAACTTTGATTCCTCAGAATGCTTTTTGTCTGTACCTTCCTTGACTTCCTAAACTTCAGGTACCCCTAATTGCTTTGTTCCATCAATACATAGTCGAGATCTAATGAAAATGGGCTGTTACAAAGTATTAATTTCCAGCAAGGCACAAATTTCTAATCATATTTCCATCCCTTGGGCAAGGCCTAGTAGCATCAAGAGGCTTCACACAGAGTTCATCTCGCATATGATTAGTGTGCTCGCCCAAGTCTGTATGGATTGAAGGTCGATGCTGCAGGCGCCTATATAAATACTGATATAGTTCTTGTCTCCCTTGTCCGCATTTGGCATGTTCTCGGCAAAATAGCTCGACAGCTCAACACAAGCCAGTCACAACACTAGGAGATCACAACTAACAGGCTCATGACTGCCCAACTGTCCCGGGAGGTTGAATAGTCGTGTAAATGGTACTTCATGCGCGATGCGGATGCCTTTAAGCACAAGATCTTCAAGCCAAGCCCTCGTGAGTCGGCGGCCACGGGCCCGCTGCAGCGCCTCGTGCTGCAGACCACATACTATTAGTGTCAGGAGAGACGTCAGCCTGCCATTGCTCGATTAGCTATCGCGGGATCAGCATTGCAAAATCCCATGCAAATTCCACGCAAATCCTTAGCTGCAGGCTCTGAGCGCGTTTAACAAACATATCCAAGATAATGCTTAACATTCTAGCTTAAAGTCATGTACTAACTTTTGTAAGGTTTCCATAACTGTGCTGTAACTTTGATAAGCATTAATCGATCTTAATCATATGCTTTGAATCGCATATTATATTAAAGAAGACTAGCAGGAGAAAAGCTGATCTAGTATTGCGCGAAGTACTTGATCTATGCTTGCTCTATGTCTGCCTATATCTAGGGTCTGTCCAGACCTACTAACTGCTTCAGCAACTTCAATCCTTGCTATTTATTATGCATCTCCAATGTCAAGCATCAAGAAGAGTTCAATTGATTCCTTGTGAACATCTCCGGTGAGGTCCCATTCCTTGAAGGCCCAGACGGTCACACTAGTGATTTCATTGACACCTAGCTCTTTCTTGTGCCTGATCAGCAGAAAGCCACAACGAGCGCCATTGGGTGAGCCCAACAACCCGGTCCCGCCTCCTAATTTATGGTACACTGGGCGGCATTAGTCCGGAGGAGAGTCTTCTTGTGTCCAGTTCTTACCAGAGTCTCCTGTTCCGGGTTCTGTCCTGCGCGTTCGTAATGATTGACCAAAGAATGTATTTCAGAGACTTGACGTTTGTGCTGGCTAGTTCGGACCACTGTAGAAAGGCAATATCGGACCACTGGCGGAGAGGTTTCATGGTACCATCCTTAAGCTTTGCTTCCTTGAACGTTGATGAGAGAGTTGTAAAACCCTTTGGTCTATATACCCACAATAATTTATTAGTAATAAGATACTTCTTCATCTGGCTCAACGTGCGATTAGAAACAGCAGGGTTGAGAAACGTATCTCATCTATTACCTTAACGTATGCCTTTGTGCTATCTTTAACAGCAAGATTGTTTTCATACTCAACAACCTCGTCATTGCCTTCTGAAATTCCCAAGGTCTTATAGACGGTCTTTTCAAATTCCATCATTTGTGCTAGAGCTATAGCGGGTTTCGCGTTTCGCTCCCAGCCCTGGGTTGTCGTGTACTCTGACACTAGGATCTGCCGAATATTTTTGTAACATCTGCTCCTGTCTTGGCTTTCACCATTCTCATAATTTCTTTGTCACGAGTTGGCTGCTCTGATTAGTCCAGTGGGCCTGGTCAGATCCACTTTCTATATGCTCGTGGTATATAAACGGATATATATCCTGCTCTTTTCCTCTCCTTTTTCCTTTGTAGAAGATAGATCAAATACACATGAATTTAGCCTCACCAACGTTTGCCCTGCTCGTCTCACTTCGCCGTAAGCAACGGATCCAGCCCAGTCACGCTCCTTGGCGCGGAACTCAAAATCTCAGGGCTGTGAAACGTCCGGGCAAGACCTGGCAACTGCTGAAGCCAGTAGCAAAGATCCCAACGAAAACACGGTGATGAGTCTCATGGTTGTATACGGGTAGGACTTCGACAATAAGTATAATTAAGGCAAACCTTGAATGAGAAGGAAAATGGCCAAGATTTGATTTGTTGATGATAGGTAACGCAAAAGTAGCCTTCTAAGCTATCAAGAAGTCGCGATGCCTTATTTATATTTCAAATTGAAGACTTGAATCTATTGATGAATTATGTTCAACTACACTGAACATATTTTTATACTTTTTATGCAACCAACATTTGCTTACTCTCGCTCTTGTGTTATTCGATGATTAAAAATAAGGTCGCTTAAACATTAGCATAGCTAAAGTTAAGCAACAGAGCAGTTTCGATCCTGTTAAGCCACGTTGAACATAACCTCTCACTACTGCCTTCTATGTCGTCTTCAAATAGTTATATTCAAACATAATTGCCAAAGCTCCGTATCATAACGCCGGTTATTTTGCAATTTCGAGTGCTCGCCTTAGTCAGTTATTTCAAGAAAGAACACGGTCATTGATGTTTCAAGCAGGTAGAAGCCGACTTTTATTTGAAGTACGCACTGTGGCAGAGAAAACATTACTTAACGAATTATGCTGCCCAGGCGTTTTGACTTTGCAGCATTACTAGGCTGACTTGCGTTGTACGCCATCGCTCGGAGTTTGTGGGGCATCGTGTGCTCCTGGTCTTGGAGTTGGCTAGCGCAGCCGCTGTTGGTTCCTGCAGTATGATACTCACACCCACGAGTAGGCCTTTGCTGAGCGGTCATTCCATTCGAAAATTCATCAAATGGATCGTTTTAAATAAATGATTGGAGGCAAAGGAGACGTGTTGCTTTCACGCTATGTTACGTTAGGGCCACGGCGGTAAACTGTGAGCTGTTAGCTGTGAGAAAAGGACCGGAGACTTCCACTGTTCTTGCTTACTGCAGTAAATGCCCCACCCAAGGGCCCTAGAACGAACTATGAGCAAGCCCCAGAAATAGCACCAATGAATTGAACCTGGTCAGGACTGCTTTACTATGCTTTAACTCCCCTTGGTAATCCTTAAGACGCAATCTCTATCTAAACTCCCTGCTCTCAAATAGCTGTTATAAACTCCCAGATCCAACCTTGCCGCAGTTCAGATCGCTGACAAGAGAAATCAATACCGAAAATGTCACGATACCAGTATCCTGTCCGTTTAGCAGCAACACGTCCCGCCCAGGGTCTATGCAACACGCTCCCAAATGAGATATTGTTTATGATTGCTCATCGTCTGCCTGATTTATGTTCTCTAATTATCTTGCCTCGATAGAGTATCCTCCCACTTCGCGGCGGCATTCAAACTATATGGCTCGGAGGTTCCGGAATCAGTCATGGTCGCTAGTCTGCCGTTGCAAACTCGCTGAAGGATTCGCCTTATTATCTTTCTCCGGACAGACTCGTCGCTGTCGGACCATCCCATGCTCTATGCGTTCTTTGCTGAAAAGTTCTGGGAAGGTCTAACATCGGCGCCCTATAACCCCATCCCATCAGACAGACCACCCAGTATCATACGTGGTATTTTATCAACAGCCACCTAGATCATCAAGCTCACTGAGGACTGCCTCAGCGAACTCACGCGCTAGTGTCTAGCACTTTAGCCATCACACCTCCTGAACAAGACTATGCCTAACACGCTCATGGAGATGAAGCACCTGGCAACATACTGGTCCGGGTATCCCGGCCAGCCGTACACACCGCACAGCCCCGGCCCACCCTCGTGGCTTGAGACCAACCGGGCGGTGCGCGCCTTCTGGAGCTTGCAACTGTTTCTGGACATAGTCACGTCCATCTCGACCCAGCGCATCATGTGGGCCGATGATAGTTTTGGGTGGACGTGTCTGGAAGTGGAAAAACTGGCTGACCACTACCCTTGGCAAGTCTATTTGTACGCCGATGAGGCCTTGTCAACTCCTCGGCCTCACGGGAGGAGCATTGATATAGTCTCAAGTGAACACGCAATCGCTACTGTGGTGGAGTACCTGCGAGATTGCCTCGGCTGAGAGCTTATGTCCTGTCGAAAAGAAGACCTGCTCGTAGGGCATTTCACGGGTTTTGAAGGAAATGGGCGGTAGCCGCTGCGTCTGCCGCCGTCATCGCCAAGGGCACAGAGCTTCGACTGGGACCACGAGGGGCTGGGTCCTTTCCCTGGTTGCGACGAGGAGTACCGTTCCAAGGCCGTCCCAAGTTCAGAACCCGATGTCAACATGGCCCTTTCCGTAGCTCCGGGTGAGGAATTGCTAGAATCGATATGGAGATTGGGACAGCCAGTGCCGGCACTGATACTGAAGTTTGAGTCTTTTCAGCGCCTCGGATTAGCTTTCTGGGATAGTAGACGCCTCATGGCCTTGGAGTTGTTTGGGCCCTGTGAGGAGGATGGGTTCGCTCAAATTGGCATAAACAAATACTTCCACATACTTGACCTCTGGTATACTTGGAAGATTATTGAGACTCGATAGGAACTGGGAGACTCATCCGACGGGATTGATTGCCTGAACCTGAAACTTGTCAGAGAAGGAACAGCTATGTGTAACAGGGGGGAAATACGAGTAATTATATTGAAAGTCATTGCAGTAGAATATAGAGAAATATATAGTAGGCCTGCTTCAAAACGGATTATTGTTTTCTCTTTCTCTTTGCGTAGTATTTCATCTAATAGGCTATCAACTCATTGTGCTAAGATAAAACTATAAAGTATAGTAATGATAGCGATTTCCAGCTCATAAAAGCTAGGTATTCTTTTTTTTAACATATTGCAGTGAGATCAATACGCTGAGCCCGATCAAGTACGGTCAGCATGCTAAAGGAAGCAAAGACTGACTGTTGCAGGAAGATTACCACTTCTCCCAGCAGACAGTCGGGGGCTCCAGCGTCATAAGCGCCGGAGATGATATCATGTGCGTCAGGTTAGAATAAATAATAGTCGTGGAAATACATACGTATCTGCGTAATATCGGCCTCTCTTCGGAAAGCCGGGCGCTAATAGTCGTAATAGCAATAGACCGGTACGTCGATTTGAAGAATCTGTTTTGAAAATGAAACGATGGAGGGAAGAAGACAAGCATAAGTACAGCAGAAGAATCCGCTCAATGTAAGCCTAAAATCACGTGTAACCCTTCACACTAAGCCAACTTTTCTTGTTTCCTCTTCGGCGTCCTGGCAAGCTAATATAGCGGAAAGGCGATCAAGACATCGAAAACGACATAAACCGCCAAAAGCTCTGCTTTTTGCCGCGGATGTTTGATTTCCATGCCCAATGATTCCTACAGTACTTTTTCGGTGTCGAATACGGAGCAGTAGTAACAGTGGCTCGTAGCTAAGGGGGTTATCGACATAGACGCCGGCGGCGGCTTCAACGTACGGCGCAAGGTGATTACTCCCCGCAAGTTGAGACCACGGTAGTATTGCCGGGCACACCGACCGGGTACAATTGGTTGGCTGCACAATGGACATGAGTACCCTTTACTTTACTTATAATTATACCTATAACAAAATATGTTAGAGGTGATACAATGTAAACAAAGGTCTAAAACCCTAGCAAGGTCTTTGGTGATACAAGTAATCTATTATAAGCATGACTGTGCTTTGTATTCAAGGATCGATAGCGCCTAGAGAATTATCGAATTGTCTGATCTAGGTTGCCAACCGATCACCAAAGATGGCTAAAACTATAATGTAGCAAGCTGCATGCTGTCTTAGTATGCTTAAAAAATAAATAAAAAATTACTGCGCTAGCTTGCTAAAGTGTCGAGGTTAAATGCTGCTAGTAATTACATATTAGACGTAGCATCACCATCCTTTATAGACCTGTAGGGTAAGACTAGGTCGAGAATATAGCTACCACGGCTGGCGTCTACTAGACAAGCTCTGAGATGATTATTAGTAGAGACGAAAAGGAGCTAAAGGACTGCACCACCTTCGATATGTTTCTCAGTAGTCACACCAGTCATAGTTGTCAACAGTTGGGCGCAGAAACAATATAGCCAACACCTAACACCTATCATTATCAAAGCAATTAGTCATAAAGTACTGTACGTCCAAACCCCTTCTTTATAAACCATAAAGCAATTAAACACTAACGAACAATTACTTACAAATACCTTGATTGCGTGAGTGTAGGCTTAAATGACTAGGTCGAAAACCAGCAGTACAGCACGGCCTTGCATAATGTCACTCATCTGAGGCGAGTTATAGCAAACACCGCCAATACTCAATGCCAAAAATCAAATCCGCGGCAATTCCTGCTGCCATATGAATGTAGTTGTTGCGTAGTCGCTGAAGGCCCCGGGAAGAGACATAAGGATTTGAACGTGGGCCGAGACCATCACATAATTGTTAGCCAACATGACTTCCTGGGACGGAATACTAAGACTATCCAAGTGAGCCGGCCACCTTAAAGGGACTGATAGCTATGTCGCCAGGCCCTCGCGGATCTGCCAAGGTTGAAGGAACCTGGTTTTGGTGATTGGCTCTCGCACACAATACGATTAGCTAGGTTTGTGAATTAGATGTTAGGTGGTCTGAGCGCGTTCAATTGTTCGGTTTCGCAAACTCAAGGTCTTAGAAAGTAATACGTGGGTGCCAATACCGTCGGACCGAGATAGGACGTCCATGTAAAAGCATAAGTCTACCAAGTTTTTATAATCAGATCCTTGACTATTCTCTGTTATGCCCATCGGGTAATTCCTTATTAGAAGATGCGCTACATACCTGATATTGTGCTTCAGGAGCCCAATATGTCCCCGACGGCGCAACTGAGAGGGCTCCATTGGTGTACGCTCCCAGAAGAATTATGGAACACAAAAACTATCGACTGTGCTCAACCCCTGACTGCTGCTATTCTATCATTGCCATTGAGCAACGCTAGGTAAGGCTCCTGAGAGCCTTTTGGGGCGTACTCGCTACCACTTACGCAGCGAGGCATGACATCTCCGACTCGAATGTCAAAGGCCTTTTCAAGGTTGAAAGAGGACGATATATCCGGGCTGCTATTATTGAATGAAGGCATTGCATTATAGAGATTACTAGAGGAGGTTGATTCTCTAAAACTCGCGGCCCGGGGCGTACGCCAAAGCCAAACCAAGGATGAATCCTGAGATATAGGTATCTAGCTCCGAGCATAGATGCACTGGTCTTGTGTCTCTCCATGGACTGTCATAATCGCACAAAAAAGCCTCCCGACGTTCTAGAGTCACGCGATTTCTGAACACAATATTATGTAGCTCTCTATCTTGGTCAACGGAAAGAATCCCGGCCCAGCTTCACCAACCTTAGAGGCTCATCCCGTCATTGATAAGATGCCCATGTGTATTCCCCGCCGCTGTGTTAAGCACTATCGAACGTTCACTTCCAAGTATATCAAACATGAGAGTCATTGCTCTTGGGTGAAGCAGACCGTTCATACCTTCCAGCATTTTGACCCTCCGCAGCCGCCGTCATGGACGTCCTCGGACAAGCCAGAAAGTCGAGATCGCTGGAAGCCGGGTTTCGAATGTTGACTGACACAGATTGTTGACGCAGATCTATGGGAGTTGAATTACCAAAACCAACGTCCGTCTACGGCGTGTCTACAATCGTGCCTGAGCTGGATCTTGCCCTCAGCTACGGCTACCTAGCTAACGACTGTTCACAGTCCCGAAATCTTTCATACATCTGGCTTTGGGTGCAAATGGAGCTCACAGGCTGGCTCCCTACTCGTATCTTAATCAATTTGAAGGCCGGAATGCTTCGATCATTCGCGTTGAGCGGCTACTGTTGCCTATCCACGTAGAGCATTCTAATTACCTGCATTTGCTCTTCTCAAACCTTGTTTACGTAGAAACACAGAGAGCAAATAGAGAAAATAGGGCATTCTTTTAGGCTAGTCATCTAGGCAACCACGGACTTTCGGCAGTTCAGGTGTACAACCCAAGCTGAAACGTTGGAGTGTCTAACATACCCTAGTAGAGATATGCTAAGCTTGAGGGTGTGATAGGAACGGAGCTGTCCGAGACCGAAGCCAACATGAAGCAGAGTCATGCTACCATTGACCTTGAAGGCAGAGCACAGACAGGTAATTGTCTTCTTGATTCCCCCGAGGATCTCTCCCCTGTTGATTTTGTTTGATTAACAAACCAGAACGAGGCGGGGACGGAGGATGTGATTACAAGTCACCAAACCGCTGCTAGTCATTGGACGATCTTATTGCAAGACATAGTGATTGGTCTCAACTGGCTCGGGCAGGCTTCCCGATATCAGGCACGCACTTAGATCCAGCCAGAAGTTTCCTATGAAGATCGATAATTGGTATAAGTTTCAAGTGATGTTTGGCTACCTGAATGCGAATTGAAGGCTGATTGTTTATAATTTGGAGCCAATCACAGCAATGCATTCTTCTGCGTAGGTGGAAAACGTCCCCAGAGCTGTGAGAGTACCAAAGTCATTAGCATAATATCCCCTTGAGAACTGTAGCTACCAATTAGAACATGTGATTAATACAAGGCTTGTGCTGAAATTTGAATATATTAAACATAGATTTATTCAGTATAGCTAGGAGATAGTTGCTAGCATGAAGAATTGATAATTAATTATATTAAGCTCTTCCTTGTCCCATGAGTATGCACTATGAGATTATTATGCAGACTAGTTTATAGGTTTCAGCTTTCGCTTTCTTTCCCACGTGAGTCCTTGCTCACAGCTACTGCACTGGGTTGGTGCCAATCTTGTCTAAGCATCTCACCGACCTGCTACAAAATTGAAACTCACATTTGTAGCTGTATTGAAGCCATTGTGTTTAGTAACAACCTTGGCTAAGCACTTTATAAGCAGGATCTGACATATCAAGTTCACATAGAGTACCCGGGCCTACTTCAAACCTTCCGGTAATGTAATATGTATAGGTACTAAGAAATAAGCCTACAAAATGTAAATCTACTTTTTGGCAGTGGTCTACTTTATCTAGCGCCTAGCCCCACTCGCACAAGAAGGGGAGCTGTGCTAAAACGCAATAGTGAGAAGTGGGGATCGGATGCTTACTACTGATGTATAGAACTTTTTTCCTATCTTTGTGATACGAACGGCCCCAAAGGCAACGCAACAAAGTTAGAAGTAGCAGGCTAATGATGCATCGAACTTTTTTCTCCCTTTATATGCAAACCACCCCTGAATTCAATACAACATAGTAGAATCAGTACGCTCACAGAAGTGAGAATATCTACATGCATTTGCATCCTAAAGTCAAACCGATGGAAGGGGGGTCTGACGGATACCTTGCTGTCGTGCGAATTACGAAAGGATTCCCAGAATCCTGCACTGAAACCATGGCCCACAACGATCAGTCGGTCAGATGAGCGTCTATTTCACTGCAGAAGTACCGGTACAAGTACAGACAATCACAGTAATAGTAACGCCCTAAATTTCACTTTGGTGCTGGGTAGTCCAACCTTGGGCCCTTGTGCGTTCCCTTCGCGCAACACGCTGAATGCGCTGTACTGAGCAGTGGTGGCGTCAGCAGTATCCGTGGGCTCCCTCTCTTCAAGCGAGGCTCGTTTTATTGCTTAGCTCTTCCAGCCGGCGGTTTTCGCCAAAAGAAAAAAAAAAGGTTTCCTTCCCAGCTCCCTATAATAGTGGATTTAGGAACACGGAAAGTGGGTGTATTCCTCAGTGGCAACGTTAATGCTTAAGGTAAAACAATATAGCTAATTTGTGTCTGTGGAAATACATAATATAAACGGCATTCGTTTTAGCATGTTACACCCTCTCGTCTCTAGAGACCTAACAACAGTCTAGGTAGAGCACTCTCAAGGATAAACTTCCCCCTTAAGTGACGGCATTAAGATCGACTTGACAGAGGAGAGACCAGCTCAGCTCAGTTCATGATTTGCTTACCGCAGCGACTCTACCTTCAAATTCAACTTCCTCTATGACTGTGTCAGATGGCAGTTGATACGTTCAGTTCAGTGCTCCTGGCAGCGCTAGGTGGCATTGCGGCGACTTACATCTTCTTGAGTCTCCTGCACTTTACCCATGACAACAGCGAGCATCCGATGGTCTCCCAAGAGACTCCATTTGTCAGTCAAATCTTGGGAATGGTGCGATGGAGCAAGGACTTTTACGCTCACAGAAGGTCGGTGTTGTGTTCTGATAAGCTGCCCTTGCTGTAGCTAAAGACAACTTAATGACTTCTTCAGACAGTGCTAAAGAATATCCTTTTTCTATATAATTAGGATACAGCACAATAAGACGCTAGAAAAGTAGTCTCGTCGGGCGGGAGACTAACAGCGATGCTAACTTAGATGAACTACGTAGCTGCAGTATCAGAAGCAAACTGCAATCTAACGGTAGTAGATCGTATAATATAAATCTGCAGAGCAATAAACCCCTACCCATGTAAAGTAACTTCATAGGCATTCTTACAAAATTAAGAGAAATTGATAGTAAACAAATCAGGAAGTGAGCATTTGAACGTCTACTATCAGTTAATTAATCAAGAGGTCCGGTCCACATCGTGACACGGAGCGGCCGAGCCCGCATATTGTCTGTCTATCTGTGTCAGACTACAGTCATGGCTTCGCGCTATGTTTTATTGAAAAACTACTAGATGAAGCAGACATTAAGGGAGCAAAACACAAGCAATATTATTACCTTAAAGCATTTCCTACATAGTATAAAATATAGCTAACACAACAGAGAACTTGAGATACTGCAGTACCTATTATATATTGAGCTTCAATTACCTCTAGGCTCAATCTCCCACTCCTGGACTATGGGCCACTTCTGGGCCTCTTTGATTTCAGCGAAGTACTGTTCCAAGCGGATTCTCAGATCTCCCTCCGCCATGGCATCCAAAGTTTGCCTACACTTGTCTCTATCTTCTGCATTCATAGTATAGTATGCAAATTCCCTAAGAAAAGCTCGCTGCTTCTGAATCTGGTCAGGATGCCAAAGGTCCTAAGTATGTATTCTAGTCAGTTTATAGAAACTGTCCAGAAGTGTATTAAAATCTCTAGATGGGTAGGTCCGCACCCTTGCAGCCTGCATGACCCTGTGAGACGCCTCGGAGATATTTGGGATATCTCGGCGATGGTTGCCCAAGAGGCCCAACTGGTGGCGGATCTCTACCAGCGCAGCACTCTTCTCAGTGTCTGAATCAAGGGGAGAATTAAGGGAGGCGGTAAAATGGATCTTGACTTCTTTATTCTTGACCATATCGACAAGAAATTCAAGGTTAGACTGCATATCTGCTATCGGAACTCGCTCGTACGCAACGTCGCGAACGAATGAGTAGAATTTTGTCCGTCCGTCTGCAATACCCCTTTCCTCAAAGCATTTCTAGCAAATACATGTTAGTAATCCCTGTACATGTTTCCTGATACTAAATGGAAAAGCCAATCCATAGATAGGAAACTGACTGCTATGTTCTCTATCGGATCGCTTATGTTGGAGTCCTTCGTCAGGGTGCTGGTTTCAGGAGCCGAGTCACTAGCCAGTTGTGACGAGTCAGTCAGCTTCTGGTTGTTGGGATCTGTTCGTTCCATACTGATGCTGCGAATATCCGTTGAAGAAAGTGTGAGTAGGAGAGGCAATATCGAGTCATACTCGTAAGACGAATTGGAAAGATATTGGGGGCAATGAGGGAGAAACAAACGGGGACGAGACGGGAGCACGCTCCCTATTTATAGCTTCTGCAATCATATTTAACCTGATTATGAGGCAAAAAGGACTCAATTGATTTAAATGAGTTCCCTGTAGCACAACTTCTATACCTTTTTTGTGGCAAAGGATCCGTGGGGGCGGTTGGTCGTCATAGATGCGTTGGTCACTCCCACTTGGCCCCTGAACGCTAAAGGATCAAATTCCAAGCGGGGCATTTGAGGAGACGCTAAAGTTCTTTCCCGCCCTCCCTCTTTCCTTTAGATTTGAGGTTATCTTACTATCTACATGTCTAATAACCTTGAAGAAACTTCAGACAAACAAATTTACGAAAGAGCTGTTAAGTATAGAGCTGTCTTTTATAGAGGTGGGCAGGCCTTAACGAAGCTAGCTTATATCTCGGTCAGAGTACAAGGCTGGCTAGGGCTGAAAGTCACCATCCTAAGAATTTAGCAATTAATCTTCTCCTTACCCAAATAAATATAGAAGTATCAGATTTCTCCTAGCTGCCGCAAAACAATAAGAATCAGAAACAATAGCTAAGTCTAGAACCCACCCAGAGAGATTCGTTACACGGAAGAGTGTTGGCCACCCTTGCCCTACTAAGCTCCAATTCTTAGCCCTCATTATCATCAGCATATAACCCTTCGATCGCCTGAGGGACCTGGTTGTGGTAGCAAATACTTGTTGAATCGTGAACCACGACTTGATGTGTAAAATCAAGACGCTGCCCTCAAGTATGAGCATACGTAAAGCAGCTGTGCACCAGGTTCAGTCACTACCTCAGCCTTTAAATTATAAAAATGTGACCCCTCGGGGGCGGGGGGTTTGTAATTTGGTAAGTAACTTTATCTGCATATCTTGCGCTAGGTTAAAAGACACGCCCAATAGCGGTCGTCTAAGCAAAGACCTAGTATAGATGGACATTAGTATTAGCAGCTAATTGTTTAAATCAACGCTAAGAGGGGAGTATACCTTACGCATAAGCAGAACGCAATGTTCTATAAGCTAACTAAGCCTAAGTCGGAATCTATTCTGTACTACAAAGCGCTAAAAGGTAGTAAAGCAGACGTTTCGCTGCAGTCCTCTTTACCATTTTCTCTATTTACTTCCCTAGATCTTATAATGATGCAACACCTGCTATTGTGGGGAGAAAGCCTTATTACAAAACTCAAAAGCTGGATCTAGAGAAAGAGAACATTGACCCAGAACTCGGGCGCTGTCGCACGTAGAGGAGGACAGTAGACCAAGTCATGGGCAAGGGCCCCGTCGACCCAAGCGTGCTGTATCGTAGTAGAAGCTAACCATTGTGAAGATAAACCCTTGCTTGATCAAGTTGTACGACGTGGTGGGTCGGGTTTATCTCGACTTCGAATGACTCAAATTGTGATGCTCTGAACCTAGAAGGTCTTTGTCAACAACCCTACTGCTTGTTTACATATCGCGATACGGCAGATCACTCGGGCACGTAGTGACTTTGCGTGGGTAGTCAGCTAATTACCAAGAGTAGCAGGTCGATATGCATTAATAGAGGTTCGCGGATTTATCCTGAAGTGGGAAAGTTTTGTAATAGTTTTGTATATATCATTTCGGCACTCTGAGAGTAGGCGCTAATATACTTTCGGGTTGGCCGCGGGATTAACGTCGACCCCTGCATATTGCGCATTTAGAGTACACAGAATTCCTGTTAACCTTGAACATTCACCCCTCGCTCCAGTGACCCCTTTCCAGTAAATTCGGACGGTGCTTCCCATCTTATGGTTCATCAATAATTGCTCTACTCAGCTCGAAAACTATCGACTTACCAAAAGAACCAGAAGAATCATGGCCGACGATGAGGGTTTCGGGCCTCAACTCGCGAATGCTTTTGACTTTACGATTCTCTTCGAGCAGACGATCCTCCATACTTCCATCCGTGCTTTTCCTCGCATCAGGCTTGATGCGCCTCCCTGTCGTGTGCTGGCAGCCCATCCAAGTTCGTTCGGGAAAGCTTCTGCCATTCAAGCTCGTATGAAACCCTTTGGCCATGTGCCACATAATAATGTTTATGCTTCAAATTAAATTGTATGAATAGTTGCTCTTATACTTATGTCTTAAACAGGTAATCGTCTTTGTCTTGCTATGTGTCCAGATCGCAACCCTAGCCCTGTGGACCATAAAGTCTGCCACATATCCCCCAATCTCGTTTATCGCTAGTGGACTGTGCATCATGGCCAGCCTCATCGCTGCAATTCTTATATTTGTCGAACATAGACGCTCTATAAGGCCATCTTGGCTGTTATCAGCTTACTTTTTCATTACTGCATTGCTCGACCTTGCGCAAGCTCGTAGTCTTTGGCTACGAAGCGACTTACACAATATTGCTAGGGTTTTCGTTGTATCAGTGGTTTTCAAATTCATTCTGCTATTTCTGGAAAAACACCGAAGAAGTCACTTTTGCTCTCGCGTGAGTAGGCGGAAAGAGCAGCTATAGAAGCTGTGGGTGGCCTCGTCAACCGCACCATCTCCTGGTGGCTTAATTCACTCTTCAAATAAGGGTATAACGTACTGTTAGTACCGATTTACCCCCGCTGTCTCGAGATCTTGACTCCGAAAAACTTTGTAATCGAGTTTTCGCAGCGTGGGCCATAGGTCAGCCCGCCCCTATCAGAGCTGACAACAAATACGATGGAGGCTTCCCATATTTACTTCGACTGACATATACAGATCACCGGAACAAGAAGCACGTCCTAATCTAGACCACGCTCTGGGCGTTTCGCTACCAGCTTACAGCGGCAGTCATTCCGCGCCTAGCCTTCGCCGCTGTAACTTTCGCCCAACCTTTCCTCGCGAATCGCATAGTCAGCCTAATTGACGAGCCAGCTGAGGAACTTGGACAGAATGTCATAGGTGGCCTCATTGGAGCCACGGGACTTGTATATGTTGGGGTCGCTGTACGCTGGCCCGCTGGAATATTGGTTGCTCACGTCGGGAGTCGGAACATGCAATTGTCTGCTAAATGCACACTTGTATCTAGGTCACTCAGGCCGTCCATAAGCACTTGACATTTCAGCTAATTACCGTGATACGGGGAGCTCTTATCGCCATGATATATCGGAAGACGCTGTATCTTGAGATAGATTCTAGATAGCGATATGTTATGGGTACTTCTGAATACTAGCTACGCTGAAATTATATAATAAGCGCTGAGCAAGGTTTGAGCTTTGTGGTTCAACTTGACTCTTGCTTAGAATCTTATGACTCTGCCTTTGCAGTTCTTACCTACTATTATGATAAGGAGGGAGATGATGTCTAATCAAACTTATTATTGTAGAAATTAAGATAGACTATAGCAATGAAGAACATCTGCGAAGTGTATTTTCACAAACCACTACCAGATTCTGTTTTCTATCATATCTACACGTGTTGTCCCTTACTATATAAGCATTTAATTAGCTCTAACACAGCTTCTTGCTGAAACAGCACTAATTGAAGTATTGGCTACTACTATGCTCACTTTGGTTGTGGACACTAGCAGAGTCGAACCTGTAAGTGTCGGGTCGCTTTAGACGCTTAACAGCTTCTTGAAGTACTCTTAATACCTGCAACCCGATTATAGCTTTTATAGAAATCAACTCAACTGCACCGTAGTATACCATATTTTCCAGATCTGGGAGGGTGATGCACAGGACAAAGAGGTGCCTGGCTTCCAGCATTGGCATCCATTGGTTGTAAAGTATTATATGAAAATATCAAGACCGTATTAGGCATACACAGTTCCCATTTGATTTCTCCATGTAGTCACTGGCTACAAGAACTCGAAATACAAGCTAAGTATACCGAATTATGTGCTCCGCTTCAAAGATTCCAGGACGAGAGTCTTATAGCCTTCAACTGCCTCCTCCAGATCTGAGACCTTGAGATGCTCGTGATCGGAATGAGGGACCAAAACACTTCCCGGACCGTAGAGATATCTTTTATGATCCCCTTTCAAGCTTGGAATATCCGTGCCATATCTCGCTACAAATGTTTCGAAACCTAAAGCAGTATTAATCTCTGAGGCACAGCATACGAGGAGAAGATGCTTACCTTCAACATCGTAGTCTATCGGAACCGGTCCAATGCCGACAGAGAAGTCGACTGTAATATGTGGTGAAACATCGGTAACAGCTGACCTGATCAGATCTTGTATCTGTTCTGGAGTTCCTGCTGCTATTCGGACGGAGGCCGTCGCCACTGCATCCTCCGGAATAACGTTGGCGGCTACGCCACCCTCAATCTTGCCTATATTAATAGTCGTGTTGCCGAAACGCTCACTCCATGGGAGGTCGACATCTTGCAGCGCAGCGAGGCCACGAACGAGGATGTCGATAGCGTTCCTGCCTACCTCTGGGTATCCCGAATGGCCCGCGATCCCTTGAGCTCGGATGACTCCCCCGGTCACCCCTTTGTGGCCCCGAGCAAGCTTGAGGTCTGTGGGCTCCCCAAAAAGAACCGCCTGCCAGGACAGACCGAGGTCATTGGCCGCCTTCATGCCGGCGCCGCCACTCTCTTCACCAACGACGAACAGCAACGCAACATCGCCTTCATCAATTTGGCCTGCCTTGATAAGCGACTCAACCGCGATAATTTGTGATGCCACGCTGCCTTTAGCGTCGACGGTGCCACGGCCCCAGATCTCATCACCCTTCCTCTCATACGGCCAGAATGGCGGAACAGTGTCGATATGAGACGTGACAAGTACGCGAGTGCTTCTGGAGCGGCCCAGATAAGCGAAGACATTCTCTCGACCATCCACGACTGGCTGAATCTCCACAGTAAAACCCTTCTCCTGCAGATAACTCTTCAAGAATGGGGTTACATTGCCTTCTGAGCCGGTGATGGAGGGACGCTCGACAAGAGATTTATGTAATTCGATCAGAGGGGACTCGGATGAAGTATATCCCACATATGCGCCTCCAAGCGGTTTTTGGGTACCACTCGCGGCGCCTAGCGATAAGCCTGCCAGGCAGCTGGACAAATAAAAGCCGAAACACTTCATTATAAGAAGCGAATATAAGTAACAAGACAAAAGATAAAAAAGCTATTCTATGAAGCCTTATCTAGACGCAATTGGTAAAGCACTCCAAATATATAAAGATTCCTAAGCAAACAGGAACACATAAATCAGAGGGACGCTACTCATGTCTTGTAACGTTCCAAATTCCCCTCTTTTGATATCGCCATGCGACTCCACAGAAGCGACATAACCGCTGTCTCCCTTACCTACGGCTAGCCGGTAAGATAACGCAATTTGGGTTCAAGGTAACCAAATCTTGTGACCCAACCAAAGCCCCGGTCGAGCGATCACACAATCGACTCCCCCCACGCACAATCAGGGAGTACGATCGGCCGAAGACGTGCGGTCGACGTCTCGTAAGATATATAAATCGTACGAAGCACTGTATCTCTACCGAAGTCTTGCGCCATGATAAATGGCACCGCTGCCTACCTTTCAAGTTATATCCAATACCTTCCAAATAATGGCGAACCAAGAGGGCGCAGAACCTGGTGTGACTGCCTCGAACATTAATGGGGATCCTGTTTCGAAAGGCCGACTGCAAGTTGTGTCCCGTGGCGACGAAGCTTTGGCCGAGTATGGTAGTGCCCAGGAGCAAGGCATTGGCTACGACGCCGACCTCATGAGAGCCAGAACGACCCTGAGCGCCAAGGAAGAGAAGAAACTCCTCAGGCGTATAGATTGGCATCTACTACCGCTTTTGTCCGTAATGTATATGGTGAAGACCATTGATGCTGCAAATGTTCGTTTACTGTTTCCTAAATACCTATATTATATGATTATGCTAAGGATATGTTAGGTTTCAAACGCTCGGATCATGGATGAAGGAACTCCGAACAATATTATGACGGAGCTTCATATGACTTCGAATCAATACAACTTTGTAACGCTTGCTTACTATGTATGCGGAAGAACATCTCCCATTACTTATAATGACCCATGCTAAACAAGAAAGATTCCTTACATTTTGGCAGAAACGCCGTCAAACCTCTTAGTAAAGCGCTTCAAGCCTTCGGTGTGGCAAGCTAGGATTATGGTATGTAATTACTTCAGCCCCCACTCTGCGACCAAGACTGATAGGGTGGCATGAGATATAGGTTTCGTGGGGCGTGGCCCTCTGTTGCCATGCTGCCGTAAAGACCCCGGGTGGCCTGTACACCGTAAGGGCCATCCTTGGGTTATTCGAAGCTGGGCTGTGGCCGGGTATGCTTCTGCATCTCTGTTACTGGTATCGTCCAGATGAGATGGCTCCTCGAATTGTTCTAGTGACCATACTCGGCAATTTCAGCACTGTGATTAGCGGCGTTCTTGCCTTTGCCTTCAATGGTGTGCAGGCAAGGGGGCTTTCTGGATGGAAATGGTGACACAACCTGCCCTCCATAGTGCAAAGAGACTCTCTAATGTGGTAAACAGGCTGATTTTAACGGAAGGGATCTTTACCGTTCTTCTTGGCATATCTGTATATGTCTTCCTGCCCGACTGTACGTTTCTTCAATTCAATGTTTTCTGCTGAGGGGAGGTATGCTAACATAAAATTGTAGTTCCTTCTAACGTGTCCTGGTTAACGGAAAAGGAAAAAGCCTTTGTAGAGGCCAGACTCCCAATGAATGCCCCGAGAGCTGCGGAAAAGGATTTCAGCCTTCGGGAGTTTTTCGCGACTTTGAGAGACATAAGGCTCTGGCTGTTCCTTCTCTGTTGGGCATTCTTTACCGTCGGTACGACTGGCTTGACGTTCTATCAGCCTACGGTTATAGCCAATCTTGGGTTCACGTAAGCGTTGCTCATCCGCCTTGCGCAGACTGAAAGTCTTACATTGCTGGTTCAGGTCGATTGCTCAGGCACAACTTCTGAACATACCACCGGCCGTGTTCGCGTGTGTCTTAACTCTCGCATTCGGCATCTTCGCAGATACAGGACGGCTCCCACAACCATCCATCCCGCTCGGATTTATGCTAGTAATCGAGGCCTGCTACGTGGTGTTGTACACATTCCCCAGCTCCGGAGGTGTGTACGCGGCGACAGTAATTGCGGGCGGCTTCTCTACGGCTTGGTATGACGGCCCGACCTACGCTTCTGATGAGTTCAGTAGGCTAATTCCATCCAGGTATACTATGATGTGGCCGTGGCGAGTACAGACAACGCAGGGCGCGACAGGTTCGGCGTTCGCCATAGCATTTGCAAACAGCTATGGGCAGATAGGCGGCGCAGTCGGCTCGCAGCTGTTCAATTCGAGGTATGCACCCAAGTATACTACATCGTTTGGGATAGCTATGGGCTTCATTGGCATGGCCATTATCATGAATCTCATCACATGGGGCTTTACGTGGAGGGTTGATGTCGAAACGAGAAAGCTTAAAAGAGCTAGAATTTCCGCTGCTAAGCAGAACCATGCTGTACTGAACGACGTCGATATTCATGATAGAGAAAAGATCGCAAGCAACCAGGAATGAGTCAAACTCACTTCTTCTTTACAGATTCCTCAGTTATCAAAAGATTATCGTAATTGAAACGTCCTTTATTAATTCGCGCAGGATTTTTCATTATTGTGAGGGCTAGAGCAGACGTGGAAACATTTTAGGAATTTGGCCGTTTAATTAGCCTAATGTGTCATGATAGTAGTCTGCGCTGCGCGACGTTGCCTCAAACTTCACGCTATAGTTCAAAATCTTCTGAATATTGTTCCCGAATTTCGGGCTACTTTTGCGAAAATGTAAGCATTACTCTATATCGAGCTGCCCTCTTCCTATTACATGCTTACTCACCAGGCCCGCTGATCAGATTTGACTTACATATATGGTCGAGCCTCCGTAGTAGCGCCCGATCCCTACCGCAGTCTCCACACCAGTGGTGAATGTTCAGGGTTGAGCATCTGCAAAAGGAGGACGGGCGCTGAGTCCATCTTGATCTGTTGCAGAATACGTGCATGCGCCTGCTGAGGAAGCTTTTCGCCGTCCTTTAAAACGGGATGTGCCCGCCAATCCCGAAACAAAGAAATCATGACAGATACGAACTCAACATGAGAAAACTTCCTTCCTATGCAGTGACGTGGATCTCCAGACCACGCGAGAAACGTACCACGATGAGGAGTAATGAATTCCTCATCATCCATCATAGATGACTCGGACGACTTAACAAACCGCGAGGGCCGCCACTTAGGATCGGTTTGCAAAGAGGCGTAACTCGAGACAACCATCGTCTTCGCCGGCAGAATGAATTCTTTGTTGTTGATTGGAAAGGGTGAGGCATTTGTCCGCTTACGATCTTGCCTGTAGGCACCAGCGTATACAGGCGAAGTGCTTCGTACATAACAGCCAGACAACGCTTCAAGCGGGCAAAGTCCAAGTAGGATGAATTTTCCGGTTGGAGCTCACCTAGGACGTGCTGGATCTCTTCGGACACCCACTCCTGAACTGCTGGATCAGCAGCGACAAAGTAAATGGCGAACGTAAAGGTATGAGCGGTAGTATTGTGACTAGCAAAGTTGAAAGTGAACATATCGCCATAGATCTCACTTTCGGTTAGGCCGCCTAGGGAAGATGTGACTGCCTCGTCCTGCGATGCACGGACAAGCTGGGTGAGGAGGTTGCGGTCGGCGGATTTGTGTTGGGTGAAAGCACGTTTTTATTCTTCGTAGACCTCCGTCATGTGCTTCTGGAAAGAGTTGCACGCCTCGTTAAGTAAGCGAAGCTTTCGTGGCGGCCATGGTCTGGCAAGCGTTCGTCTGCCCAGAGCGAAGATCGGGACGCAGTTTTCTAGGATGATCTTGAGTGATTCCTTGAAGTCCATTGAGACTTAATCCGAGGTATCCTCATTCTCCTCATCATAACCTTGAAATTTGAAAGATTGCCCAAAACCCGTTCTGGACATAATATGAAGAGACAGAGTGCGGAGGTCGTCAGCAGCTGTTTCGACAGAGTGTTGTAGTCCAGTAACGGAGCATATCACGTGATACTACGACAGCCTCCGACCACACTATGACATTATTTTGGTCGTTAGAAGAAGAACCTGTAATTCTGCGGTGCTTCAGCCACTGGTCACCTTGTGCCTACAAATCCACTGTGAGCTCTCTGCTATGGACTTGTAAGGTAGTGGAGTTTGCCAGTCGATAGGATCTCCAGGGAGGTTTTTCTTATCGTTGATATACTAGGGCCGAAAATATCAAGCATCTCTGGTCCTTAATTAGCTCTCATATCTGTTCGGAGGTCTAGAAGCGGACGAATACTTGCCTGTCACAGAAGTGTCACGGGGAAAGTCCTTGTCTCTCCACCAGATATCTTGAACGGTGTGGGGATCGGCGACATATAGCCAGACGTTTCTGGGGGACACTAGGGTATATGCATCGCCAAGCTCATGATGCGTAAAATATCTATCGGGAACTTCCCGGCCGCGGTAGTTGTATCGAGTGAAGCTGTTGTTGCCGAGTCCGAAGGGAAGCCGCCGGACTATAGAGAGGACAGCACGGTCGCAAACCAGCCATAACGGATTGACATGATCGATAAAAATAACGCGAACCGAGACACCGATCTTGCACGCTCTTCGGTAGTTCTGAAATAGACAAAATCCTGAGTGCAGGATTGTGCCTAGAATGAACAGCAGGATGCCTCCCAAGATTGCTGAGAGAACAGCCATGTCAGTGTAATAATGGGACAAATGCTGACCTAGGCGAGCTACAATAGTAATGACAAAGCTTGCAGAGACTGAAGTTGCTGGGGTGCTTGGGCATGAGAGGAGACTGGGAGAAGAGAGGATAACGTGGGGGAGCCTAAATCGAAAGCAGGAGCAAACTTGGGATGAGCTATTTAAAATAGACTAGGATTGATTATTAAATAAAGCTTTATAAGAGCATTAGTGCTATTTAATCCCTTTATAACCTATTTACTATATATTCTATATAAATATGCTAAATTAAAGCTTAGTTATAGCTTAAAATTATCTAGATAATGCAGAAATTTTGAGCTAAGAAAGTAATGATACGTTTAAAGGTATATTCGAAATATTTTAGATAAGATTTATAGGTAAGCTGCAGCCTTTTCTAAAGTGCATATCTTACTTAATATTGATTAATCTAGCTCTTAGTATAAAATTTAAGCAGTATTAATAGTTTTGCTTATACTTCATCTCCTCTTATACTAACGAGTTTACTTATCGCTAGCGTGCTCTATAACTAGTTGCTACTTGATTGTATAATCTAAGAGGAATTCATTTTGAAGTTCAAATCTGTTTATTATATATCTATTAGTATTAGGAAATCTTATTCGCTCGCAGCTTTAAACTATCTCCGCAAGTCAAACTTCATTGTACTTCTACACCCACTTTTCCAGCTTCGGCTTTGATCCTGTTACGTTCTTCCTTATACGCGTCATCAGCTCTCTCATGAATTGGAATGAAGAGTATTTCGAGAGCAGGGATCCAAAAGTCCTTCCTGGCGGCGAAGTTCGAAAACATCACCCTGAGAGCCTGCTCATAGTGATCTGTGCCGTTTGATAGTAACGAAAGCCGAGAGACTGAAGAAGCAACCAGATCTTCAGTTGCTAGTTGGAGGTCCTCAGTTACTACAGGGTTTTGCGAAGAAGCCTGAGCGATATTGCACATTGCAATCTCCAGAGGAAACTCTAGTTTGCGGAGACGCTGAAAGCCTCTCATTGACGCTCTGCCCGAGAGTATCAATCCGTCCGGTTGGGAGATGGAGATAGATAGCTCTTCGAGGGAACTGCTTGCCTCGCGCTCAATCGCGGTGGCGAACTTGCAAATGTCCCAGTTCTGACGTCCCCTTCCCCCACAATGTGAATACTCGAGCGTCCTCAGACGTGGAGAGTGTCTGAGAAAATGGGCGATAGCCACTTCATCAATGCAGCTGCTTTCAAAAACAACATTTTCGAGACTTGCCCTATAATCCTGGCGTAGGTCGCTAGAAGGTGTGTTGATAAGAGGATCACCTACAGCGATGCAGCTGCGGCCGTGAAAAAATTTCACTTTCGGCAAAGCTAGAAAGGGAATTGCTAAGCCTAAGCTGAACGCATGTCCGATGCCCGTCGAGCTGTATGGTTCGAAATTGGTGAGTTTGGCGAGACTAGGTGCGCTCAAGGAACCGGGTTCCTGATGCGTGGCTGCGATGCGAACGACGGTATCCAATAGCTGATCGGCTTTCTCGCACGTCTGCCAGAGGCGCGGGAGCTGCAGAGTGTGGACATTTGGCAGTAATGTTAGGAGAAAGACAGCAGCATGCTGTGAATAGCGGGAACGTTGTTCCAAGTCTTGCTGGATCAAAGCATAATATTCTTTCCAGTCCAGACCCGCTTGTCTCAAGTAAGGCGAGTCGGCGAATAGTGCGACAACAGGCCCCCCACTATCGATTTCTGGCAGAAGTTGAACTGGCCTCGAACGAGGAGGCCAGGTATCGCAGGTCAGGTCTGCATGTCTGATGTAGCGCGCCACGACTGGTTCGTCGGCTATGTGTGTAATCAGATCCAGGGCTGCTGGGTTGCGTGGTGAAAGTCGAGTGTCGGCTGGGTATCTGTTGTACTCAAAGTCCCGGAGTATAGCGCAGAGTTGGTTGTGGCGTTCGAAAAAAGAATTGCAGATGTCGTGTATTTTCTTGCAGCTCATCGCTAGGCCCTCGAGGCCCTCTGGTATAGCATATTCGATGATCTTGTGTAGAATTTCTGTTGGCAAAGTAGAAAGAGTTTGAGCAGCCATGATATCGCTAAGCGATCCAGCCCTCGAAGGTAGATCGGAATAGATGATAACTAAGTTTTGAGGGATTAAGATGAGAGGACAAAGGAAAACTTTTATCGGTTAGGGGTAGCTAGTAGTATAGAAGGTAGGGGGCCGATGTCATCTGCCCATCCTTCAATGTAGCATGCCCATGGCGTTAGTTACGTCATTCAAGATGAGGTGAGATGGTGGCCTAACAGTTTCGGTCTACCTAACCTGTTGCCTAGTAGGACAGAAGGTACATATGTCAAACGGACACCGCGTATAAGGTCACCTTTTCCATCTTCGGCCGCCTGTCGTCCATAGCCGTTTGACATCTGTGTTACTCGGCCGATAGGCTGCAATAGCCTACTGCGACTGTTAATGATATTTCAAAGAAGGGGAGTAAAGGCTCAAGCGCGTGTACAAGATCTCGGACTTGAGATACTTAGTTGGAGGATGGCTGTTGCCTCCTGAAGGTTTTCAGCCCCGAAGCCATGATATGAGACACGGGCGGCTTACCTCTACTGAGGTGACGATATGTGGACAGTGAGGCATCCGTTTGCGACCGCGATCCTACACGTACCTCCGTTTGCGTGGAAGGTCAAACACCCTTGCTGGTGGCTTCAGAAAACTACGTCGTGATGCTGCGGCCCCCAATACTACAATCACTTATAAATTGGAGTATCCAGCCGGCAAGTCAACAATCAAAATAAGCAAGTCATTCAAATATTCTATTTAACCTTCTTATTATTTTCCAAGCTTATTTTCTTCTAAATCCGGCCTGGATGTTTACCATGCACGGTCTTCTTCTTCGTCTGTCAATTCTCGCCACTGCCTCAGCGGCATTTGTACCTCTGAAAAGGCGAGGCGTTACCTTGAAAAATGAGACCGTTGAGGATCACATGGGCAATGCTCCAAATGTAACTACTCTCGATGGCTCCGCTGGAATTGGAGCCGAGTTCGAAACTGCAACGTTCACACTCCTACACCAAGGCTGCCAGGCGGCGGAAAGTGATCAGCTGAAGGGAGCAGTCATTGGGAACCATAAAAGCGAGAATAATCAATGGGCGCTGACAGCAGATACTACTTCCGACCCTGAGGTACTCCATGCGGAATATATATTCTACGGCCAGGAAATCATGGTCGGCAGTGGGGATGCCGCCAAAGCGGGTGCAGCAGCTGCGAAGGATTTCGTGAGTCGAAGACTAGCCGGATACTTAGGGGTTGCGTCGCTAATCTTAGCAATAACAGGAGGACTGGTCGCCTTGGGCTGGCGATGACGCTAATGATATCAAAATTGGGAACGGCGTTTGCGATCCATGGAAAATCCAGGGCGCCAAAAAAGATCTAAAGGCAGAGGATGTGCAATGGGATGTCCAAGTCACTGCACCAATGCCACTCGAAGGAGTTTACAGCCTCATGCAGGAACAGCAGCAAGACCCGAATGACCGTAATATCTTGGATGGCCTCGAAACTAAGAGAACAGGTGCCCTCCACAGTCCAGGGCGCGTCAATCTTGTTGTTGTCACCAAGGACTTCTTCCAGGCCAGCCCAGATGGAATTGCATCGGATAAAGTTACCGACGACGTGCTCGGCTTCTGCTCCTTGGTACTATCTTATGCGAAAGGAGTTGGAAATGACTACATCCTGCAGCAGGGAGAGAGTGTGAAGCTTATGACGACCTTCATGCCTCGGACCGAGTTCAACACGATGTTTAAGCAGGTTGAACCCAAGTTATCAGGCGACCTCTATGACCTCTTCAATGTTCTTGCTTGCTATCAATCAGCAAAGAGTAATGGGGGCACAACCACTACGTGAGTTGTGTGATCTTATTGTGCTTGCTAGACTGACAGCTTGTGTAGGCTGGATAAGACCTACTGCACCGGCACTGTAAAAAAGCCGGTTCCTAACGGCGAATTCGCCAAGTTGACTTTCAAGAACTCCGTTCGGTCAGTCAACGTTAAGGAATGGTACGGTAACAGCTGACTCCCAAGCACCAAATAATGCCATGGACCTCAAGCACTCCAATCCCAGAACACCCAGATCCTTCCTTGGTTCCTCAATGCATGAGCATGATATATCTCCAAAATATATGAGCTGACACGCTTTGTAGGATCCAGGGCATTGGCGCTGGGAGTGGCGACCGAGATGCGCTTTCGGAATTTGACGCGACCCTTGATAGATCTATTGGAGGACTTGGAACAAAGGTGGAAAATATGTACAAGACACAGCGCGCAGTGCCTTTGTTCGAGTTCAGGGATCTGTTCCAATCTCCTGCTACCTCGGAAATTGAGAAATTCATGAGCGATGCAGACGAGTCCGTCCAGGCATTGCATAAGAAGTTCGCCAATGCTCCTTAAGTGGAAGAAAGGTCAACAACGGTGGAATGAGCACTAATTGAGTGGGATGGGAAAGCCGAAAGCGTATCGCAGGCCGAGGAACGCTTGTTAGCGACGCAAATTCGGGCTCAAAGTGTCTACAGATAGTTTTTTTTTTTATTATTTTTTTTATGACTATTCTGTATTTTCGTTGCAATAATTCATAACAGTATGCTTGGTAGTTTTTTTCACTTTATATAATAATTTTTTTGCGAAGAGAGGAGCTACTTGAATAGGAGAAATAGTATTAATTAGAAAGTTTGCCGGTTGGTTATGGTCAGACAGTACAAAGTGCCTATTCTTCGATTCGGGCATAGAGCTCGGGGTCGTGGTCTGATGGTATTGCAGATCCGTAGTGTGTTCTGACATAGGTCCTACCGCCCCGCAGTCTTGCTCTGATCCGGGGGCCTCCTAGGACGGGGAAGAGCTACACCGGCGGAAAGGTGATTCAAGTCCTTGCGAACAAGCAAAACTGATATAACTTTCGGAAACCCTCACCGAAATTCACATTCGAGGTCCAAAGCACTGTACACTGATTGACAACCCTTAGTTATTATCAAGAACAAGATGCAGAAACGGTGTAGCCCTGCCAGTCGAACCTACTTATCCGGGCTACCCAGCGTCCCTACGCTCTCTTTCCGATCCGACTTGTCTTGGCCACAAGCTCCCCGACAGCTTCAATTGTCTTCCCGCTCACAATCTCGAAGACGGGCACGTCGGCGGCGAACTCTTTGCCCAGCCAGCTGCGGAGCTCGACGGCGATGAGCGAGTCGACGCCGTACGCGTGGAGCGCCTAGTGCGTGTCGACATCTTCGATTTTGATCGACAGCGTCCGCGCCAGCCGCTTGGAGAGGGCCTCGACAACCACTTGGGCACGCTCGACCGCTGACTCGACCTGGCGGAAGAGCTGTGCTGCGTCCACGCCGCCAGTAGTGCCGTCGCTGCTGCTGCCGGATCGGCCCGGGAGCTGGCTGAAGCGGGCGAAAAATGGCCTCTGTAGGACTTCGGGCGGCTCGAGTGACCGTGCGAGGAGATTGGCGGAGGTCTCGAGGCCCATAATCATCTGACACCGGTGGCCTTCCGGGTAGTATGACGGATCGCAGCAAATATCGAGCAGAGATAGAAATTCGCCCTCTTCAACCTGGATGAACCCCTTGGAGGTCTGGAAATGCTGCTGAAGCCGCTCGGTCTCGGCGACGATGCCGATGCTACGCATCACGCCGAGGTCGATGGAGATGGCTTTCTGACCGCACTGGCTGCGATGCCGCGCCAGTGCGTCCTGGAAGGTGCAACCTGCCGCGTAGTTACTCTGGCCCGGGTTTCCCACCACACCCGAGATAGAGGAGAGCATTATGAAGAAATCGAGGTCAGGAAGTAGTGTGTGAAGGTTCCATGATGACTCGACTTTGGAGCCCAAAGTCACCTCCCATTTTGTCTGGGTCATATTCTCGAACATGCAATCCTAAAGGCACGCTTAGTGGTCAGAGCCGCAATCGAGACTGATGGATAGAGTTGCGACTTGTTTCGTAACTCACGTTCAGGGCCATAGTCGCGACGATGCACCCTCGGACCGGGGGGAGAGTTGTAGCAGACTCTTGGAGCATGTGCGAGAGGGAAGCTTTCGAGGATACGTCGCATTTCGGGGTTGATACGACGATGTCCTGGATAGAGAGCTCACGCACAAGCTCGGACGCTGCGGCAGCGGTAGCCCCGGACCTCGATGGGACGAGCAAGTATCTCGCCCCCCCTCGTGACCATCCATCTGAGTATCGAACGGCCGATGCCGCCAAGGCCCCCTGCTACGAGATATGTAGCATTCTCATCAAACCTCCAAGTTCTCCGCTTTATCAGTTGTTTCTGATGTCGTGTCAGTGGCCGTCCTACCAGCCTTTGCCTTCATCGGGGGGCTCATCTCATACCTGGACAATTGTTGACGGGTCGACTCGGATCACGATCCGACCTGTATTCTTCCCACTCGCGAGATAGCGAAAAGCATCCTCCACCGAGTCCACGTCATATACGTGAAGGGGTCTCGGCGCCCGGATGCTTCCATCCCTGGCCAGATCCATCGTCTTCTGCAGGAGCTTGTGCGCGAGCTCCTTTTTGTTTACGTCCTTTACTATATGGTGAAGGTCAACGCCTGCAAATAGGCAATTCTTGGCGAAGCTAGCCATCGGCAGCGATGCGTTGGCATTTATCTCGGCCTTGCCAATCTCGATCATCCTTCCGTACGGGGCAATACACTCCCAAGAAGCACGCAAGGATTCCCCAACCAAAGAGTTCAGAACGACATCGACGCCATAGCCATCAGTGGTCCTCATAACCCCCCGGGCAAAGCTAGTGTCTCTGCTATAGAAGATGTGGTCAGCAGGAACGGCATACTCCTCCATTAGGAGCTGCTTCTTGTGGTCATATCCCACGGTCGCGAAGACCTCGGCGCCGACCATCTGCGCAATCTGGAGGGCCAGCTGGCCCGTGCCTCCCGATGCTGAATGAATCAGAACTTTCTCGCCTCTCTGCACGCGCGCAACCTCAATCAACGACTGCAATGCGGTCATGCCGGGTATAATGACCGCGCAAGCGTCTTCGAACGAAACAGAGTCTGCGATCTTGGCCGTAGTCCATTCATGCGCTCTGGGATAGGTTTTCATACCGTCGGTTGTCTGCATGCAGACACGGTCCCCGACCTTGACCGACTGAACCTTGTCTCCTACCCTTGTTACTACGCCCGCGCAGTCCGCTCCAAAATCGTTTTCATCCAAGCGGCCGAGGGCAAGAAACACGTCACGGAAGCCGACACCCCAGACCTTGGCTTCGATCTCGACGTCTGTTGGGCCTAGCTCATGGTAGTAGGCGAGGTCTTCTCGAAACTGCAGAGTGTCGAGCTGTCCACGACTTTGAATAGCCAGTGTGAGCGGCGGCTCTGGCAGCCAGGGCTCAGTAAAGGCTTCCGGTACTATAGATGTCATGAGGTCTTTGTTGGTTTCGTTATCCTCTATCAGCCTTCCTGTCAAGATCTGACCGTTCGAGACCTGTATACTCAACATCAGCGCTAAGCCCCACAAAGGCTGACTCGAAGACACTCGATACATATCCCGCACAGGCGGCGACGTCGCGGATGCTGTCACCGACAGTGAGAGAGATGATGCGGTTGAGAGCAAACTCGGAGCGTAGCGTACGGAGGAGCCCGTCCTTGATCCCCGAGTAGGGATACGATGACGAAAGCGCGGTGCTCTCCGCATCGTATGCAGTAACCCAGAACAGGTTTGTCGACTGCTGTACCCAGTTTCAAACGGTGTTCAGCGTCGCCTGTCTCATGGGCTGGAGGAATGGCCGGTAGACTTCAGCTAGACAGATGACATAGTCGCCCGGCTCGAGCTTCTTGTCTGTCATTTCATTGAGAGTGAGCACTCGGGAATTCCAGCTTGTGCTCTGAAGGACACTCTGTGCAAGCGACTTTTGAACATCGTCGTCGTCGTCGATCACTATCAGAACCCTGGTACCTGCGTGTGGAAGGCTTGGCCGGGCCACTTCGCTTGACACCATGAGGCTGGAGGAGTGCGCAGCATCGTTTTGGTAGTCCCTGATGACTAGGTCGACCCCCGAGAAGCTATTGTCCTTTAGGACTGCGTCCCATTGGGGGGCCGTCATCGTTCGATCCCAGTGGCAGTCGCCTTGTTGGTAGTGACGCCGAACCCAAGCCTATCTCGAAGTTGTCAGGGGCGGTGATCTCGTGCAGCACGAGCTGGCCACCCGGGGCTAGAAGTCGCCGAAGGTTTTGAAGGATGGCACTAGTATCCTTAGCTTTTCGTAGGACACCTACTGCAAAGATCACATCGTAGCTGGCAGGCTGCAGCCCTTGCTTGATGGGGTCTCGGTTAACGTCGAGACACGCGAAGTCCATACGGTTTTAGTGCTCGGCAAATCGCTGCCGAGCGTTATCGACCGAGGCTGTCGACGCATCTGAACATACGTACTCGGAGAATGCTATTCCCCCTGTACGAGCCTCGATGCTCTGGAAGACTGACAGTGCGTAGCTTGTGAGAATGCCTCTGCGGGCGCCGACCTCGAGGTATCTCTGAGTAGGCTTCTGGTGAGCTAACAGTTCAAGATACGCCTCGAGATCCTAGTTACAGACTGCAGCCACCGCATCATCGATGTAGTCCTGGAAGAAGGCCGATGAAAGGGACAACTCGAGCTCATGTGCTTCTCCGCAGACAATGGAGAGAAGGCTCTGTGCGACTTCTGTGAACATCTTTCACGATGGTCGCCTCATGCCAAGGTCTTGTAATCTGCTGATGAGATGGCACGCTTCAGGGATGTCTTCGCTAGGTTTTTCCCGAAGCTGATGTCCTATCCAAGAAACGTATTTCTCCATATGGGCTGGCACCTTTTCCCAGTCGGTGCCCCGAAGGCTGGCCATCATCTGCTGCGCTACAGCCCCGAGGGTCTCCTCCAGCTCGACCCGGTCGTGGACAATTGCATCTTCGTTATCCGATGATTGTCTCGCGGGATTACACAAGCTATAACGGGGCTGTTGTAGGGTACGCAATGATATGTGTGGCCTCGAATCGATATGGTGCAGCAATGTCCTTCCTCTATTATCGGTACCAAGTTCACGCGCCATGACCGGCGACATCTCTAGCCGTTTGATATAGCAAAGAAGTTTGTCCGTCTCCGACAAGACCGCCACCTCGCAGTCGAGACCAGCGCCAGCGTGCTTGAGCTTTGCCTGTGCCAAGACTTTGATGCGGTCTGTAGATGGATTCTGCCACCCGGTCTCGGCTATCCAGGCGTCCTTTATCTTGTTAGGATCAACTCCATTCCCATGTTGGCGTACTGCGCGCCTTGGCCGGTGAAAATGAAGGCCACTCCAGTATCATGTGCCGCACGCTCGCATTTCGTAGCAGGAAGGTCTAAGGTCTCTAGCGCACCCTGTCCGTCCACGATCGAAAAGGACCTCTAGGCCATGAGAGTACGACGCGCAGAAAGCGTATAGGAAAGATCTCCTAGGAAGTTTGCATCACCACGCATGTGTGTTTTGAGAAACCCATCATACAGATGCAACATTCGCTTCAGTGCGGCTTCATCCCGAGCGGACCACGTCAGTAATTGGTATCTGGGGGTCGCTTTGCTCGTTTCGCTGGTTGGATGGTTCACCCTGTTTATCCCATTGGTCCCATTGGCCAGCTTTTCGGGCGCATTGGTGAGTAGGCCGAAGGAGGTTAAGGTGCGATGATTGACCACGAGCCCAAGCGCCTCAATGGTATGGAAGGCATCGTCGAGGATGATGTGGCTATTGGCTCCTCCAAAGCCGACCGAATCGATCGAGATCCGTCGTAGGCCTTGGGTTGGCCAAGGGATGCAAGAAGTAGGCACCTATACAGCCCGTCAGCCTGGGCTTGAAGCATACGAGCTCAAGGAGGAATTTTGTACCTCCAAATGGTAAAACTTGGCATTGATTCTAGGGTTCAGTTTCTCGAATCAGGCGTTCGGAGGGATGATTCCCTTCTCAAGTATCATAACGCTTTTGAGAATGCTGGCCAAACCGCTGCCTCCTTCCAGATGACCAATATTCGCTTTGATCGAGACATGTCATTTGATCCACATTTATGTAAATTGCGACCGCAATCACATTTGGGGGCCAGGAAGAGCCGGGATAAAATATGTAATATTGGCAAATGCAATCACACTTGGGGGCTAGGAAGAGCACGGTTTGAACAAGCCTTAGCCCAATTCTTCTCTGGGCAATTTCTGCAGGTGTGCATATATGTACAAGCCGTACTTTGTCACAGGCGCAGCCCATCATGACTGGCTCGCAAGTTGGGCCAGCCACCTTTCTATATCGGCCATGATGCGCTCCCCTAGCGTCGTATCAACGGCGCAGTCCGGCCAGTTGGCGCTGACACACATCCCCCGGCCAGCGACGCTGACTGGGGAGAACTCGATGGCGGCAGCAGGGATTTCGGCGCTGAGGCCAAATTGCGCTCGGTTGATTGACCACCTCTGGCCGTCATCGGTCTTGGTGTCGCCGCCGGTCAGCGACAGCGTCGTGGTGTTGCTCAGTCTTGTTAACGACGTGTTGCCGTCCAGCACACCGATGTTGGTCACCAGCCACGCAAATTGGCGCGTCTTTTTCGCCATGTCCCTCATCGTCTGCTGCCAATCTGTGACGTACTTGAACACCCCGACCAGGTCGTTTCGCAGCCCGGCTTCCAGCTTGCGCACTATCTCCAGCCGACTCTGTGCCGATACGGCCCAGAGCTCGCGTCGGAGGTCGGCCGACAGATCTATTCCCTCCCTGGAATCGGGCGGCAGTTTGGAACGAATACGCGCCACCAGCCCCGTATCGTGTCTATGGAACACCTGAGTCACGTAGTTGCCCACTGCTCTGTCGGACCGAACCCACGGAGCGTCTGCCGGGGGCGGAGGCAGATTCCGGCGGTGGTCCATTATGGTAGAACTTTGAAAGGCCGGGGCGGCCGTGCTGTCGAGGTGCGATGAGAATGCAATAAGCGCTAATCCATTTAGCAGGCCGGTGATGGTAGTCTTGTTCTGTCGGCAGAGGGCTAGGATCGCAAGTAGAGATGCGTTATCCATGAAAAAGGCCCGGAACTGGGTTTTGTACGGAGTGGACCGAATCGGGCACCAGGCTGCTTGGGATACATCCCGATTCAGAAACCGGGGCCGAATTTCCTCCCAAAATACTTTGGCGAGGTACCTGAGATCTACTGGAAGACTCTTTAAGCTCTCGATAGGGGTTGGAAGCAGAGGGGGGTGCTGGGGTAGTCTAAGGATATTGCCGTCGAAGCCCGTCCGCTCGTATGATCCGTTGTCAGCATTGAGCATGCTGAGAAAGTCTTCATGAAACACTTTGGCACCTGCACCATCGAATTGGGGGTGGTTCCAAGTGAGTATGACCTCTATGATAGGAGCATTCCCTTGCCGGATGACGGTAATCTTCCAGCCCGGCTGCCTTATGGAAAGGTCTGGGAAACGGTCATCGAGCTGAGCGCGGAATGTTTCCTGCACCGTTTGCTCAAAGTCGTCATGCTCTCCGATATAAAGCCATTTTATGTGTTGCGTCAAGTCGAGACTCTGCAGCTGAATCCACGAGGGAGTCTTCGAAGTGACATCCATCATGCCGACTTGCAGCATCGGATGTCGCATGATGGTGTCCACAACAGCGACTCTGACTGCCTGTTCTAGTCGGGTCCGCGACTCTGCCGTCGCGAGATGTGACGGGATTGCATAGCGACAAGAGAGAGAGGTGCCACGGTATTGGTCTAGTAAATACATAGCCAGTTGGTATGTCTCGCTACACACGTAATAGTTGGTTAGATGCCCCGAGATGCCATGTCGGTATGTGACAATAGGTGCTTACTTGATTCCGAACTTGCGTAGCACTCGTTGTCTCTATGCCATGGTTCGATCTGTTTGCCATGGTTTGTTGTTGATGTAGGGAATGAAGAAGAGATGGAGCCAATGAATATTACTGCTATAGCATGCGTGTATTGGATGTCGTTGTAATAGCCTCGATTCGAACTTGGAGATAGGTGCGGCAGTATAATTGACTATGTAACTGAGGATAGAAAGTTGTTATGTCTTGGAAGAACGGAGGAGAAATTAGAGAGTGGTTTCATCCCTAGAATGGATATATTTTACGAACGCACGGGCCAAGCTTAGTCGAAGCTCATGGCGGACCCTGGTGTCTGTTGAAGTTGATGAATGTTGATTGAAGAGTGCTGAAAGGAGAAAACTAACTGAGGGCCTGAAGAGGGCCGTAAAGTAATCAACAAACGCACGGACCAACGTGCTAAAGCTAGTTAGAAATGTACCTTCCAACAGTGTCAACCCGTCCAACATGCAGGTGACAAGAACGCCGTCCAACATGCAGATAACAAAAATAGGCTAGCTAGAAAAAACTAGTAAGCAGAAACACTAGGAACGCTAATCTTAAAAGGACATAATCGATAAATTTAGTATACAGCCGTAGGCTAAGTATAATAAGCACTACTATAACCGGGGTATATAATAAGTATATAAAGGTTTATGTTAGGCAAGTAAGGTATTAAGATATGCTCTAAAGAATATAGAAATAATCCTAAGTTCTTCTATAATATATTACTAGCAGTAAGGCTATTAATTGCATAAGACGTAATACTTAGATTTATAACTAAAAAGCTATATATAATAATTTATGTAGTTAGTAATGAGTATGCCTTTATATATCTAGTTTTTCAAGTAGCTAATTTAGATAGCAATATATCTAAGCGATCTAGATTAAGTTCCTCTGGACTCTCGACCGGAATCTTCCTCACAGAATTCAGAATAGCCTTTCGAAAGCCCCCTGCGATCGTGTCCTGGAGACGCAGCCACCTCTCCTCCTCATCTCTCAGAAACATGTAAGCCGTAATACTGTCCCGAATGACATGCATATGCTGAGATGGCTCGTGGGCAAAAAGAACCCTCTCTCTCGGTGGCACCGAACACTTCGACGATGCATCATACTCGATGTTCCATCTTGCTAGCAGATCTTGCCAAGCCCTGCGCATCCGCCTTGGATCCGAGCATCCGGTCAGCACAAAGCGCAGCTCAGCCCCAATGGGTCTGGGATCCTGGGAAAGCAGCTGGAATGAAGGCGATGCCGCTTTGACAGGCATTGAGTGGTTGAACCGCACGCCGACGTGTTCCGGGAAGCCCTCCGGGGCAGCGAATATGGCGCGCCCGGCTTGTGAATGGGCGACCCAAATAAGCTCGCGTAGCCTTGAGATTGTGTCCACAAAGGCCTCCCTAGCGAGTGGCGCTGAAATGGTAGGCAACTGGGAACACAATGCGGTAACCTCGTTTGCTTTCAAGGCTAGATTTAGTAGTCCGACATCTTTGGGGTCATAAGCCTTAATATCGTGCAGGAAGTCCACAAAGAGTTGCGGATCTCGGAAGGTTAGGTATATAAAGTCATATTCGGGATTAAGGTAAAGAGTTGCCAGAGTGGGTCCGAGATATAGGTTTGTTAATTAGAGCTTGCATAGAATATAGACGCAATAGATTCCAAGGGCTGCCTGCCTTGCTTTCCGATTCACACGCAAGAGCTTGCTAAATAGAGAACAGCCTTTCACAATAGCCTTATAGTCTTGGCCACTAACAACCATGTTTAGCGCATTTCTTGTCGAATATGGAGGTGCGCTCTGAGAAGGGTTAGGCATAATGCTAGAAGAGGGGAGGTGCTAGAGCTTAAGTTCCAAAAGTCGTTGCTTCTCGGATAGTGAGCATTGCCAGATGTGCAGTCAGACCTCAGCCGAAAGCATAGGAAATAGGCTAAAGCGGGCATTATTATTAGCCTGAAGGACTATTGGGTTAATAATTTGTAGATATTGCAGAGTAGACATTGTGTGTTATAGGTATAGAAGCAATTTGTGATAGGAATTAGAGGAGGATTAATAGATTTAGCAAAATCTACTTTAGCATAAGATATAAGATATGCTTTTATGCTTTTCAAGCTTAGCTACAAGGATCTATATGCTAGCTAATATTTATATTTCTATATTATAATAAATAGGTTAGTGTTATAACCCATTTAACACATAGGTCACAAAACAGGTTACCAGCAACAAGGAACAGGTATTAAGGATCTAACATCCTAACTAAAGGAATAACACACTGCCTTCTACTTCTAAAAACAAGGATTATATAAGCAAGAGTTAGGATTGTAAAGGTTGCATAGTTAAAGAAGTCGAAAGCGACTTTAATAACTAGTTAAAGAAGTCGAAAGCAACTCTAATAACTCCTATTAAAGAGCTAGATATATAATCACAGTTATTACCACTAGTAGATAAAACTTATATATAGCTCTTTAGTTATTAATCTAAGTATTTAGTTATATTAACTAAGTAGCTCTAAAGGCAGTAAATACTTGCATTATTATTAGAACTTATATAATTCTATATTTAAGAACTTAGCACTTTAATATTACTCTTATTGATATAAACTTAATTAGTATTTAAAGATCTTTAAATTACTATAATGCTTATTATATTTTAATAATTCTTATTTAAAAATAATTTAGTATTATTCTTTTAAGCAATATAAAATATAATAGCTCTTTAAAAATCCTCTTTATCTATCTCTAAGATTATATATAAGCAAATAGTAAATACTATTGCTAAACTTTAAAAATAAATTCGCACTTTATATTGCTAGAATAGTACTATAGCTACTACCTTAGCTATTTCTAATAAAATATATAAGATAGATAAATTTATTATATATAATAGAGCTTAGAAGATGCTTTATAAGTTCCTTATCTATTATAAAGCATACTTTCTGCATTATATAATATAATTTACTAATAAATATAAGAAAGTTATTCTTGCTAGGATATACTTTAAAAAAGATGCTTTTATCTAATATAAACCTTTACTGCGCAATTATTTAGAATATTAAAATAATTCTAATATATACATTTAAAGTACTAAGAATATATTTAACTCCTTTGCAAGCTTTAAGAAGATACTTAAAAAAACTTTTAAAGACTTAAACGAAAAATGCATTATAGCATAGCAATTTATAAATCTTTAATAAACTAAGTTAGCCTCTGCTTATATAATTAAATTTAAGCAACTCTTAGCATAACTTCTATAAAAAAATAAGAACCTTATAGAATACTATTATAAAGGATTAAAAAATAAAGTTAAGAATAAAATTTTTAAATAAGATTAGCTAGAGAATTTTATAATATTCTCTAATTAAGCAATCTGCATTAATAACTATCTATATAAATAATAAATAGAGAAATTAAAGAAAAAAGAAAGCTAGACTTAGAAATTTCTAGCTAATATAAGTAAGAAACTCTAAATTAAGAATAGCAATTAATATAGCAATATAGCCTAAAGCAATATTATATATACTAGCTTTATAGAACTTAATGCTACTAATTAATAGAATAATAATACTAAGAAGATTATTTATTATAATTGCAATAAGCTAGATTATATTTTTTATAATTGCAAATATGTAATAAGCACTGCTGTAACCGAGGTATATAACAAGTACACAAGGGGTTTATATTAGGCAAGAACAGTATCAAAGTATAATCCAAAGAATACAGAAACAATCTCTAAAGTCTTCTGCAGTGTATTACTAGCAGTAAAGCTATTACTTATATCAGAAGTAATACTTAGATTAATAATTAAAGAGCTATATACTAAATCTATCTATTAGTAATGGATGTGTTCTTATATATCTTATTCTTTAGTCTCTTATTAGTAATATTAGTTCTTTTCCTGCAGGGGTAGACTGCTAGGATCGATAGTTAACTACGTCGGTCTATAGTTATATTAATAGGACTGATAGGCAGTCCTATCGATCTAAATCCTAACCCTAGATTATATAATCCGGATTCTGCTTCCTTTCTTAGTTAGGATATTAGGTTCCTAATATCTAGTCCTTATTGCTTATAACTATTCTTATAACCTATATATTAAATAGATTATAATATTATCTCTCTCTTATTAATTATTATCCCTAATAATCTTTTGTAAGTATCCTAGTAAGTTCCTTTATTATTAGATTATGCTTTTCTAATTGAGATATCTTTTAGTATTACTAAGCGTCGATATAAGAAAATAGAGCAGTTCTTTTCTCTTTAGCTCTTAGCCCTTTTCTATTCCTGCAAGATGCCTGCTTATTCTTCCTATAAATCTTGCAAGGCTTACTATCTTGCTTCCAAGGAAGACTCTTCTCGTTGCACTAAGTATATCCATTATAAATATAGCAATTGCGATATATACGGTCTTTCCCCCTTGCAGGTTAAGAAGATTATTATTTAATATTCCGCTGTTAAGGCTAATCTGGATAAAGCGGAGGAGGAGCTAGAGTTAGCTACTGCTAAGGTTCGCTATTTGCAAAGATAGCGCTGCGTTTAGGCAGAGAAGATAGCTTGCGCTATTTGCTATAGTTTGGCGATTATTGATAAGCTGGATTGGGTCGAAAAAGAGGAGGCAGAGAAGGAGCGCTTGACTGCTTAGGATACTAATCGAAGCGCTAAGGCTCTAGCCTCTAGGGGTTTACTTCCTAAGGGCTCCTCTAACTCAATCTTCCCCAATCTTAGTAAGGCTAGTTGGTTTCTACTAGACCTAAGTATATTAGATAATTATAGATTAGAAAATATAGCTAATCTTTTAATAGATTGCTAATTTCTAGTTTAGTTAGTATATCTTTTCTTTCTAGTACTGCCTTTAACTAGTATTTCCTTAGTAGTTTATTTTGCTAACTAGTAGGGTATTTAACTAATAGGCTATATTCCTAGTATTTCTGTAGATTAACTAGTTATTACTATAACTATTCTTTCTTAGATTAGTATTATGCAAGCTATTCTAGTGCATTAGTGATATTTTCTAGAGATTCTTATATATTTTTGCTTAAGGAGTAGCCTTTCTACTTAACTAAGTATTCTAGCATATTATTATATCCTTAGTGCTTAAGGATCCTTTTAATCTTATATTCTAGTTTATTATTTTTAATTTCGATGCTATTATTAATCTTTATATTCTATACTGCTAGTTTAAGTAGTAAGATATAGAAAACTAGATATATTCTTATACTATAGGGGAGTGCAAGTTTATAGTTAACTAGTGAAATTTTTTGCAAAATTTTAAATAAACTAAGCTTTTTATAATTAAGCTTATTATTAGGTCTCTTTATCTTGATATTTTATCGAAAAAGGTAGACCTTATCTTCCTCTTTAAGGATTAGTCCCTTAATCCTCTTAGTATTTGCATATCTTATTATTTATTCCCTAACAAATGCAAGTTTTTGCTATAGTTCCTTATAGATCTTCTAAATCCTTTAAGCTTTCTTATTTACTGCTTCTGTATTTGCTCTTAGCAATGCTTTATAATATGCTATAGAATTATGCCTATATACTGCGTAAAATAGTAATACCTTTATTATGCTTATATTTGCGCTATTATATGCAAATTGCGCTAATAATAATAATTTAATCTAATTATCTTATTTATAATTAATATAATAGTATAAATATTATTCTAAAATCTGGTTTATGCATTTTATCTATTTATCTATTTGCAGATAAAATGCAATTAATATCTTATAAGCTGCTCTAAGCTGCTTTATAAGCAAGGTCTAGAAGTTCGATGCAAACTTCCTATCCCTATTTAAGATAATTTCCTATAGTATGCTATAGTTAGCTATAATTATTCTAAGAAATGTATATACAAGGTCTTTTGCTATACTGCTCTCCTTATATAGTAGAAAGTAAGCATACTTGCTTAGTCTGCAAACTATTACTAAAATGCTATTAAATTGCACTTTAGTTAAGGGTTCTTATAAGAGAGGTAGCTTAATAATAAAGTCTAGGCTAGCTAACTGCTAAACCGAACTTAATACTGATAGAAGGTAAAGCAATCTATAAGGCTTATATCTTTCTGCCTTATTCTTTTTGCAATTGTTGCAATTCTATAAGAGATCCTTAACTCTCTTTTTAAAGCCTAGCAGATTCTATTATCTCGAAATCTATACTAAGATTATCCTAACCCTCTAATATCTATATGCTAGGGCACTATATATATTCTAGATATACTAGTCTTATTCCTCTAGAATTATATCTTCTGGGTCTTTGCTTATTCGATTTATTCTAAGGATAGCATTTAGCTTTTTATATATATTAATAAGGTTTCCTTCCTTATCTATTATAAAGATATCCTAGATTTCTTTTATAATCTTATTCTAATAATTGGATCTTCTACTAAGAGCATCTGCTCTAATATTTTCCTTCCCTTAAATATAGATAATTTTAAGATTGAATTATAATAGATACTCTGCTTATCTTACTTATTATTTATTAAGTATCTTTATTATAGTAAATATAATAAGATTCTTATAATTAAAGAATACTTTAATTTGGTATTTTGCGCTAATAAGGTATTATTCCTATTCCTTAAATGCTTCTATAATAGCTATAAGTTCCTTATCTGGTATTCTGTATTATAATTCTGGTCTATTAAGCTTTTTTAAGAAGTTAGCAATTAGTTTTAATTATCCTCTTTTATTGCGCTAGTTAAGTTCTGCTCTAATAGCAAAGTCTAATGCATCTATATATAACTTAAGTCCCTTGCTAAGATCTAGTTCTTTGCAAATTAGGTCCTTTAATATAAGGTCTTTAATTTTATTAAATGCTTATTATTATCCTTTTGCCTAAAGAAATAGCATTTCTTTCTTAGTAAATTCTATAAGGGGCTTAACTTCTCTATTATAATCCCTAATAAACTATCTATAGAAGTTAATATATTTAAGGAATGCTTGAATATCTATAAGGTTTTTAGATGCAGGCTAATCCTTAATTGCCTTAATTTTGTTTTTTTATATGCAAATTTTGCCTAGCTTAAGAGTATATTTAAGGTAGTCTACTTTTTAAGTATAGAAATAATACTTTATAGGCTTTACTAATATTTTAGCATCTTATAGCGTTTATAGTATAGTTTATATATATTGTTTATATATCTTAAGGTCTTTTGAGTAAATAAGGATATTATTTAGATAGGCAATAATGAAAATATTAAGGAATTTGTAGAGGATATAGTTAATTATATATTAGAATATAGCTAGTATGTTAGTTAGTCTAAATAGCATAATATAATATTTGTAATATCTATAGCAAGTTCTAAAGGCTATCTTCTATTTATATCTCTCTGCAATTTGTATATAATAGTAGCCTTTCTTGAGATTAAGTGCAGTAAACTATTACGCGCCTTATATCTTATCTTATAGTTTATTGCTTCTTAGCAGAGAGTAATAATCTTTAATTATTATATTATTAAGTTATCTAAAATCTATATATAGTCTAAGTTTGCTATTCTTCTTAGGTATAAAGAGGATTGGGTATTCTGCTAGAGAGTATAATTTTTTAATATATTCTCTTTTAAGATTCTTATTTAGATACTCCCTAAGTGCCTTAAGTTTTGCTTTATCTAGTCTGTAAATAGGAAAAAACTTTAGTTCTATTTCTTCCTTAAGGGGTATTTTGTAGTCGAATTAGGTTCTAGCAGGAAGTAATCCTTTATACTTTCCTAAGAATAATCTAGTAAATTTATAATACTCTTATAGTATGCTATCGAATATTAGTAGGGGTTCTTCTTTTATTGCTACTGCTTATAAGAGCAGGAGGTATTATTAAGCATTCCTAGGCAATATTGTAGAAGTATTATATTCTAATTAGCTTTATCTAATTCTTTATAATTCTTAGTTTATCTGCTTCTGCAGCCTATTCTAGCTACTTTAGGCTAGACTAAGTTTCTAAGGCTATAGCTTCTATTTCTATTATTGCTGCCTATTATTATTGCTCTATACTAGACTAAGTCCTTCTAATTAGTTTCTATTTACTTATATTTTCAATTTATGCCTAACCTGCATCTATAGATTTAAGGCATTTATAGTTCTTCTCTATAAGCTATTAGACCCTACTAATTTAGAGGTATATATTAAGTTTTCGTTTAAGCGCCTTTCTTAGCTATTCTTAGTGACTAAGTCTTATTTTGCGCCCTTAATTGCAATTATCCTATTGGGTATAGCTTATTTCTAAGAGATTTGGCTAGTAGTCTAATTAATTCAAGGATTATGCTTCTTAAGCTATAGAAGTTCTAATATTATATTATAGTATATTATATTTATAATATTAAAGGAAATAAGTATTATGTATCCTTAGTTTAAAATAGGTAGGTAATTAGTCTTTTTATCGATTACCTCTTAGTTATATGCAATAGATTATCCTTCTATAGTATTAAAGATATAGGGCTTCTCTTTTTTATTGCTATAATATCTTTGCTATATTAATGATATAGGGGGATATATAATTCCCTTATGCGCTACTATCTAATAGTGCGCTATAATATTAGCCTTTAATATTTATATTGAGCTATATATATGCGTAGTTTCCTTTTGCTATTGCATATAGAGACCTTATAATCTTAATTAACTATTATCCCTTTATAGGCGATTTTTCCCTTTTAGGGCCTTCTTAGCTGCCTTTTAAGCTAGTGCCTTAGCTTATTATTATATATGCTTATAATGCTTCTTATTGTATTGCTATATATGCTAAGTATATGCTTTGTTCTATATATAGATAGTGCATTATTCTACTAGATATTGCTACTATTTGCGTTTCTTATCTATGCAAGGCCTAGGGTAGTCCTCTAGTAGTCTAACTAATGCGTTATAGTATTTTTTATTTAGTACTTCTCTGAACTATAGTTTAGATTCTTTATATGCCTAAATGAGTTATTCTTCTTTCCTAGTTAGGAATTATCTATATTTAATCTTTTCTTTAAAATAGATTTAGCAGCTATAATAAGTGCATAAGATCTATGCTAATTAATAGTATCTAAGGTGGAATGCATTAATCCTAGGATCCTCTAGTTTATTTACTTTATAATTCTAAAGTAGAATGCTTTAGAAGAGTTTCTTTAGGGGGATTTTATATATAAGGTGCTTAGTTTATACTTTGGTATCTAGGCTATAGAAGCTAATGCTATTATATTAGCTAGTTAGTACTAATTCTTCTAACTTATCTGTATATTGTTATATAATAGGTTTAAGTAGATTATCGGGCTATTTATCTTAGAGTATTTCTATTGCATTTTCTTCTATTAGTGCTAGAGTAAAGTCTGCATTTTCTGAGTTATTATTACGCCTATTATAGGCTAGGGATGCTATAGTATTCGATATATACTTATTATTATCTATAAGCTATGCAAAATAGTGCTATAAGAGAAACTTCCCTAGGTTCTATTTTTCCTTGGATCTCTGATCTATAGGGTTGATAGAATAATTTGATTATTTATCTTTAGTAGAAGCTCTGCTTCTAATAGCAAGTTATTATTATCCCTTAGGTTTCTGGGGGGAACTATCCTAAATCTTCTTTCTCTAAGAGGTATAATATGCAGCTATTATTATAATATGCAGTTTAACTAAGAGATTTATAATTAATAAAGTCTATTACTTGCTCTATTAGGATATTTTTATTTAGATAATTGGGTTCTTATTAAGTAGCAATATTAAGCTGTTATTCTTTCTAGATAGATTGCTATTGCTTCCTTTGTAATTATTAATATTTCTATGCAAAATGTTTAGGCTTCCTATAATTAAAGCATGCTCTATTGCCTTTGCCTTAGTTTTGAAAATTGTTATATTAATATATAGTATCTAATTCTATTAGGCTAGTATATATGCTGCTGCTCTATGCTATATTTATATAGTTCTATTATTTGCTTTAATAGTTCTGCTAAGGTTAGTAGTGTTTTCTACTATTAGCTAGGGTTCTAAACTTCTATAGTTATTTATTGCTCTTGCAGTTCTTCTCTTATTATTATTTAAAGATGCAGTTATTAATTTATACTGCTATTGCAATATATTCTGCTAAATTATTGGGTTAGTTTATTTTATAAAGTTTGTTTTTAATCCTATTCTTTAGTTCTTTATAGAATTAAGATATTAATGCTTTATCTTTCTAGCTAACTTGCTTTATATATTGCTTAAATTTGGCTATATAATCTAAAGCAGCTTTAATTTGCTTAAGGTCTATAAGACTGTATTCTGCTATGCACTTCTTATCTAGATTGCTAAATGCATTCTTAAGTGCCTTCTTAAAACCTTTAAATAAGTTAAAGATAGCTTTAGTTTTCTTATTATAATTATTAGGCATAGTTAGATTATTAAGATAGTTTTAAAGCAAAGGTTCGAATTAGGCAAAAGCATTGCCTTCTAATTAAGTTCCTATAAAGACTGCTTTTTCTCCCTTATCTATAAACTAAGCTAGATAGTAAAGAAAATAGGCTTTATACTAAGTAATAAAAGCCTAAAAGAGTGCCCTTTAATTCTTTATAAAGGATAGGCTTATTTATCTTATAAATCTTAATTTAAGTATTGCTAAACTTCCTTAAATTTCTAAATGCAAGTTTATAAAGCTATAATAATTTACTGTAGCTTAGCGCTAGTTAAAGCCCTGCCTATAGTAAAGAAGATTAGAGTCTAGGAAGATATTATATTTCTATATTGCTTAAGAAGGAGTATACTAAACTTATACTTAAATAAAAGTTATTAAAATATAATAAGCATTACTATAATTAGGGTATATAATAAGTATATAAAGGGTTTATATTAGATAAAAATAAGATTAAAGTATAATTTAAAGAATATAGAAATAATCTTTAAAGTTTTCTATAGTATATTACTAGTAGTAAAGCTATTACTTATATTAGAGGTAATATTTAGATTAATAACTAAAAAGCTATATACTAAATCTATCTAATAGTAATAAATGTGTTCTTATATATTCTAGTCTTTAATTTTATAGCTAACATTGGATTGCAATATATCCGAATTATCTAAATATTTCTAGATAGCATATATCCAAGGCTATCTATCCTAGTTAGTCCTATCGGTCCTAACCCTAACTCTGGATTATGTAATCCTGGCATTGCTCCTTTCTGTAAGTATTGAACTTTGGGTCCCGTACTATCTGGGTTTCGTTGCTGTGACTAGTCTTGTGCCCTGCATGTGGTGCTATATTATGACGGTAATAGCCCTTCATAATAATTAATACTGCTATATAATAACAATGCTAATTATCATAATATTCAAGATAGCTTTCTCAATATAAACCTTAATGACTATATAATAATAGTTGCTTATTAGAGAGCAGATGGCTAATTCTCAAAAAACCTAAAATATAATAATAACTTGCTATTGAAAGTCCTTATAGAACATTAATAATTGGATTATTCTACTAATCCTATAAATTAGAAATCTAAGAATAAATAGGACTTAGAAAAGTTTCCCTTATAGCACTATCTTATATAGCTTATAGATAATAATAAGTATATATCAGATACTATAATATCCCTAGCCTATAATAGGCGCGATAATAACTTAAAAAATGCAGACTTTACTCTAGCCCCTATAAAAGAATAGTACTATAGAAGATATTTATTCTTAAAGAAGAAGAATTTCAAAGATAAATAATCTAATAATCTACTTAAGCCTATTATATAATAATATCATAGACAACTTAGAAGGAATTAGTACTAATTACCCGGAATATAGCAGTCTTAGTTCTAATAACCCTAGATATTAAATATCTAAATAGAATACCTTATATACAGAATACTTCTAAAAACCCTCTTTAAGAGTATTCTAATCTAGAACTATAAAGCAAATAAATTAGAGGATCCTAGAATTAATGCATTCCACTTTAGATACTACTAATTAGCATAGATCTCATATATCTATTATAGCTATTGAACCTATTTCAAGAAAAAAGTCAAATATAGATAGTTCCTAACTAGGGAAGAAGTTAATTAAATTATTTAGGTATATAAGGAATCTAAACTATAGTTTAGGAAAGTACTAAAAAAGAAATACTATAACGCACTTATTAGACTACTAGAGGATTGCCTAAGGCCTTATGCATAGATAAAAAAGCGCAAATAGTAGCAATATCTAGTAGAATAATACACTATCTATATACAGAATAAGATATATGCCTAGCATATATAGCAATATAATAGAGAAGCATTATAGATATATATAATAATAAGCTAAGGCACTAGCTTAACAAGCAGCTAAGAAGGCCCTAAAAGAATAAAGATTGCCTATAATAGGGATAATAATTAATTAGGACTATAAGAGTCCCTATATATAATAGCCTAAAAGGAAGCTATATATATATATATCATTAATATAAATATTAATAACTAATATTATAGCGCACTATTAGATAGCAGTGCATAAGGAGAATTATATATCCCCTTGCATTATTAATATAGCAAAGATACTATAGCAAATAGAAAGAATAATCTCTATATACTTAATACTATAAAAAGATAATCTATTATATATAACTAAAAAGTAATTAATAAGAAGACTAATTATCTATCTATCTTGAATTAAGGATATATAATATTTATTTCTTTTAATATTATAAATATAGCATACTATAATATAATATTAAAACTTCTATAGCTTAAGAAGCATAATTCTCAAATTAATTAGACTACTAGCCAAATCTCTTAGGAATAAGCTATACCTAATAGAATAATTGCAATCAAAGGCGCAGAACAAGACTTAGTTACTAAGGATAGCTAAGAGAGGCGCTTAAATAAGAACTTAATATATACCTCTAAATTAGCAGGGACTAATAGCTTATAGAGAAGGATTATAAACGCCTTAAATCTACAGAAGGAGGTTAAGTATAAATCAGATTTACAAGTAAGCAGAAACTAATCGGAAAGACTTAGTCTAGCATAGAGCAATAATAATAGGCAGCAACTATAGAAATAGAAGCTATAGCCTTAGAAACTCGGTCTAGCCCAGAGCAGCCGGGATAGGCTAAAAAAATAGATAAACTAAGAATTATAAAGAATTAGATAAAGCTAATTAGGATATAATACTTCTGCAATATTGTCTAGGAATGCTTAATAGTACCTCCTATTCCTATAAGCAGTAATAATAGAAGAAGAACTTCTACTAATATTTGATAGCATACTATAAGAGTACTATGAATTTACTAGATTATTCTTAGGAAAGTATAAGAGATTGCTTTTTAATAGAACCTAATTCAACTATAAAATACCCCTTAAGGAAGAAATAGAACTAAAGTTTTTCCCTATTTATAGACTAGATAAAGCAAGGCTTAAGGCATTTAGGGAGTACTTAAATAAAAATCTTAAAAGAGAATATATTAGAGAATTACACTCCCTAGCAGAATACCCAATCCTCTTCATACTAAAGAAAAATAGCAAACTTAGACTATATATAGACTTTAGATAACTTAACGATATAATAATTAAGGATTATTATCTACTGCTAAGAAGCAATAAATTATAAGATAGAATGCAAGGCGCATAATGGTTTACTGCACGCAATCTTAAAGAAGGATACTATTATATACGAATTGCAGAGGAATATAAATAGAAAATAGCCTTTAGAACTTATTATAAATATTACAAATATTATATTATGCTATTTAAACTAACTAATGCACTAGCTATATTCTAATGCATAATTAACTATATCCTCTGCAAATTCCTTAATATCTTTATTATTGCCTATCTAGATAATATTCTTATTTACTTAAAGGACCTTAAGATATATAAATAATATATGCGAACTATACTATAAATGCTGCAAGATGCTAAGATACTAGTAGAATCTACTAAATATTATTTTTATACTTAGAAAGTAGATTATCTTAAATATACTCTTGAATTAGGCGCAATTTGTATATAGAAAGATAAAATTAAGGCAATTAAGGATTAGCCTGCACCTAGAAACCTTATAAATATTTAAGCATTTCTCAAATATATTAATTTCTATAGATAGTTTATTAAGAATTATAGCAAGAAAGTTAAGCCTCTTATAGAACTTACTAAAAAAGAAATGCTATTTTATTAGGCAGAAGAATAATAGCAAGCATTTAATAAGATTAAGAATCTTATATCAAAAGACTCAATTTATAAAGAACTAGACCTTAGCAAGGAACTCGAATTATATATAAACGCATTAGACTTTGCTATTAGAGCAGAACTTAATTAGCGTAATAAAAAAGAATAATTAAAACTAATTGCTAACTTTTTAAAAAAGCTTAATAGACTAGAATTGCAGTATAGAATACTAGATAAGAAACTTATAGCTATTATAGAAGCATTTAAAGAATAGGAATAATATCTTATTAGCGCAAAATACTAGATTAAAGTATTCTCTAATTACAAAAATCTTACTATATTTACTATAATAAAAATACTTAATAGATAATAAGTAAGATAGGCAGAGTACCTATTATAGTTTAATCTTAAGATTATCTATATCTAAGGAAAAGAAAATATTAAAGCAGATGCTCTTAGCAGAAGATCTAATTATTAGAATAAAATTATAGAAGAAATCTAGAATATCTTTATAATAAATAAAGAAAGAAATCTTATTAATGCATATAGAGAGCTAAATGCTACTCTTAGAATTAATTGAATAAGTAAGAACCTAGAAGATATAACTCTAGAGGAATAAGATTAGTATATCTAGGATATATATAGTGCTCTAGCATATAGATATTAGGGAGTTAGGGCAATCTTAGCATGGATTTCGAGATATTAGAACCCGCTAGGCCTTAAGAAGAGAGTCGAGAACCTCTTATAGAATTGTAATAATTGCAAGAAGAATAAGGCGGAAAGATATAAGCCTTATAGATTGCTTTACTCTCTATTAGTATCAAGTTTAGTTTAGCAATTAGCTAGCCTAGACTTTATTATTAAGCTACCCCTCTTATAAGAACCCTTAACTAAAATGCAATTTAATAGCATTCTAATAGTAATTTGCAGATTAAGCAAGTATACTTACTTTCTACTATATAAGGAGAGTAGTATAGCAGAAAACCTTGCATATATATTTCTTAGAATAATTATAGCTAATTATAGTATACTATAGGAAATTATCTTAGATAGGGATAGGAAGTTTGCATTAAACTTCTAGATCTTACTTATAAAGCAGCTTAAAGCAGCTTATAAAATATTAATTGCATTCTATCTATAAATAAATAAATAGATAAAATATATAAATTAAATTTTAGAATAATATCTATACTATTATATTAATTATAAATAAGATAATTAAATTAAATTATTGCTATTAGCATAATTTGCATATAATAGCGCAAATATAAGTATAATAAAGATATTGCTATTCTATGCAGTATATAGGCATAACCCTATAGCATATTATAAAGCATTGCTAGAGGCAAATGCAGAAGCAGCAAATAAGAAAGCTTAAAGGATTTGAAAAATCTATAAAGAACTGCAGTAAAAACTTGCATTTATTAGGGAACGAATAATAAAATATGCAAATACTAAGAGGATTAAGGGACTAATCCTTAAGGAAGGAAATAAGGTCTATCTTTTTCGATAAAATATCAAGATAAAAAGGCTTAATAATAAGCTTAATTATAAAAAGCTTAGTCTATTTAAGATTTTGCAGAAAATCTTACTAGTTAACTATAAACTCGCACTCTCCTATAGCATAAAAATATATCTAGTTTTCTATATTTTACTACTTAAGCTAGCAGTATAGAATATAAAGATTAATAATAGCATTAAAGTTAAAAATAATAAATTAGAATATAAGATAGGAAAAATCCTTAAGCATAGAAGATAGAATAATATATTAGAATATCTAGTTAAATAAAAAGGCTATCCTTTAAGCAAAAATATATAGGAATTCCTAGAAAATATTACTAATGCATTAGAATAGCTTATGCAATATTAGTCTAAGAAAGAATAGTTATAGTAGTAACTAGTTAGCTTATAGAAATATTAAGAATATAGCCTATTAGTCAAAATACCCTATTAATTAATAAAATAAGCTATTAATTAAAAAAATACTAGTTAGAGATAGTACTAGAAGAAAAAAGATGCACTAAGCTAAGCTAAAGGTTAGCAGCTAACTAAAGGTCCAGCTATATCTTCTAGCCTATATTTATCCAGAATACTTAGGTTTAGTAGGGTTTAACTAGCCCCTCCTATAGGCTAGCTATTAGAGAGAGGGCCCTCTAGAGCTAAGGCCTTAGCGCCTTAGTTGAACTCTTTAGCAGCTAAATGCTTAGCCTTAGCCTCTGCCTTCTTTGCCTCTAGGCGCTCTAACTCTTCTAGATTTGTTAAACCCTGACGAATAGCCTAAGCTATCTTCTCTCTCTATATCTTTTTCTATTAGCAGAAATGCATTAACTTTAGCTTGAGATCTTCGATTTCGTTCTCTAACTTTTAATGCTAAAAGAAGATATTAAGAAGCTTAGAAGAGTTAGTTAGTTCAAGAACATTGCATTTAGAATATTAGCAATATATGCACTTAGTATACTAGAAAGAATCCTTAAGGAATACCTAATAAGATTTTAAGCCCTAAGTATTATAGGAAGAATAAGGAATTATAATAATAGCTTTAGAAAGAATAATTAAATAAAGGAACTTCTTCTGCTTTAATCTATTAAAATAAGGATTAAAAGATTTTAGTTTTACAACTCTATTTAATATTCTAATTAAAAAGGCATAATAATATAGCAAGATAATAGGAAGAAAACTTATAAGAAAATTATTAGGAATAATAATCTATAGAAGAGAGATAATATTATAACTTATCTAATATATAGATTATAATAAAGATTGCAGCATAATACTAAAGCTATATAGAATAAACTATAGAGAGCTAGAAGTTTAATACTTTAGGATAGAACTAGCATAATAAGATTATATAAGCTAGGGTTAGAGTTATAAAGATTGCTTAGTTAAAGAAGTTAATATTAACTCTATTAACTAGTCGAAGGAATTAGTATCGACTTAGTTAACTAATTGAAAGATTTAATATCAACTTTAGCCTACCCCTGCTAAAAAGAAACTAATACTACTAATAAAGAACTAAAGAACGGGTTATATAAGAGATATATTCGCTACTATTAGATAGATTTAGTATATAGCTCTTTAGTTATTAATCTAAGTATTATCTCTAATATAAGTAATAGCTTTACTGCTAGTGATATACTATAGAAGACTTTGAAGATTATTTCTGTATTCTTTGGATTATACTTTAATATCGTTCTTGCCTAATATAAACCCTTTGTGTACTTATTATATACCCCGGCTACAGCAGTGCTCATTACAATGCTTTAAAAAAGATGCCCTTATTTAGTATAAACCTTTACTATATAACTATTTAGAATATTAAGATAACCCTAATACGCGCACCCAAAGTACTAAGGATATATTTAACTTCTTTATAGGCTTTAAGAAAGCATTTAAAGAAACTTTTAAAAACCTAAATAAGGAACGCACTATAGCGCAGCAACTTATAAACCTTAAGCAGACCAAGTTAGCCTCTGCCTATATAATTAGATTTAAATAACTCTTAGCATAACTTTTATAGGAAAATAAGAACCTTATAAAATACTATTATAAAGGACTAAAAGATAAAGTTAAAAATAAAATCTCTAAATAAGATTAGCTAAAGAACTTTATAATATTTTCTAACTAAGCAATCCGCATTAATAATTATCTATATAAATAATAAATAGAGAAGTTAAAGAGAGAAGAAAGCTAGATTTAGAGATTTCTAGCTAATATAAGCAAGAAACTCTAAGCTAAAAATAGCAAATAATATAGCAGTATAGCTTAGAATAGCACTATGCATACTAGCCCTATAGAACTTAATACTACTAACTAATAGAATAGTAATGCTAGAAGAATTACTTATTATAACTGCAATAAGCTAAGTTATATTTCCTGCAATTATAGATAGCTAAGAAAAAGATAGCAGCCCCTTCTAAAAGAATAATAACTTAATATTGCTATATAATAGGAACCTAATTATTTAGATAAAAATATCCTAATAAAGCAAGTAATAGACTCTATTAATTATAAATTACTTAGTTAAACTATATATTATAATAATAATTGCTTATTGCATCTCTTAAAGAAAGAAGGTTTAAGATAATTCCTTAGGAAGTCTAAGGCACAATAATAACTTGCTATTAGGAATAAGACTCTTATAGAAGATTAAGAATTAGATTATTTTATTAACTTTATAAATTAAGAATCTAAGAATAAGCAAAACCTAAGAAAATTCCCCTTATAGCATTATCTTATATAGCTTGCAAATAATAAAGAATATATATTAGATACTATAATATCTCTAGCTTATAATAGGCGCGATAATAACTCAGAAAACGCAGATTTTACTTTAATGCCTATAAAAGATAGTATTATAGAAATACTTACCCTTAAAAAGGAAGAATTCTAGAATAGGCAACCTAATAACCTATCTAGGCCTATTATATAATATAATATAAATAACTTAGAAGTATTAGCACTAACTAGCAGGAGAAGCAGCATCAGCTTCTATGCCTCAGAATAAGATATCTAAATAGAATATCTTATATATAGAATACTACTAAAGGAACTCTTTAGGAGCATTCCAATCTAGAACTATAAGGCAGGAAATCTGGAAAACCCTAGAATCGATGCGTTCCACTCTAAACACTACTAGCTAGCATAGATCTTATATATATACTATAGCTGCTAAGTCTATTTCGAAAATAAAGTTAAATACAAATAGTTCTTAATACGCGAATTTAATTAGATTATTTAGGCATATAAAAAATCTAAATTATAATTTCGGGAAGTACTAGATAAAAAGCATAACTACGCTTTTATTAAATTACTAGAAGATTGCCTATAACCTTACATAAAAAGAAAGCGCAAATAGTAGCAATGCCTAGTAGAAAACTATATAATCTATATATAAAACAAAGCATATGCCTAGCATATATAATAGTATAATAGAAAGCATTATAAGCGCACCTAATAATAAGCTAAGGCACTAGCCCTATAAGCAGCTAAGAGAACCCTAAAAGGATAGAATTGCTTATAATAGAACTATAGATAATTAGACTAGAATAATCCCTATATAAAGCCTCTAGAATAAACTACGCTTATATTATTATTAATATATATATCTATAAATAAAAATATAGCGCACTATTAGATAGTAGCGCTTAGGGAAACTATATATACCTATATATTATTAATTAGGCATAACTATAATAGAAATAAAAGGAATAATCTTATACTCTTAGCACTATAGAAGGAAAATCTATTATATACAATCTTAATATAGTTAATAAAAAAACTAATTATTTATCTATTTGGATATAAGGATATATAATAAGGGTTTCTTTTAATATTATAGATATAGCATAATATAAGCTAATTTTAGAACTTCCTTAGCTTAAAGAGCATAATCCTTAAATTAATTAAACTACTAGCTAGATCTTATAAGAATAAGCTATACCTAAAGGAATAGTTGCAATTAATAGCGCAGGATAAGATTTAGTTACTAAGTATTACCTAAAATAAAGATACTTAAACGAATCTATATATACCTCTAAATTGGGAAGAAGATAATAAGTAATAGAAATAATAAATGCCCTAATTGATTATAAAAAAGAACTTAGTAGAAGGCAAATCTAAATAGTGCTAAGGCGCTAGCAGGTTAATATAATAATAGAAGTAAAACTCTTAGAAGAATAGTTTGCCCTAGAGTAATAAAAAAAAGCTTTAAAATATAGATTATAGAACTATAAAAAGACCTTATTACCAAAATCCTAGATATTCGGTCTAGTATAGAGCAACTATTTAAGGCCCTTAGGATTGCTATGCAAAAGACTAATAACTAACGAAAAGAAGCATGCTTAATAGTACTTCCTAATTCTCTAAGCAATAAAGATAGAAAAAAAAACCCCTATTAATATTCAATAGCATACTATAAAAGTATTACAAATTTAGATAATTATTCTTAGGAAAGTTTAAGTATAGACTACTAGAATATAGCCTATATAACTATAAAATCCTACTAAAAGAAGGAACTTAGCTATAGTTCTTCCCTATATATAGACTTAATAAAGCAAGATTTAAAGCACTTAAGAAATATCTTAATAGGAATATTAAGAAAAAATATATATAACTATTATAATCCCTAGCAGGATATCTAATCCTATTCGTACCTAAGAAAAACAGTAAACTAAAGCTTTGCATTAACTATAAGCAACTTAATAATATTACTATTAAGAATCAATATCTCTTACTACTTATTAAAGAACTATAAGACCGATTATAAGGCGCATAATAGTTTATAGCACTCGACCTTAAGGAAGAATATTACTATATCTGCATTAAAGAAAATAATATTTAGAAAATAGTATTTCGAACTTGCTATAAATACTTCGAATACTTAGTTATACCTTTTAGATTAACTAATGCACCTGCATTATTCTAGAAAATAATTAACTATATCCTTCAAGAATTTCTTAATATCTTTATTATTATTTACCTTAATAATATCCTTATCTACTCTAAGGAATTCGAAATATATAAATAGCATATTAGGATAGTACTATAAATACTGCAAGATGCTAAACTCTTAATTAAACTAATAAAGAGTTACTTTTATATTTAGAAAGTTAACTACCTTAGGTATATAATTAAACTAGGATATATCTAAATGCAGAAAGATAAGATATAAGTACTTAGAAAGTAGCTTAAATCTAAGAATATTATAGATATTAAAGCATTTCTTAATTATGCTAACTTTTATTAATAATTTATTAGCAAATATAGCAATATTACTAGACCTCTTACTAACCTTACTAAAAAGGAATAATAATTCCTTTAGTTAGATTAAGAAAATAAAGCTTTTAATAAGATTAAGGAACTAGTTATAAAAAATCTAGTTTTAGAAAAATCTAATTTAGAAAAAGAATATAAGCTTTAGATAAACTTATTAGATTACGCAATTAGAGGAGAACTTAACTAATAGGACGATTAGAGACGCCTATGCCTAATTGCCAATTTCTCTAAGAAACTTAATAGACTAGAACTATAATATAAGATACTAGATAAAGAACTTATAGCTATAGTAGAAGCATTTAAGGAATAGGAATACTATCTTATTAGCGCTAAATATAAAATTAAAGTATTTTTAGACTATAAGAATCTTACTTTATTTATAATAATAAAGATTTTAAATAAATAATAAGTAAAATAAGCAGAATATTTATTCTAATTTAACTTTAAAGTTATATATATCTAAGAAAAGGAAAATGCTAAAGCAGATACTCTTAGCAGATAATTAGATTATAGAGATTATATCGAAGAAGAAATCTAGAATATTTTTGCAAAAGATAAGGAAGAGAATCTTACTAATGCATATAAGGAACTAAATATTACTCTTAGGATTAGCTATAAAGGAAAAGAATTAGAAGAAATAATCCTAGAAGAATAAAACTAGTATATTAGAAATATGCATAAAGCATTAGCATATAGTTATTAAGGAATTAGAGCTATATATAATAGGATTTTAAGATACTAGAACCCTTTAGAACTTAAGAAGAGAATTGCAAGTCTTTTAAGGAATTGCAATAGTTGCAATAAAAATAAAGCAGACAGATATAAGCCTTATAGACTGCTATAACCTTTACTAGTACCTAGCGCTATTTAATCCTCTATTAGCCTAAACTTTATTACTAAGCTACTACCCTTATAAGAACCCTTAACTAAGATATAATTTAATAGCATTTTGGTAGTAGTTTGCAAACTAAGCAAATATGCTTATTTCCTACCCTATAAGAAAAGCAGCATAGCAAAAGAACTTGCCTATATAATACTTAAAATAATTATAAGCAAATATAAAATGCTATAAGAAATTATATCTAATAGAAATAGAAAGTTTATATCAAAATTCTAAATCTTACTTACTAAATTATTTAGATTAAAATAATAACTCTCTACTACATTTTACCTAAAAATAGATAAATAGATAAAACGCATTAATCAAATTATAGAATAATATCTATACTATTATATTAACTAATAATAAAATAATTAAGTAAAATAGTTACTACTTATAGAATTCGCATATAATAGCGCAGATATAAGCATTATAAAGATCTTACCCTTCTATGCCCTATATAAATATAACCCTGCAGCATACTATAAAATAATTCCTAGCGCAGATGCCGAAAATGCTATTTAGAAATTATATAGAATAAAGCATATCTATAAAAATCTCTAGGCAGAACTTAGAAAAGTTAAAGAATAAATAATAATTATAGCTAACTCTAAGAGAATTAAGAAACTAATCCTAAAGGAGGGAAATAAAGTTTACCTAAAACGCAAGAATATTAAAATAATATAATTTAGCAAAAAACTCGATTATAAGAAACTAGGACCTTTTAGAATTTTGCAAAAAATTTTACTAGTTAATTATAAACTCGCTATCCTATACAAAAAACTATATCTAGTTTTCTATATTTTACTCCTAAAACCAGCCCTAGATATAGCAGAGCTTATATATAATAAATCTATTAAATTAGATAATAAATAATATAAAGTTAATAAGATCCTTAAAGCAAGGAAATAAGGAAGAGAATACTAATACTTAGTCTAATAGAAGGACTATAATAGCAGTAAAAACTTATAAGAGAAAACTGCAAATATTAGCAAGAAACTTATTAAAGAATTTTAGAATATATTCTTACCTTAAGAATAAGAAGAACTTGCTTAAGCACTTAATAACTTTAGGCTAGCTAACTTTTAACTTTAATCTACTATATCCAGATTAACTATAATAAAACTCTAGTTAATTATATCTAAGTAACTCTAGGCTATTAAACAAGTCTTCTTCTCCTGCAAACTCTAATCCTCTTTATTAGCAAAATCCTTTAAAGAATTAAAGCTATAACGAATTATCTTAGCAGCCCAATTCTCTAATAAATAACGCTGCTTGCAAGCATAATCTAGCTAGGCTTATAAAGATAATAAGGCTTAAAGAGCAGTAGCATTTGCAGCCTCTGCCTTTGCCTCTTTACCTAGAATATAATGCTTTTTATAAATTAACTAATTTGCTAAGAGATATATTAGCTAAAAGAAAAATAGCAAAAAAGAGAATAAAAAACCTACCTGCAGAAATAGAAAAATAGCTAATATTATAACTTTGCCTAAAATAGATATATTCGCTATAGCAAAAAGAATTCTTAGCAAATTAGCATAAAGTACCCTTCTTATAATAATAAGTATATACAAGCATCTTAATACTAAAAAAAGAAATAAGCTTAGAAAGACGAAGGCGCTTTTAGTATTTAGATAAATAAGAAGTATAAGATTTTTCGACTCTATTTAATATCTTAATTAGGAAAGCATAATCTAATAAAAAAAGGATTTGCTAGGATACTTATAAAAGATTATTAGAGATAATAATTAATAAAAGGAAAATAATATTATAACCTATTTAATATATAAGTTATAAGAAAGAACTATATTAATAAGTAAAGCAAGAAATAGCAGAAAAAGAATACTATAATTAAATAAAAGCACTATAGCTTATATAAGCAAGGGTTAGGGTTATTAGATTTAAGAGGAGCAGCTACTAATCTATAATAATCTAGATTAGAAGGATTATTAAAATAATCTAGATAATCCAGAATAAGGAATATTATATATAACTATAGTTATTACTACTAGTAGATAGAACTTATATATAGCTCTTTAGTTATTAATCTAAGTATTTAGTTATATATACTAAGTAGCCCTAAAGGCAGTAAACACTTGCATTGCTTATTAGGACTTATACGGTTCTGTATTCAAGGACTTAGCACTTCGATATCGCTCTTGTTAGCATAAACCTAATTAGTACTTAAGGATCTTAGGATTACTGCGGTGCTCATTATATGGAAGCTCTATCTTGATACTGAGTAAACATTTCTCTCAGAAAATTCTAACACTAAGCCATTCCATTCTTCAAAACCTTAGTGTGTTTCGAGATTATGTTGAGCATGCAAGACAGGTTGGAAAGAGGCAAAAAACTTTTTATACATGGCATGAAACACTACAACATGTTGGAACCCTTCTAGGTTGCATTCGGAGAGACTCGTCTGAGGAAAATCCTACTCGATGCTCCCTTTTCTATTATTGCCTTGTATCATTAACATGCGATGTTGAGCCCATGAGGCGGGATATGGTCACTGCTTCTCGGAGGCCCCGCCCGAGATGACCTCTGACACCAGCCTCTTCAAGCACCATGAGGCCGCCGATAGTGCAGCCCTCGGGCGAGGTACCGTGGTCTTTGAGTATACCAGGATGTAAACCACTCTGTAGCAATCCGGCCGTGCCCTGCATGGACTGGAAAATAATGGTGCTAGCCAGGTCGCGCGGCATGCCTACAGCCACTGCCGCGTCCACCAGAGCATCGCAAATGACGGCAAAAAAAGCCGGAGTCGAGCCGCCCACGGCTGTGAACGCGTCTGTGAGTCGCGGAGGAATGCGAACAGTCTTGCCGATACATTCGAAGATGGATGTGGCCAATTGTGGAAAATGCACGGGGATGTCTGAGGCAGGCTCTTCGATTGCTGTGATGGATTGAGAAATGACTGCCGCGATGTTTGGCAGCGTACGGATAACCCAGACACGGCTCTCGGCTGGTGCAGATGCTTCATCGTTGTTCAATAGGGTCTCCAGCGCCGGACGAGTCCAGCCAGCAACGACGCTGATCACGAGCTTGCTCTTCAGCGCCGCAGTGAGGCCAGGCTGGGACAAGACTTGTTGAATATCAGCTGGGTCAGCGGCCAAAATGACGACGTCGCATGCTTCTGCAGCCTCAAGATTACGGCCCCTGAAGACAGCCAGACGGTCATCCTGGATTGGTTGGCGAAATTCATCCGCCAATCTCTGCTCCGAGCGCTCGCTGCGGACGCAAGCTATGAAGCGGCTATAGGACAAGGGAGTTCTTTGGCTATCTTCCAAAGCGCTGATCAAACTCTTGAGGATAGCGACACCAAGATTGCCTAGTCATCCGAAACCATAGCAGTTATTAGTCGGCATATTGTCTCCCAAATAAGGTATAGGAATACTTTACCACAGCCAAGGATGCACAGAGTAGACATAACGTCTTGTACGTTTGGGATCGGTGGCTAATGGAGCGCAGAAGTGTATATGATTAAGTCGGGCGTAAGTGTTTGCGCCGGATCTTGATTAGGGCGAATAGGGGTGGGAAGAGTCAATGGCAGGAATTTTCGTAACTACTTATAGATTCAGAGATAAGCAGCTGATGCAACTGCAAAGTACTAGAGCGGGTAGAGGCTGACTAATACATACACCGTTTCCAATTGCGTAATTGATATTCCTCTCGTTGAGTTTATTATCGTCTCTCAGATTCTCACTTTTAAGGTTCTGTATGCATAAAGTTAAGTAGATAAGACAACGACTATATTGTTTCGAGGTAATGTACATATAGCAGACCAAAGTCACTAAGATCAGAATAACCAGACCAGACTTATCTATAACTATATCTGAATCTATAATATGCGTCACAAGATGGATGCTCTGATTGGCCCAGTGGGTTTGGTAGGATCCACCATCACATGGGGTGCTTAAAGTATACCAGGCAGCATATATCTTGCTCGTTTCTTTCTTCTTTTCTCGTAGAAGGAAGATCAAATACATACATATAAAATTGGCCTCATCAAACGTTCACCCTGCTTATTTCAGTTTGCTATAAACCCCTGCCACCGCCATTAAGTAGCAAACATCATGAAGAGATTGACCTGAACGATAATGAGTAGATCTGAGGTCAGAGTCTTCAGTGCACCGCTGAATCCCGGCCTATAATTATGGTTAGCTTCGTGCTGATGCCTAGATTCCTGCACCCTTAAACAGGAGTCGCAACCGGGCCTGGCCGTGATCCCTGTTTTGTTGCACCCAGGAATCATGAACCCGCCGGCTCCCAGTGCCTATTCTGCTACCATACTCGATAGGCCTTCGACCCACGTACCGACTCTCCTACTATGGTCGGGCCCGAGCAAGTCCATAGTCTTTCGCCATTGTGGCGCCCACAAACAGTACCAATTTTCCGCCACTGCCTCATCACGTCGAACCCAGCGCACGGTCCGACCCCTCGCCCCCCCAAGCAATACCCTTGCCCCTATAGACGGTACCACTACGTCGCTTCTAGTCGGGGATGCACCAGTCTTGGCCATCGGCAGCTCTCAAGACCTCGACTATCGGCAGTGTCACACACTTACAACCATAAGCCGGGGGCCACTCAGCGGCATAGATAGACCAAGTTCGCCTCCAACTCTGCCCTTCGATTAGCTGCTTGACCTGCGTATCGTTGATGAAGCCTGCCTTAGCTGTTAGGTATTCTCTTTCAATAGCGAGAAAATACGAAGTGTGCGCGCCTGCCTCACATCTTCCTGCTTGCCTGAGTGTTCATAGGCCTGAGTAAGACGTACGGTGTCCTTCGGCTCTTGTCACGCCCTGATTCCGGACGCTGCCGAGTCACCTTTTCATTCTTTCGTATCCATCTCTGCAACGCCATCCACAACAGCAAAAGAGTCAAAAATTGACCTGACTTTTCTTTGTCTGATTCACTTTTCATGTCTCCTACCGGTTTAAAAAGGGGTTTGGCAACAGAGAATAAGCTCAGGGGGCAATATGTATATATATAAAGTTTAAGGCACAGTTACGTTAGCTGGATATTATACTATGGATCAAGTTCATATAGGATGACGGCACTGTACATATCAAGTGCTTACTGAAAGAAGCTATTGCTGACCATTACATGATGTTGTGGGCTATAGGCACAGAGACTACACGGAGTCTGGCTCCGTACGTATTCATTATGCCCGCCGCAACAGGCTTCTGCCGAAGTTTCCAGTCCTTAAATGTTAGCACTCACTTACAATTACGAGCCCGAGCTTGGTAACAGAAACCTAAGCTTAAGCGTAAGCTCGCTCCCATAGAGGAACCGACGAGCTAGCGTGGAAATAGGTTTAGATCACCTTGTTCTTCAGAAAGCCATGATTGTCGAATGCGTAGCCGAGCGTAAGGGACTTATTGTAACACATCAACATTGCCCTGACCGCCCCTACTTGGAGAACCAGGTGCCGCACGACGCCCATATTGTAAAGTACGTCGAGTGTACTTTCATTAGGAGAGACCAAGGTAATTACATCGCACTAGCACTCGCATGAGAAACAACTGGATTGATGCTGATGGCACAATTAAGATGGTACAGTGGTGGTGTTATGGAAATTTCATATACTTGGGTCGACGCCACAGTTGAGAAGGTCCCCTTGTTCCTTGTAGATACAGCAAGTGACCCAAGTGACAGTCAACAGTAATGGACAACATAAACCTAAGCACTAATGGTCGATAACCCTAACCCTAGGTCCTGCTTTGACCATACCAGCATTCGCAAAAATCCTCCTCCGTGACAGAATGATGAACAACCCACTAACCCACATCACCAGCCATCTGCGGCCGCGCTATCGCACTGCCATCATCATCGGCGCCCTCTATATACCCCCCGTAATCATAGTGGAGGAAGAGTCGGCTTATAAGGCTACCCTTGATTCGCAATGTCTTCTTCTAGGCGCTCTAATGTGCGCCGCTCTAATCTAACTGCATGTGCGAGGTGCAAGTCTCGGAAGCAGAGGTGTGATCAGAGTCTGCCTGCGTGCGAAGCGTGCACAAGAGCCGGTGTAGCGTGCGTTAGCGTAGACCTTGACGGGCGCACACTGCCGAGGAGGTTCGGTTTCCAAGAAAGACCAGACCCTTGATAGCTTCTTCCCTTAAGGCTGACTTTGACAGGAGCACAGCTACATCAGGAGCCTTGAGGATCGTATTGCTCACCTGGAAAAGTGTTTGATTTCACACGGGATCCGCGATTATGACGAAGATACACCCACATCAGTAGCCGAAGCAGAGACGCCTACAAAACAAGGACCTGCCGGTCACGTATTGTCAGCCGCCAGCAAGGACCCTGCCCGCGATGATATGGGCGCCGAGACTTTTCACGCATCAGCATTGTCGCTGCCAGGCCCAACGGCGGCTCAGCAATATCTCCAGACCAACGAGCAGATCCAGCGAATCTTGGTCCCCTATCTAGGGCACAGCGCCGCAGGCTACCAGACCTCTATCGATCCGTACGGAGATCATGACACTTCTCGATACGAAGAGCTTCTAGTACAGCTTCCTCGTGATGCTGAACTGCCCAAGCCGGCGAGAGATTCAGCTTACAAGCTTGTCGATGTCTATTTTGAACACTCGGGCTTCTTCTCCCCGATACTATCAAGGGCGGATTTTCTTGCAACTTTTGATACAATTTACAAGGCTGTGGCCCCGTGCGACGGATATGACCCGCGCGATGAGTTCCGGGTTCGCATGGTCTTTGCTACCGCCATCCGACTCCTAAATCGAGCAGATCCATCGCTTCCTCTTTCCAAAGCCAATGCTTACTTTGCAACAGGGGCTCGACTCTTCGCAACGAATCAGACTTTGTTCGGCGGGGAGACTCTCCAGCAGCTCGAAGCTTTCCTGCTCATTGTCCAGTACCAATCTTTTGAGTCGAACTTGCGAGGCGTCTGGCACTTCATCGGCCTTGCTACGAGGCTCGCAGTTCATTTGGGATTGCACAAAGAGCCGCCTCATCAGCAGGCTGGCACCGGTGGTTTCACGGATGACGACGAGGTGACCCGGAAGCGTCTATTCTGGGCAGCTTATACGTTCGAAAGGAACATCTGTCCTGTCCTCTACCGTCCGTTCTCTATTCCCGACGAAGCCATTGAAACAACTCTGCCCACCGCCACCAGCGGAATATCTGGAAGCACGCAAGACATAGCGATTCATCTTGTCAAATTTCGACAATTAGAATCTGAGATGTATACCACGCTGAATCAGAATCGATATTGCAACGGTGCTGTTCTCAACTATGAGGCCTGGCGGTCGCAAATGCGACAGCGGCTCCATGAGTGGTATGACGCAACACCACCATATGACATGAAGTCATCTTTGGCACCTGCAACCGTCTTCGAGGGTTTCCTTGTGACATCCCTTGCTCAGCTCTACTGCCCGTCGCGTCATTTACCAACATCATCCGACGACGACATCTGCTTTCCTAGCTCGAAATGCGGCTGCCAGCGTCACTAAGTACAGAGATGGATTCGAAAGAGGTACACTCCGCTTCTACTGGCGCTCCATTCACAATCTCTTCCGCGTGGGAGCTGCTCTTCTGCATTGCTCTCGAGTGGCCGGCGTGCGCCCCGGTCTCGCATTGGACATGGCCGCCGTCAAGGTGTCCATTGCTGAATGCTCAAAGATTCTCTGGGGGATGGCAGAGAGGTATCCCAATGGCAAGCCGTACAGAGATGCCTTTGAACGCCTTCTGGCTATGGATGCTGACCAAGTACAATACATGAGCGGTGCTGTTGAGTTGAATGTGAATAATGGGAACAGTGACTGGTTGAACATATGGGTGTCGGATCTCCTCGGAGAACATTAAGGAAACTTTTTTATGCTTTGTAGAGCATACGTGGAATGTTGCACAGCTGAGTTGAATCGTTATGAGTAGGGGTCAATGTGGTATAGTACGTTAACCATTATGTGTATAACACATGCTCTACAGCCCTTTGAGCGGATCCGGAGGTGCAGGATCTTCCTTCAGGCTCTTGTCGAACTCTGCCCTCATTCTCATGATTGGCTGCAGGACCCATGTGTTATATGCTAGGATGTCTGACTCCTCCTTGGGGTCCCGCACGACATTGAACAGGTATGGAGACTCTAGTTTGCCCGAGCTCTGGTTGACTTTCGGCTCCCACACAAGGTGCAATTTCCAGTCTCGCCACTTTATTGCCCTCAGTTCTTCTTTGATGAAAAAAAGGAACCCCTGCCTCGGTGAAGGATTCTCTGATGGATGCCGGAAGAATGCTGTCTGATCGATTCCGTCAAACGGTCGGTCCCGGGGTAGGAAGTCCTGCGCTCCAGCGATGGAGATGATCGTAGTAAACAGATCCGTGACGTGGACGATGGAATTGCTTGTCACACCTTCCGGTACGTGCCCTTTCCACCGGATTATAAACGGTACCCGCAGACTGCCTTCCATAGCTGTATGATAAGTGCCCATCCACGGACCAGCTGTGCCTCTATATGGTGGTCGGAACTCTGGGCCGTTGTCTGAGGCAAAGATGAAGACCGTGTTGTCTCGAATCTCAGGACCCAGAGAGTCAAGGTGGTCGATGATCTCGCCCACACGGTGATCCATCTCTGCCATCGAGTCTGCAAATTCACCCTGACGCGTCTTGCCCGCAAAGTCTGGGTGTGGTAGCGTCGGGAAATGCAGGTGCACCAGCGGATGGTAAAGGAAAAATGGCTCTCCGGTCGGTGCTTTCCGTGAGAGCCAATCTTGCGACTTCTTCACAAGCATCTGATCGATCAACCTCCGCTTCTCCAGATCGTAGACACAGACGTTCTCGGACGGCTGACCGGCTAGACCCCGCATGATGTAAGGCAGCTCAGCAATCTCCGGTTCGTAGCCGATAGCACTCGTGAATTGACTTTCATCCGTCGTCCTTGGGATTCCAAACCACTCGTCAAAGCCCCTGTCACTGGGGTAACGGCCCGCGATGTCCCCAAGATGCCACTTCCCGTGATGAGCTGTAGCATATCCGGCTTTCTTGAGCACTTCGGGAAGAGTTGTCTCCCAGGGTGTAAGGCCTTGAGGGAACCCCGCTGGTACGCTCTGGCGACAACCTGTCCGAATGGGATGGCGGCCCGTCATCAAGGCACTGCGGGTGGGCACGCAATCGCTTTCGACGTTGAAGTTGTGCAGAAGAAGGCCCTCAGTCGCAAGCTTATCGATTCTTGGGGTTGCGGCTCCCCGGAGGACGCCTCCCCCATAGCAGCCGAGTTCGCCCCAGCCCAGGTTGTCGGCCAGCACAAGGACAACATTCGGTTTCGAGGGATCGGTAGACATTGTTTTGATTATCCGGAAGGTGTATTCGCTCGCCTTCTCGATGTCGAAGGGACTGCATGGGCTCAGAGTTGGAATGATGAGCAAATAAGCTGATTCGGTTGATACATCTTCCCGTCGTGCGGGGCAGGCCCGAGACGCTCAACTCCGACGCTCACCTCCGACGCTGCCTCCCACTTGGCTCCACCGTCTTCTGCCATCGCTCAAGACCGAACAAAGATCAGGTTTAAGAGCATTCGCTTCCGCCTAGCTTATGCTTATCGACCTATAATGATCTACACCTCTACATGACGCGATACACCCACTCAAGCACATAATCTATACACTGTACATATACATAGGCGTACCTGATTGTCAAGGTAAAAGTCTCAAGCCCTAGCCTCACATAAGAAAGTCTTTCTTTTATTCAACCCTTGACCTCATTTTGATTTTGACGTCATGGTTCTGTCTCGAAATGGAGACCCCTCAAGCGTATGAGAAAGGGCCATTCCCTTGGCCGACGATGAACGACGAACGTCGAGACCTGCAGAGTCTCAAACAAGACTTGGCGCAATCCACCTAGCGGATTAACGATGAATTGGTTAGTTGGTCGGAGAAGGATGAGTCCACCATTGTGTGGAAGTAAGTGAATGCTCATTTGAGCAGTCTTCTACTCAAGTCCTAGAAAGACTGTTGACCTCCGCTAGATTGGACCTCTGCCTGCTGCCCCTCCTAGTCAGCGGGTTCTTTGTCCTCCATCTGGACCGAAGTAATATCAGCAACGCGTTGTCCGACACGTTAACTGAAAATTTGCACGTCACTTCCGACCAAGTCAGCTACGGCAATCAGCTTATGTATCTGAGATCCCTGCCAATCTCCTCCTTCAGAAGATTGGCGCCCCGATCTGGCTGACAGTACAGCTGGTGATCTGGGCGATTATCGCCCTCACACAGGCGTGGTGCACGAACCTGTCTAGCTTTTATGCCACACGCTTCCCACTTGGTCTCTTCGAGGGCGGACATATCCCTAGAGCCCAGTGTATGCTCGCCTTGTTCTATACAGAGAGGGAGCTGGCGCGGAGAACAGCCATTTTTTATTTTGGAAATTACTTGGCTACTGCGATCGGGTCTCTGATTGCTGCTGGTATCCCAGAACTTGGCGGTGTGCATGATCTTTCAGGCTGGCAATGGTTGTTTATTAGTGTGTCTCCCTGTCTTGCTCTGTGCCTGAAGTCGCGAGTACTAATGCGTTTTATCTTCGTTGAGGGATCAATAACTCTCGTAGTCCCCCTTGCCTTCGTCCTGTTACTTCCACGCAGTTCTTTCCGGACTGCCCCCCTTTACAATGTTTTTGATTTTTTCAGTTCTGATGAGCGATCCATTATGCAAAGCCCGGATAGTCCGTACCGATCCTTCCCGCTCAGAGGCAAGACCCACTCTCAATTGGCGCGTCTTCTTCGACAGCTTGGCCGACCCACTCCTTTGGGTGCATTGCATCTTGAACATGCTCTCGCTAGCTCCCAAAGGTGGCCTCCAGCTCTACGACCCTTCAATCATCAAGGGTTTTGGGTTCAATACCACAAAGGCTAATCTCCTTGATAGCGTTAGTAGCTTTGGCGTTATTGTTCCAAGTCCTGCAATAGCCTCGGCGTCAGACAAAACGCGTCTCCGTGGTCCCTGGTGTATAGCATCATTCATCTATGCCATCGCGTTTGCAGCTGCACTGTATTTTATCAACGATGGAACAGCGACCAGATGGACAATGTACGCGACCTTCATATTACTTTCCTCAGGGAACGCTCTTGCTCAGGGGGTAAACGATGCTTGGCTGAACATTAACGCTACTACGGCTGCGAAGCGGAGTATTGGGCTTGCAATGGTGGTGATAGGAGGCAAAATGGGTGGTTGGGTGGGATAGCAATTATTCTAGTCGAGTGACGCTCCGAGGTACGCGCGGTCATTTCTCGCTATTCTGTTGCTATACGCGTGTTCCATACCGGTAACATTGTTGATCATGTGGATCTACTGGCGGAAGAATAGGGCTGGGATTATTAAATCGGATCATGTAGAGCAGCCTCGCAAGTTTCAAATATGAGACCCGAATTGCGCTATAAAATATTGCGCCAATCCTTGTCAGCACGCCATTCCAAGTATGAAATTTGGATAGAATGCTGAAGATGTGAAGAAACGGCAGCACCAAAATAGTGATATCTGACGGTGCCGTCAATGGAGAAAATATGTTCACGGAACTTCATTCAAGAGGATCCGCGCTGAAGCCGCAAAGCCGGCATGCTACAATCGGTGCGAACATAGTGCTTAATGACTATGAAGGATATACAAAATCCCAATCAATAATCAAGAATCGTCCGGAGTAGGAATATGTGCATATATCGATCTGATCACGACATTCGAGGCCAAGTCATGTATACGAGACATTGCGGTTCTAATGTTTGCCCCCCACTGCGATTTTAGTGGCGCATAAACCCGTTCTCGACGGTGACAAGTTGCCTGGCGGGACAGGCCTCCAACGGTAGACCTTCGTTATGATTGCGGCCAAAGACGGCATTTTGGAGATTGGCAGGCAATCATTCATAGCAGCGCGGTCGACCTCCTGCGGACTGCATAGTTTTTCGATGCAAGACGGCAGCCAGAATGAAACACCTGCGATTCCATAGTCGTGGTGTTGAGCCGACCTCGTATGTGTTGCCTACTATCCTCGCTCCATGTCTGTGCCTCAATGCTGCCGGCAAGACGTCACTCAATAGATCGATATATAGGTAACAACGCGATGATGGTCACTTTTCCCGTCTCGTAGGGGCATGCTCGACCCCAAAGAGCGCCATATGTAGTCAATGAAATGGAAGTAAACGGCCATGTCAACCGCTTGGACTTCATTTTTTGCGAGTTTATCCCTCTCCCCTGATTCTCTGATTCCCTTGAATGCGGCGATCATTCCACGGGAGGACAGAGTGCCGAATAATATCAAGATGTGAATTCATGACCGGTCGCACGCGGGCCAGACCGGCCATAATAAGCTTTCACAGCGTTGTTGTTATTTTAAGCACCATATCAATGGTCTATGTTAAGAACCTTGACAGAAGGGAGGACTAAAAGTGATGCGCAGCTAAAGACAATATTATGAGTGGTGAAGTTTTCACAGTCTCACAGACTGAACAACACGCTTTCACATGGCGTTTACTATGCTGCAGAACACTCGACGGCATAGTATTAAGCAGAGTATCGAAGCTCCACGACCGAGTTGAAAAAAAGTGAAAGAGGGGGTTTGGGGGGTTACTGCAAGCCCGTTGTGCAAAGGGATGATCTGAAAACTACGGAAGGACAAGTTCGACGAAGCGTAATACTTTTCAGTATACATCAACAGCCGTATGATACTGGACCCTTCCCGCCCCCCGCCCCCCCTAAATTCTTTCTAAAAGATCAACAAAAAAGAGGGACTAACATTTCGCTTGTCCAGGCTCTTATTTGTTTGCAAAATACGAATAACTCACAAATTAAGGTCTAGAGCATCCAACTCGTTTCATAAAAGCATCTCAAGCTGGCAAGGAGAAATACAACGCACTCAGGTATGTTCATGATTCGAAACACACCAACATTCACGAGACTCGGCTGTTGTAAAAGCCCGAGAAAAATGGGAGTTCTCGTATCTAGCGCGAGTAATTTACTAGATCAATCTCGAAACAGCATTCTGTTTAAGACTGCGATTGGATAGAGATTAGAATGTTGTCAACATCGTACGACTGCCTTGGTCGATGGCGGGGCGTATGTAGAATTGCTGGACCACCTCTCAAGCTAGGGTACTATGTATATGCATACGATTGCTAGCAGGGTGTAGAAGAGAATACCGAGGCAGTCTCAAGCCATTTTGAGCCCATCATGACCCTAGGAGCGGTGACATATGCGCTGCCGATCCTCTGCACGGGCGAGACGCGTAACCAACGCTAGGGCTTCGAATCCTGCGACACGCAGTTGCATACACCGTCGGCGATACTTTGCAGTGCATTGAGTGAAGCAGCCCGCTGTGGAAGATTGTGTCACAGAAAGCGCGTAATCCAGCATTATGGCTCGAAGAATAAAGAATGTATAGGTAGTGGAAACAGGACTGGGAACTAGAAAACAACCCGGCCTACTTGGTGACATCGTCTGATGGCCCTGGCGTCCCGAAATGTGGATATATATCCAGCCCGTAATATACCCCTTCGAACTATGCTTATTTAATTTGCCCGCTCTTTAAACCTTGCAAGATCCATCATTGATTCAAACATATTGCTATCCGCTGCAAGTTTCTATCTAAAGTGTCTCTTTTTACAGAACTTACATGACCCTTTGATTGGTGCGCTTAAGCCAAAATGGATGTAATCCTACTTTCATAATGAACAGAATTCTGAGAGGAAGGAGATTGTGATAAGCAGAGGAACTAACTCGCCCTTTTTTTTTTTTCCCTCTCTTTTTTCCTATTCTTTTTTCTTGACATTCTACTAGCAATCCAACTGTATAGCTATCTTACAAAGCTTCAAAGCTTATATTCTATTCCTTAGGGTAGTTGCAGATGTTTACTTGGTAGTATTGCTTTTATTTCGTTCTCTTATAGGTAAACTTTCCCAAGTATAAACATCTGCGCATGTTCTACTGTCATTGGCTTTGACAGCTGCTAGTGTAGCCCCCACCTAAATACTCACTTACCGCCCTGTCACACCCCAGTATTCAGAGCTGACATTAGCGTGTTTCAGGTAACTACCCCGCGAATCTACACACTACAGGCTCAGCCCACTACTCATGTCAAATCAGGCAGCAAGTTGGGTCATTGCCTCCATTCTTGCAAACTAGCTTCCCAAGTAGCTTGCGCATCTACATTCAGATCTCAATCTCGGCAATATGATGCGCAGAACTCAAGCTTAGAGGCTTAAGGGATGCAATCATTCGGGCTATGTTGAGTTGCTTGTCATACCAATAGGGATTACTTGCCTCCTGGGTCCCCGTTCTCTGCAACCAAGTTGTTATATAATTGATAAATTCATCACCCCTTCTTACTCGCAAGCTCTGAATGTCCATCCTACTTATGGTTTTCTAGTGACATTCATTTCATCAATTACACCAGTCATCCTGTTATAACGTTCCTTTCTGTCAACATCCCAAATTGACACCACATTCTTTGATAACTGTCTCGTTCTCATCCTACTGTCTTGATCGTTCTTTGTGTCTACCTACAGCATGAAACTAGTTCCATTCATTTTAGCCACCCTGGGCTGCGCAGGCGCAGCTCGTCCGCCCGTTCATCAATCCAAGCACACGCCGGCACGACACCCGCACCGCCCTTCATCCACGACACTGCTTGGATCCTCGTCGGTGCCGGCCACCTTGAGCCTTTCGTCTACGGCAGACACGTCCTCCGAACCTCAGGTCTCGAGCACTATTAGCCCTTCAACTTTGGTCGTTGTATCCACCAACTCCACAACCACTGCTTCTGGATCGACGGCAGTTCCGAGGTCCACGTCTACTTCTCTCTATGCTCCAGCTACATTTACCCATCCCGGTCTGCTCAACACTAAGGATGATTTTGCACGCATCCAAGCCCACCTGTCCGCCGGCGACCAGCCATGGTCCCAAGCCTGGGAAACTTTCTGCGAGAGCGGGTACGCCTCGCCTACGTACGAGGCGGACCCAGCACCCACCATCTACCGCGGTTCTGACGGCGTCAACGCTCAGAACTACGGCCAGCTATACCGAGATGTAGCTGCCGCTTACGCCCTCGCGATTCGTTACTGCATCAGCGGCAACACCACCTTTGGCGATGCTGCTGTTCGGATCATGGACTCATGGTCCTCGACCCTTGTGGCTCTGGGAGGCGACACAGACGTTTATCTCTCTGCTGGTATATACGGATACCAATTTGCACAGGCCGGTGAACTGATGCGTGACTATGAAGGATGGCCAGCGGAGAATTTCACTCGGTTCCAAACTATGATGGTTGATGTTTTCTACTCGGTGGTCAACTTCTGGTTCGAGCAGCACGAGGATTGGGGCTCAGAGGCAAACATCGTCTATTCCAACTGGGATCTTTCTCTTGAAGCGTCAGCCATGTCCATCGGTGTCCTGACGGACAATCAGACCATTTATAATCAGGGCATTGGTTGGTTCTACAATGGTACTGGTAATGGCCAGGTCAACGAAGCTATTCCTTATTCCCATTTCTACGACAACCAGCATCTTGGTCAGACGCAGGAATCTGGGCGTGACCAGGGGCACAACACCCTCGTGATTGCTCTGCTCGGCGTTCTGGGCCAGATCAGTTACAATCAAGGGAATGATCTATATGCTTACAACGACAGTGCCATCCTAGCGGCGTAAGTCTTAATTAGTCTACACTCAGCTTCTATCCCCTCCAAGACCCTATCATCTTCAATTCCATATTGCTAACAAGCTATACTGTTCACAGCGCCGAGTATACCGCGAGATACAACTTGGGCTATGATGTACCGTATACCCCATACGACCACTGGCCGATCGCCCTACCGACTATCAGCAACGGTTCCCGAGGAGACATGCGACCGAGCTGGGAGATTCTGTACAATCACTACGGTGTCCTCAAAGGGCAGAACGTGACTTGGACAGAGAAATTCCGTGACGCTGTTCTTGCCAACAACAACGGTACCGAGGGCGGCTCCGGAGACTATGGCTCGGACAGCGGCGGTTATGACCAGCTAGGATGGGGCACGCTTCTCTACACTCTAGAAGCATCTGAGTAAGCCCTTTATCCGTGGCCCAGCCAATACTGCGTCTCTATCATTCACGGAGACACAGCGAAAAGCCAAGGGGGCCACCCTACGCAATTGAAAAACTTCTGTGTCAGACGATTACACATTCAACTCGTATAACATTACATTTCCTTTCTCTATATGTACTTATATACTTCTTATTCATCTTGGTTATGAAATGCTTCTATACACAATACTAGACTAAATTGAAGCAATATAAGCAAATTAGTAAACGCGGCCTAATGTATTTAGAAAGTGACAATGACGTATGCCCTAAACCCCGGTCTATCTCCTTGGGCTTCCAGCCAGATCCATAACCCAGTTCTTAAAACGTAGCCAAAGCCGCGCAATACATAGAGGAGTTGCTCCAACCAGCCTAAGAGACATTCCCATGGTATAAGAGTAAAGTTTGCTGCTGATGGCACTCCTCTGACCTCGGGACAACTGCCAGGCCTGCCGCAGTAGCAACGATGGATAATTTGGCACTGACTGCTCCAAGTTCCCGGGAATGGAAGCCAAGGGTACTTGTGACATAAACATGCCTCGCAGCTCTCCTCAGAATTGAACTGAGCTTCACTATTCCCATAGCAATACCAACGACTGCAGTAAGAACTCCTTCCATCTTATCACAGCGACTCTTACCAGAAAGTCTTTTGAAGTGATAGCAAAGGTCCATTTTCTTCTGCTTTAGTAAGTTACTGAAGTGTCTTGCCTGGTTATATTGCTTAGCGATATCTTCTAGCTTAATTTAAGAATGTCTCTTCCAAGCGAGAAAAAGCCTAAAGTGCTTGTGTCCATGCGCTTGGTCTTTGGAGAGTTGTACATTCTTGTAGGTCGAAGAGCCATCAAAGAGTAATGTGCTACTATTACAATGCTTAACAGATTGAAGAACATCATATTTGCTGAACTGTAAAGGCACCTAGAAGGAAAGCTTTTAGGAATGTAAGGTCGACCAGGCAGCTGAGAGTGCAGTGTTTGTTTAACATTTAATTAATGTTAATTCTAGATTAAAGGTTTCCATCTTAGAACAAGAATAGAATCTGATTAAATGAGGTATCAAGTAAAATGTTGTGTAATATGTAATGGGTTATATATATACGCTTATGTTCTTATTTAATAGACTGATTAGTATACTAAAACGCTTCCTCTAGCTGTCTTAATCCTTTATTATAGGAATACTAACAACTATAGTCTTCCTGCTCATCACCTAATGTTTTAAATCGATCGCCTCGTTCCTAACAATTGCTAAGATAGGGGAGGAGTACTCAAAATGTTTGTGTAACAGATACTTCTATGCTATTTAGCGTAATAGATTCGAAGGTACTTTAGCATCGTAGCAGACCTTATATAGTAGTTATGAAATATGTTTATAATTAAATTTAGGTAGAGCAATTAAGAGAAGAGCGCTCCAATATGACGAGATTTTTATAACTATTCCTTGTATTATAGTAGCTAGTATAAGGAGCCTCAGGTTCAGAAGAATAGTAGGTTCTAAAGATCCCTTTTATAAGAAAAGGAACACCCACTACTAGCTTTGCTTTTAGGTAGATAATAACAACAGGTTCTTTTGCTCTCTTTTAAATTCAGATTTTCTGTAAGCTACTTAGGCAGGTCTGGGGCAGGTTTTCCACCCTAATCCTATGCCTTATTAGCCTTAGTCTGCTGTTCTTACAATATAGCACGCTTGGGTCGACGGGGCCCTTGCCTATAACTTGGTTTTCTGTCCTCTTCATTATATGATAGCGCCCGAGTTCTGGTTTAATAGCGTTATATTTTCTGCTATTTTGAAATTACTCTATTACATTCCTTGCTTTCAGCAAGTGTTGTTCCTATATCCTTTCGTTTTCTTATTGACTCTAACTTAAAGAAAAGAATTAGTTATCTTAATATTTCACTTTGGCATACTATACTTGTCTTCTAGTCCGTGATTACAGTGCACTTGGAACAGGTTACAGCTTCTCAACAGTGCTACTTTAAACGTATTATAATCCTATAGGTAGTTGCCCGGTGTATAGAATATAAGAAGGACGCTAGAATTTGCTACTTTTTGCAAACAGCTATTTAATGAATTAATTGTCTCAAGATGCTGCCTATGGCTATCTAGAATTCACAACTAGTAATTATTAATAGGTTAGCGTCGCAGAGGACATAGCATTATTGCCTTATTGCAGAACTCCTGAAATATATTGGAGCGTAGGTAGAGCCTCTATTAGCTATAGTCAGTTTCGATCGGATTTAGATCAGACTGCGTAATGAAAATAGATAGAGAAGCTATACTAGGGAAGATCGATATTTGCATGTAGTACCAATTTTACGAGGAACAGGGGTCGGGGGAGCATGAGCGTCGCTGTCTCGCTGGCCTTCTCAGACTGCTTGCACTCTGCAGCTGCTTCTAAAACCGCGTTTTGCCCACTCGAGGATGAGCGTCGATTATCCGCTTTCCGCCTGAAAGCCAATAGACAATAGCGGACAGGGGCTTATGGTATTGTTACAGGTTAGCTGCTCTAATTGGTCCAGTGGGCTTAGTAAGATCCACTTTTTATATGCTTATAGTATATAAACGGATATATATCCTGCTCTGTTGCTCTCTTTTTTCCTTTATAGAAGATAAATTAAATATATATAAATTTAGCTTAACTAATATTCGCCCCGCTTATCTTAGTTATAAGTCTAGTAGCTTAGTAGTATTAATGCTATACTCTTAACATATAGCTAGCACTTAGTTATACCCACTTTCTGCATCCAAAGTTCTAGCGAGGTTTAATTCGAGCGCTCTATAAAGGCTAGAGATTGACCGCCTTGAAAGGCAGAGAGACCTGCTAGCAGAGATATTACTTTATATAAGGATAGCTTATATAAACTAGGGGGTATGTAACGAGCTATAACGGACATAGCTAGTGCACCGCACTAGCGTTCGCTTTTGCGTTCGCTTTTGCATAATAGATATGAACTCTAGATGGTAATATCTAGCTAATCGCAGCATGCCAAGTCACCCAAAGCGGGGTTGATTTTATCTCTTAATATATCAAGCGACTTGTCTTATTTACCTTACGAAGGTTTTTTGTTATAGATCTATTTTCATATAACCCAAACCTTTCTTTCAACCCCCATCTTGTGACCTTCAGCTACACACTATGTGAGTATTACTTAACTCTATACTTGTATAGGGAGTTCTAAGACAACTAATTATACAAGATCCTACAACAATATTCTCCTACCTTTAGAACAGAGACATTCAATAACGCTACATCTGCTGAAGTAACGATGTCCTCCGCTAGAGGCGAACGCATGAGGGCGAACTGTGAGGTCATTCGGGGCGATAGCTGCGCATATGATCTCGAGTTCGAATCGATAGACGATTCCCACTACATAGGCTATGTCAGACGAGATCTTGGGACATCATTTGGGCCAGCATTAATGGTAACAAACAGCTGTCGTTCAATGGAAGACGTTGCAGCAGAATTAGATAGGATGCTGGAGCTTGCGGCAACGCATGTTTGGAAGCCAATAGTGAATGCCTGAAGAACTCTTAGGGATTGTAAGCCCACGCCTACCATGGCAACAGCCCTGGGTGTCCCACAGAGTCTTCGCTCTGAGCTGGACGGTCGTATAGTGCTGCACGGAACATTGTACAACTCTTATTTATACGGACTAGAGCGATAAATGAATTAGCGTTTATACAAACGTCCTTGGGGACTCGGGTGGCTAGCGCAGAATATATATGCACCGAATAGCCTCCACGCGTCACGAGAGAGCCTTTTGATAACCAATAATACACACATCGGCGTTTACAGGATTGCTTTTCGTCTAGTGACAAAATGAAAAGGAGCGAATAAGCACGATCATCATGTATCTTAAGCTTTAGAACAGCGTTATTACATAGATGAGTAGGAATACGTATTGCGCAACCATGCTGTATTTTGATTACTGTGCACTGATCTCCCTGAATTCTGCAGCTGCCGTAATCATAGAGCATTTAGCGTTCGGCACTGCACCTTCGCCTCCGCCGCGAACGACCATGAGGCGTGCAAAGACTTGGTACGGCAACGAATGGACCCCGATAGCAGCCCTCCCTACCTGGACTATATGCTATTGTACGACCTATTCGCAAAGGTCTAAGACATTAATGGGGACTTTGATTATCCCAACCCCTAGCTACAAAGTTGACTGAAAAGGTAGTGAACCTCCTGGGGAAAGTCATCAAGGCCGTTAGTCTCTCGCGGCACCTAGATGCCGAGATCGAGAACCTCCCTGGCTTCTGAGCGCCAGCCAGATGAACTTGACAAGCTGGTCTCTTTGCACAGTGGGGTCGACCGATGTTCCGCGATTATAGCTTGATGAAGATTGGTCAAAAGATCACTGGGTAAATATACACCAGTCTGTAGAGCGTAACCGCACGCCTGCTGAACCCCACAACACCTTTGCAACACCCCACCAGCAGGAGTTGTCGTATTAACCATGATCCCAATCCAGACACATTCACAGCTTTGCCTCTCTTACTTAAGTACGACGTTAATGTGATTTCGAGATAAGTACCGAGAGGTCGCGACGTCAGCCATGCGGTGGCCCCGCAACCTACAGATGCGGGGTGAAGCTAGGTTGTACGCGTGATGGCCAGCGTTACAGCACTTCCAGAATAGATCGTCTTACGCATTGCCGGTGCACAGTATGAGGATCTTTGTAATTCATCCGCTGCCATGGCTATAAAGACCATCAAACGTTCGGATGTTACAATTTCCGCGATATCCGAATGCTCTACGCATAGTTGTAGAATCTCGAACAATCAACATGTCCTCTAACAAGTCAAAGCTTGCTTTTCAAAACCCTATTGTCGTTCATCTTTCGGACGAAGAACGCATTAGCGGAACATTGAATTCGGACAACGTTGGGAAAGCCGTCTCAGCCATGCATCGCGATGGCCTTGTCGTACTGGAGAACGCTGTACATACCGATCACATCGACGAACTCAACTCTCTCCTCTCCAGCGAGGCTGAGGCCATGGCCAAGCTTCCCGGAACGCACTTCAATAATGTGAGTCCACAATAATCATTTAAACTATAGCTATTTACCGTATAGTGAGGCGCGCTATAAACATCGGCACTGAGACCATAAAATTGTTAGAACTCGGAAGACGGTAAACCGACAGGCAACATGTCTCAGGGTCCTCCGTTAACACCAGAGCTCATGTACACCGATATTTGGTCAAACCAGCCAGCGTCTATTATTATCTCAGCAATTCTTGGCCCCAACCCGTGCGTCAACTATGTGAATGGAAATACGGCACTTGGTGGTTATGATGGGTCTCGGCAGCGCGTCCACGCAGACATAACCTTCAACCACGGCATGTTCCCCTTCGCCATCGTTGCAAACTATTATCTCTGTGACGTGTCTCCTGCCAATGGCTCAACCGAGCTTTGGCTTGGGTCGCACAGAGATACCTCATTCCACGATCATCGGAACTGCAAGCCGGCTGGCTTGAGCGAACAAGGCGGCCCTGAAGAGAGGGAGTCCGTACACGTCGACTTCGGGATCCGAGACGACCTGTTGGAGCAACGCAAAGTGTGGGCACCTCCCATTCAACCTACCGTCAAGAGAGGTGCCGTTGTATTGCGTGATCTCCGGCTTTGGCATGCGGGTCTCGCAAACCCATCCAAGGAGCCACGCATCATGCTGGCGTTTGTGCATACCCCGTGGTGGTATGAGTGTCCAGCTAAAGTGGTACTTCCCGTTTCTGCTGAAAATCTTACCAAGGCATGGTCTAGCAGACAAGATGCGCCAGTGGTTTATAACGCGTATTTTGTGCCGGAGGATCTGGACCATAAGAAGGTTAAGTTCAACCCGAATTTTAGTTCGGCCAACGAGGGATACTTGAGCATGTTACCCGACGATGTCAATATGGGATTTATTTTCGGCATGGACGAAGAAGTGAATGTATCCGCCTGATAATCTTCAGGCATGACAGCTAAGTAGGGAATCTTCAATTGTAGCTACTTGTCTGTGGAAGCTGTCTTGAAAGAATAAATTACCGAACGCTACATTACTTAATACCTCTCCAGTTGATTTAAAATTGGCTAAACATGGATAAAAAAAATGGCATGCTATGTATAAGCCGTTGTATTCCATAGCATTGTTTGTGTCCATAATGCTAAATGCGGCTCAATATCTTTACATCGAGGCGTGCCTGTCCGTAACAGTCAAAGTTAGATATTACTTTTAGAGCCTCGTTCGGTCATCGTGGCTGCACGTACTCAAGCTCAATGGCTCCACCCTTTGTATTTTCTTCCCGTGATGTTTCCGACTCCCTCTGTTGGCGGAGCTGTGTAATTCTCGTTTGAAAGTGCCTCGGGCTCACGTCCTCAGCAAAAAGCTTATCCATCTGTAAAACAATGTTAGCTTCATCGATATGTCCCGTACAGAACCAAATCTACTCACATCTTCAAAGCTTAGTCCTAGAGTCTCAGGAATATATAAGAAGATAGCAATAGACAAGAACAAGCCCAGGCCGAAGAAAACAAATCCAACTAAAAGCATATAAATCAGGATGCAAATCAAGCTGAGTTCGAGGCTGACAGAGTCACATACCCTTTGCCCCAAGATGCGCAGCGTCTGGATTGATCATGTACGGGGTCACAAACCCAATTATCCAACCACTGGTTTGTGATTAGTACGGATCTATAAGCCCGGAAATTGAATCGCTTCAGGTCGAGGAATATACCTACCTAAGACCTTGTGTAAGGCCGACTAACGACAATACCGTCGGTCTTAAGGGAGGCGAAGCTACCTCAGACGCTAATGCAAATCCAACGGCCCCAATCGTTGCCTCGTATACAAGAGCCCTAAATACATGTTATACGACAATACAATAGCTATTCGCAGACCAAGCGACTTACCAGAGGAAAATGCACACAAGAATGACCCATAGGGCACCGGAGCTTGAGATAAATCCCATTACACCCATTATCTAACACATCACATAAGCATGAGAAGCAAGAGGAGTGCCGAAAAGACGGGGCATACAAGCTCAATGATTGTCAACGCGATCACTCCGTACAGCAGCAAAGGTCTTCGACCAGCTGATTCAATGAGAGGGAAGGCGCTCAGGTTACTCAACAGCATAACGACATAAAGGGCGACTGCGACTTTGAAATACGCCTTTATCGACAGAAGTTCCAGAAAGTAGGTAATATACGCTGGTCCAATCGTCAGATGCTAAGTTGGAATTGTGTTTCCTTGATGTAGGGTGCTCAATCGACTTACATAGAACGAACCCTGCTCCAATGAATTGCTGTGCCAGCGGTGGTAAAAGAGAAATAAGAGTTCTTTTCTGTCATAGGAGATCAGGTATTGTCCGTATAGATTGCATTGGGGATTTTCTCACCCTGTTAGTCTTCCGCCAGACTTGAGCAAATGGATGCCCCTCGGCTCCAGCGAGCACGTCAAGATTCCGCCTCTCCTCAATCATATCCTTCATGCGAGCTAGCTCGGCCTCGACCAGCGCAGTATCATGGCACCCGTGAATACTTAAGAGGGCGTTCCGCGCACTATCGTCATGGTCCATCTTGAGTAGAAAGTAAGGGGATTCCGGGAAGAAGGGATATCCCACCATAAGGGCAATCACGTATACGAATTGAATGACGATAAGGGTCTGGTAGGACCACATTCCACCGATCTTCTCGGTACCATAGGCAACGACTCTGGATGATAATGGTGAGTCCAACAAGGCAAAACCTCCGGTAGTGTAAGTTCTGAATCTTGACAACTTACGTTAATATGAATTGACCCAAAACGATGGAGCCGTTCATGACGCACAGGGCGAGGCCACGTAATTCTGGTCGAACAGTCTCTCCGATCCATACAGGAGCCATAACAAAGACCACACCGAATCCAAGAGCTGCGACATTTCAGCCGTAAAGATAGATGCCAAGGAAGCGGAAATGCGTTGAACTTACCATTTATCATCCTACCACCTAGAAATGTCTTCCAGTCACGACTCGCAACCTGGATTCCAATACCGACGGCTGTACTAACACATCCAACGAGTATGGTATGTTTTCGCCCAATACGGTCCATGATTTGGCCTGAAATGAGAATGCCGAGAATATCACCTCCGGTTGCAACAGCCGACCATGCGGCTTGGACCTGCAGTAGAGCGTCAAGCCCAATCTGTCACCTAGGGTTCACTGGAAATTGGCTCCTGTCTTGGCCAACAGGTGGGGGAGGGTAGCCTTTACACTGGCGGGGATGGTGTATCCAGAAGGTTCGGAGGGCCACGGAATTCCCATAACCTTCTGGAACGCTGGTATCGCTGTTGCTGTGCCAGCGAGGGAAAAGTCGAAGCCTAGAGATACAGTAAGTATCGATTAGGGTGCGGTGACAGGGAGACAAACCCATCATCATTGCTCCAATTGACGTATATATAGCCCATAAAGCGAAGCGTTTTTGTTTCCTTAAGATGAGCCATTTTTTTGAGGGCTGGACCCGAGTCCAATCCAGATGCTGATCAGTGATACTCTCCATAATGTGTGTCTTGCTTGCAAGATAGAGTCCAGAAAGTCTTTTGTTAAATTTAGTGATAGAAAGAGTATAGAATGCAAGTATTGGCGTTCCCACTTGCGAACACTACAAACAATGTTGAATATCTACAGTTAACGTGTCTCATATGCAGGGGCAACATCAAGAAATGGCCCCTATTCCTTGCTAGACAATAAAAGAGAAAACTATCTGCCGAGTACAGTATGTGATAACATGGACTACTGTCTGCATAATTCGGGGTAAGTAGGTGCCCATCCCCACATTATCTGTCGCCGCTATTCCACTTACGACTCAAAATATTGTGTCGGTTCTGATGCTCGCATTTGTGTCACTGGACGTTACAGCCGAGGCGAAAGGGCACTAATTTCCTAACTTTCAATTAATAAAAGTTTTTCCGACTGATACTCCGCGCTTTACAATTGAAGAGGGCGAATTTATAAGGAATATATCTTACGCGGGTTGTAAACAAAAGAATACCTCAACCCCAGCCATTTACAGTAACTATCCTTCCTCCCTTCAAGTACACAACACCGGCGGTAACAAGCACAGAGAATGATCGGAGTCGCGATTCTCGGTACGGGAATCTTTGCCCGTGAAGGTATGAACAGCCAGAAGGTTACAACGCCGGTAAGATATACGTCTGACAGGACGCCTTAGAACATATTCCGGCAATTGGAAGCTCCGGGCTTTTTGAGCTCAAAGCTCTGTACTCGCGGCATCAAAGGCCGGAGAAGACGCTCGCTCAGTCTGTCGACGCCTACTTCGATGAGCCTGAAGTTGAGGGCAGATCCCTCTCGGATCTCCTAAAGCGCACTGACATTACAGCCGTGATCGTCTGTGTTCCGATCTTAGTGCAACCGACCCTGATAAAGAAGGCCCTTGAGGCAGGAAAACACGTCTTGAGTGAGAAGCCTATTGCCAAGGACGTGTCCACGGCTCACTCGCTTATATCTTGGCATCAATCCATGAGCCACTCTCCGATATGGAGTGTTGCAGAGAACTTCCGCTTCATCACTTGTCTGGAATATGGTGCTTCTCGACTAAAGGAGATCGGTGGGAAATTGACGACGTTTCGGTGCCACATGTATACGGCCCTTGGTGAAGATGATAAGTTTTTCAACACCGAATGTAAGTCGTTGCGCTCGGTAAAGTCAGCACCCTGAAGGATACAGAATGAGGCACTGAGGGTATTTATAGGGCGGAAAGTTCCACAGTACCAAGGGGGTTTTCTCCTCGACGGAGGCGTGCACTTCATTGCGGGTTTGAGGTACCTACTCGCTGCACTGGGACAGGACATCACGACCGTTGCGGCTTTCACAAACCTTTTAAAGGAGAAGCTGCCTCCTACGGACACATTGCACGCTATAGCACGTACTCAAGGTGGTAGCAGTGGCACAATTTGCGTCTCTTTCGGGACCGAGTTCAAATCGGGCCTTGAGCTAGAGGTATGTATACCCTACAATACTTTGAGCTTTGAGCATTCCTAGCTTACTGAGAACAAAGGTTGTGACAACGAATGGGGCCGTAATATGGTGTCCACCGGCGTTGAAGGTCGTGACGAGGTCTAGCGCGGGTGATAAGGTGGAAGACTCGAAGGACTATTCCTTTGATTCAGGCGTAAAAGCTGAAATCGAAGCATTCGGGCAAAGTCTTATAAATGGATCGCAAGATGATAAGCAATCACCAAAAGAAGCACTGATAGATCTCAAAGTTGTAGAGATGCTGCTCCTTTCGGGTAATGAGATAGGGGCAGTTAAAAACATATAGAGAACCAAGAAGCTCATCTTTTCGCCATTATAACCTAGCTTAAGAGACCACGCAATGCTTCAAGCTCCCTATCGACTCGAGCATGCTATATTATAAGGGTAATAGCAAATGAAAGCTAATAACGCTAAATTAGTATATAGAGTTAGCGCTAGACTTGCTACATAGTTCTTATCATTAGAAGTTAGAGACATATTAATGTATTTATAGAAGACATAATTGAGACTTTTTATTTAAATCTTAAAACATGGGATCGCTATTAGTAATAGACTGGATGTCAAGATGTATAGTATTTTCTACTAATATTCTGCATGTGAACTCCCTCTTCCACTAGACCTAAAGCTACATGTTCCTATATCGGCGGAGATATATACTATACACAATCTTTTCCCTTTATTGCAAATGTTTTGTTTGTACTCTTTTATAAACTAGCTAACTTCTCTACCATTTCTAGAATTCTATTTAACATTTCCGAGCTTTTGTCCTATATTCCAAGGTTATGGACTAAGTCTCCTCGAACTACAATCTACAACATCCAATATCAAGAGAATCCCCGCATCCCTATCAACTTTAGCAGCATTACTCTACATAGGCCACTATAGCAGTAACTACTAAGAGAGCTAGAGCTGCTACTATTAACAACCTAAGGTTAGTAAGTTTAACTAATATACCTTTGCTATAATGAGCACTGCCGTAACCGGGGTATACAACAAGTATATAAAGGTTTATATTAGGCAAGTAAGGTATCGAAGTATGCTTTAGAGAATAAAGAAACAATCCTTAATCCCTCTATAGTATATTACTAGCAGTAAGGATATTACTTATATTAAAGGTAATATATAGATTAAAAATTAAAGAGCTATATATAATAATCTATCTAACTAGTAATAAGTATATTTTTATATATCGAGCTAGGAATAAGTATATTTTTATATATCTAGCTTTTTAGGTAGCTAGCTTTAATAGCAATATACCTAAGCTTTTGGATATTTTGAATAACTCCAAAATTATTTATTCTAATTAGTTATAAACTCTAATTCTAGATTATTGTAAAAGGCCTGGCTAAGGGGTATGCACCCAATTGGGGGTCTATTACTATGAATATTCTAGCTTAGGGAGTAATAGAAGAAAGATAAGGAATTTTCTACTTATAAGCAGCTAAAGAGCTACTCTATAGATATAGCGTAGCATGCGTATTGTATAGCGCGTCGTATGGCGTTCCTAGCTTTAGTAGCTGCCGAAGCCCTATATATAGCCTTAGCCTATAATATTACCTCCCTCCCTTTCTCCTCCTAAATAGTTCATCCTACTCCCTATCTCCTTCTTCCTATAACTATCTCCTACTTTTCTTCTTAAGTAAGACCTCCTTCTATCTATTCTATTCTATACTTCCTACCTGCTATCTCTATACTTATACTATACTCCTAAGTAGCTATCTATAATAACTAGCTATAAGAAGGCTAAAACTGCTAATAGCTTTGCTCTAAGCAGTACTCTGCATAATAATAGCTGCTTTAAAGCTCCTTTTAGCCTCCTTAACTATAGTTAAACTACTACTACTACTTGCTATTAGAAAGCTATTTAGAATACTACTACTAAATTTCTCTGCAGCTTAATATTTAATTATCTTAAGAATAAAAGTTGCTAGCTCTCTATCTACTTTCTAATTGCTAATATAACTATAGGCATTTATAAGATATCTTATTTTAAATATATTACTTGCTTAGCTACTAATTCTAATATATTTTATATTAATATTACTAATAAATAGCAACTTTTTATTTACTTTTTTTCTATTTATTAATCTAAATAAGCTTAAGCAAGTAATGCCTTTACTACTTTTATACTGCTATTAGTAAAAATACTAATTATATTTGCATTATAATATATTTTTTATAAGCTTTATTTTCTTTACTATTTTTTAGCTAACTCTTCTTTCTTTTTTAGCTTATTTATAATTCTAATATAATTAATATTATTACTATATTAGCTTTAGCTATTTAAAACTTTAATTTTAGCAATTCTAGTAAATTCCCTTTTTTATTTGCTATTTAAGCATTACTAATTTATTTCTTAAACTTTATTATAGCTTAGTATAATATTAATTAAGCTGCTTTATTCTAGTATAAAGAGATATAGCTAAAGAAGGCTATTATTAATTTTAGTATTAGCTTCTTTGCTATCTTCTTTAAGAGTAGTATATTAGGCTTAAATAAGCTATATTTATATTATATAAATAGCTACTTCTTTCTAGCTTTATTTTTCCTCTTTAATTATTTATAATTTTATAAAATTAATCTAATACAAAAGATCTATAATGCTTTTTAGAGTCTCTTTAGTGCTATATAGTCTATTTGCTAGAAGCTTATCTAGCTAAATTGCTCTTTTAGCGCTTAAAAGCGCTGCTATAGCTTCTTTGCTGCTTTAAATAAGAAGAATAATAATAAAGATAAAGATAATAATAAGAACTAAGTTAAATAAATTTTAAATTAGCCTATCTTGCTTATCTCTAATAGCAGTAGATTATTATATTACTTTATAGCTGCTAAGTGCTTAATAGTTAGTAGTTATTATTAGGCTTTCTTTTAAAATTTTAGTTTATTGCCTTTTGCTCTTATTCTGCTATATCTTTCTTCTTTTTTTTTTTTTTTTATTAAAAGGAGAGGGAGAAAAAGTTATATATTCTGCTTTTAACTTGCTCTCTATTCTATTAAATTTCCTTTCTCTTCTAATATCTTATTTCTTCTTAACTATATAGTAAATAATCTTAATTCTCCTTTTTCTCTTCTAGCTTAAAGCTAGCTTCTTAGCTAATATAGAGCAGCTCTTTAATAACTCTTAATATAAGTAACCTTCTTTATAAAAATAAGAAGCTTATCTAATGCCTTTGCTAGAGCTCTAATTATAATATCGAGTTTATTATTTACTTATTTGCTACTTAATTGCCTATTTGCTTTAGCTTAGCTTAGAATTTCTTTAATTGCTAAGCTATTCTTTATAGCTATTGCGCCCTTATTATATTCTAAAATCTTAGCTATTACTATATTAATAATCTTAATATATCCTTATCTTCTTATTAGCTCTAAAGCAATTTACTAGCTGCTAACTCTATTAGTTAGTTCTTTTAATTGCTGCTTTTGCTTAGAATATCTAATATTTTGCTATCCTATTAATATTTCTTATCTTTCTCTTTTTTTTTTTTTTTTAGCTTTTATTATGCTAATTTGCTATTTTCTAGCTCTATAAAAATAATACCCTCTATACTTATTTTAATCTTCTTTTTGCTATAGCTTATTCCTTTAACTATAATAATCCTAGTATATATTCTTCTCTATCTTCCTTTACTTTCCTTGCTGCTAATAAGCTGCTTTCTTCTTACTAGCTTTTATTAATTGCTAAATTCTCTATATTTGCTATGCCTTTAATTATATTCTCTACTATTAAGAGCAACTTAATAATATTAAATAGAAGTAAAAGCAGCTTTATATTAATATAGAAGTTAAAGCTCTTAATACTAACTTAATAAATCTCTACTGCTAAATCTATAAATTAGCTATAATAATTATTTCTTATTATTAAGCTTTAATCTAGCTTTAGGGCAAGTATACTTAGAAGTATATAAAGTATAAGCTTATATAGTAAGCTTATAAGCTTAAGAGTAAGCGCGCTCTAGGCCTTAAGCATATTAAGCGCAATAATTTTGCTACTTAGAAGCAAAATAAGTTCTATAATAAGATTTAAATTATTTTATTAGATAGCCTTTTCTATCTTAGAAGTACTAGCTTTTTAGCTACTAATTAGCACTTTATTAATTTTATAAATTTAAAACTTTATATTTCTAAAGCTATTACTATAAGCTATTATTTTCCCTTACTAATCTATATTATCTTTTAAATTTATTTAGTACTCTTGCTTATTCTATGCTTTTAAATAGCTTTTATATTAGTTTTTTCTATTCTATTTATTTAATCTATATCTTATATTTAAAAAGCTCTTTTATTTAAAGGCAACTTACTTTTAATTTATTTTTAGCCTTTAAGATTAATTCTATATAAAACTTAGATTCTTATCTACTATCCTTAAGAATAACTATATCTAAGCAAGCATTCTATATTTACTGCAAAAATAGTAAATTGCTAGTAGCTTATAATAATAGATTTATATAGAATTATAAATATATATTATATAGTATATCTAGCTTTATTATATGCAAGCTAATTACTTTTATTACTTTATATTTTCTATATAGCTAGGCTAGCTTTTAAAAGGGGCAGTTTATTGCTATATTCTTAAGGAATAGCTATATATTATCTCTAGTAGCAAACTATTTTGCTAATACTCTCCTCTAGTTTGCGCTTTCTTCTATTTATTGCTAGATTGCTGCTATAGCTGCTTATGCAAATTCTATTAACTCTTTTAGTTATTTTATAAAATCTTCTGCTCTTGCATATAGCAAGTAAGCTAATATTGCAAAGTATTCTATCTTTTAGATAATATTAGCATAGTATTTATATTAAAAAAAGAAAGAGCTTAGTCTAATTATAGTAATATCTTTATTATTAATAGCTAATTATGCGCTTGCTAGCAGGCATAGCTAGTTCTCTTGCATATATATTATAAATACTCTTAAATAATTAAGAACTTTCTAATTAGCCCTTTTAATTGCTTTATTTATCTCTAAATAGTAAGCAGTGCTTAAGCGCTGCTTAATTCTAATTAACTTATATATCTTATGGGCATTCGGGTCAGGTTTTGGCTAAAAAAGTTATAACTTAGTGAAAATCTTACGATTTTCCTTAATGCCGCTGCTAGACTTGCATAGCTATTACTGCCCACCCGATTGTAGCATACTTATAAAATTTACATTATTCGAATCGCCTTAAGCTAGCAACTAGACTTCATTAATTTTTAATTAAGCTGGATTGCTGGAATAACTTAATCTGCGATATTAATCTCTGCTCTAATAGTAAGAGAGAATTTAAGATATTAATAGCCCGCTTTTCCTAGCTTAGCAGCTTTAGGATAAACCTTTATTATGCTAATTAAGAATAAGATAAATCTCTATTTTCTTTATTATCTTTAGAATAAATTCCTATTTATGCTAATTATAAATAAGATAAATCCTTATTTCCTTAATTATCTTAAGAATAAATCTCTATCTATTAATTCTTTATTTATATTATATAATACTAAAAATAAAGAGAGTATAGCTGCTCTATCTAAATATCTTTATAAGGGATATAAGGCGCTTAAGATATAATTTTTCTTTCTTTTCTTTTCTTCTTCCTCTTTCTCTCCTCTATCCTCTTTCTTTCTCTATTTTGTTATAGTAGCAGTAGAAGGGATAGGTAGATAGTAAGCAGGCGGTTTAGAGTTCTATTAGCTATAGACTAATAAGCATTATCCTTAAGTAGATATAAGCTAGATAGTTAAGATATAGCTTAAAGAGCTATAATATAGAATAAGCAGATAGGGCTAGTAGGGCAGAGGTTTTATTTAGGGCGGGGTTATATGCTCTAACCCTAATCTAATCTTTAAGATCTCTTTAGGCTAGAGAGGAAATCTAAGGCAGCAATAGGCTATATCTATAATATATTTGCTCTATCCCTTATACCTTATTAGTCCTACGCGCCCCCCCCCCTCTCTATTATCCCTCTTATCTTGCTATAACCTTATATCCCCCTTTACCTTTATCTTCTCTTCTATCTTCTAATTATTATCCTGCTCTTTATAGCTTCTAGGAATAATATAATAAGCACTGCTATAATTGGGGTATATAATAAGTATATAAAGGGTTTATATTAAGCAAGAATAATATTAAAGTATAATCTAAAGAATATAGAAATAATCTCTAAAGTCTTCTGCAGTATATTACTAGCAGTAAGGCTATTACTTATATTAGAGGTAATACTTAGATTAATAACTAAAGAGCTATATACTAAATCTATCTAATAATAGCGAATATATCCTTTATATATTCGCTTTCTAGTCCTTTATTAGTAATGTTAGTTTCTTTCTTGCAAAGATAGACTGCTAGAGTTGCTAGCGATAGTTATAGTCTAAGATTATATTAATAGGACTGCTTGCAGTCCTTGCAATTCTCCTTTATCTAGTATCTTTTTAATCCTAACCCTAGCTTATATAATTAATATTATTTTTCCTATAAAGTATTAGAATTCTAATACTTAGTCCTTATTAGTTCTAACCTATTAGTAACTTATATATTAGATAAGTTATAATAAATAATTTATTAGATTGTACTATAAATAGGCCTGCTAAAGTGCTAAGCAAGCCTTAGTACTGCTGGATCTTTTGGCTATCAAAGACCTTATATTATAGTAGTAGCAGGAGGGCTGGGTAAATAGCAAGCAGGCGACTTAGGATTCTATTTAGCTATAGATAAATAGGCACTATCCTCTAGCAGGTATAAGCTAGGTAGTTAAGATATAGCTTAAGGAGCTATAATGCAGGATAGGCAGGCGGGGCTAGCTAGCTAAAGGTTTTATCCCAGGCAGGATCACATGCCTAACCCTATCCCTTAGGGCCTTTCTAGCCCGGAGAGAGGATCTAAGGCAGCAGGCAGGCTAGATCTATAATACCTTATAGTATAGTAGACCTAGCAGCATACTCAACTATAATAATAGGTTAGACTTTAAGGTGCCTTTTAGCTTAAGCTCTATATACTACCTAGAAGGGCAGCAGCATTTATAAAACTATATAATTATCGGGCTTATATATTTATCTATAGGGCTAGTTTAGCTAGCTTTTTCTAGCTAGTTAGCTAACTTATTGCTATAAATGCTTAGTATTATAGTAGCTCTTATTATAAAATTTAGGATTATATATTATATTTCTTACTTTCTAAGGTTTAGAATATAAATTATAATTTATATGCTCTAGGGCAGGCTTTTTGCTTTAATTCTATGCCTTATTAGTATTAGCTTGCTATTCTTCTAATATAGTATGCTTAGGTTAATAGGGCCCTTGCCTATAACTTGGTTTTATATCCTCTTTACTATATAATAGCGCCCGAGTTCTAGTTTAATAGTATAGCTATATTCTATGCTATTTGCCCCTTTCGAGCTAGCTAAAAAGACTATATTATCTAGGGCCTTCTAACTCCTTAGAAATTTCTTAAAGTCTTATATAGCTTTGCCCTTTAGCTATTATTTATAGTAAATAGAATAAACTACTTATCTGCGCTAATTATATATAGAATAAATCTCTATTTGCGCTAATAGTCTATAGAATAAATTCCTATTTTCTTTATTATCTTTGGAATAAATCTCTATTTGCGCTAATAATTTATAGGATAAACCTCTATTTTCTTTATTATCTTTGGAATAAATCTCTATTTTGCGCTAATAGTCTATAGAATAAATCCCTATTTTCTTTATTATTTTTGGAATAAACTTCTATTATTCAGTAAATAGGATAAACCTTACTTATTTTGTAATCCTTTATTAGCATAGAAACTTTAAGAGATTCTATACTTAAGAAAGCATAGTAGATAGTAGAAATATAGATAAGTAGGCTAGCTTGCAGCAGCAGGCTATGCCTTTATAGCATGCTTATTTGCAATGTATATAGAATAGCTCTCTTCTCCTCTTCAGCCTTAAGCAGCTATTTCGGGCTAGACTAGGATTATAAAGATTTAGAACTATAGTACTATATAGTCCTTTTACTAAGCATATACTAACTTTTCAAATATAGACTATAAGTCCTTATAATCCCCTTTAGTATATATATCTTAAGGTATTAAAGCAAGCTCTCTATTAATATTTAATACCCTAGGAATTGCTTATAAAGTCTTTATAATAAATTTAGAGCAGGCCCGCTTTACTAATATAGATAGTAATTTACTTAGATCTTACTATTGCCTTTACTATAGTCTTAGAGGCAACTATAAACCCTTTTCTATAGCAAGCTTTAAAAATAAGCCTGCTATTCTGCTATAGAGAATAAGTTACCTAGGTCTTAGCATTATCTATACTTATTATTTCCTAATAGACTAAGTGCTAGGAAATAACTAGTTATTTTCTTATAACTAATTATCTTCTAAAATAAGAGGGAGGCTTTCTTATATACTTATATCTTAAAAAGCTTATTTCCTTTATAACTTACCTTTTCTATATCTACTGCCTAACTATATCCTCTCCTTCTACCTTTGCATACTAGTATTAGGCAGCTATAAGCGCTAACTAGTACCTATAATGCCTTCTACCCTAGTATATTACTATAGCATCCCCTGCCCTTACTATCTAAGTAAGCCTTATATATTATTGCTAGCAAGGCTTAAACTAGCTATCTCTCTAGAATAGTTTATTAAGAGCCTCTTTACTCTGCTCTGAATTAATAAGCTAGGCATTCTATTACCTAAAGCTAATATACGCGATCTCTAGAATGCAGTTTAGGAATTAAGATTAGTTTTAAGAGGCTAGCAGGTAATAGAAGATAAATAGCTGCTTTTTGCAGTTGCTAAGGTCCTATAGGGCCTTCGCCTTAACCTAGCTACTGCAGAATGCATAAAGAACTTTGCTAGCTTCCTATATATTAGAATTAAGCCCTATATAATAATACTGCTATTAGATAACATTATATGCAAGAATAGATAGCGCCTAGTATGCGCGCTTAGGCATCTGCTGCAGTATATTCTATCTAAGCTGCTTTTAGTAGCTAGAAGCTCTATAAAAGCTATTAAAGTAATAATTAAGCAATTGCAGAAAATAGTATATATTATAGATAAAATGCAGCAGGCACTTAAGTATAAATGCAATACTATTTAGATACTGTATAGTATAATAGGATATATTTTAGATAATTAGATTTCTTTTTTTCCTATTCTACTCCTTAATACTTTTAGTAATTATTTTAGAATAAGATCTTCTTTTTTGTCTTTATATATCTTCTCTCTCTTTCAATCTCTCCTTCTCCTTAACCCTTTCCTATCCCTGCTAACTAATTAAATGCCTGCCTGCCTTTAAGCTATTCCTTTAATTAGAAGGTGCATTTCTAGCTATCTTTAGCATAATAGTCTATACTCTTTATTAATTACCTTACAGCCCTTTTAGGCTCTCTATTTTATTTTTCTTTCTTTCCTTTAACTTCTTTAATTAATCTAATACTATTATTAACTTTAATATCCTCTTGCCTTTATAGCCCTCTTTATCTTTAGATTGCACTTTGCTAACTCTAGCTCTAACTAGCATATTTGGATCTATCTAGCGCAAAGAGATAGCTATAAAAGGCAATAGCAAGCCTAGCTCATCTAAGAAGCTAAGCATTTTAAGGCGCATCTGCTAGTTATCTATAAAGAAGAATTGCATAGGCATTAAGAATAAGACCTCTATTGCTAGTTCTTCTAAAATATAGAGGGCCTTAAAGCCTTTTCTATAAAACCTGCGCATATCGAAGAGCATATTCCTTAAATCTCTGCGCTATTCTTAAGCCTAATTAGAAGCGCAGGATCTAATAGCCCTTACCTTAATATAGACTATTTTAGTATTTTATATATCCTTTAATATTATAGATATAGATAGGCGAAGCCTATATTCTGCTCTCTGCTAACTAAGCTAATATAAAGGAGAGGCCTAGCTGCTATTAGCAGGCTTAAGAACCTTCTTTAAGATATATAATGTAGCTGCAAGTATATTGAGAAGGATTCTATTTATATGCAGCTATTCTAGATATGCTTAGCATATCTATAAAGACTATAGCTCTTCTATGCTCAAGGAAGAGGATAATAGCAAGCAGGCGCCCTTGCTTTGGTCCAAAGCAGCTGCTAAACCTATTAAGACTTCCTATATCCTATTAAGATCTCTTCTATCCTTTAGTACTCTAGTATCGCTTCTTTTTCTCTTAAGAAGGAATCTATACTCTTTAAAGCCTTATAAAATCCCTTTTACTATTTTTCTTCTAGCAATAAGAAGATATAGCGCCCCTATTAGGAAATCTATTTACTATTAGGACCTTAGGTCTTAAGCTAGCATAAGTAGTTATAAAGCCTGCTGCCCGCCTCTACAAATCTCTATTCTAGTTAATATAGCTAATAGCTCTTTGCTAAAGACTAATCCTAAAAAGCTAGTCCAAATTATTGCCTTCTATCTTGCCTACCCTGCTTGCATTTGCTTTAACTAGACTAAGAAGGAACTTACTAAAATAAGTGCTCTTGCTAGAAATCGCTATAAGCATAATGCTGCCTAAAATAGGCATAATAACCCTACGCCTAGCAAGAAGCTATATATATATTGCAATAGAGGATATTATAGCTAGGGAAAAGGAAGAAAAGAATTATAGCAGAGGCTATAGAGACCCTATATACTATAAAGGCCCTTATATTAAGAAGAATAGTATCTATAGAACTCTTAATTAATTTAGTAGGTTCTTAGTAAGCTAGTAGTAGACTTATTTAATATTAGGGCATTATAGTTTAGGTCTATATTACTAGCTAACTATTCTAATTAGGAATAGCGCTTAGAAATGCTTAGCATATAGCTATACCCTCTAGCATTTAGCAATAGTAAATAATCTACTATTCTTCCTACTTTCTTATAAAGTCCCTATATGCATTTCTATAAAAATAGAATATAGCTTAGTATATCCTTTTTAAAATTCTAAAGTAGGATCTAATCTAGCTTAGCCCTAAGATTAAGAAGATTTAATATTAAAGCTAATGCTATTAAGATAATAGAATCTAGTTGCAAGGCTCCTTTATAAACTACTAGGCTTTTAATTAGGTAGAATAACTATATAAAAGATTAAAGCTTCTATAAAGCCTAATATAGATTTCCTTAAGCAAGCAATAGCAATGCATTACTATAATGGCAGCGCATAGGCCATATTCTGAATAGTGCGCTATAGAAATAGCCCCTAGCAACGCATATATATACTAGCTAGATAGATAGCTCTTTAATTAATAAAATAACCAATAAGCAATCTAACTACTAATAATCTATTCTGCTATATATATATATTAGGCCTAGCTAATACTACTCAGTAATTGCCTTTAGGCAATTATAGATAGCTAAGTTAAAGAGATAGACCCTAGAAGACCTCCCTGCATCGCGCGCGCAAGCAAATAGTAGATACTTTTAATAAGAAATCTATGCTATATATTAGCAATCATTTCTTTAGACCTCCCTATAAAATATTAAACTCTCTAAATAGCTATTAAGAAGATCTCCCTTGCTATTAGACCTCCCTAACCCTTAAGGTTATACTCTCTAAGGCAAGGCCAGATACACATCTATTACGCATAATACTATTTATATAAAATAATACGCAGCTAATCCATTATAGCTAATAATAAAAGAATTTATTAGCTAGAAGCCCTTATAAAAGGACTTTAAGTTAATGCTATCTTTTAGGGCATAGTTAATATAAATAAGTAGACTACTCCTGCTATAAAGGCATTAAATAAGTCCTAGCTTGCTATAATAGTAGCTAGAATAATAAGAAGCTATATTAGTAAGCAACTATTTAATAATAATCTCTTCTATGCCTTTTGCAAAAACTTCGAAAAATAGTTCTAAGCAATATTCAAGAGAATACTAAATGCATACCGCTGCCCTCTCAAGAACTTCCTACGCTAGCAAGGCATCTTTATAGAATAAAATAATAGCTATATAGCCCTCTAACTAGCCAATCTAGTAAATAAGAATATGCCTATAGAATAGAACCTAGCAGAGAAGATAGCAATAATAAAGAGCGTACTAGCAAGCAAGATCTATAGCATAGTTAATAGAGTTAATATTAGAATTTTATTAGCATTAATCCTTTAGATAATTACTAGATAACTTTTGCTAAATAATATCCCTATTATTATATATATAGATTTATACTCCCTATATAAGTATCTAGTTAAGCTGGATATAATAAAGGAGAAAAGACTAATAATTAATATTATATTGCTTTAATAATTATACAAGATAAGAAAGATTGCTAAAATTAGGTAGATTAATAGCAAGAATAACTCTGCAGATGCAATAACAAAGGCATTACTAAATACTGCTTTATAATAGCTTATCAACTATAATAAGCTTCGCATCCAGATAGATAGTTTTATCGATAGGCTCTAACTAACTATTGCTTAGCTTTCTTAGAACTATCACCTATGCCTTAAATATACTTTACTTGCTACTTTGCTCCTTCCTTATATATGCGCTAAGATTAGATTTTTTTTTCTATATCAATATCTATGCATTCTATTAATGCTATCTCTCCTTACTCTATTAATATAACATTTTTTTTTTTTTTTTCAAATCTACCTACTGCTTCTTTCCCTTTTCCAAGTATAGTTACTAAGCTTTCCAGCCTTTTATTAAGCAATTCCATTAAGCAATCTAACTATCTATTACCTACTTTACTACCTATAAAAATCATTAACTAGCTAAGCAATACCTAATATAATACTCGCAATAATATCTTACTTTATCTCTATTAATATTAACCCTACTACTTCTAAAGCAAATAATAATACTATATCCTTAGCTGCTAATATAGCAATCCCCACTGCTGCTACCCCTAAGAAAAGCAGCAATGCAATAGTATTAAGCGCTAAAAAAGCAACCCCTGCAAAGAACTTAATAAAAAAAAGAATTCTTACAGAATTAATAATCTTAATAATTATAAGAATAAGGCAAAGGAATAAATAGATAATCTATTCTTAAAGAATAATGCTAAATAATATATTAAGCAAATTATTAATAAGTTAAAGGCATAGGATCTATAATATTCATTAAATATTATTATTTAAAACTTATAAAAGAGAATTGCTAAGGAGAATTTTATTCCTAAGGATACCCCTATACAGCACTAAATTATTGCAATTATTGCTATAGTTAATAAGATTACTATTCTAAGCAAACTTTAGGATTATTAAGGGCTAATAGAGGAGCTTACTAAGAGTTGGATTAATCTGCTTACGCAATTATAAACAATCCTTAACTAGCAGAAAGTCAAACAAATCCAGCTAATAGCTATATAATATATAACTGCAAAATATACCCTAACCCCTAGGGCATTAAAGAAAAAGATATCTATAGAGGATAAAACTACTTTAACTAATAAGAAAGTACCTAGAAAAGAGGATATCACTATAATCAATAAGAGGTTTGCAATAATTGCAGATCTAGATAATAATAAGGTAGATAATGCTAATAATAAGATAGATACTAATAATAAGAATAGAGAAATATTTAAGGAATAGAATAAGAGAATAAAGAAATATATAGCAATAGATAATGCTAATAATAAGATAGATACTAATAATAAGAATAGAGAGATATTTAAGGAATAGAATAAGAGAATAAAGAAATATATAGCAATAGAACAAAAGGGTTGCGCTAGTAATAAATAAGTAATAGAGAGGCGACTATTGCATAATTTTAGTAGAAGTGCAGTAAAGAGTTCTTTTAAGGATTATAATATTTTTTTTTTTTTTGCTTTTAAAATAAAGAATATAATAACTATTAAGGTTATTACTAATTTAAAAAGATTGCCAGTATAAGGAAACAATAACTCTTATTATTATTAGCCTATACGCAGGCCAGATTTACCCTTACTAAAGGGCTATAAGGCCCTCTAGTTAATATTAAAGACTAATTAATTAATAATAATTATTATATTAATTATAAGCTTTCATTTATATATATAAGACTAACTAATAATAAGAAAAGAAAAGATTACTAGTATAGATTCTACTAAGCAAGCTATAGCAATGCATCACTGCAATAGCAGCGCATAGGCCATATCCTGAATAGTGCGCAATAAGAATAGCCCACAGCAATGCATACGCATACTAGCTAGATAGATAGCTCTTTAACCAATAAAATAACTAATAAGCAATCTAACTACTAGTAACCTATTCTATTATATATATATACTAGGCCTAGCTAATACCTAAGATATTCTATAAGAATTGCAGATAGATTATAATATTTATAGTTAAGATAGATTAAGAAGTTTAATTATAAAATATATATTATTATTTTTTATATTAATTCTGCCTGCAAAACCTATAGCCTCTACTAGGCTTCTATATTAGGGTTAGGATCCCTAGAAGTCCCTATATTAATAATCTCTTAGATTATACAGTATTAATACTATACATAATCTTCGCCGCAAGCTCCTTGCCCTATATTGCCTAGTAGCTAAGCTCTTCTACTATATTGCCTATCTCAACTATCCTTATAATTTTAACCTTTGCCTTCTATCCCTGCTAGTAGACTTTGCCCTCTAACTAATATAATTTAGATAGAGTAATAGAAAGCTTAAGATACTATATATTATTAGCGCGCTAGATATTAAAGCCCTTGCTAGCAATAGATGCTATTGCAATAAGGACTTTATTTTTGCTATTGCAGCAGCACTTTATATTTATTCTCTTAACTAGCTTAGCCCTCTCTAATATGCCTTTACTAGAGCTTATATATAAAAACTTAATCTAAAACGCTAGCTCTGCATCTCTAAGCAGAAAGATATAGGTAAGAGCAGTACTAATTAGCTAGCTAAAAAAGATAATTATATACTGCTTACTAGAGCTATCTGCTAGCGCTATCTTAGAATTATCCTCTAAAATTATCTATCTAATAAGGCACTTAATATATCAGAGCTTAGCAGAAGAACCTATAAGATTATTTGCACTCTGCTTAAAGTCCTATATAGCAGTGTAGCTAGCAAGAGCGTAGGCGATAGGCATGCTACTTAGAATATCTTTCTATAGAGCAGTCAAGATCTTCTAGCAGTATTTAGCTAAGAGAGCATTATTACTAATAAAATCCTATATCTTAAGCAGAAATAGATATATAGAAGCCTGCTATAAAAGAATAAAATAGTTCTCTTAGAGCTTAAGCTTGCTGCTCTATAGCTCTTCTATAATAGACTGCCTTATAAGCTTCTATTTGATCTGCCCTTGCTTTTCCTACTCCTAAATATTTTTTGCTAAGAGGCGCTTAATAATGCTATTAACGCTAGCTACTATCATTTTAAAGCAAGCAGCTATTTCTTTATCTATAGCAGGCTATAGCTCCTTCTATATGCGCTTAATAGCTAGGAGCAGAATAATAGGCCTGCTGCAGTAGTTCTAGCTTTAGCGCAAGTAGAGCATAAATAGCTTAAAGAAAAGCATATATTCTATTAGCTTCTCCCTAGCGCCCTCAACTACTGCTGCTACTTATTAGCCTAAGTTTTGCATCTATATATTAAATGCCTACTGCGCTTTTTAGAATTATAGCTTTATAAGGCTAAACTTAAATATCTCTATATAAATAAGCTTATAGCTTCTAAAATAATGCTACTATTTTCGAAAGTGCTTAATAGAATGCATCTATACTAAGGACCCCTCTTCTAAAGTAGTCCTGCAAAGCATAATAAGGGAGATAGGATAGTTAATATAGCCCTTATAGATAGCTAGCTGCTTAAAGGCTTTTATAGTATTCCTAATTCCCTTATAGAGCTAGAATTTGTCTATAATATAGGCTTTAATAATTAAGATAGTTATAGCAATTTTCTTCTCTTTAGTATAGCTTATATTAGCTAACTCGAACTTATTTATTAGATTATTAATAGCTATATTGCTTACTAAGAAGATATTCTATATAATGCCTCTGCTAGCAGCGACTATCTGCAGTATCTTAGGGCTAAACTCCTTAAACTAAATTACTTAATCTTCCTTTGCCTTCAAGATCTCTGCCTAGGCCCAGCAATCTCTAGGCTGCAGCAGCTATATCCTATTCTTAATATTGCTGCTATAGGTTAAGAAAGTTATAAAAATTTCATTATCTATTGCTGCATTAATATAGATTTTCTTTATCTTAATTAGCTAATTTATTATTAAGCTAGGGGGCATAATAATAATGCTAAGCATATTAGTTAGATAAATTATATAGATTTTATATAACTAGGAATTCTTAATGCAAGAATACTAGATAAAGCCTTTAGTATTGCTTTTAGCCTATAAGGGGCAGTAAGAGTAAGGCGCTTAATTATCGGGCAGATACTTATAGTAAAATATAGTATTATTCTTAGCCTTTGCCTACTTGCTTTTAATCTTAGCCTATCTTATAGCAAGCTTAGCGTAGATGCATAGCAGCACTAGAGTTAATATAATCTTGCTAAAGCCTATATCCTATCCTACTATACTGCTATTAATTCTCTTAGTAATCGGGTTTATTAGCAAATTGCAGATAGCAATTAGCTAGTATATATAAATAGGGCAGGCAATGCTATAAAGCTAATATTTAGCCTCTATATTCTTAAAGATCCCCTCTAGCTAGAATATATAGCGCATATACTTTTACTCTTTAGGGATAAATCTAATTAGGAGTTTTAACTCTTTATCTATATCTTTAGGCATTATTAGATTAATTAGTTCTAGTACTAGTGCTTGCGCTAAATTAATAAGAGCAGCTTTTAGGGCAAGTAATGCTAGGGATGCAAGCTGCAGTAGGAGGGATGCTGCTTATAGCAGCGATAGGGTTATAGGCTATAGCAGTAATAGGGTTGCAGGCAGTAGGGGTAATAGCAATGCAGATTATAAAGGCGATAGTAATAGTAATAGGGGCAGCAGCATTGCTAATAGCAGTAGAGCAAGCATGCTATTACTCTCTAGCTGCGCTAAGTTATCTTTAGCTAGCCTAAGTAGAATAAAGTAGCTATATTCCTTACTATAAAGAACTAAATATATACTATTCTATACTTAGCAAAGCAAAATAGATAGATTAAACTTATTATAAATAAAATAGATATATATAATGCTATCTTTAAAGCTTTAAAAGGCTACTATAGGCTTCTTAGGGGCAATACTATAAATACCCTCTAATTACTTGCAAAAGAGATTATAGCAATAGTGCTAAATCTAGGGCTCTATTTCTATAGCAGCTAAGAGATTAATAAAGATATTAAGAGCATAAGTCTTAGGAATTTCCTTTTTATTATTCTTATTAGCTATAAAAATTAATAAGATTTTAGCTAGATTAAAAGAATCTTTACTACTTATCTTAAGCTATTTCTTCTTTGCTAGAGAAGAACTTGCAAGGATTAGCTAGTTATTATTATTTCTAAAGAGCGCTATACCCTAAATTTCTATTGCCCTATCTGCAATATTTATCTTTAAAGGCTATATTGCAGAATATTAATTTCTATTATATAGAATAATTAGGAGATAAGTATTATAAGTTAAGGAAGAAGTAAAAAAGATATAAATAGAGAGAGGGTGGGTATATATATATATATATATGCTTATCTATATATATATAAGAGAAGTATATAAGGTAATCTGCAGACCCTAGGTAGTGCTAAAAGGGAGGGCAAGGCAAGGATATCTTAGCTAGTAGTATGCTAGGCATAATAAGAAATATATATCTAAAAGAAGGAAAATAAAAGCAGGCAAGAGATCTATAAATCTTGCTAAGAAGGTCTGCTAGCTTATAGTAGAGAAAATAGAGATTAATAGAGACTAAGTTGCATTTAGGCAGGGAAACTCTATAGGATAGCAGTAAAATGCATTAGCTTATAAGTAATAAAGATAAAGCAGAAAAAGAAAAGAAGAAAGATAGATAGTTATCTCTTTAGGGAAGATAGAGAGTAGGTAAAGGGATAGAGAAAATAGAGCTGCTATCTTATGCAATGCAAATAATATAGTTATTAGCAGAGATAGGAATAGCAGCTCTAGAGAGGCCTAGAGAAAAGTATGCCTGCTATATGCAAATAAGAAAAGAGTTAGAAGTATAAATAAATTAAGTAATAAAGAAAAATATCTAGCAGTTTAGATTAGAAGAAAGAGAAAGAGAGAGTATATATATATAGGTAGGTAGATAGAGGGGGAAAGGTTATATATAAGAGGCTAGAGGAGCAGGGGGTCCAAGATAGGCTAGTCTGAAAAGCAAATGTAGAGGAGGAGGAAAAGCTTAGCTTACTATAGCATAGCAAGGGCCCAGAGATAGGAAGGCTATGCAGCAAGGTGGCAATTATTAGGGGAAGTTAAGGAAAAGGTAAAAGGTAGCTAGCTGGGTCTGGAGAAGTAATATAGGCAGGCAGATTCTAAGGGGCTAGAGGTGCATATAATCTAGATAAATAGCTATGCGAAGGTAGGTAAGTAAGTTATAAGAGGTAATATAATGCCTCCTAGAGGAGGTTAAGAGATAAGTAAGGCAAGTTAGATAGTTAGTAGGGTTAGAAGAAGTGGTTAAGGTAATTAGAATAAATAGCTTTATAAAGGGCTATAAGCAGAATATATAAAGATTAATAAGTAAATTATAGATGCTGCTATATCCTTTAGAGAAGATTAAGGAATAGGTAAGAAATAGCTAGTTAAATGCAAAGAGGCAGTAAAGATAGGCGTATTGCTTAAAAGGTATATATAATGCTAATAAAGGCTAAATAAAAGAGTTAAGTAGAAAAGATAATAGAAAGGGAACTTTAGCTAGCTATTTCTATATAGCTATAAATAAAAAGGCATTTTTGCCTTTTTAGCTTAGCTATTTACTCTTTTTGCTTTTAGATACTTCTAAATAAAAATATGTACTCTTTTAGCTTTCCTAGCCCTCCCCTTTACTAGATTAGGGCCTTTACCTTAACTATTACTAATAATTACTTCCCTTTACTATCTTTATCGCTAACCTTTACTGCATAATAAATTATAATCTATCTTATACCTAGGAGCCTTAGAACTATATTCTTTATAATTAGCTTTCTTCTGCTCTTTCTCTATTTTAGATATATAAATCCCTAGCATCTAAACTCTTCTTTTCCTTCTTTCTGCTGCTATTATTACTATAGCTGCTATTTATATTTCTCTGCCCCTTATATTTCTCTGCCCCTTAGCTAAAAGCATTATATAACTCTTCTTACTTAATAATCTTGATATTATAAGCAAGAATATCTAGAAGAAATGCTTATCCTCTGCAGCAGGCCTTCTATTTACTGCTTTAGCTCCCTTTCTAGCTAAAGCAGGATAAGTATAGCCTAAAGCAATGCTAGCAATCTTAAGTCCTTCTACTATAACTAGAATTGCAGGGCTATCTTGAGTAAGCGCACTGCCTAGTTCTGCTTAGCTTATTACTATAGAAGAGTTTCCTACTGCTAGTCTTATAGCTAGATTAGGATTTGCTGCTACTACTAGAATATAGCAGGTGCTGCTAAATATAGTAGCATTCTTTATATAGTTACTATAGCTTGCTTAGCTGCCTTCTTTCTCTCCTTTTTGCTAGGCAAGCAGGATTGCAATCCCTGCAGATGCTACTATAGTGCTAGGCCCTAGCCTATAGATATTGCCCTGCTTTATACTCTATATAAATATATATTTATAAAGTTATATAGGATATAAAATAAAGGGAAAAAGCGCTCTATGCAATTTAAATATAATATTTCCTTTATTAAAGAGAAATATATAGAATAAACTACTAACTAGATTAGCTATATTAGATCTTGCCTTCTTCTATAGTATAGCATTATTTTCCTCTACGCTAGATAGGCTAAGTATAAGCCTTAAAAATAGAAATAATCTATCTACTCTCTGCTACTAGCTATACTGCTACTATAGGGAATAGCAGGACTGCTACTGCATCTAGCCCTCTAGCCTATTCTGCTAAGCCGGATCTATCTAATAAGACGATTATATATAGTGCTATAACTATTAAAGAGCTGCATAATTAGGTAGCAATTCTAGAAGATAGCATTAATAATTATAATATTCTGCTAGCCTTTAAAATACTAGCAAAGGATAAAGAAACTAGTTATATATTAAGCAATAAGGGCTTGCGCTTTAATAAGCAGATAGAGAGTATAATGCTATACTAAAAGCAGGCAGTATTAGTTAAACTTTATTAATCTTCTAAATAGCAGAAAATAATACTAGTAGCTATTAATTTTAAGGCTATATTCCCTAATATAGAAAAATAAATAGCTATTCTATATATTAGTTATTTTATTTATAGCTATAGAGTCTGCAAATAAAAGTGCATACTAGGATCTATAGTATATAGCAAAAGTAAGAGCCCCCTATTATCCCCGCCCCCTTATGCTTCTATATTAAAGCTTAATATTATACTAAATTATTATATATATAATTAATATATAAAAATCTTTATCTACTGCAAGTTAATTGCAGCAGAACTAGCTAAGAAGATCTAAGACTTTTAGAGAAAGAAGAATAGTATACTAGATATAGACTTTTAAGTATAGCATAGAATGCTCTGCTAGTAGATTATGCTAGCATCTCCAATTAATTGCTAGAGAGCCCTAAATAATATCTAAGAATAAGTTATAGGATAAGCAGTAGATATTGCTAAGATAGATATATACGTAAGAGATCTCTATAATCTAGTAAGGATAATAAGCAAGGGCAAGATCCTAGTACTAGCAGGAAAGGAAGGGCTCTTTGCAGATAGCTTATAGGTTCTGCTTAAGAACAAGATACTAGCAGGTTGTCTAGCCAAGGGATCGCATGCAGCAGAGGATGGCTATATAGCTAAAGAGGATAACTATGCTGCAGAACAATGCCTTATAGCAGACAGAGAGCTAGTAGCCACCCTATGCAGCCCATCTATAGAGCCCATTGCCTTAGAAAACTATGCAGCTAAGAAGAATAACTATACTGCAGAACAATGCCTTATAGCAGACAGAGAGCTAGTAGCCACCCTATATAGCCTATCTATAGAACTTAATGCCTTAGTATAGAGAAATGCACCTATTTAAGGGCTATATTAGAGATAAAATATATAGCCTTTTTATAGAATAAGAATAGTATATATTATCTATATATAATAAGCAGAGAGTAGAGAAAAGCATTTAGAGAAGTATCTAGAGCTAGATAGCTATTTGCAGAAACTCTTCTGCTAAGAGAGATAAAGAGGATTATATAATAGTTAATAGCTATAATAGTTAATAGCTGCTAATGCAGGCATCCTATATAGAACCTATCTAGATAGGCTACCTACTATAGAGAATAGAATAGCCTTATTTGCTTGCTCTAAGCTAGAGAGGCTATCTTAGCTAAGGCTAGCTAGGGACCTCTCCCGAGCTAAAGGGCATAGTAAGCGATTGCCTATCTCAGCTGCTCCTCTACCCTACCTGCCTATAGCATTTGAAGGCAGTAGCCCTAAATTAATTCTATAGCGCATTTTAGTGCAAGATTATATTAACTTATATAGGAAGGCATTACTAGATAATTAAGAGGAGACTATAGGGGAAGGGCGAAGTATATGCAAGCGCCTAGCTCTATAGCATATAGTATCTTACTAGCCCTAATTATATAAAATCGTCCTATCCTCTTCCTTTCTGCTTCTTCCTAACCTGCATTTAGCTATAAGGCTTAAAGAGCTTGCGATTTCTTTAGATTATCTTCTTAGCAGCTAGCCCTGCAAGACCCTTATTTCTATTAGGAAAAGATAGTACTAATTCTAATAGCGCTCTCTAGCGCTATCTATTAAAGAATTCCTACTAATATATTAAAGCTATTAAGGGCATTTATACCTTTATTAGCGTAGTGCTACTTGCTAAATAATATCTATTGATATATTAAAGCTATTAAGGGCATTTATACCTTTATTAGCGCAGCCTTAGCAATTAGACTTAGGGGATTGCCTAGCTGCTGCTAAAATCTGCTCTCAATTAAGAAGAAGTTTATATTCTAATAAAGCTCCCTAGCGCTACCTGCTAGATAATACTAGCATATCGAAGCTATTAAGGGCATTTATGCTTCTATTAGCGCAGCGCTACCTGCTAGATAATACCTATTAATATATTAAAGCTATTAAGGGCATTTATGCTTCTATTAGCGCAGTGCTACCTGCTAGATAATACTAGCATATTAAGGCTATTAAGGGCATCTATGCCTCTATCTGCATGCTCTTATTGCTTAGATCTAGGGGTATAGGCATAGGGATTAATATTAATATTGCTAATACTATCTCCTAGTAGAAGCTAATTTAGCACTTTACCTGCCTGCAAGTAAAGAGCGTAGGCGTATATATCTAGGCAGAAGGGAAAGGGAGCTGCCTAGATATAATAAAAAGAAAAATTAGCTGCAAATAATCTAACTATTAGATTAAGTTACTATAGTATTCTGCTAAGTATATGCCTAAAGCTTTATAAAAGCGCTTCTTTTAGCTGCTTAAATTAATCTAATAACTAATAATCGCCTCTCTTCTTCTTTTTACTATTAATTATAATCTTATCTCCTTTTATATTACTTAGCTAGTATAGCCCTCTTTCTTTATTAGATTGCAAATTACTTCCTTTAGTCCTAATATAGAATAAGCGCTAGCTAATTCTTTAATTAAACTACTAAGCGCATCTCTTTTTCTGCCTAGCCCTCTTTATCTTCTCTCCTGCAATAATATTCTTACTAATAGTACTCTTTAAGCGCTAGCCTTTATAGCTAGTTGCTATAGCATTATTAGCAGCCTAGTCTTTCTAAAATGCATCTAAGGCTAAGCAGCGCAAAGTGCTCTGCAAAAAGATGCCTTAAGGAGAAGCTCTAATATCTAGAGAATCTATAGTATTAGATTATTTATAAGAATTAACTTAGTAAATAGAATAGTATAAGTAGCGTATTTATTATTAGTAATAGCATATACTAATAAGGGATTGCAGAGAAGCAGGCTAAAGCTTATATTAACTGCATTAATAATAAGAATAAGGCTAAATATATAGCTATAAATGCTAATTACTCCTATATAGAAGTATAGCTCTAGCTAAAGGGGGCTAGTAGTCTAGTAGATAAAATTAACTGCTTTAAGAAGGGGCACTATCTTTTGCAATACCTTTAGCAAGGCAGTAATATTAAACTTAGGCTATATTAAACTGCTATCTATTCGATCTTAATAGATAGTAAAAAGCTAAAGAAAATAATAGATGCCTTAGAGGCTCTTTTTATATATACTATTATAGATTATGCTATATAGGCACTATAAAGCAATAATTATTAAGATTTTCTTATTTAGGAGAACTAAGTTAGATCCTTAATATTCTATAAGCATTATCTTTTTACTAGCTACCTACTCTACCTATAATATGCTAGCTAGGATAGAAAGAATTTTGAGGATAAGCTTAAAGCAATAAAGAACCTTAATCTTATACTTGCGATTACTTTTAAGATATATAATAAGAAAAAGATAGCTATTATATAATAGAAAGCGCTATTAGTATAGAAGAATTGATAATTTAATATAGACCCTTAAATATTTCGAGCAATACCTTATAGCCCCTCCTCTCTTCTTTTTTTTTTTCTTTTTTCTCTTTATATATAAGGCATATATATAAAGGGGGGGGGGGGTTAAAAATAAGGAAATTATAAAAATAAAGACCTTCTTAATGCAAATCCTATTATTAGCCAAATTATGCTACTAAGTAGGCCTTTAGCTTTCTATTATACCTAGATTTATTTAGTCTAAGCATCTGCTCTCTTCTCTGCAATGCTATTGTAAGGACGCCTTTATAATAAGTTGCCTTTAGCAATAAGTCTCTAGGCAACCAGCTTAGTTGTTACGCCTGCTAATCTAGCTATCTGCCTTTATCCTATAATGCCTAGGGAAAGTTATATTCCTAATAGAAGTACTAATCCTAGCTTATAAAAACCTTATATCTTCTAGCAACTATCTTAGCTATTAGGCCTTGCTTAGCATATATCTCTAGATGCCTTATATCCTACTATTCTTAGGCAGGAGCTCATAGCCCCCCCCCCCGCTGCTGCCCCATTTTGCATATAGCCTAGGCAGCTATATGCATCTCTATATCCTCCAGCTCGCATACTAAGGCCCCTAGGCTTTCAGGCTGCATAACTATCCTCTACCTCTTGCCCCTTAGTATATAGCTTTATAATTATATGCTGCAAGGCTTAGTATATAGTTATAAAGCTATATGCCTAACTCTTTAGCATAGTCTCCTTTCTATAGCTATCCTTATATATAGCTATATATCTAAATGCCTTAGCTAGCTAGGAATCTTAGCTCCTATTTATAAGCCCCTTATATATATATCTACCCTCCTAAGGCAGTTCTATCTTCTCCTATCGCTGCTGCTGCCACTACTGCTGCTGCTACTGCTGCAACTATAGCAATAGTGCTTATGCCGCTATGCTAGTCTCCTCCCCCTAACTAGCTATATAGAGCCCAAAGCCTAATCATCTAGCTAATATAATTAGCTACTAGGATCCTAATAACGCCTGCTCTCTATTACTAAGTACTAACTAGCCTTGCCCTTCACTACTTCAGAAGCAGCTGCATTCTAGGCCTTCTTTGCTACTTATAATAGCAGCTAATATAGCTTCTATAGCTATATAGCAAGCCCCTGCCGGCCTAAGTGTTATGACCCGCAACCGTTATGATATGGCACACTAGGGCTATCTGGAATGGAACCCTTAGTACGGGAAAAGTTTAATACTTACCTACGGAGCTACGCTAGGATTACGTAACCTAGGGTTAGGGTTAGGACAAGGACCAACTAGGATAGATAGCTTTGGATATATGCTATCCAGAGATATCTAGGTAGTTCGGATATATTGCTATCTAAGTTAGCTATATTCAAAAACTAGATATATAAGGATATATTTATTACTATTAGATAGATTTAGTATATAGCTCTTTAGTTATTAATCTAAGTATTACCTTTAATATAAGTAATAGCTTTACTACTAGTAATATATTGCAGAAGACTTTAGAGATTATTTTTATATTCTTTGGATTATACTTTAATATTATTTTTGCCTAATATAAATTTTTTATATACTTATTATATACCTTAATTATAGCAGTGCTTATTATATTTTGATAACTCTTATTTAAATATAATTTAGTATACTTCTTTTTAAGCAATATAGAAATATAATATCTCCCTAAACTCCGATCTTCTTTACTATAAGCAGGGCCTAGACTAGCGCTAAGCTGCAGCAAACTATTATAGCCCTATAGGCTTGCATTTAGGAATTTAAAGAATCTAGCAATACTTAAGTTAGGGTTTATAAAATAGATAAGCTTATTCCTTATAAAGGATCGAAGGGCACTCTTTAGGCTTTTATTACTTAGTGCAAAGCTTATTTCCTTTACTATTTGGCCTAGTTTATAGATAAGGGAGAGAAAGCGATCTTTACAGGAACTTAATTAGAAGGCAATGCTTTTGCCTAGTTCGAACCTTCTCTTTAAGACTACCTTAATAACCTAATTATGCCTAATAATTATAATAAGGAAACTAAAGCTATCTTTAACTTATTTAAAGATTTTAAGAAAGCATTTAAGAATGCATTTAGCAATCTAGATAAGAAGCGTATAGCAGAATGCAGTCTTATAAACCTTAAGCAGATTAAAGCTGCTTTAGATTATATAGCTAAATTTAGGCAATATATAGGATAGATTAGCTAGAAAGATAAAGCATTAATATCCTAGTTCTATAAAAAACTAAAGGATAGGATTAAAAATAAACTTTATAAGATAGACTAATCTAATAATTTAGCAGAATATATTATAATAGCAGTATAAATTAATAACTATATCTTTAAATAATAATAGGAGAAAAACTGCAAAGGTAATAGATAACTATAGAAGTTTAGAGCCCTAGCTAATAGTAGAAAACGCTACCAGCCTTAGCAGAACTACTAAGGAAAATAATAGAATTATATAAATATAGCATAAAGCGGCAGCATATATACTAGCCTAATAGAACTAGATGCTATACATTAATGCAATAACTTCTAAACTTAAAGCAAAAGCAATAAAGCATATTTTAATTATAAGAAGCCTAGATACTTTGCATAGAAATATTAATAACTATAAAGGAAATAATAGCAACCTATCTAGAAGAGATAATAGCTTAGTATTGCTATTTAATAGAAACCTAATTATCTAAATAAAAATATTCTAATAGAGCAAGTAATAGACTCTATTAATTATAAATCTCTTAGTTAGACTGCATATTATAATAATAATTGCGTATTATACCTCTTAGAGAAAGAAGGTTTAGAATAGTTTCTCTGGAAACCTAAGGGATAATAACAACTTGCTATCAGAAGCAGAACTTCTACTAAAGAAGAATAATCGGACTATTCTACTAATCCTAGGGATTAGAGATCTAAGGAAGAATAGGACCTAGGGAAGTTTCCCCTATAGCATTATCTTATATAGCTTATAAACTATAATAAGCATATATTAGATATTATAATATCCCTAGCCTATAATAAGCGCAATAATAACTTAGAAAATGCAGACTTTACTCTAGCCCCTATAGAAGAATATATTATAAAGATATTTACTTTGGAAAAAGGAACCTTCTAGGATAGATAGCTCAATATCCTACTCGAGCCTATTATGCAATAATATATAAATAATTTAGAGGAATTAGTACTAATTACCCGATGCAGCAGTCTTAGTTCCAACTATCTAGATATTAATATCTAAACAGAATATCTTATATATAGAATATCTTTAAAAACCCTCTTTAGGAGCATCTTACTTTAAGATTATAAAGCAGATAAATTAAAGGATCCTAGAATTAATGCATTCTATCTCAAATACTACTAATTAATATAGATCTTATGCATTTATTATAGCTATTAAACCTATTTTAAGGAAAAGATTAAATATAGATAGTTCCTAATTAGGGAAGAAAGATAACTTATTTAGGCATATAAGGAATCTGAACTATAATTTAGAGAAATACTAGAGAAGAAATACTATAATGCACTTATTAGATTACTAGAGGATTGCTTTAAGCTTTGCATAAATAAAAAATATAAATAGTAGCAATATCTAGTAGAATAATGCACTATCTATATGCAGAATAAAGCATATGCCTAGCATATATAGCAATGCAATAAAAAGCATTATAAGTATATATAATAATAAGCTAAGGCACTAGCTTAGCAAGCAGCTAAGAAAGCCCTAAAAGGAAAAGATTGCCTATAAAGGGATAATAGTTAATTAGGACTATAAGATTCCTATATATAATAGCAAAAAGAAGCTATGCATATATATAGCTTAATATAAATATTAATAACTAATATTATAGCGCGCTATTAAATAGCAGTGCATAAGGGAATTATATATCCCCTTGCATTATTAATATAGCAAAGATACTATAGCAATAGAAAGAGAAGCCCTATATACTTAATATTATAGAAGGATAACCCATTGTATATAACTAAGGGGTAATTAATAAGAAGACTAATTATCTATTTATCTCAAATTAAGGATATATAATATTTATTTCTTTTGATATTATAGATATAGCATACTATAATATAATATTAGGACTTCTATAGCTTAAGAAGCATAATTCTCGAATTAATTGGACTACTAGCTAGATCTCTTGGGAATAAGCTATATCTAATAGGATAGTTGCAATCAAAGGCACAGAACAAGACTTAGTTACTAAGGATAGCTAAGATAAGCGCTTAAATAAGCATTTACTATATATCTCTAAATTAGCAGGGACTAATAGCTTATAGAGAAGAACTATAAATGCCTCGAACTTATAGATATAGGTTAGGCATAAGTTAAGAATATAAGTAAATAAAGATTAGTTAGGAAGACTTAGTCTAATATAGAGCAAAAATAATAAATAATTGCAATAAAATGCTTAATAGTATTTATTATTTCTCTAGGAAGCAGAAATAGAGGAAGGACTAACTCTAATACTTGCTAGCATATTAGAAGAGTATTATAAGTTTACAAAACTATTCTAAGGAGAATTAGTTATAGAACTATTAGAATATAATCTATATAACTATAAAATCCTACTTAAGAAAGGAATTTAGCCTAAGTTCTTCCCTATCTATAGACTAGATAAAGCATAACTCAAAGCACTTAGGGAGTATCTTAATAAAAACCTAAAGAAAGGTTATATATAACTATTACAATTACTAGCAAAATACCCAATCCTATTTATACTAAAGAAAAATAGCAAACTATAACTCTATATAAACTATAGATAGCTTAATAATATTATAATTAAGAATTAGTACCTATTACTACTTATTAAGGAACTATAAGATTAATTATAAGGCGCATAATAGTTTATAGCATTAGATCTTAAAGGAGCATATAACCTTATTAGGATAAAAGCAGGCAAAAAGTAGAAAATAGCATTTTGCATAAGATATAAGCATTATAAATATTTAGTTATACTATTTAAATTAACTAATGCATTTGCATCTTTCTAGGAAATAATTAATTAAGTACTTAGAGAGTACTTAAATATTTATATTATTGCCTACCTTAATAATATCCTTATCTACTCCTTAAACTTAGCAACTTATAAATAGTATATACGAAAAGTGCTATAGACTCTCTAAGATACTAAACTCCTTATTAAACTAAAAAAGAGCTACTTTTATATTTAGAAAGTTAACTACCTTAGATATACAATTAAATCTAGATATATATATATATAAAAAGATAAGATAAAAGCAATTAGGAATTAGCTAATACCTAAGGGCATTATAGATATTAGAGCATTCCTTAGATATATTAACTTCTATTAATAATTTATCTAATAATACTTAAAGATTATATAATTTATAATAAAGCTTATAAAAAAAGATAAACCTTTCTATTAAATAGGAAAAGAGCAGCAAGCCTTTAATGCTATTAAGGGACAAATTATATAAGAACCTATTTTAAGAGAAGCTAACCCTAGCTAAGAATTCGAAATAGCAATCGATATATTAGACTATATACTCAGCAGAGAACTTATTTAATAAGATAATTAGAATAAACTTTACCTTATTGCTAACTTCTTAAAAAAGCTAAATAGTTTAGAGCTATAATATAGAACTCTAGATAAGGAACTTATAGCTATAGTATATGCCTTCTAGGAATAGCAATACTACCTTATTAGAGCAAAATACCTAATTAAAGTACTTACTAATTATAAGAACCTTATATTATTTATAATAATTAAAGTTTTAAATAAATAATAAGTATAATAGGCAGAATTTCTTTTATAATTTAATATTAAAATTAGCTATATTTAAGGAAAAGAAAATATTAGAGCGAATGCTCTTAGTTAACAATTAGATTATATACTAGCATTAGGAATTAAGGAATAGATATTCTTCGATTAGGATAAGGAAGGGAATCTTATATAGAAATAAGAAATTAACTTAATACTTAGAATTGTATACTAGGGCAAGAAACTAGAAGAAATAACTTTATAGAAATAAGAAGAATATATTAGGGATATATATAGCGCACTAGCATATAAGCACTAAGGAGTTAAGGCTACTTATAAACGAATTAAATGATATTAGAATCTACTAGGCCTTAGGATATAAATTAAGGAAATTATTTAGAAATGCAATAATTGCAAGAAAAATAAAGCAGAAAGATATAAGCCTTATAGACTGCTATAACCCTTACTAGTACTTATAACTATTTAGCAATTAATTAGTCTAGACTTTATTACTAAGCTACCTATCTTATAAGAACCCTTAATTAAGGTGCAATATAATAGCATCCTAATAATAGTTTATAAACTAAGCAAGTATGCTTACTTTCTCCCCTATAAGGAAAGCAATATAGCAGAAGAACTTGCATATATATTCTTTAGAATAATTATTGCTAATTATAGTATGCTAGAAGAGATTATTTTAGATAAAGATAGAAAATTTATATTATACTTCTAGATATTACTTATAAAGCAACTTAGAGCATACTATAAAATATTAATAGCCTATTATCTATAAATAGATAAGCAAATAAAATAAATAAACCAAATTATTAAATAATACCTTAGGCACTATATTAATTAGGAATAGAATAACTAGGTTAAACTATTACTATTAGCGCAATTTGCATATAATAGCGCAGATATAAGCATAATAAAGACCTTATTATTCTATGCGCTCTATAGATATAACCTAATAGCGTACTATAAAGCATTGCTAGGGGCAAATGCAGAAGCAGCAGAAAAATAAGCATAGCGCATTAAAAAGATTTAGGAAGATATTTAATAAGAACTTTAGTTTATACAAGAATAAATAACTAAATATACTAACTTTAAGAGAATTAAGAGACTAATCCTATAAGAGAGAGATAAAGTTTACTTAAAATAAAAAAATATAAGGATTACCTAACTAAATAATAAACTTAATTATAAAAAAATCGGACTCTTTAAAATCTTAAGAAAAATCTCTCTAGTTAACTATAAGCTTATATTGCTAGCAGGAATAAGAATATATCTAGTATTCTATATTTCACTCTTAGAATTAGCAATATAAGAAATATCTATAGATAATAATATTAAAGCTAAAAATAATAAGCTAGAATATAAAGTAGAAAGGATTCTAAAATATAGAGGTCTTTAGCATAATCTAAAATACTATATCAAATAGAAAGGCTATTTAGCAAGCAAAAATATATAAGAACCTAAAGGAAACTTAGCTTATGCATAATAAGCACTTTAAGACTACTAGATAAATTAGTTATAAAGATAAGCAGTTAGGATCTAGACTAGGTAAATAAACTACTAGTATGCTAGAAATTAGACTAGTTAAGGGATATGAATAGTTAGGGATATACTAGTTAATTCGAAGCTTAGGATAGCAACTAATGGGGCTAAGATTTAGGGGGCCTCTTTAGCAGATCTCTCTACTCCAGAATAAGAACTAGAGGCTGCAGCAGGCAACCCCTTAGCTAGAAAACCTAACTAGTCTACTATAGCATTTCCTATATCTATAGAATTCTAATTAAATCCCTTAAAATTAGGAACCTTAGTAGAAGCAGCAGGTTCTTTAGGAACTACCTCTTAGATTATTTTAGAGGCACAGCAACGCTCCTTCTTAGCTTTTATACATTCTAATGCCTCTATGCTATTAAGGCTATAACAAATTGCGCGCATTATCTTCTTAAATTATATATGCTTTTGTTTCTGCAGATACTTAATCTCTATAGCAGCATTGCAAAGCTAGCTCTTAGCGCCCTTTAACTGCTTCTCTAGATATTAATATTGGGCTTTAATCTATTAAATCTCTAAGGCGCTAAGGCCCTAGATATTATATTAAGAATATTTAAGGCAAATATATTCTAAGCAGCAGAAAGAATTATTAGGAGAAATTTAATAAGATAAAATGCTATAATTCTTGCAAAAAGAATAAGAAGGTATAGTAATAGCATTTTAAAGAATAATTGAAAGAAGGGAATTCTTCTATTTTATTTTCTTAGCATAAGAATTTAAAAATCGAGATTTATTAATTCTATTTAATATAATAAATTAGGAAGGCATAATCTAGTAATAAAATAATATATAAGAAACTTATAGAAGATTATTTGGGATAATAATTAATAGGAGAGAGATAATATTATAACCTATAACTGTTATAATATAGCATACTAGGGCTATTTAGAATAGAACCCTTAGTATAGGAAAAGTTCAATACTTACCTATAGAGCTATGCTAGGATTACGTAATCTAGGATTAGGGTTAGAATAAGGACTAACTAGGATGAATAGCTTTGGATATATGCTATCCGGAGATATCTAGGTAGTTCGGATATATTGCTATCCAAGTTAGCCATATTCAAAGACTAGATATATAAGGATATATTCATTACTATTAGATAGATTTAGTATATAGCTCTTTAGTCGTTAATCTAAGTATTATCTCTGATATAAGTAATAGCTTTACTGCTAGTAATATACTGCAGAAGACTTTGGAGATTATTTCTGTATTCTTTGGATTACACTTTGATATTGTTCTTGCCTAATATAAATCCTTTGTGTACTTGTTGTATACCCCGGTTACGGCAGTGCTCATTATACTAAGCTAGCCAGCTATGCCCTAAGCTCTATCTAAAAGGGAAGATAGCGTATGCTATAGTAAATCCGGTTTTATAAAGATTATATAGCAGGCTATCTATACTGCTTACCCTAATATAGCTATTGTATTTCCTTCTAGCCCGCTGCTAACCAGTGCTAATCTTATATTTCTTATATAGCTGCTAGCAAGACTAGGCGCGCTAGCCTTTAACTGCTAAGAAGCAAAAGCCTTTAAGCTTAAGCGCTATTAAATGCAAGTCCTCTAAAATATAAAAGCAGCCCTAGCGCAAATAGCTAGGCTAGTTATTCTATACGCATAATTCTAGCTAAGAGCTTCTATCTCTCTGCCCCCCCCCCTCTTCCCCCCTATATGCATTTGCTAAATAAATAAAAGCTAATACTTGCTAAGGCAAATATCCCTGCAAGAAGTATATAGCTAGCTATAAGCTATAGCAGACCTGTATATCTGCGCCTAAGCAGCCTAAAGCATTCTCTAATATATTTAATAGGAAATGCCTCTTGCATTTTTACTATAGGCAAGGCTATTAATGCTAGCAACCCTTGCAATTGCTATCCTAGCTATAGCAATTTATAGATCTAAGCTAAGAGGCATTTGAGACGCTAAAGAGAGATATTGCAGAAGCAAAAGGGCTATATGCTAGAGGCGCTAGTGCAGCAAGCTGCCCAGCTGCAGAGATAGGCAGCAATATCTAAGGCCTAGAGAAAGGCAAAACTAGCAATAATAGCGCTAATAATAGCAACTAAGATAGTAATAAGAATAGTAATAAAGATAATAATATCTTTAATAACCTAAATATAGAAATAATAGCAAAGCTTTTCTAGTATATTATATAAAAGAGGAGGCTAGCGCTATTAGGCCTATATATAGTAAAGATAAGCTAATAAGGATTAGCTGAAAACATAGACTATAGCAATGCAAGAATAAGCAGGCAGATAACTGGATCTAGGGGAGGATAGTATAGCTTATACAGATATATAAGAGCTAGAAGAAGCCTTATAAATGCTAGCATATAAGCATCCTTCTACTAATTAGAAATCTAATGCACTTTAGAAATCTAATATATCTATAAAATAGAAAAATAGATTAATATTAGGCCTATAAGAAGCTTATAAGTTTATAGCTTATAAGCTAATTAGACTAGTTATACTACTATTAGTTTTGCCTATAAGACTAATGCTGCAGAGCTAAAGAGAACTAACCTTCCTTATAGCCCTAGCATTGCGGAATAATAGGAAGCCCTAGCATAGCAGATGCAGCATTACAGCAGTAGCTATTGCTAAGTATGCCTTCTATTCTATATATATAAATGCATTCTAACTTAGGCCTATAGTAGCAAGCTAGTCTAGGCTAAAGAGGCTCCTAGAGGCTATTTAAAATATAAGGCAATCTAGCAGGCAGTAGTGCATAAACTATATGCAATACAGCTAAACTACTATACCTTCCTCCTAGCTTAAATCTTAAAATAATAGAAATAGTATAGCTAGCGCAATACTATAGCAATTGCTATTGCTAGGCATGCCTTCTATTCTATCTATATAGATAAGCATTTATTCAGGCCTATAGTAGCAGGCTAGTCTAGACTAAGGAGATATCCAAAGGCTATCCGAAATATAAGGCAATCTAGCAGGCAGTAGTGCATAAACTATACGCCTTTATGCTATACTAGAAGGGAAGAGAAAGGATAGGGTAAGTATAGTTTAGGTTTATCCTAGATCTGGGGTATTTATGCTATAAATAATAGCAATTATGCATAATAGAGCCTTTTAAATTAGTTTTTCTAACCTAGAGGCAATTTCTATAATCTTTATATATTAATTAGATAAGTTTTCTGCAAACTTTAAGCGCGGACTACTGCAAAATCGCAATATATATATATTAATATATCTTTCTAATTAATATCCTTAATATTTATATAAATTTTGAATATTTCTAGTATCTTATATATCTACTAGATATAAGATATATTGAACTTATTATATATATAAACCTTAGAGTCTACTTATCCTTTTAAAGATATATAGAGATCCTTTAGTTCTATAGCAGATATAAAATTCTTAAATATATAAGCAGAATTAGGGGAGAGGGGGAGCATTATAGAAAGCTAAAAAGGACTATAATATATAGAAGCGATAATAAAAATAAGGCATCTATGCTGAGATTTACTGCAAGATATAAGTTATTGCAGCTATAGCAAAGAAACCCTCTTCTATAATATAGCAAAAATTGTAGCAGATAGATAATAAGCTCGGATATTAGATTGAGGCTAGCTAATATTATAGTGCTATGCCCTATATATAGACCTGCATAGGTAAAGTATATGCTTCTCTGCAATATATAGTAAATCTCTTAAGGTTCTCTTCTTAGAATATAATATTTATTATATTAGGTTTAGTATAGGCGCTTATGCAGAAGATTATAAATACTAGTAAAAGCTCTAGCTAAGGAGAAATAGAAGAAAGCAGAAAGAAAAAGACTTCCTCCTCCCTTTCCCCCCTTCTAAAAAAAAAAAAAACAAATAATAGTGCTTATTCGATATTTAAATATAGTCTTATAAGGATATAGAAGAACCTAAAGGAAGATATTAAGCTCGCTATAGATTATTATTACTATTAGGCTTATTATTTAGTCCTAACTAACCCTGCTTAGCTTTTATATTAAAATGCTTTGCCTAAAACTGCTAAATTGCCTTATAAATATTCTGCATAACTTGCCCTATACCTATAGCATAATACTAATCAAGCTTAAGCTAAACCTCTAGAGTATCGAGATTAGTAGCATGCATAATCTAGGCAGCTAGCAGATTGCCTTATTAGAGATCTAGGCCCAAGTCTAGGCTAGTTAGGTTAAAGCAGGCAATAGAAGGGATAGGCATATTAAACTTATGCAAAAAGAGGCTAAGGCTGGGCTTAGCTAAGGCTTTAGCGCATTATCTATTATCTATTGCTAGATACTAGACTAAGAATAGATATATAGGCTAGATAAGAATAGGAGGCCGCTTTCCCTATATAGCATTAGCAAGGGAGTATAAGCTCTCTAAGATACTAGTGCAATCTCTAGCATATATTCTTTCTTGCTCTAGGATATTTAGCATCCTAACTGCATTATTCTTAACTATTTGCTAAATATACTAGCTCGCAATAGCAGAGTTTCTGCCCTATACTAGATTGCATATGCTTAGATGCTCTAGGGTATATTCTAAGTGCTATTTCTGTATTAGACTAAGCAAAGTGCTAATCTCCTCCTTATAGGCATAAAATAGAGCTGCTATTACTAGCATGTAGAAATTAATATTAAAAAAGGCTAGTTTAGCCTGGCTGCTGCAATAGCTCTATAGGGCATTAATGAATTTTGTATAGTTAAAGTTAGGCGTAATAAAGATATATAAGCTAGTATATGCCTCTATAAAGTAATAAAAGTAGTACTAGAAGAAGGAGGGTAGCAAGTTATATCTAGTAAAGGCTAGGCGCTATTGCCTTTTAGCCTAGCTATAGTAGTTAATAAAGGACTTTTTAGCCTAGGCTATTAGCAGGGTTGCAATAAGAAGAGGCTTCGGGCTTAACTATAGCATATAGCCTTAAAGCATTTTATAGATAAACTTAGACTAGAATATATTACTATACTTGCAGATCTTTATAATCTCTAGCATAAGCAAGAGCGCAGCTATACTATAGTTGCGCTTATAGGCCTTAGGGCTATATATAATATATGCAATTGCAAAGATAGTATTAATATTATTAATTAAGAGATAGCGCATTATTATGCGCTTCTAGGGCGTTAGGCTAAGGGCATTAAAGATCTATTATATATCTTGCTAAAATAGGGCAGTAGAAGTGCAGCCTCTTAAGATGCATAAGCATTAGCAGAGAGTATATAGCAGGCTGCAGTTATATTTTACTATAATAGACTCGAGCTTAAGAGCAAAGGCGCTATAGAGTGGCCGAAATATAGTATTAGAATTTATTTAGAGCTTATATAAATAGGCAGCTGCCTTATTATACTTATTTATAATTAGGGCGCTAATAAATGCATTAAAGCTAAAGATAATATAGGGCTAGTAAATTGCAGAGCTATATAAGTCTTAAAGCTAATTAGGGAAGCTAATATATAAGATTATTATAGGATAAATATAAAGAAAATAGCAATACTATAGGTTATTCTAAAGGAAGACTATGCCTAGCTTCTAGCAAATAGTACTAAGGTTAAGGCCTAGCTGCTGCTTATTAGCGCCCTCTGCTTTGCTGCCTATCTTCTCCTTATTATTATCAGCAGTAGGAGAGGGGGGGCTGGGCGCTGCAGCGGGGCCTTTAGACCTGCATATTACACGCTTATAGCTAGGGCGATATCTCGGGCTGCCTGCTGCTGCATAATAGCTGCAGCAGGCGCTAGAAGGCCTGCGCTATATAGATATATATTATCTGCTAATCTGCGCTAAAGAACTCCCCTAGCTTAAGCAGTGCTCTGCTTTAGCTGCTAATATTCTAGGAATAGCTATAGGCAATTAACTGCTTTAGGGCTAGAATATATTAGCTGCTAGTAGCAAGTAGGAGATTATTAATTACTTTTATAAGCATAAAGAAGAAGGGATAGTAGTATATGCTTATAAGTAGCAGTATAAGCAGGCAGGGCCTATAGTAAAGCAGGACTAGATCTAGCTTAGCAAGATAGGTATATAGGATCCTAGCCTTGCGCTAGACCCTATAGAAGAAAGAGCAAGAGTTAGCGCTAGCTAGGCATTGCAGCAGATATAACCTATAATTCTGCTATGCTTAGTCTAGCGCCTTGCTTATATAGAAGGCGCTATTCGCTGCTGCATTCCTATTTAAGGCATAGTAGGCCTGCTATTAGCAGCGCTTTTTATTAGTTAGCATAAAGAGGCAGAAAGCGCCCTAATTAAATATAATTATATATTAATTAGCTATATAGAAGATATTCTTATAGAAGTTATAGATCTTAATTTATAGCATAAGCCTTAGGGCGCAGGGGTCTAGATGCTTACTAATTAGCTTAATGCTAGCAATATTATAGAGCATATATTAGCTAAAGTAGCAGAAGATAAAGTTAGCAAGAGGGCCTAGCTAGCCCTAGCTATGCCTAGCCCCCTAGCTGCGCTAGCAGGGCTTGCGCTGCTATTCGAGATAGCGCAGGCAATCCTACTAATAAAAGAGGGCAAGCAGCTTTATATTAGCAGGATCTTTGCTAGCTAGAAAGGCAATATAGGGAAAGTTAATAAGGGCTAAGTTAATTTAGAAGCAGTCTAGAGAGAGGAAGGCAGACGCAAGCTAGCAGAAGTACTGCTAATAGAACTTAGTTAGGGCCTTCTTAGGCGTACTGCCCGAAATGCTATTCTTAGTGCTATATATCTAGAATAGTAGCAGTAGCTATGCGAATTAGCTAAAGAACTAATTGCAGAGGGCTTAGAGCTAGTCCTAGAAAGGCTTAAGCAGCTTGCCCCTAACCTTCTTCTAATAGTAAGTGCAGTTAAGGCTAGCTTATTACTGCAGCTTTAGCTATAGGATAAAGGCTTGGGCAAGAATAGCTTTCTATAAGGATACCTGCAATTATAGCAGATGCGCTAGTATAATAGCATATAGGGCAGGCAGGAGATATCTTATATAGAATATATTAAGATCTTTATCTGCAAGAGCAGTAATATAGAGTATTAGGCGATAGCGGCTTTAGGCTATATTCTATATAGGGGCAGGCGCAGCGCTTGCAGTATCTAGCTATATGCTTAGCTTAGGATATGCAGCTGCCTTATTAAAATGCAGAAATAATATATATATAGTATTATTCTAAGGCAGTGCCTTTATTATGCTAAGGAGCAGGTTTTTAGTTAGATAAGGATTAATATTCCCCTCTTTGCTAATGCAGCAATATATATTTTGCTATAGAAAGCTAAGAAATAGAGGCAATATAGAAAGGGAAAAAGTATATTATTTAAAAGCTATAAGGCTAATAATCTCTATTACTTAGAAATTAATATCCTAGATATAGTAGATAAAAGCATAAGCTCCTGCTATACCTAGAATTATAGCCTCTATTTTCTAAAAGGAGAGCAGCTAGCAGATATATTTATTCTAGCTAAATAGGCGCTAAGGATTAAGCTTAGGGTTATTAATAAAGTCTAATTACTACATTAGGCAGCTAAGGCCTAGAGAATATTGCAGCTAATGCTTAGCAGAATAGTTTAGCAGCTAGCCCTTAGCTCTTATTAAAGCTTAAGCTATAAAGAATAGGGTATAAGCTCTTAGCTAATATTTGCGCAATAAATAGCTATTTAAGGAGCTAGTATATTAGCAGGCAGCTAGAAAAAGAGGGTAGCAAAAAAGGCTTACTGCAGATATAATATAGCTTATTAACCTTTTGCAAAATCTATACTATATACTGCAATATAAATTAAGAGATAAGCTAGTTAAAAAAAAATATTATAAGCCTGCAGATAGTCGATAGAGCAAGAAGGAGGAAAGGCTAGCTTGCCTGCGCCTTCCTTATCTATTAGATCGTTTTAGCTAGTGCTATTAGCCGAATCTTTATACTACTCTTTATACTATGCCTCCTCGTCCTCTATAGAGCTAGCCTAGGAAGAGAGATCCCCCCTGCTCTGCGCTTATCTAGCAGATAGCCTATCCTGCTTAGGATCTTTGCTAGGATCTAAAGCCAGATTATCTATAAGCTTATACTCTGCAAGACCTGCATCCCCCCCCAAGATCCTTATTATTGCCTATCTAGCTAAGGAGCTAGCGCCTTCTAGCAGGGCTATTAAGATCCGAAGCCTAGCCTTCTACTAGCGCCTCTACTAGAGAGAATGCTAAGGCTAATAGACCCCCTCCCGCTCGCCTATAGGCTTAAGCCTCCCTTTAGCTTTAAGTTATTACTAAGATCCTAAGCTAGGGCATTGCCTATCTACTTATCTTTAAAAAGCCTGCTACTTTTAGCATTGCTCCTTTTACTTTTTAGCTATAAATAGATTTACTATTATAGGGCAGCATTAGCATTATTATTATTATTATTATTATTAAAATCTAGATCTAAATCTTCTTTAATAGGCTTATTATTAAGAAAATCTATAGTCCTAATAGCAATTTCGATGCTCTCTATAAGAGCAAAGCCTCCTAGTAGTATAGCAAGCTTGCTAAGCTACTGCATATCCTAGAAGCTAGTATGCCTGCTTTCTTAAAGCGCCCTATAATATCCTGCTACCTATTAATTATATATATAGGCAATCTCTTATATCTAGCTGCAATATGCTTTATGCCTATATAGCATATTATTGCTAAAGGGAAGGTGCTTGCTTATATAGGCATTAGGAGAGTGCCTGCTATCTTAGATTAAAGCCTTAGCTGCAAAAAAAAATCTATCCTAGAAGGAGATAGGGGGGTAAGCAGGTCTATATATTTCTATAATATAATGCCTAAGTATTTCAAAATACTTTTAAGATAAGCGCTAAGGTAGGCTCTAAAATAAGATAACTTTCTAGCAAGAGCGACTAGATAGGCTAGCTAGTTAGTCTAGCTAAGAACCTAATCCTAGCAGTAGTATAGAGTAGCTTATTAAGGGGGCACTAGCAAATTAGCTATATTCCTAGCGCAGAGGAATGCCTAATATAATTAGAGCTAAGTAGACTAGCAGAGCAGATTGCTAGCAGCTTCTTAAATATAGAGCTAGTTAGACTAGATTATAAAAGAGCTAAGGCAACTATGCTATATATAGGAGGTTGTATAGAGATAGTTGTATATAGCTAAGGCTATAAAAGGATGCTAAGCTAAGAGATAAGGTATTCTAAGTAGCTTAGCTATTAATAATGCCTAGCTAGCTATTTTGGATAGAAATCTATATGCTTCTATCCAAGCAATAGAAGTCTTAGTAGGCAAAATGTCTGCAAGCTAGGCTTTTATGCTGCTAGTAGAGTTTTGCAGCTTGCGCTTATGCCTAATGCTAGCAATAAAGCTATTTGCGCTTATAGTTAGCCTAGCGCATAGCCTTAGGATTTTAAGATAGCTATAAAGGCATAGTAAGGAATTATTAGCCTAAAGACTTAGAGAGTGCTAATCTAAAAGTAAAAGAGAAGGAGAATAGAGGATAAGAATAGAAAAAGATTATAAAGAAGCCCTTTAGAGCTAAAAGACTAAGGCATAGTAAGCTAAATATATATATAAGAGATTTATTAATATTTTCAGTAGATAATAGCTTTGCTTTAGGTAGACTTATTTATTTGTTTATTTATTTTTTTTTTTTTTTTAGTTTAACTTTTTTTTACTTTACCCCTAAGGGATAAAGAAAGAGAGAGAAAGAAGGTTAAGCAAAAGGGAAAGGGGGAAGATTGGAATATAAATTAGCCCTAATCCTATATAATCTCTTAGTTAACTTTATTCTTTATATAAGCTCTTAAACTAGAAGAAAAAGCAGCTAGTTTATATATTATTTATATAAGCTACCTCTATATAGTATTACTCTTGCTAGGCAAGGAAGGGCTGGATTGCAGTTTATAGCGACTTTACTGCTAGCTAGGCTATCTTTATCCTTATCCTTCTTCCTTTTTATAGCTTATATATATCTTTCTTTCTATATATGCATAGTCCGATTTATTAGAATAGAGGGGGGGGGGCAAGGGCTAGGCCCTAGTAGCTTTATAGCCTAAGAATGTTAGTCCGGACTAGGGCAGCTGTACTATCCCCTCTAACAGATACTAGAATAGATCCTGCCTTCTATCTAGCTATGCTGTATAGTATAAGGGAAACCAGGGTCCTATCAGATCTTTCTCCCCAATATCACGCTACTAGTACCTAATACCAAGAAATGCTAGAGGCTATTCTATTAGATATACATCTATAATACACTTATAGATAAGTTGCTATTGCATAGTATTTATCTTCCGCAATTACCCCTCTAAGGTATCTATTACTCTTGCGCCTTTTCTTAACTAAATTCCCTTATTAACCTCTAATATATATTATAATAGTAGCTCTATATTATAGTAATCTGCATTGCAATAATTACTTCTATAGCATCTTTCTTCTTAAAGTATATATTATTATAGCTTATAATATATAGTTCTATATAAGGAACTTGCTTGCATAGACTAATTATCTTAGTATTATATATCTATAAAAGCCTATTCTAACTGAAACTCCTTCCCCCTCCTCTTTTTTTTTTTTTTATTTCTTTTTCTTTAGTTTATTTAAAATATTCTGCATCTATTCTAAGTATCTATTAAAAGCTATCCTAACTAAAGTCCTTATTATCTATTCTTAGCATATAGGCCATTATTATTAGGGCTCTAGATTTATACTAAGAATATGCAGTATAGCATCTATACTCTACTTATTCTTTATTTTAGCCTTCTAGCCTAGCTTTATCTTAAATAGGCTAGATAATCTAATAATAAAGTTATTATACTTGCTAAAAGAGATATATAGCTTTCCACTTGCGACTAAATAGTATTATCTCTTAACTATATCGATATCTAGATAAATTATATAGCTAGAAGCAATAATTAGAATATAGCTTTATATACTAAAGTTAATTGGGCATATATAGATTGCAAGATAGGGCTTAGAGAAGGCATAGATATTAGGCCGCTTCTAATTAGCACTTTCCTTGCAGAGAGAACTAGGGGCAAACTTCTATAACTCTATCTCTAGCAATCTATCAAACTGCAATTAGTCTGGATAGTAGGGCACAAGCGTCCAGGCTCTAGTAGCAGTAGCAGTGCCCTCAATCTTAACCTCTATAGCATTACCAGTAGAGGCTAGCTAGATCTTAAAGAAGAAGGTAGTAGGCATCTCCTTATACATCTTGCCTAATAGTTAAGCATAGTTATTTATTATACCTATACCTACAGTTATTTGCTCTTTATCTTTTAGACTATTTAAGCAAAAAGCTATAGCAGTAATAGTGCCCTTAATCTTAACCTTTATAGCATTACTAGTAAAGGCTAGCTAGATCTTAAAGGAAAGAGTAGCAAGCTTCTCCTTATACATCTTGCCTAGTAGTTAAGCATAATTGTTTATTATACCTATACCTGCAATTATTTGCTCTTTATCTTTTAGACTATCTAGGCAGAAAGCTATAGCAATAGAGTATATAAAGTATTTTTAGTATTTTCTTTTTTTCTTATTCTTTTTTATAGTTAGTAGGAATGCAGGCGTAGTCTAGTAGCAAGAGCTAGCTATAGGATAATATAAATAGCTGCTTATTAATAAAGAAAAAAAGAAGAAGATTCTAAATCTAATAAAGGCTAAAAGAGAGAAAGTGCTTTTTAATACCTAATATAGTAGGCTTCTTATTAATTCTATTCGATTCTAGATATATTATTTAGATTAAAGCAGGCTATTAAGAAAGAGGCATATTATACAGAAAGAGCTATATTATTTAGCAGATATTAAGAGAAGCTATTAGAATAATATACTCTAAGCAGAGTTAATAGTCTTATTCCTATTATGCTAGTACCTTTGCCCCTTTCTTCTCCTCTAAGCTTTAAGATGCACTTATATATATCTCTCCCTACTAGCCTGCGCTTCCTTTCTTTATTCTTTCCTCCTTATAACCCAAGCCCTTTCTTCTAAGGCCTAACCTTTTAGCAAGTTTCTCCTTATAATCTTAAGAACCTTCGCTCTGCTCTGCTCTTAGCATTAAAGCAGCCTCTAGGCATATATATGCAACTCGCTTATAGGCCCCCCTTCCCTTCTTCCTTTCTACTAATTCTAAACTAGCTAGCATTGCTCCTAACTACCTAGAGACATTCTATATACCCCCCTTAATGCGCTATAATGCGCTGCAATATGCATAAGGCTTTCGAGTTTTATATTCTGCTTCTTGCCTATAAATAACCTCTGCTTAGCTAATCTATTTATTCCTCTTATTAATACTACATCTTCTCTTGCTAAGATAGCCTTAATGTAATGAGCACTGCTATAACCGGGGTATACAATAAGTACACAAAGGGTTTATGTTAGGCAAGAACGAGATCAAAGTGTAATCCAAAGAATACAGAAATAATCTTTAAAGTCTTCTATAATATATTACTAGCAGTAAAGCTATTACTTATATCAGAGGTAATACTTAGATTAACAATTAAAGAGCTATATACTAAATCTATCTAATAGTAGCGAATATATCCCTTATATAACTAGTCTTCGAATATGGCTAACTTAGATAGTAATATATTCGAACTATTTAGATATCTTTAGATAGCATATATCTAAAGCTATCTATCCTAATTAGTCCTTATCCTAACCCTAACCCTAGGTTATATAATCCTAGCGTAGCTCTATAGGTAAGTATTAAACTTTTCCTATACTAAGGGTTCTATTCCAGATAGCCCTAGTATGCTATATTATAATAATTGCGGGTTATAATATTATCTCCCTTCTATTAATTATTATTCTAAACAATCTTCTATAAGTTTCTTGCATATTATCCTATTACTAGATTATATTTTCCTAATTTATTATATTAAATAAAGTTAATAAATCTCGATTTTTAAGTTCTTATACTAAGAAAATAAAATAGAAGAATTCTCTTCTTTTAATTATTTTTTAAAATGCTATTACTATACCTTTTTATTCTTTTTACAAGAGTTATAGCATTTTATTTTATTAAGTTTCTCCTAACAATTCTTCTTACTGCTTAGAATATATTTGCCTTAGATATTCTCAATATAATATCTAGGGCCTTAGCGCCTTAAAGATTTAATAGATTAGAGTTTAATATTAATATCTAGAGAAGCAGTTAGAGAGTACTAAGGGCTAGCTTCGCAATGCTGCTATAAAGGTTAAGTATCTATAGAAATAAAAGCGTATATAATTTAAGAAGATAATGTGCGCAATTCGTTATAGCCTTAATAGCATAGAGGTATTAGAATGTATAGAAGCTGAGGAGAAGCATTATTGCGCTTTCAAGATAGTCTAAGAGGTGGTTTCTAAAGAATCTACTGCTTCTGCTAAGATTCCTAATTTTAAGAGATTTAATTAGAATTCTATAGATATAGGAAATGCTATAGTAGACTAGTTAGATTTCCTAGCTAAGGGATCGCCTGCTGTAGCCTTTAGTTCTTATTCTAGGGTAGAAAGGTCTGCTAAAGAGGCCCCCTAAATCTTAGCCCTATTAATTGCTATCCTAGGCTTCAAATTAACTAATATATCCCTAATTATTTATATCCTTTAACTAGTATAATATTCTATTTAGTATTTTCCTTTAGCTAGTAATATATTCTGCTAACTAATAGGGTATTAATTAGTAGATTGTATTCCTAGTTATATTTCTGCTTAACTAGTTTAGTTTCTAGCATACTAGTAATTTATTTATCTAATCTAAATCCTAACTGCTTATCTTTATAACTAGTTTATTTAGTAGTTTTAAAGTGCTTATTATGTATAAGCTAAGTTTTCTTTAGATTCCTATATATTTTTGCTTGCTAGGTAGCCTTTCTATTTAATATAGTATTCTAAGTTATGCTAAGAACCTTTATATCTTAAAATCTTTCCTACTTTATATTCTAGCTTATTATCTTTAGCTTTAATATTATTATTTATAGATATTTCTTATATTGCTAGTTCTAGGAGTAAAATATGGAATACTGGGTATATTCTTATTCTTGCTAGTAATGCAAGCTTATAGTTAATTAGGGAAATTTTTCTTAAGATTTTGAAAGATCTAATTTTTTTATAATTAAGTTTATTATTTAGTTAGATAGTTCTTATATTTTTTCGTTTTAAGTAGACTTTATCTCCCTCCTATAGGATTAATCCTTTAATTCTCTTAGAGTTAGCATATTTAATTATTTATTTTTATATAAACTAAAATTTTTATTAAATATCTTTCTAAACCTTCTTAATGCGCTATATTTATTTTTCTGCTGCTTCTGCATTTGCCCCTAGCAATACTTTATAGTACGCTATCAGGTTATATCTATAGAGTGCATAGAATAGTAAGGTCTTTATTATGCTTATATTTGCGCTATTATATATAAATTGCGCTAATAGTAATAGTTTAATCTAGTTATTCTATTCTTAATTAATATAGTGCTTAAGATATTATTTAATAATTTAATTTATTTATTTTATTTGCTTATCTATTTATAGATAATAGGCTATTAATATTTTATAGTATATTCTAAATTGCTTTATAAGTAATATTTAGAAGTATAATATAAATTTTCTATCTCTATCTAAGATAATCTCTTCTAGCATGCTATAATTAGCAATAATTATTCTAAGGAATATATATATAAGTTCTTCTGCTATACTGCTTTCTTTATAGAGGAGAAAGTAAGCATACTTGCTTAGTCTATAAACTACTACTAGAATGCTATTATATTGCATCTTAATTAAGGGTTCTTATAAGATAGGTAGCTTAGTAATAAAGTCTAAGCTAATTAATTGCTAAATAGTTATAGATATTAGTAAGGGTTATAGCAGTCTATAAGGCTTATATCTTTCTGCCTTATTTTTCTTGCAATTATTGCATTTCTAAATAATTTCCTTAATTTATATCTTAAGGCTTAGTAAATTCTAATATTGCTTAATTCATTTATAGGTAGCCCTAACTCCTTGGTGCTTATATGCTAGTGCGCTATATATATCTCTAATATATTTTTCTTATTCTTATAGAATTATTTCTTTTAGTTTCTTGCCCTAATATGCAATTCTAAGTATTAAGTTAATTTCTTGTTTCTATATAAGATTCTCTTCCTTATTCTAATTAAAGAGTATTTATTCCTTAATTCCTAATGCTAGTATATAATCTGATTATTAACTAAGAGCGTTTGCTCTAGTATTTTCTTTTTCTTAAATATAGCTAATTTTAATATTAAATTATAAGAGGAATTCTGCCTATTATACTTATTATTTATTCAAAACCTTAATTATTATAAATAATATAAGATTCTTGTAATTAGTAAGTACTTTAATTAGGTATTTTGCTCTAATAAGGTAGTATTGCTATTTCTAGAATGCATATACTATAGCTATAAGTTCCTTATTTAAGGTTCTATATTATAATTCTAGACTATTTAGCTTTTTTAAGAAGTTAGCAATAAGATATAGTTTATTCTAATTGTCTTATTAGATAAGTTCTCTACTAAGTGCATAATTTAATGCATTAGTTGCTATTTCAAATTCTTAGCTAGGATTAGCTTCTCTTAAAATAGGTTCTTATATAACTTATTCCTTAATAGCATTAAAGGCTTGCTGCTCTTTTCCTATCTAATAGAAAGGTTTATCTTTTTTTATAAGCTCTATTATAAGTTATACGATTTTCGAGTATTATTAGATAAATTATTAGTAGAAGTTAGCATATCTAAGAAATGCTTTAATATCTATAATACTCTTAAGTATTAGCTAATTTTTAATTGCTTTTATTTTATTCTTTTGCATATATATATATCTAGGTTTAATTATATATTTAAGGTAATCGATTTTCTAAATGTAAAAGTAGCTCTTTTTTTAGTTTAATAAGGAGTTTAGCATCTTAGAGAGTCTATAATACTTTTTATATATGCTATCTATAAGTTGCTAAGTCTGAGAAGTAAATAAGGATATTATTAAGGTAGGCAATAATATAAATATCTAGGTACTCTCTAAGTACCTAATTAATTATTTCCTAGAAAAATATAGGTGCATTAGTTAATCTGAATAGTATAACTAAGTATTTATAGTGCCTATATCTTATGCGAAATGCTATTTTCTATTTTTTGCCTGCCTTTATCCTAATAAGATTATATGCTTCTTTAAGGTCTAGCGCTATAAATCATTATATGCCTTATAGTCGATCTTATAGTTCCTTAATAAGTAGTAATGGGTACTAATTTTTGATTATAATATTATTAAGCTATTTATAATTTATATAGAGTTATAGTTTGCTATTTTTCTTTGGTATAAATAGGATTAGATATTCTGCTAGTAATTGTGATAATTGTATATAGCCTTTCTTTAAGTTTTTGTTAAGGTACTCTCTAAATGCTTTAAGTTATGCTTTATCTAGTCTATAAATAGGGAAGAATTTGGGCTAAGTTCCTTCTTTAAGTAGGATTTTATAGTTATATAAACTATATTCTAATAGTCCTATAATCAATTCTTCTTAAAATAATTTTATAAACTTATAATACTTTTCTAATATATTAGCAAGTATTAGGATTAATTCTTTCTCTATTTTTGCTTTCTAGAGGAATAGTAGGTATTATTAAGCGTTTTATTGCAATTATTTATTATTTTTGCTCTATATTAGACTAAGTCTTCCTAATTAGTCTTTATTTACTTATATTCTTAACCTATACCTAACTTATATCTATAAATTTAAGGCATTTATAATTCTTCTTTATAAGCTATTAGTCCCTGCTAATTTAGAGATATATAGTAAGTGCTTATTTAAGCGCCTATTTTAGCTATTCTTAGTGACTAAATCTTGTTCTGCGCTTTTAATTGCAACTATCCTATTAGGTATAGCTTGTTTCTAAGAGATCTAGCTAGTAGTCTAATTAATTTAAGGATTATGCTCCTTAAGCTATAAAAGTTCTAATATTATATTATAGTATGCTATATTTATAATATTAAAAGAAATAAATATTATATATTCTTAGTTCGAGATAGGTAGATAATTAGTCTTCTTATCAATTACTTCTTAGTTATATGCAATAGGTTATTCTTCTATAGTATTAAGTATATAGGGCTTCTCTTTCTATTGCTATAGTATCTTTGCTATATTAATGATGCAAAGGGATATATAATTCCCTTATGCGCTGCTATCTAATAGCATGCTATAATATTAGTTATTAATATTTATATTAAGCTATATATATGCGTAGCTTCCTTTTGCTATTATGCATAGGGACCTTATAGTCCTAATCAACTATTGTCCCTTTATAGGCAATCTTTTCCTTTTAGGGCCTTCTTAGCTGCTTACTAAGTGTTATGACCCATCCAACATGCAGGTCACAACAAAGATTGCGGCACAGCACTAAGGCCATACAGAACGGACCACAGGGAGCCGGGAGTCCAACACTCTAGGACAGAACTAGCACGACGAGATTACATAAGCCAGGGTTAGGGTTATAAAGGTTACTTAGTCGAAGGAGTTAATATCGACTTTATCGACTAGTCGAAGGAATCAGTATTAACTCGGTTAGCCAATTAAAGAATTCAATATCAACCCTAGCCTACCCCTGCTAGGAAGGAACTAATACTATCTACAAAGGACTGAAGAATAGGATATATAAGGATATATTTATTACCATTAAATAGATTTAGTATATAGCTCTTTAGTTATTAATCTAAGTATTACCTTTAATATAAGTAATAGCTTTATTACTAGTAATATACTGCAGAAGACTTTAAAAGTTATTTCTATATTCTTTAGATTATACTTTAATATCATTTTTGCCTAATATAAACCCTTTATATACTTATTATATACCTTAGTTATAATAGTGCTTATTATATTTTAATAACTCTTATTTAAATATAGTTCAGTATACTTCTTCTTAAGCAATATAGAAATATAATATCTTCCTAGACTCTAATCCCCTCTATTATAGGCAGGGCCTAGACTAGCGCTAAGCTGTAGCAAACTATTATAGCCCTGCAGGCTCGCATTTAGGAACTTAAAGAATCTAGCAATACTTAGATTAGGGTCTATAAGATAGATAAGCCTATTCCTTATAAAGGATTAAAGGGCACTCTTTAGGCTTTTATTACTTAGTGCAAAGCCTACTTTCTCTACTATTTAGCCTAGTTTATAGATAAGGAAGAGAAGGCGGTTTTTGCAGGGACTTGGTTAGAAGGCAATGCTCTTGCCTAATTCGAACTTTCCCTTCGAGACTATCTTAATAACCTAATTATGCCTAATAATTGTAATAAGGAAATTAAAGCTATCTTTAACTTATTTAAAGATTTTAAGAAAGCACTTAAGGATGCATTTAGCAATCTAGATAAGAAGCGTATAGCAGAATGCAGTTTTATAGACTTTAAGCAGACTAAAGCTGCTTTAGATTATGCAGCCAAATTTAGGTAATATGCAGAATAAGTTAGCTAGGAAGATAAAGTATTAATATTCTAGTTTTATAAAGGACTAAAGGATAGGGTTAAAGATAAACTTTACAAGATAGACCAACCTAATAACCTAGCAGAATATATTGCGATAGCAGTATAAATTGATAACTGCATCTTCAAATAATAATAGGAGAAAAACTGCAAGGATAATAGATAACTATAGAAGTTCAGGGCTCTAGCTAATAGTAGAAGACACTACTAGCCTTAGCAGAACTACTAAGGAAAATAACAGAATTATATAAGTATAGCATAAAGCAGCAGTATGCATGCTGGCCTAATAGAACTAGATGCTATGCATTAATGCAATAACTTCTAAATTTAAGGCAAAGGCAATAGGGTGTGCTTTAATTATAGAAAGCCTAGATACTTTGCATAGGAATATTAATAATTATAAAGGAAATAATAGCAACCTATTTAAGAGAGATAATCAGGGTTAGGGTCAGGGTTAGGGTCAGGGTTAGGGTCAGGGTCAGGGTTAGGGTCAGGGTTAGGGTCAGGGTCAGGGTTAGGGTCAGGGTTAGGGTTAGGGTCAGGGTTAGGGTCAGGGTTAGGGT